>ONZH01002718.1:0-1200000 GCA_900303285.1 Rhinella marina | reverse complement strand
ATTTTATTCATGTATTTCTTTCAGTTTTTAGTATTTTATTTATTATTTAGCTTATTTCTATTTCATTTATTTCTGCTTTTAATATTTTATTTATGCACTATTTAGCTTATTTTTATTTAATTATTTTTTTTATTATTTATCTTATCTGTATTTAATTTATTTCTGCTTTTAATATTTTATTTATTTATTATTTAGCTTATTTCTATTTTATTTCTGCTTTTAATATTTTATTTATTATTTAGCTTATTTTTATTTAATTTATTTTTTTGTAGTTTTTTTATTTATTTATTTAATCTCTTTGTTTAAAGGGTTGGCCCGTCTCGCACTTTGGTGGCATATCACCAGGATATGCCACCATCGTCAGTTAGGTGTGGGTCCCCTCTCTGGGGATCGTACCTATTTCTAGAAAGGGACTCTCAAAGGGAACAAGGATGCACCTCACAGGCATGAGCACCCTCCATTCACTTCTATGGGATGCCGAAATAGCCGAGTGCCACCATGACTATTTCCAGAGCAGTGAATGGAGTGGTGGTGGCTCTTCATGGAAGTCAATGAAGAGCGTGCTGTACATGCGCGATTCCCCCCCTCATTCACTTTGGGGTCCCATTCCAGACATAAGTGCAGATCCTACAGGGCCCGCACCTATCTGACATTGGTGACATATCTTAGCGATATGCTGCCGATGTGTGAGATTGGACAACCCCTTCAATTAATTGATTCATTTCTGTTGATTTGTTCATATTTATTTTTTATTGCAGTTAATTTAAAACAGCTTTTTCCAGGGTTTTAATACTGATGGCCTATCTATATCTGACAACCACCGATCAGCTGTTTCCGAGTAGCTCTGGTGCTGGTAGTCAGTACTGGAACTGCGCAGCTCCATCCATTGTGTAGTAGACAGAGCAGATTACTGCTGTGCTGCTCCTGATTAATCCCCGCTGATCAGATATTGATGGCTTATCCTGAGGACCGGCCATCAATATTAAAAATCAGGAAAACCCCTTTAAAAGGTTTATGCCATACTAATGTAAAAAAAGAAAATCATATAATACATGACAATCACTTTCTAACAAAGCTAGAACCAGCCCTGTACCTCACATGGATCCAGAGATCTCCACATTCATTGCTCCAATGGCTTTGCTAGATTATCTTCAGCCTGGCAGCTCAGGGGGCGTGTCCTTTCTGCTGCTGATCTCTCTCTCTCTCTCTCTCTCTCTCTCTCTCTCTCTCTCTCTCTCTGTAACTGCTACAGCTTCTAACAGAACCTATAGCTGGTGGCAGTTGAAGATTTAAACTGAGTGTGTTTGACCACCTCAGTGAGAAGGACAAAAAAATAAAGGAAGAGAACAAACAGCAGGTGGCGCTATACAGATACATTTTATTAAATAACTCGGTGGCTATGCTAACTTTTTAATTACATGTAATTACAAAAGTATTCAGATCCAGGTGCTGGTTTGTAAACTGCAGAATATGTTTCATGACACAACCCCCTTAAGGAAATATTATAAAATAAATAAAAATATGACTGGAACTATAAAAAATACCAAATAGACCAATCAGAGCAAATATTTACAGAAGTACAATGTATCTTTTGACTGTTCTATATTAGCCATGCAGTCACACATGCTACTCTTTTATCCGGTGCAATATCTTTACAATCAGTGCACTTCTTACAGTCACCACTGTATCGATGTAGCAGCTGCTTGTACAACCCACATGGGGTGCCACAGTGTTAACATATCGTGCCTACGCCATTTACGACGCTCATTCACTTTGGATGAGAATGTTCGTCATTCTTCACTATTGGCGATTGTTCATGAATGTTCATTTGGCGGCTGCTACAGCAGGACATAGTCATTCAATGCAAACAAGGATTTCTTATCAACGAACATATAAAATCATACACTATTTATTCACTGGTGATATTCTACATTTTACACCATGATTTTGAATATTTAGTGGAGTAACTAGACAGCAAATTTTTGAATGTGTGGTCCTTTACAGACCAACCGTGGATGACCGACTGCCCTCATCTTGAAGGGAAGCTTTTCTTGAGGGACCCTGATCTTGTTTGGGATCCCTTGTAGTTGAAATTGGAAATCCATCTAAAATTCTTAATTTTTTTACAATGTCATCTAAACATTTCTGGAAATAACGTTGATGGTTGTACCTGCAGGGATACCGCTAAGGGATCTCTACCAGGCCGTGAGCTCTGGGTGCTGGAGGGTGTGCTGGGAGTTTTAGATACAGGTCAGCAAACTGACCCTTTTTCTCAGTGAAAGCTAAGACTAGCCACAGCTCGGTGTCCATGAGCAGAGGTTAATAATGATAGGGGTCAGTGAGAAGAAACAGGTGCGGACTTCCTATAGAGGCGACTATAAGATCCTTGGAGAGAGAGGCCTAGCCATGTCTGGACCCTTTGCTATTGGGTGGAGAAAACATGTGCAAGACTCCACTCTCCAGAGGACCTGCATTGCTGGCAAACATGATGATGAGGAATAAAGACCAGGGAGCAAAAACAAGGCAAGTTCTTCTGTCCTTGGTGGGAAGACCAGGCATCAAAATGGGTGCCAGTTTTGATCTTTGCTATTGTGCCCTTCCTCTGCCGTGTACACCACTAGAAGAAGAAAGCATTGGTGGGGATTTTTTAGGACTTAAAGGGAACCTGTCATCAACTTTATGCTGCCCTTACCAACAGCACAATAAAGTAGAGACAGGAGAGTTGATTTCAGCGGTCTGTCATTTATAAGTTAAAAGTAAATGGTTGCCGAAAACCAACATCACAATCACTGCAGACTAGTCCTGGAAAAGAGGCCACCTGAGAAGAGTCACGGTTATTTATGAATTCCTGCTCTCCCTGCCCACCTGCTGATGATTGACAGTCTTCTACCTAGTTTTCTCCCTTTCTCTCCAGGAGAGAACTGCCAATCATCAGCGGATGGTCTGGGAGAGCAGGAGATTGGGAATAACCATGACTCTTCTCAGGTAGATTTGACTCTTTTCAAGGCCTGAGCTGCAATGATTATGATGCTGGTTCTCAGCAACCACTTACTTTTAGCTCATAAGTGACACACCGCTGAAATCAGCATTGCTGCCACTATTTTATGCTGCTCTCAGTGAGGTCACCATAAAGTTGATGACAGGTTCTCTTTAAAGGGCTTTACCTAAAAAGTCTCTTTCAACTAACCCTTCTTTTCAAAGAAGACAATCTGAGCGGTACTTATTGGTCCATCAAACTGCCGATTCCGACATCTTGGCTGTGATCATGTGACTGCCTGACTCCTCCACTGAAGTCTCAACTGGGTGAGCTCCTGTTTTACCGTTGAGCCGCATGTACATGTGCTATTCTATAGCCTAGCTTAAAGCTCTGGAGAACCCCTTTAAACCCTGAGAGATGAATCAAAAGTTTTGATCGGTGGTGGTCTGAGCACTGAGACTCTCACTTATTGTTAGAACGAGGAGAGTGAAGTGCTGGTATGTCTCGCTCTCTCCCCTCAGGGCAGGAGACAGGCTGAGTAGAAGTCCTGGGTCCCTATAGACAATGAATGGGGACAAAACTGAAGCGTTTTTTTCTGGTATTGAGCCCCTATGACAGATCTCAATATCGGAAAATAGAAACGATAAAAGTAGCCTAACTCTTAAACCTCAATCTTTAGGTTGCCCCTGTCTATTACATTTCCTGCAGCCTCCATCCCTGTGAATTGTATATCGGTCCATCCTGCAGATATCCTGGAGAACCAGCTTTGGACGCCCCTTCCATTGGCTGCTCTGTTGTGATTCTCTTTGTCACCTCTCTCCCTGGTGGAAAGAGCAGAGCCATAGAGCGCTGCTCCGGAGACATCTTATTTAACTAACAGGGGAGAGAGGCAAATGTCATTAATTACAACGTACACAGCCATTTACAGAATAACAATCTCTGGCACACAACACTCGGGATTGAGAAATCCTCAACTCATCGCACTAAAAGGCGAGCAGCCTCCCACGAGGCCGAGCACAGATGCTCATCCTGCAGTACTGCACGGATCTATCCCCGTAATCATTCCTCTAGATAAAACTGAACATGGCAGAACATTAGCACAATAGATTTTGAGACAATATTTTGGTTTGGAATCTGTTTATTTATCTGATCATTTCTTTATTTTTAAATATATATATATTTGTAAATAATGATTACGATATATTTTATTCTATTCTATTTTTTATAATAATTTTGCTTGATTTTTATTCATCACACTATGGATTCCCATTCTCTAAAGGTCCACACATCTTGAAGTCACAGGGCTTTTCGTCAAGTGGGGCAAAGATTTCGTAAGCTGCTCTAGCCCTTTATTTCAGCACCCTGCTGTGGGCAGAGCGGCTTGTTGGCACAGCCCTGGCACATTCCCCTCCAACAGTGACGCCCATGCCCTGGGCTGACATCTGAGCTCCATTGTATATGATAATATCACATTGTATAAGAGACCATATAACATTTTAGGATCTGTTTGCACAGTCATTGTGCCTCCACATGTATTACCTTAGTTCTCCTGGTGCACTGTGGTTCCTCCGGGCCAAGGGGCACGTCCACCTCTGCTCCGAGGTGTCAAATAGGTGTTCTTATTCTGGGAAATTATAGGACCAGGGCATAGCATGATAGCATTACTGCCCCATGATGCATCTGACTGGCACAGGCTGATACAAAGATCCTGTGGCTACAAGTCACGGATATTGACATCATCGAGAGGTGGGCACGGAGCCTTTGCAGTTGCATGCAGAGAACTTGCGGGTTTATACTATGGGCCCTAGGCACTTGTGGGGTGAACGTATCAGTCTCGATCTAGTTCGCAGGAGTCAGTCGTCATCATTTTACCGCATCTTGGAGGCATAGATTTCAGATGTAACTTACACTAGAAAACTGGCGTTAAAGAGGTTTTCCCACAAAAAAATATTCTACAGTTTTCAAACCAGCCCCTGGATCTGAATAGTTTTGTAATTGCATGTAATTCAAAATTTAGCATAGCCACTGAGCTGTTCAATAAAATATATCTGTATAGCGCCACCTGCTGTTTGTTTTTGTTTTTTTTTATTTCTTTGACCTGCTCACTAAGAATGCCGCACATGCTCAGTTTCATCCTTCCACTGCCTTCTGAGCTGTGATAGGGAGAGCTGAGACACGCCCCCTGAGCTGCAGCAGAAAAGACACGCCTCCTAAGTTGTAATAGGGAGAGCATGGACAAGCCCCCTTAGCTGCAGCAGAAAAGACACTCCCCTTGAGCTGTCAGCTTGATATAAATCCAGCAGAGCAATGAATGGAGAGATCTCGGGATCCATGTGAGGTACAGGGCTGGTTCTAGCTTTGTTAGAAAGAGGTTGTCATGTCCTATATGATGTCTGATTTTTTTACATTAGTTATGGGATAACCCCTTTAAGTGGCCCATATATTTATACATATACATATATGGCCCAGGCCATGAATCCCACTTCCTCCTGGCCATGCCATATTTTACAAAAGTGGCGAGCGTGGCCCAAAAGGGCTAAAGGTTGCTGACCTTTGTGCAAAATTTCCAACTTTTCTATTCCTGATAACTCGTGCGACACCTTTAAAGGGTTTGTCCCTTGAAAAATATTCTACCAGCACCTGGATCTGAATACTTTTGTAATTGCATGTCATTAAAAATTTAGTACAGCCACTGAGATATTCAATGAAATCTATCAGTACAGCGCCACCTGCTGTTTGTTCTTCATATAATTTATCTGTCCTGATCATGAGGTGGACGCACATGCTCATTTACATCCTTCAATTGCCACTAGCTGTAACAGATAGGACATGCCTCCTCAAAAAGGACATGCCCCCTGAGCTGCCAGCTTGAAATAAATCTAGCAGAGTAATTGCAGCAACGTATGGTGAGATCTAGTCTGGATCCATGTGAGGTACAGGGCTGGTTCTTGCTTTGTTAGAAAGAGGTTGTTATGTCCTATATTTTTACATTAACCCCTTTAATAAATTCCCCCCATGATGTGTTGCTACGTGGTGCTCCCATGCAGTGCCACGTGACAGTGCCATTGCATATAGGTGGTGAAATAGGGAATCCAGTGGAACACAACATGATGTGAAAGATGTGGCAGAGATGAATTTTTCATTTACCCTTAGGCCTCTTTCACACGTCAATGAATCACGGATGTGTGCTGTCCATGGTCTCCACGCTCACGTGTCCATTGACTTTAATGTGTGTATTCACACACCGGTGGTTTTCCTGGGTCTGTGGCTCTGTGATGGCACACCACAGATGCACGCCCTATTTTGTCCATAATTATAGATCGCTCGCGTCCATTATAGTCTATGGGTCAGCGAAATCCACGGACACAACATGGATACCATCACTGTTCGGTCCGTGGTTTTCCCAGATCATTGCTAGAAGATGCTGTGAAAACAAATTTTCAGCCTAGCAGTGTCCTTGGAATATTTACGACAAACTGACCAAACCCGGATCCTCGACTGATCAGACTGCCACGGATGTCATCGTGGACACGGACATGTTATTGAGGCCTTCTGTGGTCGCCTCCTGGGTATGCTACATGATAATATAATAAAACTGCAAAATCTAAACACCATAGGTTGCACCAAATGACAAACTCAGTGCTGCTACTACGTCTCTCGCTCATTGTGGCATATTGCTCTGCGCTGACAGATTAGAGAAAAGCTGTGAAGAAGACGACTTCTCAGAGAAACTCGTAAATGGCACATCCTATAATGTCAGGTTGTGCTCCTCCCACTGCTGCGCAGATGTAGCTGAGCTGAATTATGCATTGAACCCTGCATAGCTGCATCACCGACAAGATTACCTGAAACGCCATACGGAAATGACAAACCCAGCTCTGCTACATCACTACTTCCACTGCGGAATATTTAGACGATGACAGCTGCACCACCACGGCGATGTCCCCACATTTTATCTCGCCACTGATTTACGACACGAGATAAATAAACCGCGGAGGCCTACGTGTAACCGGCCGTACTGTTGATTAGCCCTTTTCCCTAAATTATTGACCCGTATGATATTTGAACCGAAATTAATTGATCATTGCCCGTTTTAAATGCCTTGAAAGCGGAAAGCCCGGGCGCCTTTGAAGATCGTCGCTCCGCATTATTGGGGCTAATTTATGGATTTCATTACCTGTATTTACCTCATAAATGAGCATTTTGTATTCATATTTATGTCATGTATTATGCCGGAGAATATGGATCGACCCCATTTGCATAAATACTCACTTACCTCATGAATTACTTAAATGTGGTCGCTTTTTTTTTTTTTTTTTAAGGCTTAGCATAAGCATCGGCACAATGCCTTTCTAAGCAGAAATCCCTCTCGGAATACGCCATGGAAAAATGGAGAGGAGCATCGAGAGGTAAGGGGGGGTGCACCGTAAATCAGGAAATCCTGACTGGTGCACTTCACTAATCCCGCAGAAGTGAGCACATCCCAGATCCGCGGGTTTTTATTGTGTGCAATATAAGCTTGCTGATTGTTTCTGAGTGGCGCCCGGCGAGAGGCCTCTCATTCTGTAACCGTACACCCTAAGCAAAAAAAATAAAATAAAACCGTAATATACCGTCCTCATTCTGTTCCCTCTGCTGTTTGTTAATGCAGGTTTCCGCTGTGCACTGAGGCAAGGGAAAGCCTCTTGAATATTACGCTGTGGCAGCACTGGGCACCGGTGGAGGAGGTGACGGATGCCAAGGCAAAGCTGCAGAATAGTCAAGATCGGAGCCTATAAACTACTACCGTAGTGGAGCAGACGCTGGCAGGCGACGTTCATCCCCGATGAGGCGTTAATTCTTTGCTTCGTCAGATTTGACCATCAAACTCGAGATTTGGGTGTTGTCAGTAACCTCTCCACTGCCAGGAGGTTGGGTGACTGATCGAAGGGCAAGCAGAGTAGGGTGCCATCCAGGGGATAGATGCTGCAGGTGTCCAGGCTTGAAGTAGGAATATAATCCGCTCCTCTCCGCCATACAGTCGTCCGTATCCAGCTCCTCTTTAGGGTATGTTCACACGCTGTGTATTTTGTAACAGTAACCGCTGTGGTTTCTGCTGCGGTTTTTCACTTCAAAGTCTGAGAACACACTCAGGACTCGTGCACATGACCGTATGTATTTTGCCCATCCGCAAAAAATACGGATGACATCCGTGCACATTCCATATTTTGCGGAACGGAACAGCCGGACCCTAATAGAACAGTCCTATCCTTGTCCGTGATGCAGAAAATAATAGGACATGTTATATTCCAGAAACGGAATGCATACCGTTTTTTTTTTTGCGGACCCATTGAAATGAATGCTTTTGCATATCGTCCGCAAAAAAAAAACGGAAAGAAAATACGTTTGTGTGCATGAGCCCTCACGCTTTAGCCCCTTTAAACAGAGCTAAACCGCAAACAGACACCCACCGCCGATTCCAGTGGCACCTGTCTAGACTCAGTGCCAAGAACAGATGTGTCCCACGGCTAGAATGGAAGCGTGGCCTCCCACTGAAAACAATGAGAAGTGGACACCATTCATTTGCCACTGGAATATTGGGGTGGAAACCATATCAAAATTTCCGGTGGCAAAAGACGCCATTTGTATGGGTATTTGAAGAGCAGGTCCAATGTCGCAGATCTAGTGACCCCCCAACTGTCCTCGAGCGATGATGTCACATACGTCATTCACGTGCAGCCAATCACTGGCCTTAGTAGACACTTGCTGTCCACCCACCCAGTGAGGCCAGCTGCATTGGTCGTGGGAATGATGCAGGTGATGTCATCACTGCAGGGACCACCACGTCGATGACGCAGGAGCACAGGAGGATTTAAAGGGTAAGTAATGTTTATTTTGTATATTATACCATTTAAAGAGGAGCTGTCCCCACTCCTGACATGTCTGGTTTAGTATCTACTTGCATTCCCCAGGTTTTACAGTTCTGAAACATATATTATTATCACTCTATGTGCCATTCCTCTATTATTCCTGTGAGAAGTTTATAAATAAATTGCCAGCAGTCTGCAGTAAAGGTACTGCTGGGTGTTACCAGTAGTAGGTGTGTCTGACTCTGTCCAAACAATGCTGCTGGTGTCAGACTGTAGAGGGACACACCCCCAACTGGTAACACCCATCTTTACTGCAAGCTGCTAACAATTCATTCATAACTTCTAGTAGAAATAACAGAGGAATGGCGCAACATAGAGCCATAAGAATAGATGCCACCGAATCGTTATTACATG
The DNA here is from genome assembly GCA_900303285.1 of Rhinella marina. Classification (NCBI taxonomy): domain Eukaryota; kingdom Metazoa; phylum Chordata; class Amphibia; order Anura; family Bufonidae; genus Rhinella; species Rhinella marina. The sequence continues at coordinate 1,190,760 of ONZH01002718.1, read as the reverse complement.
AGGAATGCAAGTAGTTACTACAGCAGACATGTCAGGAGAGGGGACAAGTCCTCTTCAAGTTTCTTAAAATTATTGACAACCCCTTTAAATCTCAGGAAATATAAAGGAATTGCATAAATAGCAATTCCCCAAGGTAATGTTACCTGTATTACCTCTGTCTAGTGCAGGAAACATCTGATAATAATCAGCAGGGCTATTAGGCATTGTCTTTTATGCAATTGTCCAATATATAATTATTAAAGGGGCTTCAAATCACTTTAATGTGTGCCGCCATATAGTGCCTCCATATCACTCCATAGTACTATAGATTGCTTCTAGAAAAACCGCAGCGGAATACACAATGTGACATCTAATAGAACATCACATGAAATCCAACATGATAAAAAAAACCTGGCAGGTATATGGCGGCACACTAGAGCCTCACATGCATTGCACAAATTTCCAGTTCCATTCCATCTGAATGGGGTTTGTTTTGGCGGCAAGCACGTGGATTTCTGCAGTCTCTATGAATGGCCAAGCTGTAGAAGTTTCTGGCAGTGAGAGGGTTACACCCTTAGCCCGCCGTTTCCCACGCGCTGCCCTTGCCCCCCCCCACAGACCACGCGCCTTAAAGGGGTTTTCAGGGATTTTACTACAGATGACCTATCCTCAGTATTTGATCGGTGGGGGTCCGACACCCGGGACCCCCGCCGATCAGCTGTTTGAGAAGGTACTGGCGCTCCCGTGAGTGCCGCTACCTTCTCCCAGCTCACCAAGCACAGCGCCGTACATTGTGCTTGGTTTCGTGCTCAGCCCCATTCACTTGAATGGGGCTGAGCTGCTCCTAGGCCATGTGACCGATGAACATGACATCACTGGCCTAGGAAAAGCGAGAAGGCCACGGGGCTCACGGGAGCGCTGGTACCTTCTCAAACAGCTGATCGGCGGGGGTCCCGGATGTCAGACCCCACCAATCAGATACTGATGACCTGTCCTGAGGAGAGGTCATCAGTAGTTATCTCCCGGAAAATCCCTTTAAGACCCTGTTACATTATTCATCGGGCGGCATTTTACATCTGGCGGATCCAGATAATTGACTCCCGGATTAACAGGAGGAGGACCTTTCCTGCGCCAGGCCAATATTACGTATCTGTCTCCTCACTACCCCGACATGGGAGCCACGGGCTCGACAGAAGGTCATTTCACAGCATGGAAAATTCCTTATCGCGGTGGCGAGGTGCGGAGGGTTCCTTGCCAGCACCTTAGTGCTTCTTCCATGCAGGGCTGACTCACCCGCCCAGCTGTAAACAGCCATAAAGCTCTCCGACGTTTCATTTTATTATTTCAGATCCTTGTTTAATTTCATAACCACACTGAAGAAAAAAAAAGAAAAAAAAAAACCTCCGTCAGTAACATGTACCAACAAGATAATGGTTTTGGAAGTGATACAAGCCCCGGAGGCATGCAGCCCTGATCCAGCTACCATTTCCCTGCCGATCGGCTTAACTATTTCACCGTCCAACCGGCAAAAGCTTTGTATCGAGGGGTTAAAAGAGGTTTCCGGCTTTTCGTTTTACTGACCCGATACTTCTCCCAGCTGAGGGTTTGCTACAATTGCATCCAGTCCGGACTATCGTGAGTCTACAACGTATCAGTGCAAGTCATTGTGAATGGGGCTCACATCAGCAACCTCCGGCACTCCAGCCGTTCTGAAACTACAACTCCCAGCATCCTCCTTTCATTTCTATGGGAGTTACAAAAACAGCCGAGTAAGGGCTCATACACACAAACGTATTTTCTTTCCATGTCCGTTCCTTTTTTTTTCGGACTGTATGCAGAACCATTCATTTCAATGGGTCCGCAAAAAAAACCACGGAAGTTACTCTGTTTGCATTCTGTTTCCGTATGTCCGAATTTCCGTTCCGCCAAAAACATAGAACATGTCCTATTATTGTCCGCATTAAGGACAAGGATAGGACTGTTCTATTAGGGGCCGGCTGTTCCGTTCCGCAAAATACAGAATGCACACAGACGTCATCCGTATTTTTTGTGGATCCGTATTTTGCGGACCGCAAAATACATATGGTCATGTGCATGAGCCCTAAGTGTGCATGCTGGGAGTTGTAGTTTCACAGTAGCTGGAGAGCCAGAGGTTGCGGATCCTTGCATTAGAGGTAAACATTCAACCGTATACTGTCCGTAAAAACGCAGATCCTTTTTTTTGCAGATGGCTCAGCAGGTCCACAAAAAAAAAACAGATCAAATTCCGCATTTTTGCGGACCCGTAGACTTCAATGGGGCCATGTCCTGATTTTCACTGACAAGTATAGGACATGTTTGATTTGTTTTGCTGAGCCGTAGAAAGGAAGTAAAGGGAAGCGAATAGGTCTGCATCTAATCCGCGAAAAAAATGGATCCGCATTTTTGCGGACAGCATACAGCCTTCTGAATAAGCCCTACAGTAGACCCCCAGGCTCCCATTATAATAAACATATAGTCATGTATTTCTCGCGTTATACCCTTGTATGGCATGGCACAGGAGAAGAAAGGTAGCGACATCACAGGTAGTCTGGCGTATGCGAAAAGGACACTCTTGAATGGAGTCGAGGCATAGGTTTGGTGCATGTTTGGAGCGTTTCCGGCACGTACACCGAACGAAGGGCCGAAACATGATTTGACTGCAGTCTGAAATGCAATACCAGGCACAGCCCTTGCATAGGAGTGGCGCTGTTTCCGGAAAATAAGTTCAAATAGACCCCTTTTTTCTAATCCTGGGCAACCCCTTTAACCCACCGCGACACCATGACCTGAATGCTCCTCAAGGTGCAACTATTGGCCAATTAAGTTTTTTTTTGCTGAGTCAAAGGTGATTTGTTAAAAGGGAAGCCCCGTTGGATTATATCACAGGGAGTCTTAGTAACACAATCGGTGCCCAGGCTGGGTAGATGGACAGTCAGCCCAGGGTCCAAGAGGGCCTCTTGTTTGGGTACACTCATTATGACTTACCTGTACTTAGATATGTCCTATCACCTGCCTATGGACTACCAGTATGTAGGAACATAGCTACAGAAGGTAAAGATATAGGAGTAGATCTTGTTCTTGGTCGCCCAAAGACCCTGTGCTCTATGAGAGGACACCAGTCTCAAAAATGGCACATGGTAGGACAATGGGCCGAGTTACAGAGTTGGGATCTGGACCAAGAGCATCAAGATGGGTTAAGTTAAAAGTATGTTTAGGTCCTCCAAATCAAAATTGACTGATAAGAAACTAGCTAAACACTCCAGAGGCCCACCTCAACCTCTTGGAAATTTCAAAAAGAAAGACGATTCCTTAAATGTTGGCATTGCCCTGAAGGTCAGTGGATTATTTGGGCAGCTAGGCACTGAACTGGGCGTGATGACATTCATGCTTTCAGCCACTTTTCTCTTCTTTCCCTACATCTCACAGATCTCCTCTTCCTACAACACCTGGAGGAGATCATAGGCACCTGCTATAGACAATCCCTTGCTCTTAGTTTTTCAGTAGAACAGGTCTGAACCAGAAACTGGAAGGAAGTGGTGGGCTGTAGTTCCTTTGTGGTTGTTGCTCCTCACCTTGGGGCGCGGTTTCATGTGTTTCTCCAGGTTTGTGGAGATGTTCTTGGAACTGCTCCTTTTAGATAAATGAAAAGAGCCTCTGGTTGTGGTAAAACCGCAGCAAACCCTTCGCACTGCACAGCTAGAAGCATATGAGTAGCTGCCTTTGGCTGGGTTCACACCATTACTACAATGCAACGTCAAACGGAGGCCAGCAGCTGCCTAGCTTGTCTTATTTTTTAAAAAAAAGCACCTTCCCGGGAAAAATTACTCACATTCAGGTCAATGGCAAGTTTTTTCCTTTCAAATTTTTAGCCTCTAAATACCAACATAAAAAGTTGGGCGCACATCCTACTTGTGCAAATTTTTGAGACTTTTTTTTTGTTGGGTTTGGGGTGGGGGGGTCTGTTGTGGATTGTACCTGATCCAGATCCTTTCCTGGTGTAGATTTCAATTCCGGACCTGCACGGATGTGCCACAGTTTTTAAAGGGAGTGTACTTCTTAATAATTGTGGCCAGTGGAGATAGATTAAGACCAGCATCTAAAACCCTTGGTTTTATTTATTTCCATCCGCTGTAGCCCATGGGTTGTATGTGATATGACAGGTCAGACCAATTCACTTTGAAGGAGTTAAGCTATGAATACTACACACAACCTGTGGACGGGTGAAAGAAATCAGCCATGTTTTACAAATGTGTTCTGTTTCCCTGCAGCACCTCCACAGGGGAAATGAAGCATTACACAATATCCATTCACATCAATGCTGTCTGTGTAATGCAGGACAGGACAGGTCCTCCAGATGCTCTTTGTAACCAGTCTCCCAGGGGTGGATTGGCCATAGACCTTACAGGGAAATTTCCTGGTGGGCCGATGACCAGAGGGCCGCCTGGGCCCTCCACGCGGCCAGCCAGTGGAAGGTTTTGGGGATGTATTTTGTGATGGACTGTGGTATTTGGCTCTGTTGGGCGGTATAATATGCTACAATATGGTATTGCTGGCCCTGCCTTCCATCAGTTTGCACGCAACTACAAAACAGAGCCATTTTTAGTATTTTTTCCAGAGCCACTTTAAAATCCCAGTCCGCCCCTGCACTTTCCCCTATGACCAAGAGGTGAAGATCCTGAACAGAGGTCTCCCCCTCTATTTACCCTGAATTCCCCAACAGGAGGAATGAAAATTGAGTTTGAAAGGAACTATGAAAGTAAAAGAAATGACATCTCAGATTCTCCCTTGCAGAAGGTAGGTCTCCAACCTTTGACTTTCCTGTTGGGATGAAACCATACTTACCAACATCTTTGGTGGTAAATTTATGGCATTTAAGCCCCAACTTCAGGAAAACCCCAAAACCATCCAAGAACGTCCATGTCTGGGCAGGGTTTACATAGGTCCCACCTCTTTTCTGGCCAGAAATGTCTTTGCAAATTATGGACAATACCAGCAAATCAGGGACTGTTGGCCACTATGTGAGTCTACAACTATGTGAGCCTACAACTCCCAGCATACTCTGATACTCTGACAACTGCAGGTCTCCAAAGAGTGCAGATCACTTGTCCAGCTTTAAAGTGTATTAATGACTTGTACAACCTCAGCTGCTGCACAACCTCCATATTCATGACTTGTAGCACCTCAGCTGCTGTACAACCTCCATATTCATGACTTGTAGCACCTCAGCTGCTGTACAACCTCCTTCTGAAGAGATGTGAGAGGTTTCCGTCCATCATAACCATTTTTCAAAAAGAAGGTCTGCAGGAGGTAAGATGTCTATCATGAATGTTCTACAGCGGCACGGTACTGTATGCTCCTGCAGCTGCTGAAGAACCTCTTTTCAAAAGGATAAGGGGCAGTGCATGTCAGCCAGTCAGCAGATGACACAGGAGAAGGAGCTTCTTTCAAGAACTTCTGCAGGAAGCGATGAGAAACGTCTATGTAGCGCCGCTCATTTCTGTAAAACCATCAGAGTTTGACATTGGAATGTGATTTTCTGCGAAAATTATCTACAGATAAACAAAAATTTCCATTGACAAGTTTCATAGAACATTATTTGGTAAATTGGTTCAGATTCTCTCAGAAAAGCGAGAAGACAAGACGGACCTGACAAGGATTTGGAATCGTCGCACAATGAGCTTAACCAGAAGATCTTAAGACCTCCTACAGCAACTTCGTTAATACTTCTGAATTCAAGACGCTCGAATAGACTGCTGTCTGAATCCCCTAACTCAGGCGGAGATGAGCGCGCCTTTGATCACGTCTTAAAGGTGGATTCAGAGTCTGACAATTCACTGACAAGGATTTTCGGTGGCTTTTAAGACAAGATCTGGTTTACAAATGAATAATTTGCTCCAAAGAATAAAAAATCTCTTGCATTTTACTTCCTTAATAATAGGGAGGTATAGCCCCAAGCTGAGATGAAATTCAGGTTTGACTACAGTTAAGGAGGACTCTTAGGGATGAGGAGGGCTCCTGCTCAGCAAACTCCCCCCATGAGCATACAGCATCCAACAAGCAGCCATTTTTGCACCAGCCCAACCTTTTATTACATGGTCATTAATTTGCATCTTTCCCTAGTTTGCTGGTGGTCTCTGGCTGCACTGACAGTGATGAGCCTGGTGGCCCTCATGTTAGTGCAGGTTTGCCGTTGCTTTAGGGTATTCCATTATAGGTTCCGTTATAACAGAGTTATATCGGAATATAACGGCATTCGTAAGACGCAATGCAAAAAGGAAGCCTTTAAGAGGCATTCCGTTTTGATCTGTCATAATAGAAGTCTATGGGCACAAATAACAGGTCCTGCTGGTTTCCGTTATGCAGGATGGAAAACAAAGTCCTTGGTGTAATGGTAACGCCCCCGTTGCTCCTAGAGGCTCATTTGCATATATTAAAACATCATTTTTCTCAGCAATGCGGACACATATTAAGATGGGACCAACACAGATGCCTTCAGCTGCCAAGTGCACATGTAACATGTCAGCCAGTGTCATAGATGCAAACTTGCTGACAAATGCCCTTTAAAGGGGTTCGGACTGGCCCACAGAGGAATTCACCAGTGGGCCCCTGAGCAAGGTGGGCCTCTAGTCTCCCACTTCTGGGTTTTTAATATTGATGACAGATCCTCAGGATCGGTCATCAATATCAAATTGGCAGGGGTCCGACACCCAGCACCCCCTCCGATCAGCACTATGCACGTTTAGACTCCCATCTCTTTCAAGCTGCTGCTGATATGTCTATGGCAAAGCAGCAGCGAGCAAGAAGAGAGACAGGAAACGGCATGTGCACACTGGGTGCACATACAACAGCAGGTTGTCGGGGGTACCAAGGTGTCAGACCTCCGCAGATCTGATAATAGGTCATCAATATTAAAAGCCCGGAGAACCGCTTTAAGCCTACTCAATTCTAGCTTAGGACTCCACCTCTATAACACTTCAGTGCAGGCACAAAGTGTACTAGAAAAGTTGCAGATGTTTTTATTATCCGATGATTAAAAGATTGTCCAGCATGAATTAATTTTTAGAAAAGGGCTCAAAGGTAGTTTGAAAAAAATAAAAGAATCAATGCTCACCTACTCGATCCCCTCTCGCTCCTGTTCCCACAATTACCAGATCTGCTTCCTGGCACCGTCTAACACATGGGAAATGCTTGTTCAGCCAATCACTAACTGAGGTGGGTCCCCACTTGACTGATCAGGCATCTCCTGTGTGTCAAGACGGTACGAAGAAGTATAGAGCAACTGGTAAGTGTCAGTACAGGAGTGATAGGGGATCTGTGAGGTGAGTATCGATCCTGTTATTTTTCTTAATCCTCTCTGAGCTCTTTCCTAAAAAAAATATATCTCTCTGGACAACCCCTTTAAGCTTTATCTATAGATAAAAAGCCAAAAAGAATTTCAGCAAAGCACCGAACGGAGATAAAGTTCAATAACGTTTGTAACATGAGAAGACCAAGCGTCATCCAGTATTCGACTTCCGAGCTCTAACGTGAGGATCATGGCGCTCTATATTGCAGGGTAATCCTACGTGAGGAGCATAAGGCAGCAACGAACTATTAAATAAACATGTTACCTTCTAAAAACTAATAATCCCTTATTAATTCCCACCAACGTCGTCGTATAAGCGCTAACATCAATGTCAGATGTCTGGTTACGTGCCGTGTCACGTTGCCCATATAATTCCCAACAAGATCATTATCAGGTTACAGCATGTCTGGAGGTATCACCCTGCACTACCTACACAGCAAGAGCTTCACCTGGCTGCCCTGGCTGCACAATCTTTCTATGAAACCTTTGTAATGCTGCCAAATAGGAGGCAAACACAATAAATGTGTCATATTATGATCTTATAATGTATTACGTGTGCCTACAGACAACTCCTTCATAAACACCCTTTCATGGGGTCTAGAGGTGAACCTTCAGGTTCTGAAGCTTCCGGGTAGAATCTGTCACAATGCCCCTACCTAGCATTTCACATTTATACTACTGGTGTCGTTTTAGGTGACTGAGGGGCATTTGGGTGTGACCTATGCACTCCTTAATGTTACACCCTTTTAATCCGCATTTGATATCTCCCTTATTGCCTAAAGGGTGAGACAGTAGCCCTTGAAGGGTTAGTCCGTCTCCAAAACCAATTACTGTATTGCTCCAATGCAATTAAAAGGCAAAATCAAGCCACCTTTCGTATTGTATCCTTTTGTACCTACAGTTGTTCTGTAGACCAATGCGTCTCCATGGTAACAGACTGCAAACAAAGTCTGTGTAGTCTGATCCTGTAGCCATATTCTCTTCCATCTGTAACCAATTTGTTTCTAACTGGTGTACAGGGTCAGACTTTACTGTGCAAATGAAGCAAATGCTTGGGGTCCCAGAGATCAGGGGGTCCCCTGCTGGCTTAAAAAATGAGGAAAAAAAGACTAAACCAGGGGTTAACATATTGTCTGTGCAGTCAGTAGTGATGGAGGCCATTCTCAGCTGTAAAGCAGTGGCAGAAGTGCCCAGGATGCACTGCTAACCTGAAAATAGGGCAAAGCGGGCCTATGGGGGTGGAACTTAGCAGTGTAATGGAGACAGCGATGGGGGCCCCCAGACATAACATGGGGCCCCAGAAATGCCATATTCTCCTCTGCTAATGGAACTTAATGTTAAATATAGAAAGGTTAAAAAAGGGTGTCTGACGGATTAGGCTACATGGGGTTTGTTGGTTATCCATTACTAAGGAGATACATGTGTTTGCACAAGAGCTTGCAACCTAGCAAAAGGTTAGAAAATCATAATCAAGAAATGGTGCACATTTGCTTCATTTTTCAGATGAATAGAGCAATAAGCAAACATAATGTATGAGAAGATATTAAAAAAAAAAGTTATCCTCTTGCAAATCCCCTTCGTCCCAGCACTGCTGCTCTGATCCTCCCCACCAGGCTTTGCTTTCCCAACTGCATTAGTAAAATGCCCATATAGCCCCCATGTGCAGGGCCAAAATTAGGTAATTCAGCGCCCTAGACAGAGCAGGCAAATAAATTTAAAGTGAACCTACTTAGTAATAAAGTTTGCACTACAGACCACAGACCTCTTCCAATCTGTGGCCTGTGCTGCCGCATCCCAGTGTACGTGGTCCACCTGATTCTGTGCGGGGTCTCGCATGATGACATGATAAGTGTATTATGCCTCCCTAGTGCCAGTACATAATGCCATCCTCCAATGCCGGTATATAATGCTCCCCTTAGTGCCAGTACATAATGCTCCCCTCCAGTGTCAGTACATAATACCCCCCTTTAGTGCCAGTACATAATGCCCCCCTTTAGTGCCAGTACATAATGCTCTCCCCCTCCTTAGTGCCAGTACATAATGCCCCCCTTTAGTGCCAGTACATAATGCTCTCCCCCTCCTTAGTGCCAGTACATAATGCCCCCCCTTTAGTGCCAGTACATAATGCTCTCCCCGCTTAGTGCCAGTACATAATGTCCTTGTCACAGTTCAGGGGAATGTGCCCCCCTGAACTCAATCCCACCACTGACCCTGCCTACTTGCACAGCCCATCCTAGGCAATGGCGTACAACTAGTCGACAGTCCCTAGCCTAGGTACATGGTGGGGCATACAGGGAGGGGGAACAAACAGGAGAAAACAATAAACAAAAGGCAGAACACACACAATATAAGAATCAAACTGGTCAAACCAGGAAGTCATGTCAAAAACCAGGGGAACGAGCAAAAGCAGAGTCAAACACATAAGCCGAGGTCAAAGCCGAGAGGAAACGAAGTACCAGAGGATGAGCCGAGGACAGAGTCAAATTCACAAGCCAAAAGTCAAAGCACAAGGTCACAGCAGTTCAAATCACAAGTTACAGGTATAAAGACCAATCACAGGCAACCTGTGGCCAGCAGGCTGCCTGTTTAAATAGGCCCAGCAGATGGGTCACGTGACGTGGCCAGCGTCAAGTGACCCAAATCAGAAACCTCAATACACCACCGCTGAGCTCCCATGCTGCTTGTTGTCCAGGGGATGGAGTACGCCGGCCGCGCTTGTGAAGCGTGCGTCGCTGGGTCCTCCCCTCCCCTGGGTTGCTAGGGATACGAGGACGCCGGCCGCGTCCGTGGCCGACTCCTCCTCTTTATTGCCATGTAGACGAGGACGCAGGCCGCATCCTTGCTCCTGAACAGACTTGGGAGACTGGCGGTGCTGTAGGGAGGAAGCACTCCGCCAGCTCCCTGTTACAGTCCTCCCCCTTAGTGCCAGTATATACTACTTCTTTGTGCCCCCCCCTTTGTGCCAGTACATAATGCTCCCCCTTCTGCCTTTATATAGTCCTTTTTTGTGCTCCCTCAGTGTTGGTACATAATGCTCCCCCCCCCATAGTGCCAGTACATAATGCTCCCCCCCCTTAGTGCTAGTATATAATGCTCTTTTATGCCCCCCTCCCTTAGTGCCAGTATAAAATGCCCCCCTTAGTGCCAGTATAAAATGCTCTCCTTCCCCGCCCTTAGTGCCAGTACATAATGCTCCCCCTCTTAGTGCTAGTATATAATACTCCTTTATGCCCCCCTCCCTTAGTGCCAGTATAAAATTATATATTATGCCATCTTAAAGGGGTTGTCCTAGTTAAAAAAAATTACTGTAAGATAGGGGAAGGTATTAAAAAAAAATAAAGCTATACTGACTGCTGCTTTGATCTTCCCTGTCGGGCTTTGCTTTCATGACTGATTTGGTGACCACTGCAGCCAATCATTCCATATACTGCTGAGGTCAGTGATTAGCTGCACTGGTCACGTGTGGTATACAGTATGTACTGCTGCCAAAAACATGAAATCACTGCTTGTAGTGATGGGGAAGATTGGATCAGAGGGGGTTCAGAATGATGGGAATTACTTTTTTTATTATTTTTATTCTTATTTTAATATCTTCCTGCCTTTTACAATGTATTTTTAAGAGAACTCCTTTAAGAAAAATTAAAAAAAAACAGATATAGTTTTGATTTAAATTTACTGCCTTGACAGCAACAGCCCACGACACTGAGTTATAATGGCCACGGTCATATCATGTGACTGTAACAACCCCTTTAAGATACAGTTGTATTCTCAGCAGCATTGCCAGAAAGGAATAATAGCAGATTATTGAACAGACTCAAAACTGCCTACATCAAATACATAAATGAAACATACACAAGTGCTGGGAACCGGCATTTCTGCCTTAACGGGAAAACTGTTGTAAAAGTTTAATGATGATTAATTACAGCAGACAAGTCCTGTAATTTTGCTTTATGATTTTTTTTTTTTTTTTCGTCTCTGGAAGACGGGTATGAAATCAGATTGTGGTAGCCATTTTATTCTTGGTATATGTTATATTTTCTAAGGGTTAGATTCTTTTTTTAGTGTCTAGAAGGGGGAAAATTATAGTTAAAGGATCACTTTGGGCAAAATGAATACATTATGTTATGCCAAGTGCAGGGTCTGAGGGGGCGGAGCATGAAACAGTGATTCGGAGGACACCAAAGAGAGACTTCCTGTGTCATGCTCCACCCCCTCAGGCCCACTCTACTCATAGCAGTATACCACTTTTGACCTTAATGTTCCTTTATCTGTAATTTCCCCTTACTTAGAGAAGGTCTGTAACTTGCGGCTGTACAAGTTTATTACATATGCTCCACCCACTTGCGGCTCTACAGCTTTATTACGTATGCTCCACCCACTTGCAGCTCTACAGGTTTATTACGTATGCTCCACCCACTTGCGGCTCTACAGGTTTATTACGTATGCTCCACCCACTTGCAGCTCTACAGGTTTATTACGTATTCTCCACCCACTTGCGGCTCTACAGGTTTATTACGTATGCTCCACCCACTTGCAGCTCTACAGGTTTATTACGTATGCTCCACCCACTTGCGGCTCTACAGGTTTATTACGTATGCTCCACCCACTTGCAGCTCTACAGGTTTATTACGTATGCTCCACCCACTTGCAGCTCTACAGGTTTATTACGTATGCTCCACCCACTTGCGGCTCTACAGCTTTATTACGTATGCTCCACCCACTTGCGGCTCTACAGCTTTATTACGTATGCTCCACCCACTTTTGGCTCTACAGGTTTAATACTTAATATTCACTGGACAATCCACTCCTGTACCTGACATTCACTTACCCATACATCTTGCTCAATCGATACCCAAGTTCTCTTTCCTATAGGGACATGGTAGGAACCCTGTAATTTACACAATCATGCCTCTATGAAATGGGGTCAGGGAGGGCAGAAATAACAAACAATTAGTACTTACCTCATTGAAGTCCACCTCTGCTGTTTGGCCACTTCTTCGGTCTCCTCACCACTTCCCCCTCTTGGGCTTGCCAGAATCGGCTTGGACTTCCTGCTCAGCCAATCACTGGCTTAGGTCGGTCACCACTGCAACCAGTGGTTGGCTTGAGGCCAAACCATTTCCGACGTGTCGAGCCTGAAAGGAAGAAGTGAAGAGGGGCCAGGACCAGAGAAGTTCCAACCCAATATTTGTTTAAAATGATCACACTGGAGTACCCCCTTCAGACATATGGAAAATAACTGTCCTAAAGGATGGTTCTAGTGATTGACCTTCTGGTGATTGAAGGAGTTCTACTGGATTACCTATCATCAGGATTGGTCATCAGTATGAGACTGGAAGGGGTGCCGATGAACTCCATGACCTTCTCACAGCTTATCAAGCACAGCACAGCTATTGAATAGTGACTGCACTTGTTTTAGTACTTAAGCCCATGTGACTGATGTCAAATGGCCTAGCAAGCGACCTAAGCACTCATGGATCACTGATTACTGATCAGCTGGGGTGCCAGGAGTCAGACCACTGCAATCTGATATTGATGACAAATCTTGAGGATAGAGCATCAATATGAAAATCCCAGAGAACCCCTTTAACTGATTGCCAAAGCTCCAGCTGCTGAAACCTCGCTAAGCCATACATTGGGTAAATGTGGAATACATACTGAAATAAATGAGTGACCATAGTTGAGATGAGCCTTCTAAAGAGCAAGCTGCCCTTTGCAATGACTTTGGCCAATAGAAGGAGGTCGACGTAGAGGACACCTTTTATGAAGTCTACATACTGTGAGGCAGTGACAGGCCTCACGCTTCATAGAGGTCTGGCGGGGATGGATATTCCAGTCCACATCCCTGTTCCACCACAGGTGAGGCAACCTGGGTGTAATTACTGCTGTGATAATCCAGCCCTGGGGAGAGGAGACAGGCTGAGGAGGCCTGAGAGGTTAGATCCGGTGGAGGCTCTGTGTGTGTGGTCTCAACCAGGAGGGCTGAGGGGCCACAAGGCTCTGTGTAGCCTGGAAGTTTGGGGGGCCCTGTGACCCTAGGAGAAGAGGGTCCCACGGTCACAGTCTGGAGGACTAGTGGACCATCTCCCCCCAAAGGTACGGTTGGAGTCACAGCCAGGAGGCTGCTGGACTGAACGGCTGAGGAAGCCGCACTTAAAAGCTGTGTGTGAACAGTGTCTTTATTTAGGTGAGTTAGCTGAACTATGTTTAGTCAGAGCCCAGCCGGGCAGGTGTTGTTTTTATGATTTGTTTTGGTGTGCTGGTGCCAATAAAACTGAGTTGGACCTGAAAATCCCCGTGTTATGAAGATATTGTGTGATGACGACCCCCTGAGAGGATACGATCCCTTACAATACTATAATAGGGCATGTAGACAGGGTTCTCCTGATGGTTACCCACTTAAAGTAGATAGTAATTCAAAAGTGTTTAATTCTTTAGTTCACTAATTTTTGCAGCAACAATCACAAATTGTAGGCCGAGGTTAAATAAAGTCTAGAGTAGAGGATTATGGGTAATTAGTGTAATGAAGAAGACAAGCAAACGTAGAGGAAAAACTGAGCCCCAGCATTTGCAGAACGTTTGCATTCATCATATAAACGCACCGAATATGTCCAAACAGTAAAGATTTTCTCCACTCGTTCATTTCATTGGTCACAATTAGTTTACCACAGCAGAGTCGTAAACTGCAGAAACCTAATTGCTGTCTTCTTGACCCTTGCTTAGTGCAGTGAGTCCCATGGGTACCGGCCATCTGTGTTTAGCCAAGCTGAGAACCTGGAGCACGCAATGGGGACACATGAACCAAAAACTGTAGTCTGGAGATTTTCACAGTCAATTCCTCTCGTAGCGGGGAATGCAATGCTTGTTCACTGTGGCATATCTGTAGTCCACGATAGATCTCTACAAAGAACTAACAAAACTACAGCAATTTACAAATCGTCATATCAGTTTAAAGCTTCCTGAACTACATAGTGGAAGAACAATCCATTGAAAAAAATGGCCTTTGGGCTGAATATTAAAGTTGAGAAGCATATGTCTACAAAGTAGGTGGGTTTAGAATGGAACTCAACTTTGACCTATGACCTATGGAGGTTTCTTCTTAGATGTATACAAGTCCAAAAGAAAAAATCCATTGGATACCATATTATGGAGATTTTCACCCTTAGGAATCTCTGCATGCTGTGATGGTTTACTAAGAGCCCATATGGCAGCTCTCCAGTATGGAACCACAGACCTCTCTAGACCCCCAGTCAGACCCCCCTTTAGACTCTTCAAGCCCCTAATCAGACCCCCTTCTGGTCCCCATATCAGAACCCCCTTCTGGTGCCCATATCAGACCGCCCCCCCCCCTTTCTGGCGCCCATATCAGACCCCCCCTTTCTGGCCCCCAATAGCAGGCCTCCCCTTCCTTTCTGGCCCCCAATAGACCCCCCCTTCTGGCCCCCAATAGCAGACCCCCCACTTCTGGCCCCCAGTAGCAGGCCCCCCACTTCTAGCCCCCCTATATCAGACCCCCACTTCTGGCCCCCAATAGAGCCCCCCCTTCTGGCCCCCAATAGCAGACCCCCCACTTCTTGCCCCCAATAGCAGACCCCCCACTTCTGGCCCCCTATAGCAGACCCCCCCCACTTCTGGCCCCTAATAGCAGACCCCCCACTTCTGGCCCCTAATAGCAGACCCCCATTTAGGACCCCAAATCAGACCTCAGATCAGACAATAAAACAAATAAATAAACTTACCTCTCCTGTGTTGCTCCTCTCCCGGTCCTGGCTGTCTCCCCGCTCTCACCTCTTTCTGGGCCCACGCTGCAGTCACCTGACCTACTGCAGCATCAGGTCAGAGTGCGCTCTGTACGTCCTGACACTGCAGCAGCGCAGGCCCCAGGAAGAGCAAGCAGGAGGAGGGGTAAGTACCGTACAGCGCTACTAGCGCTTCACTCCCCCTCCTCCTGCATACTAGTGAGCGCTTCTATTATGGAAGCGCTCCCTAATATTCCCTTTATAAGATGCACTTTATAAGATGCACTCTTAGGGGCCCGGTCGCAAGTGCGACCGCTGCGACCCCTATAGTTACGCCAGTGGATACAGGATTGCGATTGGTGATGTTCCCAATGGTTGGAAGCCCCAACAATCACATGTTTATCACCTATCCCATGGATAAATGATGAATATTGTAATGGGCCACCCCCTTTAATGTTGGCTTGGGTCTTCCATATACTTGAATATATGATGTCAGTCACCATACAAATTGTCACTCTGTCCAGCTAGGGTTCTTCTAAATTTCAACCTGTGATGAAGATGGGTACCTAAAGTTACATCAAGGAGACTGTTGACTAATGTCAAGGTTTTAGGTTTCTAAGAAAACTAGTTTTCTAGATTCAAGCCTTCCAGGTCAAATTTTAGCCCTGGTACCTGTTTTCTTTTCTGCCCAACCTTTCTACTTTTGCTACCATTCATTTTCCACATTTATATTTACACCACCCATTAATGAAGGGATAGAGTGATACCATCCAAATCAAGGCCACCATCCATAGTCCCCAAGACTACTGTAAGAGCTACTGCTATAAGACACAAAAATGGTTATTATCTGTACATCAAATGAATTAAGTTGGACATCCGAGCAAGCCACAGGTCCACCACATAGATTCTCCAAGTCAGCATTATCCCTGTGGGACATTTTTTTTTCCGCGTTCTTGTGTTCAGCAATGTCAATAAGTGCAGAGTCAATGATTTCCAACAATCTCATGGGTCTCGTATTAGATCAGGTAAAGGTTCACCACTCCGATGTGTATGTTCGGTGTGTCATTAAGATTCAACTATTAACTAATGTGTAACACGACTCATCCAATTTCTATTGAAGGCTAAATTTGGTTTGAACATTTATTAAGAAGCCTTCAGCTTAAGCAGCAATATAGTTAATGGAGAATATTGGATTGCGGAATTTGTTATCCTGAAAAATGACAGCGCACATGATTAAAGTGAGGTTGGACATGACATTCTTACAAATATGTCCCAGGAAGAGACCTTTCATCTCAAAAATGATCACTCCGATGTATAGTAATCTGTTATCTACTCAGTTAAGCTATATAGAGAACACCGTCAGCGATGAAACATGTCGTAGGTTAACGTTGCATTGATCAGTAATTTGTAGAGTATAATATTTTAGATCATTATCTACTGTCTATGTAAATGTAACAGTAGATTTGCCATCATCGGACATATTTGGGAAAGTGGGGATGCCAGACTGCCAAAAATTTTGAAATACTGAATGTTTGAAAGCTAAGCAGTAACATAAAAAAGTTATAGGGTAAATGTTCCCAGGGATAAATTGAAGAAATTCATTTGATGGATGGAAGCTCTTCCTTCTAGGAAGTGTGCATTTGGGAGATATTAGGTTCTAAGTAAAATCAGGATTGTCTAGATATTATCCACACACTCTGCAGTCAACATTATGTCTACCCTGATTATGACCATAAATTACAATGGCCAAGTCAACCAAGAACTAGAAGTTAAAACTAAAACCACTACGCCCCCTTACCTCCAAACCACAGAGAAAATTGCAATTACGAGCCAGCCAAATGCTCTTAAAGACAAAATGGGTCTCTACATTCATAGAAATTTCTATAGTCCACCACTGACTAGTTAAAAAATTTGGGGAAGAAGTGATATATCCAATATATTATATGACTGCAAGTAAAACATAGTTGATAGAAACATTTTCTTTTCTGAAGTTGAAAAAATGGGATTCTATCCGAACTAGAGGAATCCTTCCTCGCTCTGAGGAGTACATACAGTACAGACCAAAAGTTTGGACACACCTTCTCATTCAAAGAGTTTTCTGTATTTTCATGACTTTGAAAATTGTAGATTCACACTGAAGGCATCAAAACTATGAATTAACACACATGGAATTATATACTTAACAAAAAAGTGTGAAACAACTGAAAATATGTCTTATATTCTAGGTTCTTCAAAGTAGCCACCTTTTGCTTTGATTACTGCTTTGCACACTCTTGGCATTCTCTTGATGAGCTTCAAGAGGTAGTCACCTGAAATGGTATTCCAACAGGCTTGAAGGAGATGCTTAGCACTTGTTGGCCCTTTTGCCTTCACTCTGCGGTCCAGCTCACCCCAAACCATCTCGATTGGGTTCAGGTCTGGTGACTGTGGAGGCCAGGTCATCTGGCGTAGCACCCCATCATTCTCCTTTTTGGTCAAATAGCCATTACACAGCCTGGAGGTGTGTTTGGGGTCATTGTCCTGTTGATAAATAAATGATGGTCCAACTAAACGCAAACCGGATGGAATAGCATGCCGCTGCAAGATGCTGTGGTAGCCATGCTGGTTCAGTATGCCTTCAATTTTGAATAAATCCCCAACAGTGTCACCAGCAAAGCACCCCCACACCATCACACCTCCTCCTCCATGCTTCACGGTGGGAACCAGGCATGTAGAGTCCATCCGTTCACCTTTTCTGCGTCGCACAAAGACACGGTGGTTGGAACCAAAGATCTCAAATTTGGACTCATCAGACCAAAGCACAGATTTCCACTGGTCTAATGTCCATTCCTTGTGTTCTTTAGCCCAAACAAGTCTCTTCTGCTTGTTGCCTGTCCTTAGCAGTGGTTTCCTAGCAGCTATTTTACCATGAAGGCCTGCTGCACACAGTCTCCTCTTAACAGTTGTTGTAGAGATGTGTCTGCTGCTAGAACTCTGTGTGGCATTGACCTGGTCTCTAATCTGAGCTGCTGTTAACCTGCGATTTCTGAGGCTGGTGACTCGGATGAACTTATCCTCCGCAGCAGAGGTGACTCTTGGTCTTCCTTTCCTGGGGCGGTCCTCATGTCAGCCAGTTTCTTTGTAGCGCTTGATGGTTTTTGGGACTGCACTTGGGGACACTTTCAAAGTTTTCCCAATTTTTCGGACTGACTGAACTTCATCTCTTAAAGTAATGATGGCCACTCGTCTTTCTTTACTTAGCTGCTTTTTTCTTGCCATAATACAAATTCTAACAGTCTATTAAGTAGGACTATCAGCTGTATATCCACCTGACTTCTGCCCAACACAACTCATGGTCCCAACCCCATTTATAAGGCAAGAAATCCCACTTTTTAAACCTGACAGGGCACACCTGTGAAGTGAAAACCATTTCAGGTGACTACCTCTTGAAGCTCATCAAGAGAATGCCAAGAGTGTGCAAAGCAGTAATCAAAGCAAAAGGTGGCTACTTTGAAGAACCTAGAATATAAGACATATTTTCAGTTGTTTCACACTTTTTTGTTAAGTATATAATTCCACATGTGTTAATTCATAGTGTTGATGCCTTCAGTGTCAATCTACAATTTTCATAGTCACTCTTTGAATGAGAAGGTGTGTCCAAACTTTTGGTCTGTACTGTATATATGAACCAATAGGTTATGATTAAGGAAGAAGTCTCCATTAAAGTTAGAATTATAAGATTTGAGGAACCCTGTAGTCAAGATGCCCAGTGAGGGTTTATAGAAACTACCCATAAAGCCATTGGGTACAGGAATTTTCCCTGATTTAGTAGATTTGATACCCTCAAGGTACTCTTCAAATTTAACACCATTTGGAGGCTGCATTAGTTAAAACACTCATTGTACAGCGCTTTCTTCATCAGTGTCAGAGGCATTCAATGGATGTTTTACCCAAAAAACACTACTTTGAAATTATATCCCTTTATCATGACCAGAGTTTCAGTGACAGATTTTTGATTACCTGTCTTATACCATATATACATTGGCCAGCTCTCGTCTAGTGGACCATTTTTCAAAGCAACTTTGGTCTGCTTCAAAGAACTATCACTGTATATGTCTTGTCATCTGGTTATTGGAATGAGACACCATTAAAGGGGTTATCCCATGAATAACGTAAAAAATGAAAATCTGCCACCATATAGTCCATGAAAATAACTTTCTAATAAACCTAGAACCAGCCCTGTACCTCACATGGATCCAGAGATCTGCCCATTCACTGCTCTGCTAGATTTATATCAAGCTGACAGCTCCAGGGGCATGTCTTTTCTGCTGCAGCTAAGGGGGCGTGTCTCAGCTCTCCCTATCACAGCTCAGGGGGCGTGTCCATGCTCTTCCTATCACAGCTCAGGAGGCAGTTGAATGACGAAACTGAGCATGTGCAGCCTTCTCTGTGAGCAGGTCAAAGAAATAAGAAATATAGTGGTGTTATACAGATACATTTTATTGAATAAGTCAGTGGCTATGCAAAATTTTTAATTACATGCTTTTACAAAAGTATTCAGAGCCAGGTGCTGGTTTGAAACCACTGCAGAATATTTTTCGTGGGACAACCCCTTTACGTTTGTCTTTAAATAAAGAGATTGTAACAATACTGGGTGTACACAAGACCACAGGTCTGTGCTGGGTGTAAACAAGATTACAGGTTAGAGTTACTAGAGATGGGTTGTAATCTGGAATCTGGAAAAAAAAAAGCACAGATCATACGCTATCCCTAGTCACCAGAGAAGCAACAGGTCTGGACTGTTAAAGGCTAAACAATCAACAGTTAACCAGAACAAGCTAGGTGACAACCTGACCCAGATTCAGATGTATCAACTTCCCTATACAATATTAGCACACGGGGAGGAAGAGGCAGCAAGGAAATCCCTGCTGCTCGTCACAGGGTTGCATACAAAAATCTTGAATTCTTGTAATTTTATTGCTTTTTTTGCTGTATTTTGGGCAATAATTTTTTTAATGATTTGATCAAATCTAATAATTGTATTATTATTTAGGCCCCCTATGTGCATCTGCCGCTCAGGAATGTTTGATGTTCCAGCGCCTGTTGATGACAGTGTAGAAGAATTCTCTATAAATGGTTCCCGCGTTTATCTAGGCAGTATATTTTCTTCCCCACGTCCTCTTATTTAATGCCGTTCCACTACACTTTCTTGTCACTCGCTCCCCGCAGAAGATGAGCTGTTGCTTTCAGCCAGCAGGGTTTATTAATAAAAATGCACTTTTAAAACATGAGGCTGACTTGATATATCTTCATTTTATTTATGTAGCCGGAATGTGAATGCACTGTATAATGTCAACATTTTGACACCTCTGCCTGAGCTATCAGGATCGGAGGTGAATGTCATTATAATGTGTCTGCAGACTGGCGGCATAAGATATACTCATTGTATCAGCGTGCCGAAGCAATTTGCTTAGTAAAGTCATTATATTGTGTTCTCCGGCTGTAACTTTTATATTATGTGCCACAATGTAAGTATTGTGTGTCATTACTATTGCATGAGGTGTAAAGAGGGAACCTGGGCAGAAGACAGAAAGCTCCTTATGCTTCATTTCATCTGCAGGAATGTTGAGAATGAGGACGCTGGAAAATGTATTAACGATGATCAGTGGAAAAGGTTTTCATTAACCAAAGACAAAGATGCCTTATGTATATAGAAATGGGGTTGGCTTTGTCAACTGAAGACTGGGGATATCTGCTTTTTGTTAGAAGAGTCCCCCATCAAGGAGCAAAGGGTTTCTGGCTCCTGTGGGAAGCAATCAGCTATAATTTTGGGAAGAACCTGAAAGTGAGCGCCCCCCTGGGTTAAATGAAAGATTACACTGAAATCAATAGCTTGTCCAAGTCCTCCAGGTTCCTGCCGTGAATGGTGAACCCATTCTGTTAGCTAAGATAGCCATAATAGGGTAATCCAACCTTAAAGGGAGTGTCTGGGTTCAGAGTGAACCCGGACATATCCCCATCTTCACCCCTCTGGCCCCCCTGATATAAGTATCGGAGCATTTCATGCTCTGATGCTGTCCCTTGCCCTGCGCTGGGTTGCACAGGGCAAGGGTTTTTATATTTACTTTGATACACTGCTAGGCGGAGGCTTCTGCCTAGCAGTGTTTCTGGTGATGTCACCAGCTCTGATGGGTGGGCTTTAGCACTGCCCTATCCATTTTGCAGGCTAGGGCAGCACTAAAGCCCCCCCATTAGTGGCAGTGACATCACCGGGCTCACTTTTGGGGGGGCGGAAGCCTCCACCTAGTAGTACCTATAGAGAGCCCGGTACGTCACCGGATCTCCAAAAAATGCCTTTGCCCCTTTGCTGCTGGGTGCATTACTTTCCTCTCCATAGGATCTGCATTTTTGCCACACAAGGGAGTGAAAGGGAACACAAAAACCAGGCTCTTACGTCCTGGGTAACAAAAACCCAACACCATTTTGATGTTACCACACCATTGTGTGGAAGCATCAGTGTTGTCATGAGAGTTGCAAGTGACTGATATATTGACTGATGTAGCCCAAGCTTTAAAAGGGGTTTTGCAGCTTTGTGCACTTTTGAATTTTGAAGCCCAGCATGCTGTACCTTTTTGAAAAAAAAAAAAACCCTTCTGTGATCTTCCGGTCCCTGTTCTTTAAACTTCTGGATAGACAAGGTCATGTATGCCACTGCTCCAATGACTGGTCTCAGAGGTGATGTGCCACCAATTAGTGCAGGAACCAGCAGTGACGGGCCACTTGGGAATATATCACCACTTAGGCCAGTGATTGGCTGTAGTGGCACATGTGACCTTGTCCGTCTGGAAGTTCACAGGATGGAGACCAGAATACTTCAGCAGGGAGCCAGGGAGATGGAACAGAGCAACGAGGACCAGGTAAATATGTTTGTTTTTTTTTTCAGCAAGTGCAGCAGGCTGGGCTTGAATTTCAAAAAAGTGCCCAAAGCTGGAAAACCCCGACCGTTGCTAAGTTGTTTTTTTAAAGAATCATTCCAAGCAAAACTGTCTATGCCTAGCGCAGGCCTTAAAGCGATTGTGCACCACTTGGACAGACCAGGAAGCACACTTACCTGCTTGCCAGTGCTAGCTCCCAGTTCTCCCCGGCTTCAACTTCTCTGCTCAGCTCTCAGGATGTAAGCGTCTGTCTTGACGACGCTGCAGCCAACTGCTGGCCGCAGAGGTGACCTGCTCCCCTTCCTCGATGTGGCCAGCAATTGACTGCAGCGGCATCAAAACAGAAGTTTACATCATGAGTGCAAAGTGGAGGTTAGGGAGATGAGCTGGGCCCCAGAGCCGGGAAGTAACGTCTGTTAAAGTGGTGAAATTTGCCAACTCCTCCCCCCTTCAACCACCCCAAAGGAGAACAACACCTTTAGAGCTCATGCACACGACCATATGTATTGCGGTCCACAAAACACGGATCTGCAAAAAATACGGATGACGTCCGTGTGCACTCCAGATTTTGCAGAACGGAACAGCTGGCCCCTAATAGAACAGTCCTGTCCTTGTCCGTAATGCGGACGATAATAGGACATGTTCTATTTTTTTTGCGTTACGGACATACGGAAAAGGATTGCACACAGAGTAACTTCCGTTTTTTTTGCAGACCTATTGAAATGAATGGTTCCACATACGGTCAGCAAAAAAAACGGAATGGACACGGACAGAAAATACGTTGTGCATGAGGCCTTCAGGGGACAAATCCTAACACAGGAACTCTTTGGAGCTCTTTGAATCCCTGGGTCATGCTCCACCCCCTCAGGCCCTACACTAAACATAACACAGTGTATGACTATTGCCTGGAGTGTTCCTTTAAGGGCACATCCATAAATAAAATAGTCCTATCTACCATGCAATTTTTTTTTTCTTCTTTTGATTGTGTCATTTATAGATGGCTGAAAACCCCCTAGAGAAGGTGTTTGGACCATGTTTGAAGCAGCCTCCCAACTCATTTTCAGCTCCCTGTGCAGATTGAGAAAATGATCGGCGGTCTATATATATACCCATGAATGTATACAAAACCTGAATGCAAATAATTCAAAGTAAAGGCAGATAAATGCGATTCATTAGCAGTATTTCCAGAATGTGTATTAGGCTATCCTCTAAAAGGCGGCTTAGACAAGTGTGTCATCAAGATCCACGCACACCATGTAATCTTATCTGAAGCTCCATCTATCAGCAGAGCAATGTTCTCCTCCTGCAGCTGTGTCACAGAATCAGATCACTTGGCTGACAGAGAATGAGAAAGGGGCGGAATCCGAGCGCTGGCGCTTATGGCTGCAAGAAAGATGGCACATAACATTTTTAATCACAGATTAACCCTACAATGGCCTGATCGACTTGTAAAAGTAATGCATGATTGCAATCAGGTGACTGCTATGGGGCCCTTAAAGAGAAGGGGCCCAGTTCTGATTGGCCCCACCTTCTTTATTGCTGAGTGCTGCTATCCAGAGGAGAGCAAATGAGGTGTAAAATTTATATACATATATATATATATATATATATATATACACCTTGCTTGCTCTCCTCTGGATAGCAATAAAGAAGGTGGGGCCAATCAGAACGGGGCCCCTTCTCTTCAAGAGCCCCATATATATACTGCGTACAGCAGATTAAAGGGATTGTCTGATAATATGTAGGGGAACATTTATTAATAAAGCCCCTGTGCTGGCGGAGGATCGCCGACTTTCACCGTAGCTATGTAGAGGCGCCGGCCTCTTCATAACTTCAGTGGATCCTCCGCCAAGTCTAAATGTAACACATCTTCCTAGCTGTCTTACATTTAGACCTTCTTCTTTGCCTAAACCAGGCGTAGAAAATGGTAAATGAGACGGGCCTGCCTGCCCAACCATCCCCTTCCCTGCCCACACCACGCCCACTTTTTTTGCATTGCGCCACAATCTGTGCATGAAATAAGCCTAATATAGGCATTTTTAAGCTTAATAAATGACCCCCTTAATTTCTAAATGGTGTCGGCAGCCTGTCTCCCCTGCTGAAAGGATCATACCTGCTCTCTTACCTGCTCCCTACCGCACCAGTCCTCCTGCGTCACCATCTTCCGCTCCAGGGATTGTTTTCTTCGACCCTGGCAAGGGAATGATCACCTGATCCTCTTCAGCCAACCAATGGCTTCAGCAGTCACATGTCTCTTGTAGACACATTGCCGCTGAAGCTGTTGTTTGGCTGAAGAGGATCAGGTGACCATTCCCGTGCCGGAGAGGAAGAAAACAAGCCCCGGACTAGAAGATGGAGAAGTGAGAGCCATAGCCCAGGACCGGAGTGGCAGGGAGCAGGTAAATATGATTCTTTTAGTAAAGACGGCAGCCTGCGGGACAACCCCTTTAAAGGTCTTCTATCGCTAGGGCAGATCCCTTTAAGGGCTCATGCACACGGCACAACCATATGTATTTTGGGGTCCGCAAAACACAGATCTGCAAAAAATACAGATGACGTCCGTGTGCACTCCGTATTTTGTGGAACGGAACAGCTGGTCCCTATCCTTGTCCGTAATGCGGACAATAATAGGGTATGTTCTACTTTTTGTGGAACGGACATACAGAAACAGAATGCACATGGAGTCACTTCCAATTTTTTTGCGGACCCATTGAAATGAATGCTTCCTCATCCCCCAAAAAAACCAGAACGGACACGGAAAGAAAATACGTTCGTGTGCATGAGCCCTAAAGTAAATGTATCACCGATCATGATTTTACTAATAAAAACCAGATACTGATATTCTTTGCTTTTATAGACTGATTTCATTTTGTAATATCTGTACATTATTATAGGGGCAGCCATCTTGCCTGATTTACTATACAGCAGCCACATGGACCGTAAGAACCTGTAGTTTATAATCCTACCTGTGATGATAATGATATGACTGAATACTGCACAATTTCTTAATTATTTTTAAATATTCTTAAGATAGTGACATAGAAAATACTGAAAATTCATTAAAAAATGTCTAACATAAAAACTTGAAAAATGAACAATAGCAATAGATTATTTACTGATGACACATTCCCTTTAAATCTGGCCATCTGCAGGATGCTCTTATAAATGTGCTCTACTAAATGGATTTTACGCACTTAAAAGCACTTTTAATGGGCTCACTATATAGTGGTCACTGAGCCCTCACAGTAGGATGCCCATGCCTTTAACTTTACTGCTCATCAGGTTTTCAGGGTAGGGTCATCAGTCATTTCATTATCATCATAGGGCATTACTATAGTGAAATGAAGCTGGAGGTACATAACATACAGTCACACCATTGATAATATGAGATGGAGAAATTTCAGCTCCTCCTCACTCCTCCCTCTCTCTGCACTTGTTGCACAGCATCCCATATTATTCAATAGGTTGTTTGCTGGCTTAGTTTACTTATGTCTAGTGTAAAGCTGCTCTTGTAGCATTTTGGGCAAGATAAGAATTCAGACAATCATCAGATCATGAGAGGTAAGAATATAATAAAATAGATATAATTAAAAAGTGATAACTTCATTTGTTAACCGTGTGAGATCAAGAGGTCATATTGTAGCAGTCACCTTACAATGTGTCAGTGCTAATTATTACCGGCGATTAGTGAAAGATTGTCAAGTATTTACTGACTCTACATGCATAGATAATGTTTCATTGACGAGACATTTGCCTATCTTGGTTGCCTTGTTTGTGCCCATGTGCCTGTATGAATACGGTGCAATTCATAACGCGTTTCTCTATATCATTAGTATTATACAGCAGCATTGTTTCAGATGTTTTAATTTCCACTTGCCGATCTCAGAGGTTACAGTGGACCTTTGGGATCTTGGATCCAGTGAAAACCCTGATACACTTGGTAGATAGTCAGTCTCTTTGATTCTGTTGGTCTAAACCTCATTTATGTTGCAGTGGCTGGGTTTGGGGTGGCCTCAACGCTACTCTGGGTCCCCTGGACACTGTTGAGGTGTCACAGTGGGATGGTAAGGCGTTTGCACCCCAGTGGTAAGAAAGTCCGGAGAGTCAGGGTCTGCAGTAAACTAATTTGCTTCTTTACTGGAGAAATTGAAATAGGGCAAGGCATAGGGCCGGCTTCTCCAGTCTGCTCACTGGCAATAGAAGGGTTTGATGCTGAGACAGCTGTCCTTCTCATCAGGGGCGGACACAGACAGAAGAGGGCCCCTGTGCAAAGAATGTGCCTGGACCCCCCCTTCCCCCCAAACCACACATACAGACATAAACATTGGCCATAGGTAAAGATTAATACAATGATGTTTAGCAGCAGAAGGGACCTCAATTTGTCATCTACAATCCTATAGGGAGAGGAAGGGCTGATCAGGGGCATCAGAGATGGTGGAGACCCTTTAGATACTGTGGTGCATATTAAAGGGATTATCCTGGCCCGTCATAGGTAATATACTTACCCCGTTCCGCTCCCCGAAGCCTGCTGCTTCTCCCCGTGAGCAGATGAAAACATCTGGTGTCGGGGGGGGGGGGGGGGGGGAGAGCAGACAATGGCAGGCAGGGAAAGGGACAAACCTCCTTAGCGTCACCTGCCATGCTAGGGAGGCTCATCCCCTTGCCCGCCTGCCATTGTCTGCTTCTCCCTGACACCGGATGTTTTCATCTGCTCACGGGGAGAAGCAGCAGCGGCGGTGCGGGGACTTGGAGCGGTGCGGGGAGTGGGGTTAGTATATTACATGTGAGGGG
Source organism: Rhinella marina (assembly GCA_900303285.1). NCBI lineage: Eukaryota > Metazoa > Chordata > Amphibia > Anura > Bufonidae > Rhinella > Rhinella marina. Next base: position 1,163,971 of record ONZH01002718.1, on the reverse strand, counting down.
CCAAGGCATGTGGGGTGGAATTTTATACTCTTGGATAACCCCTTTAAAGCCCCCACATTGTAATTTTTGCCACTTTGTGCCAGCACACAATAGTAATACCCACATTGTGCCCCCTTTACAGTAGCTATGGACAGATTATGTGTTCCCCACATAGTAATTATGCTAGATATGTGGCTCCTTTACAATAGTTATGGACAGATATGTGCCACTCACACAGACCCATTGAAATGAATGGGTCAGAATTCAGTCAGGATGATATGCATTTAGACTGGCACTGGATATGCCAAAGTTATGGACAGGCAGGCGCCTCTTCATAACTTCGTCAGAACCACTGCCAGTTTAGGTGTTATTAAGACCGGTGTCTAAAACCCCGGTCTTAATAAATGACCCCCTGAGTGTCTGGGCAACACAATTAACCCATTTAGACGACATGGACCATATGTATTTTGTGATCTGCAAATTACGAATGACGTCCATGTGCCATATGCATTTTTTTGCAGACCCATTAACTGCCTGCACATTGCGGACCAGTATAGGACGTCACATTTTCTATCCTCTGTGGAACAGACATATGGATGTGGAAAGCAAATTACTTGTATGTCCATTCTGCACAAGATGGAAAATGTGACATGTCCTAAACTTCTCTACAAAATGTGGACTGCAGACCCATTTAAGTTAATGGGTCTGCAAAAATATACGGATCGTACATGGACCTCATCTTGCTGATCCATGGACCACAAAATACATTAGAATGTAGCCTCACAGGGTAAGGGACAGTCACAGGAGGGCCAGAGGGGGACAGGGGTGATTGGTGGTGTACAAACAATAACATACTAAGTCAGGTTCAGTGCCTGGCAGGGACACTGGGCACACAGGAAGCCTACACTCACCTCCTCCTAAGTTGCTGCAGGCCTCACATATTAATCTCTAGGAGAGAACCTGATGTGGGCGGGGCTACAACCAGGGGGCGGGGCTACTGACTGCGCTATTAGGGGCGGAGCTAGGACACATTGAAGTGGCTCAGCGCAGGCCTGGCTGAGCTGATGTCAAACTCCTCATGACGCTGCTCACCCCACAGGAGGACTGATCTGTAAGGAGAGGGAGGCATAGCAGATGCACCTCAGGACATGCTGCCCAGGCCCTGCTCATCAGAGCTGTGGATGTTCTACGTCCTGAGACTGAAAGTCAGATGTGAGGTGGGCCCCTTCTACTGCTGGATAGAGTGATGATGAAGTAGGGAGCGTGTGTCTTTCTGCTTCACCATTTCAATCAGCTGTCTGTGCCTTCTGTGGACGCACAGACAGCTGAGCTGGAGGGCCCCCTCACAGGCTGGGCCCCTTTGCAGCTGAACCGGCTGCACAGGCGATATGTCCGCCCCTGCTTCTCATAGTCTATGGATCAGTGTCTCCATCTCAGCGGCTACTTCTGGTCAGTCATGCAGATTACCATGAGTCTCTTCCTCCAATCACTGATCTCTAACTGCAGAACACTAGGGGCTCTGACTGCTCTCCTTATATACAGTTTCTGACTGAACTGGAACCTTCTAGTGGGTGGGGTGGAAAAACTCAGCATAAACAGTTTCAATGTTACAATTCCTGTATGTCATAGACTTACATTAGAGCTTCATTGATACTCAGTGGCAATGACACAGTCATTTTTCCAGACAAAAACAAGTTTTCAGACATAACAACATAGCTAAACCAGACATTCAAAAGGTCAGTCTGTCTGGTTTTGGTGGTAAACAAGTCTGGCTTTTTCCCTCCAAAACATGTTCTTCTTTAACCTGTGTGGTAACTGTGGAAAATTACCAGCTTCTCATTATTAGCTAGAAAGTCTCAAAAGTCTCTCAGTATTCATTAACCCTTTCTACAGTGTCTCGCAAATACAGTGCAAATAAACAGGATATATATCACAACATATAAAATACAGTATTAAACAGTCTAATTCAATGCAAGTTAACCCTTCCAAGTGAAATAAAGTAAGGAGCTGATGATTTTGCATAGGGAAAACGGGCAAATGTCCACAAATGTCCAAGCATCAAAGTACTCCTGCTCTAGGGAGTGATTACCATAAATCAAGACCTATATTGAAGGTTCAGATCAATCAGAGGAGGCAGTGACATTTCGTTTCTGGACACCTCAACACTAGAAAAGGCCTTGATCTCAATGGCTTTTGCTTAAAATGGATTATTGTTTTTAGCTATTTGTACCCTCCTTTATCTACCTGCATGATACTGTATCTGCTGTTGACAGATCTTATTATGACTTTACTTCTGTAAAGCTTGTGCTCATTCACACTATAGACTTTTTCAGCATCTGTTTCTGTATCTCTCATGGGCATCGAGGAATAACGACTGTGGGAAACTCACTGGAACGACCTAGTGGATCTCACTTTTATGTCATATCTGGTCAAACATTCTCTCCTTCCAAATATTCAAGTTTGGACTAAGAAATATTTAACACTTAAAGGGGTTGTCCAGGATAGAATATGTTTGTTTTTAAATTTGAGCCTCTCCCTACCAGACCTGTAAAGGGAAGGATACTTAACTGCCCTCTGCTGCTCGGTTCCATCCGTTAAACAAAAATATGAAAACTACAAACTTCTGTTTATGGATCTACTATGGTTATCTTGTGTTTCTATTAAGTAGTTTCAACAGTCGTGCCCTAATAGGAAGGAAATCAAGGATCTGAATTACTAATGCCTTATCTGCATCCTAGCAGAATTTAAAGGCATTGCCTATAATCAAAATATATATATTTTTTTATTCCATCCCTCCCAATCGGACCTGCTTCTTACCACTTGGTTCTATTCTAAGGGCTGTCTTCTGTACTTCAGTCCCTATATGTAAACTTCTGCCATGTATGGTGTCACTTGCACCACTGCAGCCAATGACTGGCCGGTGTAACTAAGCGGCCGCACTGGGCCATGTGCCCATTGTGGAGACATCACCGTTGGGTCACCTGCTCCTTGAGGACACGTCACCGCTGAGGCTACTCATTTACATGTAGGGACTGAAGTACAGTGAAGACAGCCTGGAGAACGGAATGAAGTGGGTAAGTATACTTCTCTTCACAGGTCCGATGGGGAGGGATGGAATTAAAAAAAAATTATTCTTTCGTAGATAAAGTCTTTTTAAATTGTGCAAGAATGCAGATAAGGCATTAGTAATTCAGATCCCTGAATCACCCTAATATTAGGGCACCATTGTGAAATGAAACTACATAATACAAACACACAAAAAAAACAATAGAAGATCCATAAACAGCAGTTTGTCTGCAGTTTTCACATATTTGCTTACTACAAAAATGTGTAAGCAAGAGTTTTGTTGAGTGTTCTAGAGTGAAGAAGAGATGCAACTATAGCAAGTGTAAGGTATGATGGTGCCCAAAAAAGCAGGTGATAGTCCAGGCCTTATTGCATACTTTGCGTTTGGGTTCAAGACCTACAATGCCCCCCACCTGATAGTAAAATTAACAGGCAGGTTTAATAGTGACTTGTCTAGTTCTCACTTGAATTGCCACTTACTGCTGTTTACCTTTGGGTGGTTTTTACGTTATATGAGACGTGTGTTTCCTAACCTTCAAGTACATGGGGTCATAAGCTCAGGTGACACATGATACCAGCAATAGGTAGGTTATCCTGTGCTCCACGCTATATGTATTTCTTTGCTGGATGAGTTCCAACCATTCATTTGCAGCTGCACATCTTGAATAGTAAATCACACGCGCAGAGAGTCGCCGTCTCACATTGTATATGATCATTTTCCTCCTTTCTGATTGATGGCCATGGCAAATTTAGCAAGGTTCAAAAATTCTTAGGGATCAACCAATCAACCTCAATACTTCAACATAGAGTTGCTTAGGCTTCTAATATTTTTTTTTGTTCCTAGTTAATAAGACTTAAAAATATAGTATAAAGAAGAATATGCCGTATATATTAAAGGATTATTGTTGTGAGTGATTTCATGGGTCTCAAAAACATGAATTATTAACTGGGGCTTTGGAAGCCTTGAGTAGTCATCGTAAGGTACTGGCAGGATCTTAGAGAAAGAGGTTTAAGCAAGAACATACATTAAACAAATGCTGAAGGACTTATTCTGATATGATGAAGTGAGATATTGCCATGTGGTATCTCTATTAAAAAAGGGGTCAAAAAGCTTGGGCTCAACTGGGTATTTAGGTTTTTTCAAATCGAAGAATGGAAAGAAGCTGTTCTAAACACGTGTGGCATCTCCTTCGAGATCTCTTCTGAACATGACGGCCCTTCTTTACCCAACATTTACCACACTAGATGTCTTCTCATTCCAAATAAATTGGCAGGTTCAGGCAACAGTAATCCAGAATGTATGGCCGGCCTTAGACTTGTGGTAGGACATCCAGCCTGGCAGTTCAGGGTAAAATTAGACCCCTTTCAGTAGCTACTTGACACCACCGCACTCCTAACCACCGTAAATGAAGGTCCTGGTGCTCCAATCCCATTTTCTTAACTCCCAGCATTGACTCACCTGTGGAGATGACATCCCTGTCCAGGTTCTCACTACTCAATAAAAATGGAAAAAAAACAACCATCCCTTTGGTTGCACCCATAGGAGCTACATGGGCTGCCTCTATGGTACGCATGACCTTGAGATTTGGAGTCGGGAGGGAATTTTTTCTTAAAGGGATCTTACTAGATGCACATGTGCTGAAAACAGATTATACATGCAGCTAGTAAACGACATTCTTAAACCATTGACTCCAAAGGCTTAAAGGGCATCTGTCATCACTTACCAGTAGGTGAAACGGTTAGCCGCTGTGAGACTTCGGGGCCAGGAGTAAAAAGATTTTCACTGCCTAGCTTGTCTATCACAAGGGTGGGGGTTTGGCACAGTAAGACAAGGAGCGGAGTCTCTGGGTGCAACGAGGTATGATGGCACCACCCTAGGAGGTAATTTGCATATTGCAAAAAGCTTTTGTTCTACAGATTACCAGCACATATGGAGATACCAGAGGTATCGTCAGACTCTGCAGACAGACAGCGATCTACAGCGGCCGACCATATCTGATGACAGATACCCTTTAATATGCCTAATTTATGTTTACCTTCAGGCCTCCAGACAGGGGAGCTATCTCATGCACAGTTTACTCCCAATGTAAGTGAAAGGAGGCCACTGATGGACAGGACGTGGTCACTTGACGCTCCATCAGCAGCCATTTTGGGAACGCAATGCTGTGAAGTGGGTAAGTGGGCCTGCAGGTAAACATGAATTAGGCTTATCCATCAGACATTGGAATCTTTGATTTAATATTTTCTATTACTAGCTGTTGTATGTGCCGTTCCCACTACATGTGCAGCTAGCAAAAAATAATGGCCTTTATAGGGGTCACCCCACAAAAAATATTCCAGATTTTTTAAACCAGCACCTGGACTTGAATACATTTGTAATCACATGTAATTCAAAATTTAGTATGGTCACTGAGTTATTCACTGAAATATATCTGTATAGCGACACCTGCTGTTTGCCCTTGTATTAAATTTTCTTTCCTGTTCACTGAGGTGGTCGCACATGCTCAGCTCCATCCTTCCACTGCCACCAGTTGCAGCAGAAAGGACCCTGAGAAACTGCACGTCCCTTGAGCTGCCGTCTTGAAATAAATCTAGCAGAGAAATGAATGGGGAGATCTCTGGATCCATGTGAGATACAGGGCTGGTTCTAGCTTTGTTTGAAAGAGGTTGTCATGTACTTTATGATGCCTGATTTTCATTTTTTACCTTACTCATGGGATAACCCCTTTAAGATGAGGAATGTTGGAGGAGGTTTATGAAAACTGTTGTAAATGAAATCTGGCCTAGTTGCCCATAGCAACCAATCAGATTTCACCTTACATTTTTCAGAGCTCTTTTGGAAAATGAAAGATGGAATCTGATTGGTTGCTATGGCTAATTAAACCAGTTTTCCTTTACACCAGTTTTCATAACTTAGTTTTCAATATAATGAGGGTTTTTGTCTTCCTCTAGATCCAGCAGGATCAAAGTCTATACTGGATGGACCCATGTCCTTTTCAACCTTTCAACTACAGGGGAAGATTTATCAAACCCAGTGTGAGGGGCCACTGGCTTAGCTGGGCATAGCAACCAATCAGATTTCACCTTTCATTTTTCAGAGCTCCTTTGGAAAATGAAAGGTGGAATCTAATTGGTTGCTATGGGCAACTAAGCCAGTTTTCCTTTACACCAGTTTTCATAAATCTCCCCATAGTTTTCAAAATCATGAGGGGTTTTTGCCTTTCTCTGGATCAACTAGCAGGATCATAGGCTGAACTAGATGGACCTATGTTCTTTTCAGCCTTTCAAACTAGGGGGGAAGATTTATCAAACCCGGTGTAAAGGAAAATTGTCCTAGTTGCCCATAGCAACCAATCAGATTCCACTTTTCATTTTTCAGAGCTCCTTTGAAAAATGAAAGGATCAATCTGATTGGTTGCTATGGGCAACTAAGCCAATTTTCCTTTACACCGGGTTCAAAATATTCCCCCAGTGTGACTGTGTTGCGTTACCAAGCACTTAGAAGAAGAAACACGTTCTCAGGCGTGACACCTGTTATTTCATCCCATTACCAAGTGTTTTCTAATCATGTTCCTGTCCTGTCGGCAATTATAGATTATCATTGTAAAGGAAATTATCATGGCTAGAAACCCCTCGCCGCAGACAGATAAGGGTACGACTTGATGGATGTTGTATCTTCTGTGGAATTTATCTACAGCATCTCTTCTAGGGTTAATTGTCAAGCCATTTCTATTTATCAGGCGGCACTTGTTTGTTCTTGCTCTGAAATGAACTCCCCGGCGCCCAATTACATTGACAGCAATCTACAACAAGCTCATTGAGTCAGGACAGAACAATAGCCCTTGAGATAACTTTATCATCAAGAGTTTTGCCAATGAAACCCAGATGTGGATGGAAAATATGAAATGCGTGTTTTAGCTATGTGAGGGTCTCCAACAAGATACTGAAGTTAGGACATCATTTGATTATTGGATTGTTGTTTCTAAGAAATAAATTATAGATTAATCAAGGTCTCCTATTGCTTTGTGTCATCTGCAGTTTTAGGGGTATTGGTACGTGAACCCTCGGCTGAAAATTCAGTATTTGCCTGCAGTTGCGCTGATCTAAAAGCTGAAATATCAGGGTCTCTCCTGGGCTCGTCAAAACATCTGCATTGTCACCCTTCTGGTAATATCCAGTAGACAGAGCCTGTTTTTTCTAACTTGGCAGGCCATGTTACTACTTATGGCACTGAACTAGCTAGTTCAGAAAGGAATTTTTTGACAAATTTTTTGACACCACTCAATCAGCGTATGTAGTGTACTGATTCAGGTAGAGATGGGCCAAAAAGACTTTATGGTGGAAGATTAAGTTCAAATTCCCACAATTACTGTAACAGGCAGCGGATATGGACCCACTGTGCCAACAAACTAGTTTCAACTTTGTGGTAAACCTAAGTGTACTGTCCTGGATGTTCCCCTGTATTCACCCTTTAAGCCCCTTACAGGGATCTGAACTTTGCTGCAGGGAACCAACCATGCTGCTACCTCCTGGAGTAGTCCTGGTGTAGATGGTTGCTGATCCATGGAGGTCAGAAATACCAGTGCGAAACACCAATTGATCAGGAAAAAGGCATAGTCTGAATACAGTCCAAGGTCAGGGCAGGCTGCATACATGCGTAATCCAGATAGCAATTCCAAGGTTGGGTCAGGTGGAAATGAGTCACGGACCAAGGTCAGGACAGAAGACGAGAGAGGGGACTGGGTAGTCAGGCTAGGCACGGTACACAGGTAGTCAGACAAGACATCACATCTTTGCTGGTTACTAGACAATAGAAAACCTTAAAGGGCTTCTATCAGTAGATTTGTGCCTATTGCGTGTGTTTGGCAGCTGAAGGCATCTGCTTTGGTCCCATGTTCATATGTGCCCACATTAAATTATGTTTTAATATATGCAAATGAGCTTCTAGGAGCAACAAGGGGGTTGGCATTACATCTATTAGCTCTGCTCTCTCTGCAACTGCTGTGCCCTCTGCACTTTGATTAACATGGCCAGACAGATGCGATTACATTTTCACTACATGATTGTATTCCACTCATTTTTGGCAAAAAACAAACAAACATTTTTTCTATAGGTCTTATTTTTTTATTAAAAATGTTCAGCCGTTTCTGAAATACAAGGTTAAAAATAGTCTTTTTGTAGGCTGTCAGTTTCTGTTAACTTTAAATCTCGTCATCCGATGGCTCATGTGTAGCTCTTATCTCTGATATCCTGGCCTTAACACTCATTATAGCCCAATTCCAATCAAACTGATAAGAATATGACTTAAATGCTGTACTTGTTTATAAGGTCAGGAGATCAGAGATAAGAGCTACACATGAGCCATTGGATGACAGAATTTTTAGCTCAAAATGATTAAAATGTAATCATAAAAAAATGCCTATACAGCTTCAATAGCTGTTTTTAGATGGCCAAAATCTCTCCACCTCTGACAACGTCTTATCTTCAAGGAGAACAAAAAGATCAGTCGTTGAAATTCAACAAGCCATATCCTTCTCTGTCCTTGAATCATCTGTAGAAGGAGTCATGACCATACCCTACATCTTGGATTATCAGCCTGTCCGTTCCAAAAACAGCTGCTTTGGCCAACAATAGTCTGTGTATAGAGGACCTTAGGTTGGAACCCATTTGGCAAGCCCAAGTTTTATAGACAAACAGATAGGTATCTCTCCAATAGTAGGTCTGAGTGTGTCTGGTTGAATATGTCGCGATTAGAGATGAGCGAATCTATTCGCTGCTTTGTAGATTCGTATCGAATCTTGGAAATTTTCAGCTGCGAAGCGAATCCGAATTTCCTTGGATTCGCTTCGTATTATTCGTAAATGCGTATGAACCGTACGAAACATACGCATTATGTGTGAGGCGAGACAGTGATGAAACGCGCACGCAAAATCGGGAAAGTGAGGACTCCTCAGAACTGGAAAAAAACAGCCCAGCCCACCGGGAACTAACTATTTGCACATATAGGGAGTGAAGACTCCTCCCTCAGTACTCCACCCTCCTCTGAGTCACTTTGAACCAGTTTAGACCAGTGCTGACTGCTGACCTGAGAGCAAGTATTTACTGCAACTGCAAGCATGGCTCAAAAAAAGCTGTGTGACCTGCGTCCCAACTGGAACGAGATGGTCTTTGGGGACGAGTTACCAGAACCACCCCCCGCTTTCGACATCAAGAAGTCACAAGTCAAGATCAAGAGACACCCAGCTTCGGTGCCTGGGTCATCCTATTCCTTACCAACTGCTGCTGCGACTCGTGAGGCGGCTGGAGCATCTGCTTTGTCTTCTGCGGCTGGAGTGTCCGCTATGGCTCGTTTGGCGGAGGTGGCTGGAGCGTCCACTTCGCCACCCAGGAGGAGATCCACCCCTTCCATACACCAGGACTACATTGTTCCAGCATCTGTGATGGCCCATGCACAGACCTTCTGGGAGTATAAAACCGCAGTGGAGGACTGGGTCATACAGGTACTCGACCACCCTAGGCCGGGAGATCCTTCACTGGAACGCAGAAAGGGAACTGTGGTTTGGTTTTCGGTTGGGGAGAGGGTCTGGCTTCCTGCAGGATGACGAGGATGGGAAGGAATATTTTGTGGGCCACAGGTCGGTGAAATGGCCGTACCTGCCACAACATTGGCATAGCCTGTACGTGGGGGATCAGGTGGAGTACACCCCCATGGCATCCCTGAAAGGCCCATTTGCGACAGGGGTTACCCTCCTTTCGCAGCCTCTGGTGCCTACAAGGGAACCAGAAGTGTGGCCGGATGAACCACCAGGTCCAGGATGCTTGTGCTGCCTGCAGGAGTTCCCAGATGGCGTCCTCCGGTTCAGGGAAAAGCCACAGCCTCAGCCGGAGCCTCTGATTCCTGGACTTACAGCACCACCACCACCATAGTCCTTACAGCTGGGTCAGCTGACTACATTTTCATTCACCTTCCAATCTACGGTGATCTACCAGTACCAGCTGCCGTGGAAGATGAAGCCAGCAGCAGTCGGGTGAAGCTGGGTCTTCTTCCCTGAATGCAACCTTTCCGGAACCGCTGCAGCCAGAAGTTCTTACCCCAGATGTCCCGGCAGGAGGATCCGGAAAAGCTCAAGTGGCTGCAGTGCTCACCAGCATGACCACCACCCGGACCCGGTCAAGTCCGAATTCAGGAACAAGAGGGCACTGGAGCTTCACCACTGCAGCGAGCATGGCCTACAAGAGGCAGGAGCGTCCTCTGATGACCTTCAGTAGCAGCTCGAGCGAGGAGGATTTCAGGTCCATCATCTGGCTGTCAAGGACACTGTAGGAGGACCTATGGGAGCCACACCATGGACTGCACCTGACGGGTGAGATGCTAGTTGGCACTTTTTATCTTAGTTTGTTTGTGTTGCCCCCGTTTGACTCTCACCCAGATGGACATGGCTGTCAGGACTCCCCCCATTCTGCAGAAAAGTCCCTATTTTCCTTTTTCCCCCCTTCTCAGGTTATTTGAGAGCCCCTTTTGCAAAAAGGGTTCTCTATTTGCTGCTATTCTCTATTATCCATGTGGATTACACATTACTTGTTTGGATTACAATTTTACTTCACGTGGATTACAATTGAATTTTGGAATATGTGTTCTGGACAGACTGTTTTATCATTGCCAATTAGGAGCCATAAGGAGAGACTCAAACGTATATATCTGAGCCTTTTATGCTTGCAAATGTGAAATTGATTGCACTAAAATGTTTGCATAATTATGTCTTTGCTGTATTTTAGCTACACTGTTTTTAATGGTTCAGCACTTTAGCCCATTGTGTGTATTCTTATTCTGGAACTGCAATGTGTCCTATTATGCACTTATTGTACAGTGTTTTTAGTAAATTATTCACTTATTGAAAGCTAACAGCAGTGAGCACCTTATTTTTCTAGTTCATATAGTCTGCCTCTAAAGACTGTAGGCCGCGTGCGTATGATGCATTCGCGCATCAATAGTACATTAAGGATTCATACGCACTTTTGTACGCTAATGCTTATGTATTGCGTACTTTTAACTACGCTGAGTGTACGTACGTAATTTACGCAGGAATGTTCGCAAAACAATGATTGATTTTTTTTTTTTACGTAGATTCGACAAATAAGTTCGTGTAAATACGAATCTTGTCAGATATTTGGCAAATATCCGACGAATAAAATTTTGAATGATTCCCTCATCCCTCATCTCTAGTCCTGATCCATTCGGGATGCCCAGCCCAGTGGACATGGTACCAAATCAATTGACACAGTTATTAAAAAGGAGATTTTTTTTCTTTTTAGATGGCTGATAATAAGGAATTGTAAAAAGAACAATTGGTCTAATTTTCTACATCAGTTATTTAAGACTTATTTTCCTCTGTCAGGCCCAAAGATTCTCATTCCAACACTGGCCAGTTGTAATTTGAGATACGTTGGTTGTCACCATCTAATGGAATTAATTTGCTGGGAGCCTCATACCAAAATTCACATTGTCAGAGACCTTGACGCTATGTAAATAGGTCATCTACTTCTTCTTACGTAACCGTAGTTCTATGAGAACAAGTCCGCTGATGAACATTGCAATTATATGACTGACTGCCTATCCTTGCCTCTCCCAAATTTCAATCAGCCAAAGTTGGCAAAGGCTGGAATGGTCCAGATGAAGCACACCTTGAATGTTCTTTAAGACGCAAAGGACTCAATGCCCATGGACCATGGTAGGTCACCAGCTGTCTCCGTGTACCCTACGGTTCCTCGACCAAAGTAACTCTGAGATAGTTTCTGTCAAGACTTGTTATTTTCCTCTCGCTCTGCAAAGTAACAAGACACTAAATTAGAATAAGCAGAAATTTATTTGACAGCATTACGAGGCGAGAAACTGGAAACAAACAGTTGACACTGGAACACCAGAACGCCATAAAACTTTAATTAGATGTGTACATTAGTCATTTTTAAATTAAGGATTAATATAGGACATACAAAAACTCATGTCACAGAAGAAAAGTTTAAAACCTTCCTGTAAATGCCACTTCTCTCATTATTGGGAAGCGAGGTCTCGCGGGGACCATTGACCCAGTCTGTTTTATTTACAAAATCTAGTCAGACAGAGAAGAAGAGCATATAGTTAAGACATCCTCTAATCAAAATGCTCTAGGATGGCGCTTTCCTTCCACGTCTTGCATAAGTGAGTAGGAACTAAATAGATCTGACTGTCAGTTCTCCTCGTGAAGCATTTTTTATAAGTGCTTTGAGATCCTGTTTCGGAGGCAATGTCCTATATAATGCTGAAGTATTGTTACGACAGCATATTCTGTCTGTAAGGACACCAAAGGGATGCGAAAATGTTGGTATTAGCAAAATGGTAACAGGTTCCCTTTGCATTGATTATCACAAAATATGTTTTCGCTGGGAGATTTGCGTCTTCCATTTTGTCGCCTAATGTTTCCATTCCTGGCTGTGTCATTTCTATATACTGTGTTGTTAAGAAAAATGTATCTAGTGGAGCATTTACTTCTTAAAGGGGTTTTTTCAGGTCTTCTATATTGATGATCGATCCTCAGGATAGGTCATCAATATCAGACCAATGATGGTCCAACTCCTGGCACCTCTGCCAATCAGCTGGTTGCAGAGGCCTGTAAGCCTCCTCACAGCTTACCAGGCGCAGTACCATCCATTATATAGTGGCTGTGATTGGTATTGTAGCTGAGCCCTGTTCACTTGAATGGGACTGAGTTATGCTTAGGCCATGGACGGATGAACATGATTTCTAGGCCTAGAAGAGGCCGCAATGCTTACAGGAGCCCTGCAATCTCTTCAACATGAATTGAACCTCCACAGGTCAAATTTTGATGACCTATCCTGAAGATAGCCCATCGATATCAAATTCTTGGAAACCTCCCTTGAAACTTTCAATAATCCAGGACATGATTAGATTTGATATGATTAGACATGATAAATATTTTTTAATTAAAAACTGGAATAATTAGACATCAGAAGGGGTCAAACTACAAAGTACAGCCAGACCCAGCTCAGTAATTCTATTATTACTTGGCTCCACCACATACTGTATATGTCATCAGGTTTACTGGCTATTGCCAACATATGTGTATTGTGGGTGCCTAGGGCCCACCAGTAAAATTTATTTTGGGGGCCCACCATACGGATACATTCACATATTACCTGCTCACACAAGATGCTGCCAGATGATTGCATATGGGGATCCCTGGAGCAACACTGAGAAGATGTCCTGGGGAGAAGAAGACACTGGTAGCTTTCCTCTATACCTAGAAGTCCTCTCAGCTCTGGTCGTGTCTATAATAATAAACTGGGGAGTTTCTTCAATAATCTATCAAGGTTTTTTATATGAACACAGGCTGGTGGAGGAGCTGTACATTGAATATATGCAGGGCCGGCCTTAGGGTAGATGGCGCCCTGTGCGAAACTTTCTCTCGGCGCCCCCCCTCCATTTATATATATATTTACTTAAAGAAGTATGTGTGCCATCCCATCTCCATTATCCCATACAGAAAAATATAGTGACAGTACTAACGTCATACAGTATAGAGCTATAAATAGAGTGTAGAGATATATAGAGTGATATAGGACTGTATAGAGAGCTATAAATACAGTGCAGAGATATATAGAGTAGGACAGTATATATATATATATATATCTACACTGTATTTATAGCTCTGTATACTGTCCTATATCACACTATATATCTCTGCACTGTATTTATAGCTTTCTATATTGTCCTATATCACTCTATTCTCTATATATCTCTGCACTGTATTTATAGCTCTATACAGTCTGACTTTTAATACTTATCTGTATGGGATAATGGAGATGGCACACACATAGCTCACATCACTAAACCCCTCACTGGTGTTTAAACATGTGTGAGTTATGTGTGCCATGACTGCCATCTCTATTATCCTATACAGGATGGGGCCTTAAGTATATGGATGGGGCTTTAAGTATATAGTCCCGCTCCCAATTAAACCCCCCCCCCGGTCATCACGTTGTTTGGGGGCACTTACTTACAGCAGTGCAGCCGCTAACTTCCCCCTACCACCCTCTGAGTCCTTCTGCGCATGGGTGACGACAGCCCAGGGCCGGCTCCAGGTTCAGGTGGGCCCTTGGGCGATAATGTCTCAGAGGGTCCCTTACAGAGTGATAACTATCTGTGTATAGATAATATAGTAGATGTCCCCTGCAGTCCTTTGTAACTGTAGAGGTAACACAGTGATGGCTATCTGAGTATAGAAAATGTAGTAGTGTTACCTGCAGTCCTGTGTAAAATCACAGATAACACTAGTACTGATAATGTGGTACTACCACAGATCAGCGTCTTGTGCCCCCATCAGACCTCAGATCAGCGTCTTGTGCCCCATCAGACCTCAGATCAACATCTTGTGTCCCCCTTCAGACCTCAGATCAGCGTCTTGTGCCCCCACCATCAGACCTCAGATCAGCGTCTTGTGTCCCCATCAGACCTCAGATCAGCGTCTTGTGCCCCCATCAAACCTCAGATCAACACAATGTGCCCCCATCAGACCTCAGATCAGCGTCTTGTGCCCCATCAGACCTCAGATCAACACAATGTGCCCCCATCAGACCTCAGGTCAGCGTCTTGTGCCCCCATCAGACCTCGGGTCAGCGTCTTGTGCCCCCATCAGACCTCAGATCAGGGTCTTGTGCCCCCCTCAGACCAGCATCTTGTGCTCCCCCTCAGACCTCAGATCAACATCTTGTGCCCCCATCAGACCTCAGATCAGCGTCTTGTGCCCCCCTCAGACCAGTGTCTTGTGCCCCCCCTCAGACCTCAGATCAGCCCACCCAGCCACGTTAAAAAAACATACTTACCTGTTCTGCGCTGCCGCTGCCATCAGGTTCCCCGCTCCACTGTCTTCCCTGCCGGCACACACTATGACCTGACGCTGCATCAGGTCATAGTGCGCGCCGGCAGGGAAGACAGTGGAGCGGGGAACCTGATGGCAGCGGCAGTGCAGGACAGGTAAGTATGTTTTTTTTAAAGTGGCTGGGTGGGCTGATCTGAGGTCTGAGGGGGGGCACAAGACGCTGGTCTGAGGGGGGCACAAGACGCTGTACAGGAGCAGGCCGGGCCATTAAGGGGGCACTCTGGCAGGGCGCCCCCTTAACTGGCCGAGAGTGAAGCGCCCTGTGCAACAGCACGGGTCACACACCCCAAAGGCCGGCCCTGAATATATGTATGTAGTGCAGTAAGTCTACTGTGTTATGTGCAACTTGTGCAGGAGGCGGGAGACTAAGGGCCTACCATGCTCATGGGCCCATCGGGGGATTCACTTATACCCTTGGGGGCCAGTCCGAGCCTGATTGTCCTACAGCTCCACCAGTCATCTGGTAGACAACTAGCATTTAAATGAAAGGATTATTGTGGAAAATTTCGTTTTTTTAGATCATATAATCATTGATACACCCGCCTACACAGGGCTCTCTATCATCAAGAATGTACATGATGCACATTTACATAACGCAATTCATTAATGACAAACGATGATTGTACTTGTTCACATGAAGAATTTCACAGACGTTGAACGTTGAAGTGTTTTTGATCAGATCACTCAATCTGCTCATCTAAATCCACCTTAAAAGTCAGTGATAATTGACACGTTCATATTAGAAATCGTCCGTGTTTCGGCCACGATGCTCTTTTACAGTTTCTGTAGATCAAAGTGTCCTCAATGCTACTTTAGTATGCTGTAGCCCTCATTATTGTGTTGTAACAGAGATAGGGGCAGGGATGCCCTGCAGTTCATCTCATTAACCTTTGGCAAAACTGACATAGACTTTGGTCATAGAAGAAGGAAAGGATCTGCATGAGCTGAAATTTTTTTATGACACTTTAACAGGGCAATAAACCTAAAGTCTGAAGCTGATAAGAAGAGCTACTCATTGCCACATATGTTGAGACATGTCCTAGAGCATACGTACCTTAGAGACAGACCAGGCAGCTACTATAGGGCTCATGGAGAAGGGTGCTCCAACTTGGTAGACACCTCCTGGTATCCAGTGGGAGATGAGAACGTAAAGGAGTTTTCTGGGACTTAACTATTCATGATCTATGCTTAGGATAGGTCAGAAGTAATTTGTATCACACTGAACGATGTACAAGGACAACCCCTGGAAGTTATTTCCTCTACTGCAGCAATGCTATTCTTTGCAGTAACTAGCGTGCAATGCTCTATTTCTCCTTGCAGCGGGCGTGTACTGGGGAGATTAGCTGTGGGCTGATTGCTCAACTGCTCTATTCCTATGTGCTAGTATTTTTGATTAATTGAGAGTCGAGACCCCGACTTGTCTTCTGACCACTCTCTGTCTCTCATTTGCTACTGCGTTGTCCGTCAGTTTCTGATCTCAGCTTGTCTTTTGACCCCTTTCTGTTTCTCATTTGATACTGCATTGCTTTGTCTGGTTCTGACCCATTTACGTACGACTCTGGTATTTTGTTTGTCTGTCTTTTGTTGTTTGTCCGTATCTGCACTTAAATAATGTAGGGACCATTGACCAGTTGCAGTCTACAGTCTAGCTATCTAGGGCTTGTACTGCAAGTAGGTAGGGAGAGAGAGAGAGAGAGAGACTGACTAGTATGATACTCTGGATTTCTGGGAAAAATAATTGTTTTCTGGTGGGTACTCTTTCTCATTATAGAGAGAACCTAGTATGCATGAAGTATGTAGACCATAAAACACTGCTCTGGGTTTCCGGGAAAAATGTATGCAAATTAGTATTTCCTACTTCAGCTTAGCTTTCCTTTCCTTTTGGAAGGAAACCTAATTTGAATGTCTTTCCCAGTAACCCAGAGGTATGCAAATTAGCTTTCCTTCCGAAAAAAACAAAAAAAGAACATTAAGCTGATGTCTAATTTAAACCACTGACCATCTTCTGATGACACATTCCCTTTCCGCTATCTCTGATAAAATTCTTCTTATAAATAGGATTCACTTTTCAACTATTGAACAGAGGAGTTTTTCATATCTGTTCTAAAAGGAAAAAATAGACATTTTTTTCTTCAGGTCTTGAAGTCCTATGTGTCTTTTTCTCATATTCCGGCCTCATTACCTTCATACATAATCAATGATCTCAGGTAATACTCCACTTTTCCACTTTGACAAAGTGAAGGAAGAAACAAAAGGTTTTCACACAGAGAGGAATCACAGATCGATAGCATCGAAAATTACAGGAACGATAACAATACTTTAACTATGGATTCCCTTTAATCACCAAGGTAAGTGAGCAGCGCTGGGGGAATTGACAGAAGATAGAGGCATGCAATGAGATCTATATCTCGGAGTGGTGTGGGCGTCACTGAAATGTCACATGTAGGCACACAGAGTCAGAGGAAAATGGTCTTTTCAAGCGCTCCATCTGTTTCCATTTTAGGATGTGTAGCATGTGGCAAGAGGATCAAGGCAGCTAGGAACCAAATCTGTCTCCTGTTTATAATACGGCTGTCATTAGCCCAGAACAAACATTAGGAGACTCTGCAAAAGTTTTTTTTTTCCTGCCGTCAAATAAAGAAAAATAGAAATGCGATGGAATAAAAAGGACCTTCTTAAATGCTAATCAATCCCACGTATAAACAGAAACCAGTAGAAAACTGTGCTTTGTAACAAGTGGAGAATAGATTATGTTCACGTTGGAAATGTTGGATTAGGCTATTTTCACATTAGCGGCAGCACGGATCTGGCGGGTGAAGGGTGCCGCCGGATCCGTGCTGCCGCAGGTGCATGTGTGGGGCTGGAACCGCGCTCCGGCCCCACACGTGTCAGACAGTCTCATACATACATGCACATACATACATACACTTACATACATACATATATACTAACATAGGCCCGGACAGCAGGAGGAGGATGGCACAGAACAGGAAGACGCACAAGGGTAAGTTTACCCACAGCGCCACCTGCTGGAGGGAGGGGAAACTGCAGGGAGACGGATCCGTCATGAATTCATTTGAAAGTCAATAGAGGATGGATCCGTTTACCATTGTGTCACACCAAACGGATCCGTCCCCATTGACTTGCATTGGGGGTCATTCCGGATCCATCTTGGTGCGGATGCCCAGACCGGAGAGCAAACCGCAGCATGCTGCTCTCCGGTCTGAAAACGGAACGGAATGCTTCTAGGAGCATTCCGCTCTCTTCAGTTCAGTTTTGTCCCCATTGACAATGAATGGGGACAAAACTGAAGCGTTTTATTCCGGTATTGAGCCCCTATGACGGAGCTCAACACCGGAATTCAAAAACGCTAGTGTGAAAGTAGCCTTAAGGGCCTTTCCTAAAATAGAGGGGAAATGCATTGCTAAAAGGGGTCGTACCAAGATGGAACCTTAACATCAATACCCAGGATTATTGATAAGTGTCTGATCGATGGGGGTCTAACTGGTGGGACCACCATGCCTCAAGCTCCAGAGAAGCGGAGTGGAGGATGGGAGTGGAGCACGTGGATGGGTAGAACTTTAGCGCTGATGGCGGATTGCAGACGGCTGATTAAAGGGAATCTGTCAACCTGATTTTGGACCATTATCTATAGCAGGGATGGCCAACCTGCGGCTCTGCAGCTGTTGTAAAACTACAACTCCCACCATGCCCAGCTGTAGGCAGACTGGGCATGCCGGGAGTTGTGGTTTTGCTGGAGAGCCACAGGTTGGACATCTCTGATCTATAGTAATTAGTGATGAGCGAAAATTTGATTTAGCTGCTTTGCAGAATTTTACAAAATATTTTGCTTTGTGACAAATTGCTTTATCAGGAGCATACAGGCATACAGCTCCCCTAACATGTCTGTTTTAGTAAATACTTGTATCCCCTTAAAAATCTCAATTCTGAGGCAACTTTTCTTACAACCCTACATTGTGCTGTCCCTGAATTATTCCTCCTGGAAGTGCCTGACTACATCTACAATTGGACCTGACCATTCACCATGTCAATACGGCACTGATCAGACTGTATAGGAACATGCCTTATTTACAAAGGGAATGCACATCCCCTGTTGTCAATTAATTCCTAGATGAATAACAGAGGAACAACACAAAGCAGAGTTAATTCAGAATTTTTATTTCATGGCAATGCAAGTATTTAATAAAGTAGTCATATCAGTAGAGGAGAGAGGTTCTGTTTAACCCCTTCGTTTAAAGATGGCGCCCGCTCCTTAACAGAGCGGGCGTCATGGCTGCGGGTGAACTGCTGATTTATACATCAGACACCCGTGGCTCATGTCCGCGACCAACAGTAATGCCGATCGCAGACATTTAACCCTTCCCTATGGAAACTATAAAAAAAGTGTAAAAAAATTAAATAATAAATTATTTAAATAAAGTTTAAAAAAAATAATAAAAAAAACATAAAAGTTCAAATCACCCCCCTTTTCCCAAAATAAAAATAAAAGTAGTAAAGAAATAAAAAAATACACATCATGGGTATCGCCGTGTGCGAAAACAACAATATTATAAAAATATAAACATTTCTTTCCCGTACGGACAACAGCTAAACGGAAAAAAGCGTCAAAATGGCTGATTCGATTTTTCTAAAATAATTAAACAAAAAGCGATCAAAAAGTCATACACACCCCAGAATGGTATCAATAAAAAGTTCAGATCGTCCCGCAAAAAATGAGCCCCCATACAGCTCTGTACACATAAATACCAAAAAGTTATAGGGGTCAAAATATGACAAAAAAAAAATTACAACTTTATAATTATTTTATCACTATCAAAACGCAAGAAAAACTATACATATTAGGTATCGCCGGATTCGTACTGACCAGTAGAATTAAAGTAACGGGTCAGTTTTAAGGAACATCGAGTGCCGTAAAATAAATAACCTGTAAAACTGTAGAGAAATTGCGTTTTTTTTTTGCAATTTCACCCAGTTTGGATTTTTTTTCCCGCTTCCCACTACACCATATGCAATATTAAATGGTGGCCTTGGAAAGTACAACTTGTCCCACAAAAAACAAGCCCTCAAACAGCTATGTGAACAGAAAAATAAAAAAGTTATGGCTGTATGAAGGCAGGGAGCGCAAAACGAAAACGGAAAGAAAAAAAAAAAAACCTCCGGGGTGAAAGGGTTAAAGGAGTGAATCTTGGATGACCACTCTGTAGCGCCTGCTTTAAGATAGCATACATATTCCTAACTTGCTTACTATATGGAAAATACCGCCATTCACTGCCATGCATGGATCAGGGATCTCCAGCCTTTGCAGATCTATAACTTGCCTGCACTGCCACAGGTTTTACATAAGATAGGGAACTGTAGGATGGAGGCCACAGAAATTGTGCCAGGTCTATTTGCCAGTAACATATCGTAGTAAAGCAGAAGGACCTGATAAGTTAATAGAGACCGACGAGGTCCTGGCTGCGGCCATAAATAAATCACTCTCCATAAGAAATATCTGTCCATGCGCCTCCAGTATTAACTTGGCAGGGGCTCAGTAACATTGTGCAGGTACCGAGGCGTTCCATAAATCTTTAATACGCATTCATGTAGCGCTCCTCGTATGAGCCAAGCGAGTGACTGCCTTTGGCATACATATTAAAAATACATAAAAGCCGTAGACGTCCACCCAGCCTATGTCCTGAGCGATCGTCTTATCTCCAGTCCTGGCATTTACATGTTTAATATGTCTTCTTACTGCCATGTGTATGCAAGCCCCAGATTAATGGATGGAGATTTAAAAAGGGCCCGGAGTGACCCATTAGTAGAAAATCGTGCTAAAAAGTCATAAATGCCACATATACAGCGTATAACACAATACCAGCAGTGTCAGATTGTATCCTAAATGAAGTCATATAATACAGTATTTAGTGTCAGATATCGTATATAAAATATCAGGTGCAGCATATTGCATCTCATATATCAGGGTATTAGTTTGTGTAGATATACTGTATAATATGTAGGAATGTACCAAGGAAGCAGATCATCCAGCTACTATGTGGCCCCTGGAGAGATGAGGCTGCAAGCCTGTAGTTTAGTGGTGAGGACCTGTGCAGTGTTTCCATTCTCTGCAGGTCCTTCATACAAGGGTGTGATTAAATGGGTTATCCCATGACTAATGTAAAAAATGAAAATCAAACACCATATAGGACATGACATTCTCTTTCTAACAAAGCTAGAACCAGCCCTGTACCTCACATGGACCCAGAGATCTCCCCATTCATTGCTCTGCTAGATTTATATCAAGCTGGCAGCTCAAGGGGAGTGTCTTTTCTGCTGCAGCTCAGGAGGCGTGTCTCAGCTCTCCCTATCACAGCTCAGAGAGGGCGTGTCCATGCTCTCCCTATCACAGCTCAGGAGGCAGTTGAAGGATGAAACTGAGCATGTTTGGCCTTCTCAGCGAGCTGGACAAAGAAAAAGAACAAACAGCAGGTTTCTCAATACAGATATATTTTATTGACTAGCTCAGTGGCTGTACTAAATTTTTAATTACAAAAGTGTTCAGATCCAGGTGCTGGTTTGAAAGCTGTAAAGTATTTTTTTATGAGACAACCCCTTTAACTAATCCAAAGATCCTGGAAAGGAGATCAAGTCCTTCTGTCCCAGGTGGTTAGGAATGTTGTAGTGTTACCAGAACCAGAAGGTGCGGACACAAATTTAATATTTTGCATAAGGCCCCCTCATCTCTATGAAGGACTCCACTGTTCTATAGAAAAAGGGGAAGGTGATGTTTGACAGGCCTTTCTTTGCAGTAACTAAGGCAAATCTTCCAGGTTATATAATAATTTATCCGATTTCAGTGCTAGATAAAAACTAGGCAGTTAGGCCATTCGAGAGGATGGAAAAGCTCCTATGAGACTTGGAGGCCATATTGCATGCCATCCAATATTTCCCAGAAATAGATATAATTTAAAAGGGTTTTATGAGACCCCAAAAATTTAGGTAAAGGCAGGGAGTGTCAAGAAAAAGAGACGTCTTCCTCACCTGTCCGATCCCCTGCCATTCCAGTGTCACTGTATCAGTCCTCCCGGCAGTCTTTCTTTTAGGTGTTGCTGCGATGATGTCTCCAACTGCCCCACATGATCTCAGAAGTCATGTATGTTATCACTGCATCGCTGGAGACAAAGACCAGAGGTGAGTTCAGTAGTGGCATCACTGGACGTAAGGCTTTGTTTGGGACTTTATAGCAGTCCCTGTCTTTACCTGAATTTTTTGGGGTCTCGGAAAACCCTTTTAGGGTACGGCCACACTTTTAGGTTTGGAAGCTAAAACAGGAGGAAAAGTCTGCCTTTACCTGAATTTTTGGGGTCTCGGAAAACCCTTTTAGGGTACGGCCACACTTTCAGGTTTGGAAGCTAAAACTAGGGGGAAAAGTGATATCTGTCCTTTATACTTTCTCTCCTTTGATGATCCACCTTGAGTTTGTTTTCCAAAAGTGCTTCAAGAAACCTTCATGTGGCCGTCCCCTTAAAAAAATAGCTAAAAAAATGACATAATTAAAGGGGTTTTCTGAGACCCCCCCCCAAAAAAATGTAGGTAAAGACAGGGAGCATGAAAAAAAAAGTCTTACTCACCTGTTCGATTTCCCAATATTCCAGCATCGTCTTTGTTTGAGGTGCCCCAAGCGATCTCCAACCACCCCACATGATCACTGCTGGGGTTGATCGGTATGTCATCACTGCATCGCTGGAGACAAAGACCAGGGTGGAGCTCAGCGGTGGCAACGCTGGAACGGTGGGGAATCAGATGGATAAGTAAGGCTTTTATTGAGATTTTATAATACTTTCCGCCTTTACCTACATTTTTAGGAAAACCTAGGAAGGACCAACTCAAAAAAGATATAATTAAAGGGGTCTTCCGACAAAGGACACGTATTATATTTGGACTATGAAATAAGAATTTGCAGATATCCTGTGACACAAATCCACGCACAGATTCCACTTTCTTATCATTCTGGACAGTGTCGTTAGGTGGAACTGCACCTTTAAGTATCTCGTCTGCAACAAGTCCCGGATTGTGGTGTTTGTGTGCCTGGTCACGTGCTTCCTTTCTTTCCCCAGTAGCAGCTGTGCGCACATGAATGGTAAATCAAGAACAGTAGACTGTTACTTACACTTATTTCAAAGATTTCCTATCGGAGTCTATTTCCAGCCCTGGCAATCTGCTCGCAGTCCGCCCGCCTCTACACTAATTCTGTACAGTAAACACCTGACTGACATCTGGCATTTCTGTAACCCATCAGATACGGTTTGTTCTTGATAGGAAATGTTTTCCGGCAGATTATTCGAGGGTCTTATGATAATAAACCCTATTTACGGGTTTTAATAGCGGAGTTAAGTAACAAGTGCGGCGACGCTGGAACAACAGGAGCTTTTAATAGATCAGATCACTGAGGATTTTAGAATTTTTCTCTCTCCTTACTTTTTTATTTTAGAAGCTATTTTGGCAGCAGTCATTTAACACCGTCCAACATTTAGAATTTTAAAATAAGCACCGTTTCCCCGCTACGGCATATATGGTCGATATACGTGACCCAATGAGCCCCATATAAATAAAAGCATAGTGTCCCTATAACAGTGTCAACTGGAACTATATTGAAAGCCACAGTACCCCATCACACTGACAGCGCCCTCCAGGGGCGGATTGGCCATAGACCTTACAGGGAAATTTCCCAGTGGGACGATGCCCAGTGGGCTGTCTGGGCCCTCCTCATGGCCAGCCAGTGGAAGTTTTTGGGGATATATTTTGTGCTGCTGGCAGTATTTTGTGATGGACTGTGGTATTTGGCTCTGTTGGGGCAGTATAATGTGTCACAATATAGTATTGCTGGCCCTGCCTTCCATCAATTTGGACGCAACTACAAAACGGGGCCACTTTTAGGATTTTTTCCAGGGCCACTTTAAGTTCCTAGTCCAATGTCTTCTCAGATCAGTGAAAGCGACATTGCCCCATATCACAGTGTTCCCAAATAAGAGACAACAACAGTGCTCCCATGTACAGTAAGTGATGACAACAACAGTGCTCCCATGTACAGTAAGTGATGACAACAACAGTGCTCCCATGTACAGTAAGTGATGACAACAACAGTGCTCCCATGTACAGTAAGTGATGACAACAACAGTGCTCCCATGTACAGTAAGTGATGACAACAACAGTGCTCCCATGTACAGTAAGTGATGACAACAACAGTGCTCCCATGTACAGTAAGTGACGACAACAACAGTGCTCCCATGTACAGTAAGTGATGACAACAACAGTGCTCCCATGTACAGTAAGTGATGACAACAACAGTGCTCCCATGTACAGTAAGTGATGACAACAACAGTGCTCCCATGTACAGTAAGTGATGACAACAACAGTGCTCCCATGTACAGTAAGTGACGACAACAGTGCCCATGTACAGTAGGATGACAACAGTGCCCATGTACAGTAAGTGATGACAACAACAGTGCTCCCATGTACAGTAAGTGATGACAACAACAGTGCTCCCATGTACAGTAAGTGATGACAACAACAGTGCTCCCATGTACAGTAAGTGATGACAACAACAGTGCTCCCATGTACAGTAAGTGATGACAACAACAGTGCTCCCATGTACAGTAAGTGACGACAACAACAGTGCTCCCATGTACAGTAAGTGACGACAACAACAGTGCTCCCATATAAGCTACAGCCACAGTGCCCCTTGTAAGTGACAAAAATAGTGTTCCCAAATATGTATCAGCAACAGTGCTCCCATATCAGTGAGAGCCACAGTGTTCCTAAGTGACAACCACAGTGACAACAAAAGTGCCTCCATATAAGTGACAACCATAGCTCCCCTCTAGCGATGACAATCACAGTGCTCCTATTTGTCAAGTACAGTACCCCCATAGTAATGACAACCACAGTGTTCCCATACAAGTGTCAACCACAGTGCCCCCATATCAGTGACAGCCGATGTACCCCAAAAGAAACACCTTCCAGTGGAAGAATGCCTCTCTTCTGGTTGACCTTGTCTCCCTTTAGAATGGTCAGATAGTTTCTGCACATGGTGAAGAACTATCCAAGAAGCACGGTGGGCACGTCACCTGTCACCTGTGCTTTGCTTTGGTTGCGGAGGGCAGGATATTTTGGCAGATATGCCCTCTGTCCTTGCACTAAGCCTTCAGTTACACTAGAGTGAAGGTGCCCATTGACATGATTTCGGCAGGACTGGCAAACTATTTCTTGGGTAAGGGTGACCTCTGACTCTTCACTAACAGGATGTAGAAAAAGAAGGATCGGGCATGTTGAATTTCAACCCCTGGTCCCTTTCTTCTCAAGGGAGAATAACTACTTTCAGACATGTCTTTCAGCAGCTGAGCTCGGCCTAAATGGTCAACTGAGCCGAGCAAGCACATGTATGGAGAAGTCAGGAGGAATAGCTACCGGCTGATAGCTATTGAAGGTGTATGCAGAGACGTAACTACCATAACGGCAGACCATGCGACTGCTATGGGGCCCAGAACAAGAGGGGGCCCAGTTGGGATCATCTCCTCTTCTACTGGGGGTGAAAACATTGTCAGGACTCTACCTTCTAAAGGAACAACTTTTAGCAAATAAGGCAAGTGGCAAATGGCCCAAGGGTCATTGAAAAGGGTTTAGGCAGAAACCCTTCTGTCCTGTGTGTGTGTGTGTGTGTGGGCTGGTTTGATCCTTGCTATGGGGCCCGTACTTCTCTATGTAAGCCACTGTTCTTCAATGTGGTGGGAGATTTCACTCCACATCTTCATGGACAAAAGAAAAGGCTATTGTTGCCTCTGCCCCCATATGGAACTGTCTCTTCAACACGAGCACATATGGTCATGTTGGTCCAGCAGGGAACCAGAGGACTATCCAGTGAGATAAAAGCTCTAACAGTAGAATACCAATACAGTAACCCTCTCAATTTTGTTTTGGTTCACATCACTTGCTGTTTGAGTTACTTTTGAGTCAAGTCAATAATATCCTGCCTTAAGGTACGGCCACATGTTCAGTTATTTTTATGCTTTGTTAGTTTTCAGTTGAAGCCAAAACCAGAAGTCATATATGTTCTTAAAGGGGTTGTGGAAGAATGAGGGTGTTTTTTTGGGGAAAAAAAAAACATCCCCCACATTTGAAAAGAAGAGCCGGCCATTCTTGTACAACCCATTTAATAGTTTCTCTCCTTTTGTGATCCACACCTGGTTTTGGCTTCAAAAATTGAATCAGAAAACCTGAATGTGTGGTGTAACCCTTAGGCTACTTTCAGACTAACGGCAGGGGTGTCCGACAGGCTGTTCTGGCGGGTGAATTCGGCCGCTCTGTCCCTATTCACTATAATGGGGGTGGGCCGGAGTTCCGTCCGCAGCACGGCAAACATGTCGAGAGGTGGCTGGAATAAAACTACGACATGTTGTAATTTTAGTCCGGCCGCCTCTCGGCATGTTTGCCGCTCTGCGGCAGGAACTCCGGCCCGCCCCCATTATAGTGAATAGGGACGGAGGGCAGTTCCGGCCGCAGACGTGCACTAGCGGCAGCATGGATCTGGCAGGCTGTTCACCCGCCGTAACAGCCTGCCGGACACCCCTGCCGCTAGTCTGAAAGTAGCCTTACTCTCCTAGAATAGATGGGAGTGGAGGGACAAGCCCTGATACCTCATGTCCTTGGATGGTGTGTGATAGGGACAGTTAGCACCAGTAGGTGGCTATTTCTGATTTCTCATCTACAATCCCCGGTCTAAAACATTTGAAATTGTTTTTTTTTTCAGGTTTGGTTTCTTCCTAATGATAATGTATGGCTTCCTCGTGTTTTTATTTTTGTCATTCAGTGATCCATGAAGTGTGCATGCTTAACAAGATCAGTTAATTAGTAAAATTGCAGTAACCTACAAGGAACTACAATGGCATTTAAAGTTGACTTTTTTTTAGACTAATTACGAAAAAACACTCCCAAATTTCCTAATTGAAGATAGAATATGACGCTCGCTGCACAGACCTGGAACTCGGGGATGAAAATGGTTGATGTCTCTATTACAAGGAAACGTCAAGTAGCAGCTTACAGCTGGGAACACTCCCGGCAGCTTCCTCTGTAATTCACTCAACTATCTGTATGATGAGTGCTTAGGTGAGAGCATGACAATGACGATGGCTCGCAGTCTCTTAAGCCGATGGGGTTGCTGTGGGCACCATTTTTTTTTTAAATTTAGTAAATCATCCATTATATCATGAGAACATGAGCTATCCGTAGGTAGTTCTAGTCTTATCCTGAACATCTCACATAAATTTTGACTTCTTGTAAACCTGTTTTATAACCTTCAAGAGTACTTCAGCTCAACCTGTAGAGGTGCTTTACTTAAGGGGGAGTTCTTCCTAACTCATTGTTGTCCCCTGCTGAGCAGGGGTGCACCTAGCCTTTCTGCTGCCTGAGGCGAATACTGAAATGGCGCTCCCCGATGCCGATTTCTTGACCTAACCCCTTTGCCACAATGAAAGTGATCATTGCCCGCAGCCCTTCCACTGCCCCCCTCTTGCCCCTACCTGGTGCTGCCTGAGGCAATCTCCTCACCTGGCCTCATTGGTGGTGCACCCCTGCTGCTGAGTAATTTCAGAGGATTGGGGGGAGAGAAGCAACAACTGCTCTGAGCACAGTAATGACTCAGAAGAGTGGTTGTCACAAACTAATTTTGTTTTTAGTCTGTATAACATGACCATGCCTAGATGGAGGTAGCTGAAGCTACAGTTGCCTCCAGGACCTGGTGAGTAGGTTGCCCAAAATTCAGGATACCAGTATCATATATGGCAAATGACAATAATTGTGGGTCCTTTTTTCAATTGCTCCCTTGCCAGAGTTGGACTGGTCAAGAGGAGCACCAGCAAAACCTCCAGTGAGCCCTCAACCCCATTTGAAGCTGATTTTGAAGCCAATCACTTACCATTAGGGTCCATTTATTCGCCTATTAGATCCCATTGATAATATTTTCTGTGGGTACATCTGGTTGGCTCATGCAGTGATATCTGGTTGGCCCATGCAGTGACATCTGGTTGGCCCATGCAGTGACATCTGGTTGGCCCATGCAGTGACATCTGGTTGGTTCATGCAGTGATATCTGGTTGGCCCATGCAGTGACATCTGGTTGGCCCATGCAGTGACATCTGGTTGGCCCATGCAGTGACATCTGGTTGGTTCATGCAGTGATATCTGGTTGGCCCATGCAGTGACATCTGGTTGGTTCATGCAGTGATATCTGGTTGGCCCATGCAGTGACATCTGTTGGCTCATGAGGCCCCAGTCACACTCTGCGGCTGTCTATCAGTTCCTGACCACTGCATGGTGCATGGCCTACAT
This sequence comes from Rhinella marina, assembly GCA_900303285.1. Taxonomy (NCBI): domain Eukaryota; kingdom Metazoa; phylum Chordata; class Amphibia; order Anura; family Bufonidae; genus Rhinella; species Rhinella marina. Next base: position 1,135,610 of record ONZH01002718.1, on the reverse strand, counting down.
AGCCAAAAAAGTAGACTGAAAGCGTTCAGGAAATAAGGAGTTAATAATATATTCACATTTGCGCCCATAATCTATTGCAAAGAGTAATATAAGCCTCATATTTACTGGATTCAATTTACCGCAGTTGTTAAAGTGTCACCTTTAAAATGTTGATATTGATTTACTGTATGAGATCTAATACGCTGTTTTCTACGCCAGTAAATCTTTAGAATTGAATGTAACATCTGTTTATGGCAAAGTAGATAAACACCAGACACTTGATGTATGTGAAAAAACAAAGAAATACCAGAAATACAAACCCCATCGGTATAAAAAAAATACATCCATGTGCTTTGTAAAATGTAATGATTGTAGACATTTGCGTCATCCTGTGACTTTTACCAATTGCAAATCTTGTTATACTTCTTATTCTCAATTGGATAGTGAAGTATTTTTGTCTGTTGATAACTAGTATGTGTATCTGTTGACTGGGGAATGGGAATCTACAATCGTCTAAAAGCATGTTATATATGTATGAGCAATAAATATATCTTTGTAATCTTATCAGTCATGGTGTATGTGATTAAGAATCTGGTCTAGGTTCTACTCCCCTTAAAGCTTTGGATCCCACTGGTCAGTAAGTAATGGTCACTGTCATGACCATTAGAAAATTGGCACTGTGTATATTACTTGCTGTGAATGATAGATGCCTTTAGATCTACCAAATTTAAATACACTTGCTGTCAGTAGCTAAAGTGGGGGAGGAAGGGATGAGGTCTATGGGGCTCAAAACTGATGTGAGTAAACCTTCAAAACCCCAACAAGTCCTAGCTGGCATCACAGCTGACCCTGGACATTCCCACATTTTCACCCCTCCGGCCCTCTGTGATATGAGCAACGGAGTATTGGGTTTCTGGGAAAAAGATATGCAAATCAGCTCTCCTTCCAAAAAGAAAAGAAAGCTGAGCTTCTGATGCCACCAGATGTAAAGTAGCTATCCTATAAGTCAATGTAGAATCTATTAAACAGGCTTTGAGGCATAATTTGGATAAGAACTAAGCCAGTACCTCATCTGCAGACAGTTGTTTGGGGTGATCACCCCTTATCAGTGCAAAGCAGAGACAACTGGCTTAACAGGGTGAGAAGCTTTTGTCAGGATTCAGGTAGTATTATTTCTGCTTATAGAGAGTTCCTAATAGGTGTAAGGAATTTTATAAGCCAAGCAATGTTCCTCTGGATTTCTGGTAAAAAGATATGCAAATCAGCTCTCCTTCTAAGAAAAGAAAACTGAGCCTTTGATGCTACCAGATGCAAGAAGCATTGCCTGGCCTACATGTAACTTGAATAGCATGTAACAGGGGAAGCTTGAACATGGTCTAGGTCCTCAGGCATTGATCTATTACTACCCACTATAGTGCTTATGGAAAGCTCCTAGTAGGTGTAAGGAGTCTTAGGACAGGCAATGTTCCTCTGGATTTCTGGGAAAAATATATGCAAATCATCTCTTCTTCCAAAAAAAGAAAACTGAGCCTTTGATGCTACCAAATCTTTTTGCATAAAGTAGAGGGCTCTTGATATCTAGGAGCTGTGGGCCCCCACTGACCATGATCTCTATAGTCACAGGCTTAAAGTCCAAATGGTCATTCTCATACCTATGTAAACTATCATCCATATCAAGCCTAGGACTGGCTTATATATAATAACCAATGTAACAAAATGACCCTGTTTTTCTAAGCATGACCCATACGACTTAACAAAACCATTCTAATAATTTAAGGGGATATAATACCAAACACAACAACATCCAAAATCCACTAATGCAAAAGTAACATAATAAAACTTCTATAAAACATGCATAATTTCATTAAAAAAGCTAATATCAGCATAAAATGGAGTTGATATGCAGCACCAAGAATTGTTGCACTAATCCATTTACAGATAAATTGGCTTAGTATGCAACGGTTGTCATAGGCCTTATCCATTTAATGCTGATAAGTTTTGATTTATTTTCTTTCCTGTGTGATTGTAATTACATTTCTTAATGTTTTCAGAATAAACCAAATTCATGTAGCGGGAAAATCTACAAGAAAAAAAATAAAATAAAACTATGGGCTGCTGCATCACAAAAGGACCATGTTAGAGTCAGTGATATCACCGAAGATGTGATGTAGGGAAATTATAGACTTGGAAGGGTTGGATTAGGGGGAAGTGCACCGCGCTTACCATCACTGATATAATGTACGGCAGATACTGGAGATTATAGTCATTCTGAAACAGATTAAATGGAATTTCCAGTGAGAGAATGTACTGTGTGGATACGTTTAATAGTACCGCATGTAGTGATATGATGCTGATACCTGAATGTCTATAGTGCTGTTTTCTACCATTAAAAATATTCGTTTATTTTTGTTTTTTTATACCCAGATGGGCATTTTCTTCTTTGCATTCATACATTTATAAAAGGGTTAATAGAAACATAGAATTATATAGAATTATATGAAAGATATTTCAATTGTTTTTACAAGTGTGTTCCTTAAACAAACATATCATGAGAGGTAAAAGATCCTCTTTAAAGGGCATCTGTCAGCAGTTTTGTACCTATGACACCGGCTGACCTGTTACATGTGCGCTTGGCAGCTGAAGACATCTGTGTTGGTCCCATGTTCATATGTGCCCGCATTGCTGAGAAAAATGATGTTTTATTATATGCAAATCAGCCTCTAGGAGCAACAGAGAGGCTCTGCTCTCTCTGCAACTGTTTCCACTTCGATTGACCAGGCCAAGTATGACAATGTTTACACTGCCTGGTCCTGTGAATCAAAGTGCAGAGAGAGAGAGAGAGAGAGAGAGATGAGCCTCTAGGTGTAATGGTAACGCCCTTATTGCTCCTAGAGGCTCACTTGCATCTATCAAAACTTCATTTTTATCAGCAATGCGGACACATATGAACATGGGACCAACACAGATGCCTTCAGCTGCCAAGTGCACATGTAACAGGTCAGCCAGTGTCATAGATACAGATCTGCTGACAGATGAACTTTAAGGAAGCACCTAAGCCATTTTTGGCCTGTATTTTGCAGCAGAGGTTGCTAGACCTCATTGAGATGCTCCTTTAGTTATAAAACTCCCCTAACTCACGCAGCAGAGTCTCCAGCGTATTCTATAAGATGACACTTTATTCCCACTGCTCTCCTGTGCCTCCTGCATGAAAGGGAGAAATCACAAGCAGGAGACAAGGGCAAGCAGTGCGAAGCTCCATGTCATAAGATACATGGGAGATTCTGCACACAGCATATATAGTATAGTATAGGCAGTATGAGTCACAGAAGTTTTATAAATCTGCAGCCAATTATTGTAGGAAGTCACCTATTATATAACTGCAGCCTGGCTCCTTAGATAAGGCAGAAACACAATTTTCAAAATTACTCAGCACATGGAGGAATATACAGAAGAACAAAGAAGATGGTATTTATTTAAAACTGACTTACCCTGCAGCTTTAAAACGCTTACTTTTGGCCTCATGCACCTGATTGTATATATTTTGTGGTCCGCAAACTGGCGTCCGTGTGCATCCCGCTCTTTCCTCGGTCCCTAAAATTCCTATTCTTGTACACAAAATGGACAAGAGTAGGACGCGTTCTATAAATTGCGGAATGGCTGCACAAATGAGGGCAGCTCAAGGATGACATACGTGTACTGTCCAGATTTTTTGAGGCCCCATAGACCCAGCATCCGAACGACAAAAAAAGCAGATTGGACGCAGGCCAAAAATACGAATGTGTGCACGAGGCCTTAATAAGGACGTACAACCCACAAGTTGATAGCTCTTTGATTCGGTTTAGATGACTGATAAGTAGCCAGAAGCATTTTCCTTTTATCTTCTAATGATGGAAATTTGATGTTTTTCACAGTCTTTCCAGGCCCGCACCACTCGGTGTTCAGAATGACTTTTGTATCCTAATATTATTTGCTGTATTTGGATGCAGTGATAGTTTACATACACGTCGGGTGGAGGATATGCAATCAGACTCCATGAAGAGCATTCAGCGCACTTTGATTGTCATCAGCTGCAGCTTATTATTTCGTCAAGGATTCCTCCTGTTTATCGATGACAAACAATGCGCAATCACTTTCTATTGATTGCAAATCACTTTACATAGACTGGTGCGCTTGGCAAAAGAAAAAAGTGACGCTTTATGCCCATTGCTGGGCACGAAAAAGGCCCACGGTTCTGAGATTATTCAATTAAATTTGGTGCCAGTGCAATGTAATACCATCCCATCATGGGCACAGCCTGCGGATGTTGAAACTGTTATACACGTGTGGAGTTAACAACAAAAACTTCTCGTAGGTTGTTGCTGCAAGTAGCTCGTTAGGAGGCCATAACCTTGCTACTGCACTACCACCTGGGGTCAACATTCCAGTGGCTGGTGATATATGCTTAAATCCTAGACCTGATAGTACTTACAGTAAACTAGGGTTTTATGTTCCATAAATGAAGCCCCTGTGGTTTTTATTTGGTCCATAGAGAGTTGGGCATGTCCCAACTTCCAATGAGTGCCATGGTCAGTATGGACTGAGAGTTGCAGCATTTAAGGGCCAGTTTTAGGGTAGCAACAACTGAGGACCACCATCTCCCCAGGGGTGCACCTAGCCTTTCTGTTGCCTGAGGCGAAAACTGAAATGGCTCTCATCCCTTCCTCCCTAATGCCAATTTCTTAACCTATCCCCTTCCCTTCAGCCCATGGCCCTTCGGCTGCTACCCTTTTGCCCCTACCTTGTGTTGCCTGGGGCAATCGCCTCAACAGGCCTCATTGGTGGTGCACCCCTGATCATCCCTGAGAACTAAACCCCAAGGGACAACCATTACTTCACTGCCATCAACCCCCTGGTAATGTAAAGATACACCATTCACTGCCTTAAGGCCCTTTTACTAGGGCTGATAATTGCCCAATGAGTGTTCATAAAAATGCTCACTCCAAAGCTTTGACCGGTATAAACATGGTAGTGACTAGCAGTCATACAAGCAGAGGCTCATTTGTTGGAACATATCTTTTTATGTGGGCCTAAAAATCATTATATGAGGCCAAAGGATCTTGTGTGAAACCAACGAGAGGTCTCCATACAAATTATTAAAAAGCCCTTTAGACAAGAGCTGAGTTGTATCATCCATGGGCACTCTTTTTGGCCAGGCATCGGTCTGTGTAAGAGGACCCTTAGATCACCAGGGATTTTGTATTGAACCCTTTCACTACTATAGACAATCTATCTAATCATAAGGTGAGGAGCTCTTCGCTTCTTGTCCAGGACTCCATATAAAAATAAGGCGCTGTCCATACCTAACCTACATCTCACCCCATGCCCGTATAGCAGCCCGCAAACATCGGGTCCTCAATATATGGACCGTGGCTATAGGCACACCACATGACAATGCTGACCCATTCACTTGAATGAGTCCACAATCCGGAAGGTGCGGTGGGGAACAGCAACATGAAATCCCACGGAGTGCTTCTGTGGGGTTTCTCTCTGTGCCTTTGCACTGCAAAAACATACAACTTGTTCTCTTTTTCTTGTAGTGCGGACTTATGATTGACCCATTGAAGTTGAATGGGTCTCGATCCGACTGTGGCTGTGGCAGTTGCACAGATCTTGCCCATGCATTGGGGACCGCTAATTGCTCTAATAGTGTCCCCTGGACATGTAATGGCCTTGATAGTGCCTCCAGTATCTATAATGTTCCCCATCGTGCCCTTGGTATAAATAATGCCCCCACTGGTGCCTCCCATTCTGCTGGTGATGACAAAAAACTAAAATCAAATACTCACCCCACCACTTGCACATGCAATAACACTCTCTCTGCACTGTAGACAGCAGGACCTTACACTCCAAGCATGATCATGTGACCACACTGGGAGTGTCAGGTCCTGCTGCCCTCAGTGCCAAAGGAATGTTCCTGCGTGTGCAGGTGGTGAGGTATTTTTTTAACCCCTGAAAGGTCCTTTTTTCCATAGGGTAGCAGTTTTTAATAGCTGTTAGGCGGGTGCATTCCTACGTAACGAGTTGTAAAAAGGCCATAAAGAAGGCCAAAAATTGAACCATGTCCTATTTTTTTGATGGTCGCTATTCAATGACCGTAAAAAAGTGGCCATTTGAATAGCCACATGGACAAAATGGCTGTGTGAAGGCTGTTAAGAAAAACGCAGTGTGAATGCACCCTAACAGGTATTAGCCTGTCCCTGTTAGAAGGATATGTTGGCAAGGATGGACACCTATTTTAATTTTTGTTATGGACCCTGATCCTCTATGGACATCTCTGAACTTATCATAGACAGTATGTGATCAGAAGTGGAGATCACAACTATCATAACAGAATCCATCTCAATTTGCATTCTAATTATAATAATGTTGAGGTTAATGTGAACCAGGTCTCCACTCTCTCAGCAGGACTCAGATTCACTCAAATCAAATTTCTGACATTTCCCTTGAACTTAGAAAAGTGCTGTGAAGAGGGCGGAAATCACAAACAGTCGAGTCACGGCACTTTGCTCTTTCTCTTAGCAAATATGAAAGATTTATAGCTGCAGATGGGACTCCCCAAAGACAGAGAAAAGCTATGACTACAGGTTTTACAGCTATCTATGGATGTCCCTCAGGAGAAGCTGCTTTACTCTTCAAAGTATGTTTTAAAGGGACAATCATGGTAACAACATCACTGCACACTTCATCAATAAATGACTATGGGTGTGAGCAAATCAGAAAATGATAGCCTTCATCTCCAATGGCCACCATATAATGGCTACATTATCGTTTTATCAAGTATCCAAGTCTCCACCCATAAATGTAAAGCTTTTTACACCATATATCTCACATTTCTCCTACCTACTTTCAGGTATTACTTACATATTTTGCCCTTTATGGTGGAAACCTCCAGTAGGCCTAATGCTAGAGTGAGTTTTTACTTCACCCTAAACTATCCAATGATTGTCTTGACTTGGATCCTTTTTCTAGGAGGATCTACAGGGATTTTGAAGGCATTGTCCTTACCAAACCCTTTGTGAAGGTCAAAGATTCCGCAAGCCTAATGAGAATTAGCATTGCTTAGAAGATCTTTTTCTGTAGTTTCCAAAGTTGGTGTTGGTGCTGTTTTCATGTATATAATAATTGTTCTTCATGTTCTTTATGATAGATTACGTAGGAGGCCATCACAGTTGAAGCAATGTCCTCTGAGATAGCATGCTGTAATATTATGCAAATATGACTATGATACAGATATAGGTTTGTAGCGGGGAAATCACCTAAACTTTTTGTGTTTTCTCCTCATATGAGCTGCAAGGAGGTCAACTGTAGATGTATATCCGTTTCAGCTCAGTATTACCAAAAATAATCGGTATACATGGCACTGTAAATATTAGGGCCCACTAACTTCACTGTATTACGGAACAGTGTTGTGTAGACGTTATATGGTGGTATTTTTTTGGATACTATACGAAGTTGTAGACGTGTCCACTCTTACTTTAGCTATAATGTGGTTAAAAGCTTTTATTACTGATAACCTTTCCTCAGGAAAGGTCATCCGTATCTGATTGGTGGGAGTCCAACTCCCAGCACCGTCACTGATCAACTGCTTGAAGAGACCAGTGAGCTCTGTGGCCTCCTCGCACCTTACCAAGCGTAGCTCTGTACATTGTATAGCGGCTGACTGTGCTTGGTATTGCAGCCTAGCTCCATTCCCTTGAATGGGACTGAGCTGCACCTAGGCCATGTGACTGATGGACGTGAAGTTACTGGCCTAGGAAGATGGTCAGTGCAGCAGTCTCTTCAAACAGATAATCGGCAGGGGGGTGCCAGGGGTTGTACCCCTACCGATCAGATACTGATGACCTGAGGATAGGTCATCAGTATTAAACACTCAAAGGACTGCAATTTCTCATGAAACCAATTCAATACAAAAATAGAACCTGCTAGCAAAACCCTTGACCACTAGTTGAATGCACATAAACATAAATGTCTTTTGACACATTATCAAGAACTCATGTTTTGAAAAACGGGCCGTCTACTAGCACACATATCAGGACATGTCCAGCCAAGAGGAAGGGTAAGGAAGAACATATTTCTATTACATATACATTGTTTAGCATTATTATATGGGCATTGTGTGGAAGTATTATTTGTATGTGGTATTTAGGTAGGAACATTCGGGTAAAATGTGCATCTGTATTGTGGATCTATCTATATTTGGGGGAAAACAGCTGACTAAAAATGACAAGCCAAGCATGTGGATGAGGGAGGCTACTTTACTTGTTGCCAAGATCATTGTATTCTATAAAGATGGTTTCCAGACAGCAAGAGGAGATGTCTTAGTTCTATAATTCACAGGCAAATACTCAAATTTAAGAAAAACTCCAAAAACATCTTTTTTTGCTGAAATTTTTATCAAATGTAGATTACTTTGAAGCAAAATGTCCACAATTACCGACACATGTAAAGTAGTAGGGGTCCGGGCATTTACACATGTAAATTTAGTACGGGTCCAGGCATTTACATATGCAAATTAGTAAGGGTCTATGCATTTACATATGTAAATTAGCAGGGGTTCAGGGAGCAGTGTGGGCAGCAACTCCTGGATGAATCATCAGCACTGGGGACCCGTATTTCATGTTTCATAAACCACTTTGATGTCTGTATTCTTGGATATGAAATTTAGATAGTAAAGTATGTTAATGTTTCTTTGAGAGATGAATTCGAGTTCATTAAAACTTGATTCTGAACCAGATTCCAGAAAACTAAGCAGATATGACGGATTTTTTTAATTTACTGTTACAAACAGTAATGAACCTAACTACTTAACGTGCCATATAAAATCATGTTTATTATCTCCGGTGGGATGATATCATTTTATGATTAGTACTCCCATATGATTTGGCTTAATTGTAGCCAGCTCCGTTTCATCATCCACCATCTCTGTTCTGATGGCCATGAGAGGAGGAGCCTGAGGAAAGAGTTTTCCAATGTCTCGCTTCATGCAAATCATTTAATACAGATGGAAAAATTTACCGAGAAAAGTGGCGGCATTTCACAGAGGAGAAAGTCTTCCATATTGTTGAATGGTTGTCTCAACCACTCATGCAAAGTCCTTTGGGGACTGGTATGAAAAGAGGAAAGTCTGGTTTTAGGAGCATGTGCCCTGGATGACTCGTCTTCCATGCCTTTAAGCAATGGAAGCCAGTCAGGACATAACTTTCTCATAACCCCTCATAAAAGGACTAGTCCCTTACTCCAGTTGGACCAATTTAAATGGGTCTGGCCCATATTTAAACAAAAATGGGCCAAAAAGGATTAAAAATAAAACAATAAAGTATATTCACCTTCACTATAAAGTTCCTTCTGGTTGGAAACCCTAGAAATGCCTAGAAAGACCAGTTCAGCCAATCACTGGCTGTAATGGCGACCCATCTCAGCCAATAATTGACTGAGCAGGTTTTTCCTGGTGTTTCTGTTGTGTTGAACTTTGAACAGAAAGTTTAGCCCAATGAGGACTTGGCCCAGCATCAGGACGAAATAGGCAGGGATCGATGGAGGTGAGTATGGGTTTTAAATTAATACTGGACCCACCACCCTCCCATACTCCTTTAAAAATATATTAAAAATAGCACCCTGATAAAGATACCTTGAATCCATGGATTTTGAGGTACTAGCAGCGTGCCAGTCAATACACAGCCTAGTCTAGAAACCTGGCACATCCTTAGACTAACTTAACACTTCTCGGTGCAAGCTGAATAACTGCCTTGACGTTTGCATGGGTATGTTTTCCAAGAAAAAGGAAAGAATGAAAGAAAAGGAAGAAGGAAACTGTTAGGTATCAGAAATGTGTTGGTGGAAAGGTGCCCCCTTGTCAAAACCATACCCAGACTGGTGACGTCATTGAGTCCGGTCAGGGGCGTAGCTATAGGGGGTGCAGAGAAAGCAGTCTCTAATGGGCCCAGGAGCCTGAGTGGGCCCAAAGACCCTTGTGCCACATAAGAAGACACTGGTATTATAGAAAGTGCATGCAGGTCACGTTACAGATCTGGCTGGAGGTAAGGGGTGAGGTCAATAATTTGGCATGGGGGGTTGCTGTTTCAATTTTTGCCTCAGGCAGCAGGGAGGCTATGTGCTTCCCTTCCCCTTGCCACAAAGCACTGAGGGAAGGGGGCCCAAGCTAGGGCCCATAAGCCTTTAGCTATGCCCCTGAGTCCGGTATTTTTGCCGCTCCAAGTCACACACATGGAATGCTACCAGCCGAGATGTCTCTACTAATGGTCTGACCTACAGACTTTATTGGGACATTTATCTCTTGGAAACCTGACCCAGGAAACGGTAAAGGGGAATATTCAGCTTGCACCCAGAAGTGTCTTTTTTTTTTTTGTTTTTTTTTTTTGTTTTAATGTTATAGCTGTTGGGTGTACAGCATTTTGCAGAAGTTTTGGCAGATTTGGAAAAAATGCTGGAAAGAATGCTTTCGAGAATAGAAGTTTTAATAGTTTAAATTTATTCTGCTTCAATATAACGACCCCAAACATCCAACCAATGTCATTAAGAATTATCGTCAGGGTAAAGAAGAACAAGGAGTCCAAGAAGTGAGGATATGGCCTCTACAGAGCCCTGATCTCAACATTGTGTCTGTTTGGGATTTCATGAAGAGACAGAAGGATCTGAGCAAGCCTACATCCACAGAAGATCTGTGGTTAGTTCTCCAACATGTTTGGAATAACTTCCCTTCTAAATTCCTTCAAAATGAGACTACCTAGAAGAACAGATGCTCTTTTAAAGGCAAAGGGTGGTCATGCCAAATATTGATTGGATTTAGATTTCTCTTTTGTTTATTCAATTTGCATGTTGTTAACTGATAAAAATAAACTATTAACACTTATAGTTTAGATTTTTTCCCACGTCTGCCTAAAACATTTGCACAGTACTGTGTATAATAATGTTTTCTGATGATACTGTACGTTCATTGAAGACCTCTCTTGCAGGCTAAGCCCATGATGACTTTTTTTTCAAACCCTCTTAAATCAAATGCAGAAGAAAGAACGATTTTTTACCCAGCCTCATCTGTAGAAAGTCAGTGACTGTAAAACTCATCAGGAATAATTATTAAACACTTGAACTCATTAACCATCTATTGATGATGTTAGACGCTGTGGTCAGAGAGTAAAATGTGACCTTCACAAACAACAGGCACTTTACAAGCATGATATGATCCCATGTATTGCAGACTCAGCATTTTCTCACACTTTTCCTCGGCTTTTTTTACTTATTTTTATATTTGATGGACTAGAAAAAGCCGTGACCGTGAACTGCTGTGACCGTCTCCCTTGTATGCCGACCAGAATGCCTCTTCTATATCTTCTGTTTCCTGACAATTCCCAGTTATCTTTCACGGGACTTCCACTCATCCTGATCCTAACTCGGCGCATCTTGTTTTCAAATCATGCAGTGTCATGTGAAATTTTTGACAAAATAAAATGGGAAAAATATTAATCATACAGGAAAACAATATACAATTGCTGGGGCTTATCTGTGGACTGATATAATGTTCCGGACGGGGGATGAATCATTGTAACACATGATTGTTTTTTATTGCAATTAAGTACGGTTTGTTTTTCTTGTTAAAAATGAAGGATGAGATAAGGGAGAAGCATGACTATGATTAGGACAGCCGGTAAAGGCTAAGGATATTCCTATTTCAGACATTGATGGCATATCGCTATGTCATATACATATTAATCCCACCTCATTAATGTCTGAAATGGATCACCCCTTTAATAAAAGGGTATTTGTCATGCTCGGAACAGTGAGATATAACCCCCTTAAAGCTATATATTATTAGAGACTTTTTACAAATATTGAGTGCACAAATAAAAAAAAAGAAAAGTACCCTATGTATTAGTCTTACCATGTTATGTTGCCATGCATGCCAAAGTAGAGAACGTCAAATCAAGATGGACTCCCAAAGGTCTTACCAATGGTGAGTTACTGGAGACAACTGGCTGCATATAGTCATTGAGAGCTCCCCCAGATCTTCTCTTTCATATGTAGTACACAAGAAGCTAATGGGGCAAGATGGTAGAAGTGCACACAGGGCTATGTATTGTTAGTGTTTTGTAGCACCTAGGCTGTCAATCTGAAGCACATGTACCCCATGGAATTATTCTGCTTTTAAATAGGCAACATGGTTTATTAAAAAATAGCTAAGGTGATAATATACCTTGATATAATTTTGGAGGAACTGGATTAGAAACCTTATAAACATTTGGCTGTAGTACAGAGTCTTTGAAATCCAGAATTCATGATTTCAGAAGTAAAGAGCTTGATTGAACAAGCCCTGGCTTATAGACATCATCATTAAAATGCCAATAGGTTCTGTTATAAATGGTTGATCAGAGTCCAACTAGTGGGACCCCTAACAGTATTAAGAATAGGGCTCACGTACCCCCAGTTTGCTGGAGAGACATGAAATGAAAAAGGAGGGGAAAGCTCACTTGTCTATTTTTTTACTACAGTATATTATAAAATGACCTAGTATTCCAGCCACCTTTTCAAACCAGAATATTGAGTGTAACATGTGGATCTCAGACAGAGTTAAGGGCCACATCTAAAGCATCCATAATTTGCTAAGTTGTCTGCCTGTTCTGAATTCTTACATCTTCTTTTCCCAAATTTCTCTGGGGAAAGTGTTGAATTTCATCAGAATTCTACCAAAGAGTAAGGATCATACAAGACCATAGGGGTTGATGTTAAGAATAGGGGCTCCTGGGCTTCATAAAGTTAAATTATATCACCAGGCGTATCTCCTGATACTGGTGTGCACCCTTGAGCCATCATCTCATCAGAGGGAGCAGTGCTCTGAAAGTGCTAAAAGTTAAAATGTCTTCAGAGAACATGAGCTCTCAAATGAGAAGAGGAGCTGGTGGTAAGGCTAAAGTGGCGGTAAGGCTACTAGTGGTGAGGACTTGCAGATATGGGTCAAATCGCAAAAAGAAATAACATTGAAATCAAAATAAAAATGGACTCCCCTACTGAGGTTGGGCCTGGACATCTCCCTAGAGGTTGTGGAGTGTTTGAAAAGTTACAACGTCACAGGAGAATATGGCGTAGAGGAACTAGTGATAAGGTTTGAGTCTATTTAGCCCTACTACTACTCTGTTCCTTCAGTAAAACTGAAAACTCTTGCTGTCTTCCGGATAAACCTCTAAGTTGCAAGGAACCCCAGGGTCCACTGAATCCTGTGTGGGACACAGTGGGCTAAAGTAGGTGAAACTTTCTGTGAATTGTCATTCTATGGGAGTTTACTATAAAAAGCCACCACAACCTATGACATATAACTTCCATGGTCTGTTTAGGAAATCAACTGTATTCTGCATAAATCTTCTTTGACAAGGGGGGAGAACATGATGACGGGTCAGCAAGGGATTTCTGACACATGGCTTTTCAGGGTCAAACGCTCCAATGATTTATTTTTAACTTATATGTAATAAAGTCATGGAAGGATTGCTGGATCAAAACTATAAACTCTCAGATTTTGTCTAACAGAAATACAATATACCTGAGAGAGTAGTATGGCAACATGTCAATGAATAGCAAAAAGTATTGACTTTGGCCATTTTCAAATGGGCTTGTTCACTGTCTGAAATACACTCTGTGTGGGAGTGTAAATTCCTGTAGTGAACTATTTTCCTTTGACCTGACTGGACAGGATTATAATCAGGCTCGGACTGGCCCACAGGGGAACAGGTGAATCCCCCGGTGGGCCCCTGAGCAAGGTGAGCCCTTAGCCCCTTGCCCCCTGCTCAACTGGCACATGGCACAGTAGACTGACACATAGATAGGTTGGCTGAGACGTTATACATTGCCTATGTCCATATGAAAAACTGGGTAGTGTGGGCCGTGGTATATGCATGTAGCTATACAGTGGGCCCTCGGAATTAATTTTATTGGTGGGCCCCAGCTACCCCAGTCCGACACTGATTATAATGGTTTATAAAGCTAAGTGTCTCTGCCCAGCAAATCAGTACGATGATGGTCAGGCAGAGACACACAGCATTATATACTGCCATGCAGTCCCATCAAAGGAACAGAGTTCACTATGGGAATTAATGCTCCCACATGGGGCTTGTTTCATGCAGTGAACACGCTCATCTGAAACTAGCCTTAAAGGAGTTGTGTCACTTCACCAAATAGCATTCATTATGTAGAAAAAGTTAACAACAGGCACTTACTAATGTATTGTGATTGTCCATATTGCCTTCTTGGCTGGCTGGATTCATTTTTCCATCGCATTATACACTGCTCATATCCAGATTTGGGAAAGCACTGCTTGTAGCTTTATAAATGCATTGACGTTGGACTCATCCTATAAGGTGCTATTGTTCTGGTGTTTAATACTAGTCAGTATTACCCATGCTGTGTCAGGATACCAATCAACTTGCTTTTGAGGTTGCATTTCCCCAGTCGACTTGCTCCACACCTGGTGGACCTCTCACAATTAGGTCATAAATGTAAGTCTACCAACTCAAGTTCACTGTCACTGGTTTAATATCATTAAAAAGACCTATTATAAGCAATAGCTTATAAATGGCTTCCTCCTTGTTGCCTAGAAACAGGGGTGGATTCGCCATAGACTTTACAGGGAAATTTCCCAGGGGGCCACCTGAGTCATCCTCACGGCCGGCCATTGGGAGTTTTTAGTGTTGTATTTTGTGCTGCTGGCAGTATTTTGGACTGTGGTATTTGGCTATGGTGAGGTGGTATAATGTGCCACAATATGGTATTGCTGGCCCTGCTTTCCATCATTTTGGATCCCATTACAAAACGGGGCCACTTTTAGTATTTTTTCCAGGGCCACTTTAAGTTCCCAATCTGCCTCTGCCTAGAAGACCATAGCAAAAAATTGAAAACAGCAGAGGCTTTGCGGAAGTCAGGAGATAAATGGTTTACTATATGATTAATGAAAAATTAGCAGCTTTGTCATGGGGCTTCATTATGTCCTTCAAGAAAACTCAGGAACTCTTTAGGGCTTAGGCCTTCACTGCCACATGAACATTAACTGTTGCCTATATATCAGACACGATCTGAACGTTTCTCACAACCTGTGTGTTTTCCTTGTCTTCTTTTGTTAGTCCACACTTAATCTAACTGTTTGTCCTCTGTCTATGGGCATGTTTATATAGTTGATATAGGCCTTAAAAGGCCACCCAGGCTTAGTTCTATAAATGTCACCATCTTGATACTGCAGTATCTTTCATCAATAACGTGACTATGTTATGCTTCTGCTATTGACAATCCAGTTTTGGTGATCACACCTTGTCTCCGTCAGAAGCGGTGGTTGATGCTCCTGTGTCACATATATCATACAACCTTAAAGGGGTTGTCTCATTTCAGTAAGTGGCATTTATCATGTAGAGAAAGTTAATACAAGGCACTTACTGATGTATTGTGATATCCATATTGCCTTTGCTCTCTAGATTCATTCTTCCATCACATTATACACTTCTCATTTCCATGATTACGACCACCTTCTAATCCAGCAGTGGTGGTCGTGCTTGCACAATATAGGATAAAGCTCCGGGTCTCTCTGGTGGCTGGGATGGCGGAAGTGCACAAAGGCTGACACTTTTTCTTATAGTGTGCAAGCACGACCACCACTGCTGGATTACAGGGTGGTCATAACCCCTGGATACGAGCAGTGTATAATGTGATGGAACAATCATTCCAGTCAGCAAAGGAGGAAATATGGACAATCACAATACATTAGTAAGAGCCTTGTATTAACGTTTTCTACATGAGACAACCCCTTTAAGGCTGACCCTAATTCCTAGGTTCCAATAAATATCTGCCACAGGTGCTGAGGTTGAAACCAGACCTGGGTACAACTGAGACTTTTACGACCTCAATAGTTTCTCCGTTGTCAAGGAAGGTCCCAGTAATTACTGACTAGTTGTCTTTAGAACAGTTCAAAGAAGTTTTAAATATCATCTTCACAAACATGGAGATAATCCCTCTCATATTTCCCACCCTCCAACACCCCCAATCCGAGGCCAAAGGATTTCTGCCCTTCCATAACAACTCAAAGTCTATATTGTAAAAAAACTGAGTAAAGATAAAAGATTCCAAGAAAAATGTCTGTTTACAAAGAAATTATCTAGGTAGTTATATCCTTGTACAAATCAAATGAAACACAGTCTGACAGGGAGGAGGGAGGTTTTGTTTTTCAAATGAACTGATGAGCTTTAAAGGGATCATGCCATCTTTACAGTCCATTACCATAGGTCATATTAGAGCATTAGCTTGCTCAGGACCCCCTTCCATGAACCAAGGTGGAGAGCTGCTCTCCCTTGGACTTTGGGCTAAATGAAGATGTACATATCTAGTATTGTACTCGTTATTGCTCTTATTCCTTTTAGAATTATTATTATTCATGTGTTTATTTATTTTATTTATCAATTTACTATTTGTTTATTTTATTGAATTATTTATTATTTATGTTTCTATTTATAAATCTTCATCGTATTTCATGGTGTTTTAGCAGAACATTTTTAGTCCCAATATAAAATCACCAACTTAGCCCCCCAAACTATAATGACTGATGAGCAGGGTCGAACTGGCCCGCCACAATACCAGAGGATCTACCGGTGGGCCCAGGCTCTGATACGATAATAGGCCCCAAAGTTGCAGGAGAAAAAAAAAATTTGGCTGCTTTTAGAGCCATGTTTGCCACTAGGGTCTCCTTGATTCAAAATCTATTAGACTTTATTGATGATATAGGGGTTGGGCCTTGAGAATAATTTACTGTGGTGGGCCCAAGTGCAGTTACCTGGTAGTTCACTTCTAAATTGGTTAAATTGTACTTTGTGCATTTTTTGTATCCCAAAGGCTATGTATGAGGAGTAGTGAGTAAATTTCCTGGCCCCTTAGAGACAGTTGCTGGATGTTGGCTGGCCCCATTCCTTTGGGGCTGAAAGCTGTAGCTAGCAGCCAAGGTGTGAGCAGCAACAATGTAGATGGTGCCTGTGAGTAGCAGCCGACAGGGATACCACAGCCCTACCAGTCAAAAGTAGCTATAAAAGTGACCCAAAGACCAGCCTGCCTCTGAGAGAGAAGTTTTGATCTTTACAGAAGGCTGAGAGCCATTACAAAACGGACAGTGCAAGGACAGATCATGAGTGAATGTAACGCATTTATGTTTGGCTGTTTTGGGGGAAGCCTCAGGTACCTCGCCATTCAACTGAGACAGACTGATAAAAGACTGTGCCCCAAAGTTGGACATTGTATTGTCATAACAAGGGTGAGAATTTCCTGAATAGGGAAGTTTGTTTGGATTAAGTGAAAGAAGACTCAGAGAGGTAATCATTGTACAGCTTATATTCCCATCTTCAACCATGGGAAAACTGCGCATGTAACCGGAAAAGACTGAACTCACTTTTACAAGTGCCTGTGTGTTTCATCTCCCCAAATTACTTTAGCAAAGTGCAATAGGCTTGTTACCTCCAAAACCAGCTTCATCATTGCCTTGCACTGACACTGCTACATTAGTGCTCCTCCACTGGCACCCCAACCCACCACTGGGCAGGAGACCCTGAACTAAAGTGTGCCATCAGGTGAAGAAAGGATGCACCCCTCCTATCACTACACGGCTCAGGGAGAGCCAGAGTAAGAACTGACATTTTGGTTACTACTACTCCTATCCTCAACACCACCACCATTCTTGTCTTCTCCCTTTTCCCTTCCGGGCTCTCTGTACAAGGAACCCTAGTTCCATACTGTTGATGAACATCTTTGACTTCAGGTGCAACTGCAAGCTTTGCTTCCTCTTTTGCAGAGGTAGTGCTCCAGGGTGCATAGTTAATAGTTGCACCAGCCCTGGTGATTTAAGGGGCCAAATGCTGATCTTCCCAATAAGATGATACCAGTATTAAACATGTCACATGGTAGCTGGGAAGATGGGGTTCCTCTGTTGCTTTTGCCACAATGTCACTACGACTGATCTTCATTTGCAGGTACTATACCTTTAACAATGGTTGTTGGTTGTGGTATATGTGATAATGAGATCAGCCACCTGGTCTATACTGTTTCTGGTCACTGGTGAGGACGCTGGACCATGACACCACATGAACTCCATTCAAGTGAAATGGAATATATATGTAGCCTTTCATAGCATATGGTGAATTGTGTATATGGAGTAGTAGACAGTACTATGTGTCTAGTGTGACTGTAACAGGCTGCACGTAGCTGACAGAGAGCTACAGTAACAAACCTTCCTGGTCTGTGAGAGTGGAGTTGGGATCCTGAGATTCTGTGGTTGGGTGAACCCCCACTCTGTCTTGAGCAGCACCGGCTTTGCCTAGGACTACCAGAGGTGTGCCTAAAAGCACTGCAAGCAGTTGTAGATTCTTCCTTAAGAACATCTGTACTGTGGGCTGAGTAAGGCACTAGAGAATACTTCTGTTGTGACCAGAGACTAGGAGAAGGAAAACCCAAGGGTCATAAAAGTTTAGAGTATAAGAGTTTCTCTTTGGGCTTGTTAAGCTGTGTGTCCTTAAAGAGAGACTGTAACCGATGTGCTATATGACCTCAAACAGAGAACGTTCTGTTGCCAGCTGTAGCTGCCAGACCTTTTTCTTTACTAGACTTTGTAACTACCAGTCCTTGTGCCTATTGTGACTGTAACAAACAAGCGTTGTGCCCTGCTGGAGTAAGATTTGTGAAACATTGATGGCCACCTCTCTGCCGCTTCACTGAACCAACCTCACGTGAGGGCCTTTATTAGGGTCCAAGACAGGGGCGTAACTACCATAGCGGCAGACAATGCCACTGCTATGGGGCCCAAGGCAAGTGGGGGCCCAGTCTTAGTTAGGATTATCTCCTCTTCTACTGGAGGTGAAAACCTGGTCAGGACTCTACCCTCTAAAAGAACAAATGAAGCAGTGGAAAAAATGTCTCAAGGGTCATTGAAAAGGGTTTAGGCAGAAACCCTTCTGTCCTGTGTGGGGGGGCCTGGTTTGATCCTTGCTATGGGGCCCTTACTTCTCTATGTACGCCACTGGTCCAAGACACACTCAAAAATGACCCTTTTACAGGTAACAGCAGGACATTATAACTCCATGTATCCTTAGTATTGGCATTTCCCAGTTAAGAAACCTAGCAAAAAGTATTTGTTTGGTAAATGTTATTTGAGCATATTACACTACATTCAAATATTAAAGGGGTATTCCAGGATTTTACTATTAATGACCTATGCTCAGGGTAGGCCATCAATATCTGATCAGTCTGATCATATCTGATCAATCGACAACCTGACGATCACCTGTTATGCAACAGCTCCTAAGTCGGTATTGGAACTACATAGCTCCATCTATTGTGTAACGGACAAAGCTGGTTCCCATTAACTTCAATAGGAACAGCTCTATAATAACCAGCACCATCCACTACACAGTAGAAGGAGTTGTGTAGTTCAAACACCGACGTCCGAGCTACTGCAGAACATCTGATGAGTGTGGGTGCAGGGTGTCGGGCCCCCGCCAATTAGACATTGATAGCCTATCCTGAAAATTGCCCATCAATAGTAAAATTCTGGAACACCTCTTTAAAATAAACTAACAATCCATTTTGTGTAACTCCCCTTTAAGACCTAGTGAACGAAACTGGATGTTCTTCATTGAGCTAGCATATTCCAATGAAATGCTCTATAAAGAGGGAATTTTCCATGTAATGTAAGGATAACTAACGTTCCGGATTCCAGTATGGACTCTAAGCTCTGCCGGCTGGAGCGTGCAAATCCGCCAGTACAGATTTCACGCACTTCTAGGGATATATTATTCCATTAACTGCTCGAAATTTACAGCTAGAAAATCGCTTGCGCAACCACCGTCTCCCAACACATGCACATGTTTTTCTCTTAGCTCGAAGCAGATGGACAATAACTCATGTTTTGTTGAGATTTGCCGAGTGTGATTTATATCGCGGCATAAGTAACAATTGATAGATACGACAGGCAGTTTACTCGTTTGCAGAATGCTATCTCGCTCTCCTAAATAACAGCTACAGGTCTCATAAAAGTTATAATAAGAAAGCATAACATAAAACCCGGCTGGCGGCCCTCCAGGCGTGGGCTAATTGTTTCACAAGTATACATTCCAAAAACTCCCTCCTGACTGGGAGGCTCCGGCATGGTCCGAGGGACTCACAGCACATTGCATGCATTTACATTGCACCTACAGTATACACAGCACTGTAGTGGCAGACTGTATGCTGTAATATAGGGGGTTTGATAGTATATATTAGGGAATCACTTACAAGCAATTCCCTATATTTATATGCTGTATATATCCTTTACAAATAGGAGTTCTGTTTTAGGGCAGCCTGTGTCTGTGGCTTCAGAGTGCAAGGAGATGTGAACAGTGACCCTGTAGATGGCGCTAGACCTGTTAGATCAGGGATGGTCAACCTGAGGCCCTCCAGCTGTTGCAAAGCTACAATTCCCAGCATGCCCAGATTTGCAACAGCTGGAGGGCCGCAGGTTGGCCATTCCTGTGTTAGATTTATTACAAGGGCTCAGGCTGGGTGATAAATGTGGTGCAGGGGTAGACATTTTTCCATACCAACTATTGGTTGGCTTACTTTGAGAAACATTGTGGTACCGTTTTGGCAAAATGGTGCACCTTAGGCCATACCCATTTCCATCAAGGCCCCTCTCCTTTTTGATAAGCCTATCTCTTTTTGGAGCAATTTGGAAGTAAGTATTCAAACCCCATTGATGCCAACTTGCACCAAGATTGTGCCAATTTGGGCCTCTTTTAGACAGATGGGCCATTATATGCATTCTGATAATGGATTCTTGGTGAAGAAATCAATGATGAAAGTGTGGCAGAATTCTGGTGAACATCTTGTCAGACTCCAGTCAAAAGATAAAAAAATCATGCTAACTGGAGAACGAACAGAACACTTACTTGGTGACCTCCTTTTAGCTGCAGATCTGCAGATTCCCAGGCTCCTCTTATAGCATCCAAGATGGCCGCACCGCTTCTCTGACTACTTGGTGCATACTGTGTATTTGGTAGCCCAAGACACTTCCTACAACCCCTGGATTGGTCAGCACTGCTCATGTGAGCAGTCATGGCCAATCCAAGACCAGGCTGATAAACAGGAAGTGCCATGGACTACCAAAGGCACAGTATGCATCCGGCAGTCTGAGAAGCGGTGCGCCATGGTAGAAGAGGAGCTTGAGAATTGCTGGATCTGAAAATGAAAAAAAATAAAAAAAGAGGTCACCAGGTAAGTGTTCTATTCGTTACCCAATTAATGTGATTATTTTATTTTTTTACTTGAGTCACTTTTAATGTACAAGGACAATGCCAAAAATAGATGTACATCAAATAAATAATATAGAGAAATGGCTGACAAAAGTGCCATTGCTTTGAAAAAAAGCAAAAAGTGCAGAAATCATATTGCTGAACAAAAATATCCTTGCACGGATCATAATGATGACCCTTGTGATTTGGTCCGCAGAATTCCACATGGTTGAACATGGTTGGAAGTCCTTCAGTGACATGGTTGCGCTAAGTGTATAAAATAATTTCTTCAGGGACATATCATTGTGTTCCATAGTAGTAGATGAGAATGAAAGTACGTTATTCTAGCTTTTATGCTACCTCAATATCTCCTTGAGCTATAAATGAACTATAGTGCATTAGAGAAGTCTTCAGACCCTTTCTCCTTTTTTCATATTTTGTTATATTGAGGCCTTGTGCTAAAAAAACAGTTATTTCCCCATCATTGTGCCCTCAATACCCCATAATAAGGAAACGAAAACACAATGTTAAAAATCTTTGCTTATTAAAAAGGAAAAACTGAACTTTTGCATTGACATAAGTATTCAGACCCATTACTCAGGACTTAGTTGAAGTCCCTTTGGCAGTGATTACAGCCTCTAGTCTTCTTGGGTATGATGCCACAAGGTTTACACACCTGGATTTGGGGATTTTATACCATTCTTCTCTGCACATTCTCTCGAGCTCTGTCAGGTTGGGTGGGGGCCGTTGGTGGACAGTCATTTTCAGGTCTCACCACAGATGTTCGGGTTCAAGTCAGGGATCTTGTTGGGCCAATCAAGGAAATTCACATCCCTAAGCCACTTCTGTGTTGTCTTGGCTGTGTGATTAGGGTCATTGTCTTGTTGGAAGGTAAACCTTTGGCTCAATCTGAAGTCCTGAGCACTCTGGATCAGGTTTTCATTAAGAATATATCTATGCTTTGCTCCATTCAGCTTTCATTAACACAGGCCTGTCTCCCTGTCCCAGATGTTGAAAACATCTCCAGAACATTATGCTGCCACTGCCATGCTTCACTGTAGGGATGGTAGTGAGCAGGTAATGAGCAGTCCCTGGTTTCTTCCAGTTAGATTTAAGGCCAAAAAGTCCAATCAAGAGACCAAGAATCTTGTTTCTTACAGTCTGAGAGTCCTTTAGATGCTTTTCTTGCAAATTCCAGGTGTTTTTTTCCATCTGCACACAGGATCTTTGAAGCTCAGCCACAGTGACTATTGTGTTCTCGGTGACCTCTCTTACCAAGACTTTTTCCTGATGATTACTCAGTTTGGTGGGGTGGCTAGCTTTAGGAAGAGTCCTGGTTGTTTCAGACATATTCCATTTATGAATTATGGAGGTCACTG
The DNA here is from genome assembly GCA_900303285.1 of Rhinella marina. Lineage (NCBI taxonomy): Eukaryota > Metazoa > Chordata > Amphibia > Anura > Bufonidae > Rhinella > Rhinella marina. The sequence continues at coordinate 1,112,926 of ONZH01002718.1, read as the reverse complement.
TGCTCCTGAGAACTGTCAGTGCAGCAGAAATGTTTTTGTCCCCTTCTACAGATCTGTATCTCCACACGATCCTCTCTCTGAGCTCTACAGGCGGTTCTTTCCTCCTCTTGGCTTGGTTTTTGCTCTAATATGCATTGCCAGCTGTGAGACCTTCTATAGACAGGGCTGTGTCTTTCCAAATCATGTCCAGTCAACTGAATTTACCACTAGTGACCTCCAATCAAGCTGTAGAAACATGTCAAAGATGATCAAAAGAAATGGGAGACCCCCAGAGCTAAATTTTAAGTGTCATAGCAAAGGGTCTGGATACTTGTGTTTAATGTTGACTGAATCTAAGCATCCAAAACAGAATTCGGTCTGAAGTTTAGGAAAAATTTGTTGGAATGGCGGCTGCATGTGTTACAAAGTGAAACAAAGAAACCTGGGAACGTGATATGACCCATAATACCGACCAGCCAGCCAATCCACAGATAACCATCCCCTGTGATGTCACAGCCCTATAAAACCTTGATCCCGCGTGGTCTCCGCCATTGTCCTGTTAGCTGAGCAGAGGGAGAGACGTGTCAAGCACTCATTCACTAGGGACAATGTTGCTGCAATAATATAGCGGCCATTTTTGATCCATCCACCATGTTCGGCCCATCTGATCTTAAAGGGGTTGTCTCACTTCAGTAAGTGGCATTTATCATGTAGAGAAGGTTAATACCAGGCACTTACTAATGTAATGTGATTGTCCATATTGCCTCGTTTGCTGGCTGGATTCGTTTTTCCATCACATTATAAACTGCTCGTTTCCATAGTTACGACCACCCTGCAATCCATCAGTGGTGGTAGTGCTTGCACAATATAGGAAAAAGCACTAGCCTATGTGAGCTCCCTTGGTCCCGACCACCAGAGAGGCTGACGCCTTTTCCTGTAGTGTGCAAGAACGACCACCACTGATGGATTGCAGGGTGGTCTGTAACCATGGAAACGAGCGGTGTATAATGTAATGTAAAAATTAATCCAGCCAGCAAAGGAGGCAATATGGACAATCACAATACATTAGTAAGTAGCTTGTATTAACTTTCTCTACGTAATAAATGCCACTTACTGAAGTGAGACAACCCCTTTAACCCCAATAATTTTAAAAGCAAAATACCATTAGGTTCATAGTAGAGAGGGATAATGGTCCTTATGGAGGGATCCACATGGGATTATGGTCATCCCTGTTGTGGATCCCTCAATTTCATTGCTTTGAGGAAGGTTTTCCCGCCTCAATGATGTGCACCATCACTGATACCAACACACCGGAGAACAGGGGCTGCTGCATACACGCTCTGGCTCCCCCGATCCCCACCAGGGGAGCCAGAGCACACCCAGGATAACCATGGCTTCTGAGGGGTTAAAAGTGCTGGGTGTTTGCTCCTTAAAACAGCAGACACCCAGCAGCCATGGCGCCTTCTGCAAACACCAGTGGACACCATTTTTAAATGCCTGGCTGTCAGCGTAACTCAACTGTCGGTGGTCGGGAAAGGGTTAACTTCCAAGCCTTCACACAGATTGGGCCACCAAGTGGGAAGAATATGATTAGGCAGATTGGCCTGGGTATACCAGATTTATAGCAATTTGTGATGAATTAATTCCAAACTAATCAAATTTCTTGGTGAACTTTGGCGAATTGGCTGAATCAAATTTTTCAAAAAATTGCTCATCTCTACTTATGTCAATGGGAAATTTCTTCTTTTAGAGTTGAAAAATGTAAAATGTATAAAAATTGTAGAATAAACCTCAGCAACCCTTGTGATGAAGAGCTAAGTTCTCCTGTCCACCATACTGATGATGTGATGTTTCTTCTATTTCATCTGTGTGACTATTTTCCTGGATCTTTAACCAACAAGTGGTTATGAGAAGGCAGAATTCATGGCTATTTTAGAAGGAGTTAAGAATGTCCTTCAAATCAAAACTACAAACAAAACAAGTTTTCAGAGAGAAGTGGAAAGGATCCAAATTCCAAGGGGGAGTCGGGGAGAGCAAAGGGAGATAGATAGTGCAGGAGGGTGGGATAAAGAGTGGGGGAGAAGACTGCAGAATGCTTCCATACAAGTGTGAGGATATACAAGTAAAACAGAAATTAGAAAATGGAAAATCAAGGTAAAATACACTGGTTCCATAGGTTCAAGCCCAGTCATAGTGAAATGGGATCAGCACCAATTTTACAATAATAGGACAACTAAAAAGAGCTAGATAACCACTAAGCAAAGCCTACACAGATACCAACCTAGTGCAACAGTGATTGCCTCCTCACCAGGGGAGGCCTCTAATGTTTTGGCTGGTTCCACCCTCCTAAACTAAAGTGGGGAAGTGAAGGGCTTGATTGTGTATGCTGCCTGCCAGAAGTGTGGGCACGGTGCAACCAAATCTTCATCCACTAATCTACAAGATATTTATTACCCCCAGAAGAACATTTCAAAAATCACTTGCAGTAAATGCTGAGAGCACTTTAAAATAATAAAATATACTAGTGTAAGTGGACTTCAGTCCAGCGCCACCACTGCTTTGATCCCTGTTGATCTCTGGGCAAAGACCTGGTGCCATCTAATCACGTGACCACTATAACCAATAACCAATCAGTGGTCTCAGCAGTGATTCTGTTAATTGTGCGTGAACTAAGACTGGCAGGGACCCTAATAGCCACAGAATAAAACTGCTACTACTCAGTACTGTTCCTACTCACTGCTATAACTACTTACTACTACTACTTACTACTTTTACTATTTACTACTGCTATTACCTACTGCTACTACTACTACTACTACTAACTACTGTTAATACTTTCTACTACAGTATTACCTACTGGTACTATTACTACTACTGTTACTATTTACTACTGGCACTAATTACTACTGGTACTACTTACTACTGCTATTACCTACTACTACTACTACTACGGCTACTACTATTTACTACTTGTACTACTGCTACTACTTACTACTGTTACTACTTACTACTCTTACTGCTACTACTACTTAATACTCTTACAATTTACTACCGCTACTACTTACTACTGTTACTACTTACTACTCTTATTGCTTACTATAGCTTCCACTTACTACTGTAACTACTGCTACTACTCATTACTACTTACTACTATTACTATTTATTACTGTGAATACTTTCCATGGTCACTGCTTACTACTGCTGATGATTATGACGTCCTCTGATGTTTTACTACTGGTGCGGCTCGTTCTCATACTTCTTACATCTCTTCAGTTTGATGATTACACACCATAATGCATCATCCGTTACCTAATCTGACCACAGCCCGCAGTTATTCTGCCTTCTGTCGGGGATGCACGTCTGTAGTATATAGGTAACCATAGGGCAGCACTCAAGTATATACACTTAGTAATTTATATTATTAAAACAATCCAAGTCAGATCATTTTTGAGCTGTCCAGTCTAAAGCCAAGGTCTCCTGGGGCAGTATCGTTGTGAGCTGGTGGCAGGTATTCCCTGAGTATGACTACCTTTCCTAATCCTTGGCACCTTGACAGGAGCAGAGCAGGTTGCTGTATTGTATCTACCACTGGGGGGGGAGTCAGGAGGCCCCTATACAGATTGGTCAGCTGGTCCAGCCAACAAAAATTTAGGTTCAGGCGACATTCATCTAATGATTATAGCCAGCCCTCCCCGTGTATTAACAATCCTGGAGCATCTGTTCTTATAACTAGTGTTGATCAAATCGAAGTCCAATCGATTTTCCGAATCAATTTGCTATGAAGCTGTATTTCCTCGTGATTTTCCCTGAATGGCAGTAAAAAAAAAAAAAAAAAAAATCATACTTACCTGATCCATTTGATCACCATGAGCCGACCCTTTCTTGATTGATGCTCGCGCATGAAATCCCGTGCACGGTGACATATGATGTCATCACGGGTCGTGCTAGACCTTCAATCAGGATGGCGGCAGCTGACTCATTAGAGATCAAATGGATGAGTTAAGTATAATTTAATTAATTTATTTTTTTATTTTACACTGTGTTATTACTGTCAGATGCGCTCCCCGTCATTGCACTCCCAAAGTAATTTGTTACAAAGCAAATTTTGTTTGTAAAATTTGGCGATGCACCCGTATCGAATTTTCAAATACTTTGCTCATCAACTCTATAATGTGCCATTCCTTTATTATTCCTGCTAGAAATATAACGGAAAGACTAGCAGTTTACAATAAAGGTCCAAAAGGGGGTTACCAGTTGAGGGCGTGTCCTGCACAGTCTGACATTATCCAATAATTTCTGCCAGTGTCAGACTGTGTAGGGACACCCCCCTTTGCCCCAACTGGTAACACCCATCTGGACCTTCATTACACACTGCTAGAAATTCATTCTTAACTTCTAGCAGGAACAATAAGGGAATGGCACATCATAGAGTCATAAGAATAGACACTCCAGAATTGTTATTAATTGGGGAATATTTACTAAAACTGACAAGTCAGGAGAGGGGACAGGTCCTTCTTTACAGGGGTGCACCTAGCCTTTCTGCTGCCTGAGACAAAAATTGAAACGGCTAACAACCCCCCCTTCCCCCACCATGCCAATTTCTTAACTTAACCCCTTTGCTACAATGAAAGCGCTCATTGTCCATGGCCCTTCCGTTGCCCCCCTCTTGCCCCGACCTGGCGCTGCCTGAGGCGGTCGCCTCACCTGGCCTCATTGGTGGTGCACCCCTTCTCCTTTAAGAACTTCTGACTGATCGATAAAGGGCCTCTCCTAATCAGGTCATTGAAAGTGAGTTTTTATGTTATAAAATGGAGGAGAAACAAATAATGAAAAAGTAACTTTTAAAAATAGGAAGAGCGTATGAAGCCAGAACATAGAACGTAGACGGCTCTGTACATGAGGTTATTACAGGGACTTGCCCGATATCTCCCGGCTGTGCACATACTGTATACAGATATCACACAGCCGTTATGTTTCCCTGCGGCTCCAATGAAAATACCCACCAGGGCACTTTCCCCTCAGCTGCTGTGTGTTCTTGACATATACTGATTTTGTTTGCATAAACTTTGAGAATGCTGTTTTTCTTTCTGTTTCTTTTTTTTTTCTTTTTTTATCTTCGAGGGGGAAGGAGAACGTAGTTTTTTTTTTATAACAGCCTGGACGGACTTATGATCAGACCAGATTTTAGGGGTTGGTTTTAGGAACATGTCCCAGATACCATTGGCCCGGGCCCTTAGTAACAGTATAAAAAGAACCAATGGTAAAGCTTGTATTACTGGGCCACATTCCAGCCGACGCATGCCAAGTGTTGGAAGGCTTTGCCAAAGCAGAAAACAGAGGGCACTTTTAAAAAAACAACATTTTTGTTCCCCCCCCCCCCTCTCTGTGATTTTGTCTTCCACTTGTTAATCTGTTTCCCATTATACAGTACAGATGGAAAAAAAAAATTAGAATGATTCTGTTTTCTGCAGCAGAGCAGCCTTGAAAGGGTTAGCGATGAGTGTGCACGCCTTAACCCTCGCTGCTCCAGCCCGTCTGCTACTAAACTTTTAATCCCAGCTGAGAGGTGGAAAAACTGTTCGTATTTGCTCAGTGCAAGACAAACAGGAAGCAAAGTTTTACCAACAAAACGTTGGCGACGGACGTGCCGGACACCCGTTGGGCCGTGACAGGGTTAATGTTTGTGCAGCCAGCAGAGTCCTCTGTACTACCAGACACTCTGCAGAGACTTGGAGTCTGTATTGTGCAAGTTGGAAAGCAAAAACTCAGTATGTTATGTCAGGGTTACTCTTTCGGTTGCTTCAGATTGTATAATAGTCAGTGCCGTCTGCGGGAAGGGAAGTGCATGTAATAAATGCAACCAGTAGGTAATTCATGACCTAAGAGACAATTAAAGGGGTTCTGCCATAATTAATGTAAAAGAATGAAAATCAGACATCATATAGTACATGAAAGTCTCTTTCTAACAAAGCTAGAACCAGCCCTGTACCTCACATGGATCCAGAGATCTCCACATTCATTACTCCAATTGCTGATCACAGAGCTCAAGGGGTATGTTCTTTATCTGGGGATGTGTCCTTTTTGCTGTAGCTTTCTCCCTATCCCAGCTTAGGAAGTGTGTCCTGTCTGTTGCAGCTCTTCATGTAACTGTCACTGCTTCTTACAGAAGATACAGCTGGCGGCAGTTGAATAATTAAAATGAGCATGTGCGTCCACCTCAGCAAGGTGGACAGAGAAATACAGAAAAGAACAAACAGCAGGTGGCGCTATACAGATATCTTTTATTGAATAACTCCGGTGGCTATACTACATTTTTAATTACATGTAGTTATAAAAGTGTTCAGATCCAGGTGTTGGTTTGAAAAAGGTTAAATATCTTTTGTGGGACAACCACATCATCTAATATCGATGAGAATATGTCATCAGGGACATCCAGCTCATCCTCTCTCTGCATCTTTCTGACTTTTCTAGGACATGGAGACTTTGAAGGATGATTTGGAGGAAGTAAAGCCAGCAAAAGATGAGGGTGTTCATCATTAAGACCTGGCCGTCCTAAGGGGTGCAGACTGGGTGGTTTTGGTTGGCACGCTGGCACCATAATAATAAAGGCCTCCATATTATTGATATTAAATTACATATCTTTGTTTACGTCTGATTTAGAAATAAATAAATGTAGGAATAAATAAATAAAATTGATTCAGAATAAGTCTCCCTGCACTCTCCCTGTGCTCTCTTTGCACTCCCTCTGTAATCTCCCCGAACTCTCCCTCTACAGTATTCTTCTATTAATCGTTTTCAGCAACACTGTCCCTAGCACATGAACCTTGCCAAGTCTCTCCCTATGCTCAGTTCACAGGACAATGGCGGAGACAGAGTGGGATGAGGGTCTTATAGGGCTGTGATATCACAGGGGATGGCTTTCTGTGGATTGGCTGGCTGCAGGACATTATGGGTGATCTTGCATTCCCGGGCTTCTTGCTTACCTTTTGTAACGTGTGCAGCCGCCATTTTAGGAAAAACTGATTTGTTACCACAAAGCGCAAGGAAATTCCGATTCGTTGTGAATTTAAGTTTTCCTAAACTTCGGACCGAATTCCACTTTGAATGCTTTGCTCAACACTGGTCCTGAGTCCTGGGCCAGAGACGTTTTTGCACTCCAGGTCTCTTTTTGGCATTGAATGCTACCTTCTGCATCCACGTCTTCTGACAGTGACCCATATTACTGTAAGTACTTTCAAAATTTGCCAAACCCCATGGTCCTGAGGTCAGCAAAATTACCAAAGCACAATGCGCAATACTTGAAGTGTAACCCTAAAAATTTTACTTTTGCCTTATTCCATGTCTCCAGTGTTTCACCACTGTGGCACATAAGAAGGCACTAGTATTTCCAGTGGTACATGGTAGTTGAAGATCTGTCATGTACAACCTCCTTCCCTTTCCTGACACTAACTCTAACACTGAGAGAAGCAAGGGGAAAAGTAAAGAACAGGAGCTGTCAACAGGCAAGCCAGCTAATGGAAGGACTTGCACAAACTCCCCAGCAGCAAAGTGGTAGGAAGTTTCCTTTAAGGAAGTGTCCCATCAGAGTTGAACTTGATGAAGTGTTGACAACACCAAAAAATTAAGAATTACATCTTACCGTATTGATGGGTGCCATCATTCATAGAGTAGTGCCTTTATCTCTATGAACACATGTTTAAAGGTATCTTTACAGAAACCCCCAACAACCAAGGAGCCACATGTCAGTGCAAAAACGCTAAAGGACAGGTCTCATCTCCGTGAAGGAGAGAAAAGACAAAGAACATCCTTCTGCCTGCTGGATGCTTTCAATTGATCTATAACCAATTACTTATTAAAATGTAATTGAACTGCAACAGATTGTAACGTATGCTAACTAATATGTAACAGTTCACAGCTATTTCATTAAGCATATTTAATTGGATTTCCAGAAGATAACTAACACGATTAAATAGCAATAGGCTTTAATAGAGTGGTAAAGATTATGATGCTATTTAATTGAGTCACTTCCTTGAGAACTTCCTATGTGCCAATTTGATGCTTATTGAATCACTCTATTAATTATATTCTTTTCATTTTTTAATACCTTGATTGAATTGACTATGGTGTTCTACAATGACGGTTTATGTGATGGAATGCACCTCTACCTGTGGGGGGTTTGGGCTGCTAGAGAGCTATAAGTAGCTTTGAAGGAGGTTCTATTGAATTAAGAAAACTTCTCATGGTTCTGCCTGGCAGAGAGGCATCAACTACTCATGGTTTGTTAGGGCCCCATGTACAAGCTCTGTGTTGTCACAACAATAAAACCATTGGGTCAACCAACAGATCTGGATTTGGCCTGCTCCTAAGGGAGTTATCCTGGCAGTTCCCTGGTTTTCGACCTTTGGATTTCACTGCAGGGGAAGCACCAGGCTGCTTCCTTCTGGAGTAGTCTCTGTTCAATTAACAGCTGGCCCTTGGGGTCATGAGACACCGGTGCAGAGCACAAAGGGATTAGGCAGAATTGTAATCAGGGACAGGCTGAGGTCAGGACAGACAGAGTATGTGAGATCCAGTAAACAGTCTGAGATCAGGGCAGGCAGTGATTGGTCAATATGAAGGTCAGGAACAGGTCATGTCAGGCAGTGGAGGGTCAATTATAGTAAACAGGCAGAAGTCGGCACACAAATGGACAAATGAATACAGTACATCTTTTCAGGAACTAGCAGACTAAGGACTTACCATATTTCTTAGGCACTGACCTGCAGGGTAAGGTTCCTTAAGTAACCAAAACGTGTGCACTGGCCTTTTTAGAGCCTAGAGGAATGTGTGCACCATGCGGACAGATCAGAGAGGTCTTGTTGGAAGGAGGAAGGCTGCAGCCTGCTGGGAGGAACAGCCAGAAGACTCCGGCACCCATGGCCACCATGGTGAAACAGAGGAAGGGTGGCGAGTAGTGTTGATCGAGCACAGCGATGGCTGAACACTAGGGCGAACACTAGGTGGTGCTTGAGTGCTCGGCCAAGCACCCGAGTATAATGGAAGTATGGGAGAACCCGAGCACTAAACCAGGCACCCCCTGCTCTGCAGAGGGGAGGTGACTGGTTTAATGGAAAGGTGAGAAAATGGTGGAAACACCACTGAAATGGTTTGGGAACAGCATGGGGAGGATGTCTGGATGGAGTATTACGCCACTTTTACGGAATGACAAGAATACCCAATTTTGGAGGAAATATTGTCAGGAAACATATATTTACTTGTACATAAAGCGCAAGTGCTGCCAAAAATTACAAGGAAGAGGCACTCTGATACAACCAGTATATCACATAAAGAAGGGCCTCATTCACATTGTGGTACAATTGTTCATGTCGTGGGACTCCTACACTCATAAAGCCTATGTACAAAGGGAAGGGCTGACAAAAGGAACAGGCACTCCAATACACCCTTTATTAGACATAAAGGAGGGCTTCAGGCACACCCTTGAAAAATTAGGATTGATCGCCTGCTGCTGACACTCAAAAACAATAGGGGTGAGGTGCTGCTGCTGAGCTGACCAGCTAAAAAATTATGGGTGACATGCTTCTGCTGAGCTGACCGTCTAAAACATTATGGTTGAGGGCCTGCTGGTGAGCTGACCATCTAAAACATTATGATTGAGCGCCTGCTGGTGAGCTGACTATCTAAAACATTATGATTGAGGGCCTACTGATGAGCTTACTGTCTAAAACATTATGGGTGAGGCGCTTCTGCTGAGCTGACCGTCTAAAAAATTATGGGTGACATGCTGCTGCTGAGCTGACCGTCTATAACATTATGGTTCAGGGCCTGCTGGTGAGCTGACAGTCTAAAACATTATGGTTCCGGGCCTGCTGTTGAACGTCGAGGGCAGCCTAATAAGCAGTTTCATATGATGGAGGATGAGGATGTCAGTTATATAGACTACAGACACGTTATAATGCACGCGCTGTGCAGGTGGTGTTAGCGTCAGGCAAACTTGCGTTCTTTTTGCCCCAAAAGAAAAAAATAAATTGCAGCCAGATATAACAATAGACTTTTGTGTCTTTTTAACAGAACAACTAGCCCTGCCTAGCGAAATACTATCCCTACACTATCTGTGCCTCCTTGCACAAACGTTATACAGCAGACGCAGATGAGGTACTGTCGCCTTGATTAATGGCAGAAAAAATAGCAACGGATGTCAGGTATATAGGATACAGAAAGTATTAGAATGCACCAGCTGCGCAGGTGGCGTTAAGGTCAGGCCACCTTGAGCAATTTTTAACCCCCACAAAAAAAATAAAAATATTGTAGCCACAATTAAATTAGCCCTTAAAATGGCTTTTGGGTCTTTTGAGCAGAAATACTAGCCAATTTCTCTCCATACACTATCTGTCCCTCCTTGTAGCAGTTCTCCCTGACTCGGTCTGAGCCGGTCACATGTCTCCGGGTGCTATATAGCACCCGATGACGCGTTTCCGGCCAGCCAATCACTGTAATGCCAGTAGCCAAGATGGCTACGGCATTACAGTGACTGCCAGTACCTCCCCGTACGCTCATCACTAGTGTGGGTCTGGGCTGGAGAATATACTATATTTACTAGTTCTGTCATTGTCAGGGATATCAACACTGCTCCTCACTCATCCTTAAAAGGGTTGTCCAGCACTAGAATAACATGGCTGCTTTTTGCCTTTTTTACGTCCACTGTATGGCAATATTTTGCGGTATGCTACACTGTTATGTGATCAATGCAAACTGCAGTTATATGGTCAAAGAAAGGGCAGAAGTACACAGTAGAGCACATTGTAAAAAAAAAAGTACATAGACCCTCTGCTGTTTGGCAGTTATTTTATCAAGAGTGAGGGACTTATCAAAAATGCTCCTTGTCCCTTACTACGGCTGTCTAGTCAATCCTTCATCTAATCAATCAGAATCTATCAGTAATTTTGAAATAAGGGGATTTTGAAATAAGTGGTATAGCCCCACTTGCCTACAGGGCCCCAGGCTGCACCAATGGTAGCTGCCCCTAAGTCAGTGCACACTATACCATATTTATGGGGCAGTTACAGGGCAGTATTATTTTGGCGCACAACAATGTTTATTTTTACTCTACTAAACTAATGTAGTTATAGCCACTAAAAGGGTTGCACAGGGGTGTGTGTGTGTGGGGGTAAACATTTTTAAGGGACAAAAAAAGAAAAATTATCTACCTACCACCTGCCACAGCTGTTCCGATGCTGCTCTGGTCTCTGTTACTCTCTACTTCCTGGTCCCGGCTTGACGCATAGGAAATGGCTAGAAATGTGCTTTTAGCCAATCACAGGCTGCGGCAGGTCATTAATATGGCCAGTAATTGGCTGACTGGACAACCACTCAGAGGGGAACCTCTTTAACATAAAGGTTAAAGGAATTAACTAATATCTAAAATATCCCCCCAATACCCAGGCCCCTTGTATGGATTATACTTACCTTGCTCCCCAGCACCTAATACCTGCATGGCGGCCACTACACCACCCTGTTGCGTGGATCAAAACATCTGGCGATGGGGGGGAGCATTCAATAGCAGGCCGCGATGGTGATCAGTCTCAAGAGGGCTCGTCCCCATTGTGGGCTGCTATTGGCTGATATGTTTTGATCCGTGCAACGGGCAGATGTAGAGGCGGCCGTGCAGGGATCCGGAGCAATGCAGGTCCCGGGGTGCAGGTAAGTATAATACATACAAGGGGCCTGGTTATTGGGGGGGGGGGGTATTTTAGATATCGGATACCCCCTTCAAGTGAAATTCACACTACTTATTTTTCATCCAAAGAAGGTAAGAAAAGATCTATGGAATACCAATGTACTGTTTATTTAGAAATATCACATATGGAAATGCTTGGAGCCACAATATTCCAGGGGTCAGGCTCTAATACAATAATATAACAATCAATATAGCAAAGGTATAGAATTCAATCAGAACTAATTTTGGAGCCAATCTCTTGCCAATAGGGCCTATTTCTTATGGATGGTGGGCTTTCAAAATCCTTTCCTCTGGTGGGCCCAAGAAACAGCAGTCCAACACTGCCTATATTCAATAGATCTTGATGTATTGGACATATATTGCTGCCTGCCATGCAGTTTTTAATGTTTTTCAGCATGATATTTATACGCATGTATACAGCCATATTTATTGGCGGTGGATATTTATTACAGTCATTGCTTTATATTACTTTATACTTTACAATAGCTCTCTTAGCTAAATGAAATGTAGCTTCTTATTATTATATTTCTCAAATCTTGACACAATATAAAGTAGTTATATTACTGTTCATAGGCTTTTACAAAATTAGTATAATTCTATATTGGGGAGATTAATGCGGTATCAGTAATTGAACATGGTTTAATTTACTTTGTTTGCCGTGTATTGCAGCCACCCGCTGGGTCTCTTAGTTAGTTTCATCGAATATCTATTTGGATATATTTTGTCTGGTTTTATCGATGTCTTTGCTGCCTGGGGCGGGAGATGTGAGAAGATTCAGCTCACTGTCATACTACACTAATAATTTCATAATGTGGCAATTACAATAGATCTGTATTCAGTATTAGTGTCTTGTTGACTGTTCATAACAAACTGGTTCTTCTTCTCACTGAAGTCTTACAGTACCTACCTAGATTTGTGTGGCGATGATACAGTTATTCTTACAGTACATGTCAGGAACTAATACATTTTCTATCCATAGGGATACAGTATGTCCACACATGGGCATAAAAAACAATCTGTATCACTGTGGCAGAAATCTGAGACCAATGCTGGTCTACATTAGGATTAGTCCCATTCAATGGGATGTCCTTGACTTTTCCACATAAAATAAGCAGCATGCTTACTTTACGTATTTCCCTTTCAGATTTTTTCCTTTTATGACTTCAAAAATCCATCCATTGCATTCAAACAAGATTGCAGATACCACATTTACATGCATTAGATGTGGATTCTTGTTGGACTTGAGAAAGATTTCAGCCTAAAATCCACAATGAAATGGTGCCAAAATAATGAATCCTACAGAGGTTTCAAATCCAAGTTTGAGGACAACAGCCTTCTTATCATCTGCCATCCTTCCAAGTAACTTTTTCTATGTTGGGGTTTATAGACTTCATGGTTGACTATGTTGAGCTATAGAGAGGAACATACTTTATCCAAAGCCTAGACATCTGAGGGGTTTGAGTTCTGGGATTCCCACCAATGATATTTCTTGGGGTAGTTTGCATAGTTGTCTCTCATGTAGCATTGCCTTACAACAAATCTTCATACACCTTCTTCGATGAGAAAAGTAACCCTCCCGCCCAAGTTGTGTCTAAGGTTTCTCAGCCAGTCAACTAGTTCCCTGCTCTGTATTGACAAGGGACAATTGTTGTCTAGAGGTGGACAGCTCTTCCTTTTGAAGGAGTCTATGGTTTGAATGGTGAGTTTGCTCATTTGTTCAAGGCCTATGTGACTGTTATTTTAATCTGTATGTTATCTTGTTGATACCCCTAAATAAAATTCAGTGTGACCAATTGCCTTCAGAAGTCACCTAATTAGTAAATAGAGTCCACCTGTGTGTAATTTGTTCTCAGTATAGCTACAGCTGTAGTAGTCCATTGAGAATCTGTGGAAAGACTTGAAAATTGCTGTTCACAGATGCTCTCGATCCAATCTGACTGAGATTGAGCTGTTTTGCAAAGAAAAATGGGCAAAAATTTCAGCCTCTAGATCTCCATTTTTTTCCAACTTGGAAAACCCCATTGGTACCTTGAAGAGACTTTTTCCAGCCACATTTTTGGCACTTTGGGGGTCCATTCAGTGGAAAAGATTTAATCCACCAGTGCAAATATTATATCATAGATATGAGTTTATTTAAAGAGCCTTGATGTTGAGATCTCCCCATGGAACGTTTTTGGGACCCTAAAAATAGAAAAGTAAAAATTTTATGTGAATACCTTCTTATTAAATCTGTTTTCTAAAAGTCTTGAGCTAATATATACAGTAGCTGCGCTACCTTATAACATAAGCTGTTATAGTCATAAAATCACTCTACTTCCAAACAAAACCAAAGTATGAAATGCTACTTCCCACCAAAAATAATGAAAATCTTAAAAAAATACAAAATTCTTACGTGGTATGTATATGAAAGTCACGCGTGTTCTTCTGTATGTGGTGTTTTCTTATTCTTAAAAGCGAGAGATTTGAATGGTGTGTCTGCAAAAGTAATTTCCCTTATAAACCAATTTGTTTTAAAACACATAATGGATCACATTTTAATATCCCGTACATGATTGTGCTTAGAGGGAGAAGAACAGATTTAGTTTCACAGTGTGAAATCTATTCTTCCTCTTGGAAGAAGTGTTCTTTGTCCTTGCAGAAAACTTAAGAGGTTAGAAAGACTTTTGCAGGCCTTCGTTAGTGGTAAATCTCCTGTTTCCCTAGAATAAAATCTAAAAGATGGTGCCAGGTCATTTTATGTCTAGCCCTATGCCTGATACAGACACAAAACTAGAGCCTCATGGACCCTTGAGCCAAACCTCTACATAGGTCCCCTTTTTGAGCCTAAACTACTTGAGTAATGATGCAATTAATTCCTAATTGATGCATCATTTAATGCACAAATATTAAAGGAGCTTTCTATGACCCCCAGAGACCGTCTGTCTTGGGCAGCCTAAGGCACCTGCATCCACTATATAGTTTCTGGTGCCAGTGTACTGCAGCTCAGCTCCCATTCACTTGTATGTATTGTCACCTTCATGGTTCCGGCTCCATCCACTGTACAGATTCTGGCACCAACTGTTGCCTGAAACAGCTAATCTGATATGGATGACCTATCCTGAGGATAGACCATCAATATCTAAGTACAAGACAATCGTTACTTGCTCTAATTATGTTGGAATACAATGCTCTACTAATAGTAGTATGTGGTACTCTGTTGACACCACCACATTTTACCAAATAATATATCATAGCCAGTTTTAAGTTTTTCAGCAATTTGTGGTACAGTAGCACCTCTGTGGGATCAGACCAGATTGGTTAGCCATTGCTCCACGCTCAATGTGCCTTTGACACCCATGACCTTAATGCTGATTTATTAGATGTCCATCCCTGGACCACTTTTGTTAGGTACAATTTATTGTACTGAATTTACTCTGTGCCCTGACCTCAGTCTAACCCTGACTCTGATTCTGTCTGATTCCTCAGTGCCTCCCACCGCTGTCTCTGACACCCATGGGTCAACTGTCAACCACACAGAGAGTACTTGAGGAGGTAGTGGTCAGGTGGCTCCCCTGCAGTGAAGTCCAGATCCCTGTATAGGGATCAAAGACTGAATACCAGGGTACTAGCAGAATAATGCCCCTAAGATTAGCCCAAAGTCAAATCTGTTTACCAGTGGTCCCACACCCACTGCCATAACAAGTTATTTTTGTCCAATTTGCCTTTGGATCCTGGATATATTACTGTAAACCATATCTAGTGCCTTACAGGGGTTAACCTTATTCTGAAAACCCACCGAAAGTTAGCAATGTGCTCTCCTCACTAGAATTTTATGGGCTGCCGCTTTCATTTGTACACTTTAAAGTATTTTGGCTTGAGAATCTTTGTGATACGTGATATTAAACAGTGTCATTTGGCAACAACAGATGCTAAAAACCGATGTTGCATCAACAAGCAACGATGCATTTAGACAGAGATCCATATGGCAGGCGAAAGCACTGGCGAATACTGGCTGTTCTGTTGCCTTCAAGTCAGCTGTTTCATTTCACATACTGTTGATATCCTGAAACAGAATGTGAGAGAAACACAAAACACTGAAACATGGACTATTTAGCTTTTACTGGTCTGGAGGTTTTCCTGTTTTTTAAAATCTTTTTGGACATAAGTCTAATAATATTGTAACCCAAAAATATGTCACAACTTGTTAGCTTATCCAAGCTAGCTCAGAAATATTCCTTTATCTTCAGTTATAAAACAATAAAACATGACTATGAATGTAGCCCATCCAGCACTACTGGATTTTCCACTTCAGGAACATGTTGGCATTGGAAGGTCTTGATGTGCTCATCCTTGGTCTGCAGATTATGGACCTCTGGTCTTGACCTGGAGTATATGCAAATGACTAAGCTCATATATTGCTCAATATTATGGGCAACATGATGTCTCAGTGGTTAGCGGTGTTTCCTTGTACCCCTGGTGTCCTGGCACTTTGCAAGCAACATGAGAGAAATATTTGAAGTTTTCCAAGGGATAAATGAGTAAATCTTTATTTTGAAACAGTGCTGTTGGAGGGTGGGGAGTGGTCCTTTTTCTGGTGTCCATCTTTTCCATGCAGTTAATGTACATATGTTGTCCTGTTTTGCTATGACCATATTGTTATGTAATTTTACAACTGTAAATGGCAGTGCTGTAGTTTTCCCTTTTGAAACCATGTATGTATATTTTATGTCCTTCTATTCGGGACCAGCAATTGGCAAAGGAACCACCCCGTCTTCCATGCTTATGGGAGATGTTCACGTCAGACATGGCAGTGATGAGCACAAAATGTAAAAAAGAGCACTCTTTCCACCATTTGGAGCTCAGTGTGCAAGTTACTGCCCCATAATTACCAACATTCTTGCTGTTAAATTCAGGGCATTTAAGTTCCACCCTAGATATAAACCCCCAAATCTACTGGGATTGACCACTTCTTAAGCCTTATCTACTTTTATCTCAGGACAGTTGGAATTTTCCAGGATTGTCTCTGAATATTAGGAACAGTCCCTGCAAATTTAGCACTTTTGGTAACTATGTAGTCCATGCAGCTTATCTAAGGCCTGGATAAGCCCAAAATGGTTCTACCTTGACAAAGGGCCAATGTGAGGAGATGTTGTTTGGTGGATTTAGACTAAGAGATTAAGTCGGTAAAGGGAAAGCCATTACTGCCAATGCAACCATTGTACGTGGAAGGACAGTGGGGCAGATTTTTTAACCTATCAAAAATGAAAAACAGTTTGTTGATCATAGCTACCAATCACAGCTTTCATTTTTCAAGAGCAGAATACAAAATGAAAGCTGTGATTGGTTGACATGGACAGCTTTTCTTTTAGCAAAATGTGGCCATTAAGAGAAGGCACTTATAGGGTAAGTATGTTTAGGGTACAGTTCCCTCAAAAGGATGTATATATTGTGCTTACCTATTTATGTACAAAGTTGAATTTTTATTCTGGAGAGAGAGAAATGAAAGAGATAGAGAGAGACAGAAAACGAGAGAGGGGCAGAGAGAGAAAAATATTTTCCAGACATTTAAATATTTAAATCATTTTCAATTCGATTAGAATAGATTAATTCATTCACTGAATTTCTTGGCCGAAACAGACCAAAATGAATTTTAGGAAATCTGTTTATTGCTACCATAAAGGTCTAATTTGTGGGGGTTTAACTACTAATAATTCCATAGTCATGGCCCATGTGACTTTTTTTTACATACTATCTGTTCTAAACAGGTGCTGTGTAGACACTTGCATCACAATGTCCCTTTAAAGGAGCATTATAGCTAGAAATGAATGCAAAAATTGTAATTTCGGCAAGATCCTGACACAAAAAAAAGTCCTCTAGAAATTTGGCAGAGCCTAAAGTCTCCTGCTGATCTGCTCCATTTTAGGCTTAAGGCCAACTGAGAGGTGGGGCTTAGAAAATAAGTGAGGATAACTACAACACAGCAGGGAGGCTCCTGCTCCATCCACTTGTCTTCCATCTTATCATAAGACAGTGAGGAGGAAAGGGGAAATGGATGACCTCCTGGGACACACAAAAAAGGTTTTTTTTTATTTGTGTCTCACTTTTAACTTTTTACATTTTCTCTAGTGAGGATATACTAGCCTCTTAAAATTGAAAACAGGTCAGAGTAGTCTGAATCTGCCGTCTGATTCAATTTGGGTCCAAATTAATTCAACCTGAAGCAAAAGTGCCCCTATTGCCTGGAAAGGTCTCTCTCACAAATTCCCCAGAATTCAATCACAGAAAGATAGGATTCTTTCCAGTCATATTATTATTATTATTTTTTAAATTCAAGTCAAATTGTTATATTAGAATATAGAATCAAATTTACTAATCTCTAATTAGTTATCAACCATGACTTTAATCTTTGAATCACAGAGTTAGGACTCAGCGATTAGACATTTATATGAGGAGATGGTCTACTACCTTTTGTCTACAGTCTATGGATTTAGAACACCAAGCTGTAAGCCACCATAGATTCCATATGTTCACCATATATCAAGTATCTAATGTGAAGCTTGTCTGCATTTATTCTAACACAAAGGAAATTAATTCTAATAACGACGAACAAAGCCCCTGTGAAATATATTCTCTACGAAAGACTGGGCAGAAAAGTGTTCATTACGTCTATGGTTTGCGCCGTCCAAAGTATGTGAAATCTATTCATCGAACATTTATATTAAAATACGTCATCATTCTGGTTAGAAGTCCATACGAATTAAAGTGTTTTTGTATCACACTTAATCGAGAATATTTTCCTCAGCCAGGACAAAGGTCAAGAGTTTTGGCTTAGAAATGCCTTGCTCTGCCAAGTTGTGTGTAGCCTTGGAGTTTTGCATTCTCAGAAGTAACATGTTTGGTTTTACTTGTCTTTTTCAAACAACCAAGTGTTTTCTAACCTGCAAGATCCATTATATATGGTGATGAAACGGAAAATATGATACTTTTTGTATTGTCACTGACCACGTTAATAAAACTTGTAACATTATATTCAAGGGCGTAGTACCATAGAGTCAGACTATGTGTCTGCTGTGGGGACCTTGGAGAGAGGAGATCCAGACCTAGTCTCATTCTCTTTCTACTTGGTGATATCAGGGCTAGAGAAGAGAAGGAGAAGTGCACCATAGGGTGAATAGATACATCCAATACACATGAAGCACATCCTCAGTAAGTAATGGGTTCACCTTGTGGAGATGTTTTAACATAGCCATACCTCTAGAATGGGCAAGTCTCAACCGATATATTATGGGTCAGTATGGAACGGCTGTTTGGAAAGCCTCAGCAACAGGTGCCCACAGCACTAGAGGAGCAGTAATGGAAGTAGGATCATTAGGAAATGACAGCACACTAGATTCTGATGTTGAACCGCCTCTGGCTCAAGGGACCCACAGATGGAGAGCACATATGGTGCCCCAAAATGTGTTGGTTTTAGAAGAACGTTCGATTAAAGACTTTATGACTTCATCCACAAAGTCTTCTGCTGGTTCCTTGCACCAGAGGCTGCTCAACTTCAGCATTCAAGGTAGTCCCCCTTCCCAACCATCCTACTTGCATTCTTTCTAGTAGGTGAAAGAATAGTGAACCCTATTCATAAGGGATGAGGATTTGCCCAGAGATCATGAAAATGCAAGGATGGCATAAGAAATCCAGACCTTTCTGCCCAAGCTGGCAAAATTCAGCAAATAACAAGAGGCTCAGTTTGATCTCTGTTAGGGTTACCCCTCTATTCCATATATGCCACTACTTATATAACATTCAGACAGCATCTCCTCAGAAATGGACCTTTGCTTTATTATGACGTTACCTTCTTTACACTAAGATATTAAAGGGAACTTGTCATATTGAACGTGCTCCCTGATTTGGCATCAACTTGTTGTAGACTTGTTGTAGAGGAGGAGCTGAGCAGATTGATATATAATTGTGTGGGAAAGGATCCAGTAGAACTTTTGAATAACTGCTTGCTTGGGTCTTAGGAGTCCAGTGGGCTGTCCAACTCAGTGACATCCCACTGGACTCCTAAGACCCAAGGCAACTGATCACTTATAGGACAGTCTATTGGTTTCTAGAACCAGTACAAGCAAGAATCTCCGGGAGATCTCCTCCAAAACTCTATGGTGATTTACTCAGTTACGCCTGCTTTGTAACATGCTGCCCACAGATAGGACTCCATGTTAATCCTGACAGGTTTAAAAAATGATAAATGGCAATTTTTCAAACATGTTTTAACAAGAAAGTTCCAATAATGAGATGAAGCTATGAGTCCAGGTAAGCCACAGGGTACCAGGGGGAAATGTCAGGGTATGCCCAACTTTAAACATTATTTTTGAGTTAATATCTAGCAGTAGTCTAAATATATGGTTAAATAAGCTTGCAAATACTTAAATCACTTGTACCAAACCTGAAATACTGTATGTATTATACCCCAGAGCCAGATTCACAGTGGTTGTCATTGGAAAAAGTTGACAAGATTAACTGTCATTTACCATAGAAACAGTATATTAATAGGTATATTAAAACCCTGACACTACTTTTATGCATTGCATAAATGCCACTTGCAGCAGTAAATCCATCACCATGACTTCCTTTGACCCTTGATACTTCCTTCACTGTGCTGGTGCCTAATTATAGAAGTCAACACAGTCATTCCTATGGAGTGAGTACGTAGAGGTTGGCTGATGTCATCAGTGTCTGTCTGCCCACTCCATACTGCAGTAATGGGCAGGATTAGGTTAGCATTCATTTTTTATCTAAATTGTACTTTCCAGGTTCAGAAACTCTTTTGTTTCTATAATGAAATATTATATAATTTCCCAATATAATATCTCTGTTTGTTGTTATTCCATAGGAAGCTTGAAGGGGTTGTCCAACTTAAAATGAAAATGTGCTAAATAATGAAAGAACATATAATTAACAGTTAACAGCTGTGGGTCAGCAGCCACTGAACAGCAGGAGGTGGCAGCCTGGTGGTTCCCCTGCAGCAGAGTCCAGATAACTGAGTGAAGAGAAGACTAGTGCAGCAAACTGAATTTGCGACCCAAAGAATGGGTGTAAAAAGGGGAGAGAGGCAAATATAAAAAGACCTTCCTCCTCCTTGAAAATAGCTACAAGAACTATTTCCCCTCATCTTTTAAAAGTTGGGTTGGTAATCTTAGACTTGTTTAATAAAGTTGTAGTGCTTATGGAGAATGGAGTCCTGTCACACTACTGCGAAAGGGGGTGGGTCAGCTTCTGGGTGTAACTAGATTTAAGGGCCCCATAAAAAAGTCTGGGATGGGATCCCACCGCTTAGATGACAGCTACATAACTATTTTAGTATTGCCATAAAGCATGATACCCCTGAGCGGGACCCCCAAGCCTATGACCCAGTAGCCGTTGCATTGGCTTCTTTCGCTAGAGTTACATAGCACATAGTACTTTATTTAATAAGGGTTAAGAAATCATTTAACCAGGCCATTTCAAAACCAGGCCATTTACTCCCTTTTATTTGACCAGGTGCATTTGCCTTTTTTTTTTAGTACATGCATCCTTGAAAGCAATGACATATTTACCAGTTGGTTATGTAAATAATTAATAATAATAATAATTATTATTATTATTATTAATTTATTTTTTTCTTACAATTCCATAACAGTCATTTGGATACATGGGCTGTATGGGTTATGGTCGTCGGGAGAGGGGCAAGAAGCTGCAGTGTGTTGTAGCATTTTTTTAATAATTAAAAAAAAATTTATAATTTTTTTACACTTTGTGGCCCCTACAAGCTCATACAAGACCTTTGGGGGGCATTTAACATTACATTTAAAAAAAAAATATTGCTGATTTACCCTGTTAGTGGGGCTGATATAGTAGCTCCAGTTACAGGGGGAATACAGCACCCACAGAACTTTGACAGTGCCGTAAAATCTCACTGCAGAGCTGATCTGGGGCTGCTAAGATCCAGCAACTTGTGCAGGCTGCCAGCTCCTGGCAATCACATTACCGCTGGGACAAGGACAGGAAGCAGCAACGCCCCTCCTGATTTTCATATACAGCACTCATTTAGCACTGTGTGTAGAGCGATGGAGAAGGCAGGGATGGTGGAAAACTGTCACTGCTTTCTTTATGGGCAGCCTTGCTGTCACTGACAGTGGGCTCCCCATTTCTGCAGAAGCATGATTAGCGCACGGATGCGGTCTCTGCATTGACGTTTTTAAATGTCAGTGCAGAGATATGTACCGACTGCCTGAATGTATATAGTCAACGATAAAGTCAATGATGTAAAAATATGCTAAAAGTTATAATAGCTATAATGGGATGAAAATGAAACAGCTCAAGTTTCCACACCAGCTTCTGACATTAGAAGGGTTAAACCAGGTCCCCTTTGAAAAATATTAACCTAGAAACTCTTATTAGATAAAATCATATAATAATAAAAGACCATCGTAGCAGTAATAAAACATTCAAGGCCTTGGCGGTGTACAGCGTTTAAGGCCTAGGGGGGAAATTTACTGGCAGTAATATATTCCTGGCTATTGTTACTAGAGATATACATTTGCCTGGACAATAACCCAGTTGCAATTATTTCTCTATGAATTTGCAGAAGGGATTTCTAGGAGGGAAGACGTGCACTGCTGATATCCTCTTACTGTGTTGGGCTCCCGTCCAGTTACTAATCATCTTAGTTTCACTGGTGCTGAGTGTATTGAGAGCTGATCGCTATTTCTACGCAGCAATGTTTGCCGAGGAAAGCGATCCAACTGGCAGACTTTCGAAAGGATCTGACATACTCGTGGTTTTCAGGGGCTAATGCCAAAAAATTATTTGCGATCTCATTTTCCGCAGCGTTTTCACCCTATTTAAATGTCCACCTCTTAGATGATAAAATATCCATTTAATACGGGGGAAGTGTTCTGCCCGTTGAATACTTATCACCACAGCAGTGGAGCAGATTGATCTACGCATCAGGCGATTTGCTCATTGTCACACTTCTCTCATTTGTTTCTCACACTGTTTGAGAGTCTGGGATAACCATTGGTACGTTACTCAATTATTTATACAAATCACGGCATGTGGACATATTTGCATGTAATTCCATTTCCAGAGAGACTCTACTGGTCTACCTATAAATATGCACGCCAAGATCAGGGCACTTCAAATGAAGCAGAACTGTGCCATGAATGCTCAAACATCAATGGAACTGATCTCGGCACTATTCATCTTCAAATACTTTTTGGACTTTGTAGGTTTGTGGTGGCCTGTATTTATAATTTGTGAATGAGAAAAGAAGCAGGTGCTTCACTATCAGCTGTTTACCCCTTAAGGGACTCCAAGAGTGATGAGCCAAGAAAAGATGGAGTAACCTATAGTGATGGAATGCAAACATTAAGGGCATGCAAACAAGAATTTGAGAGCTACTTGAGACTGGCACCTGCAAGTGAGACTCTGGTCATCTAGACCTCTTCAGTGTTTAGAGCAGGGCATATCCAGTTTATTTTATTTGGGACTTTACAGGAAGAGAATTTCTTCTATTGGACATTATTGTGCTCGTTGATGGACTGACACAAGGACTTTAGTGTTATGTTTTCACTTTAGTATAAAAAGCAGGTGTAACAGCGGATCCTAATGTGCACAATGATAGAAGAAAGGGAAGTGAGAAAAGAGGAAGGAAAGGTAAAGGGCGAAGATAAAAAGAAGAGCAAAAAGGGGAAAGAAGAGAAAGGAGGAAAGGAAAAGAAGCGGATGATAATGGTAGAGAAAGAAAGGGAAAGATAAAGAAAGAGAATGGATGTGGAAGAGAAAAAGGAGAAGAGAAGATGAAAATCAAAGAAGAGAAGGAAAGTAGAGGATGAGGGCATGAAGGAAAAGGTTGTGAAGAAAGGAAGAAAATGGAAGTAGAAGAAAAGGATGAGGATAGAATAAGATGAAAGAAGCGAAATAGGAGAGATAGAGGTAAGAAGGTTAAAGAAAGGAAGGAAAACATAAAGAGAATGGAAATAAAAAAAAGATACACTAAGAAGGCATAAACAATTAGGGAAAAGATAAAGGAAAAGAATGGAAGTAGAAAGATAAAGATATGTAGGAAAAGGAAATGAAGGAAAAGAGAATGGAAGTGGAAGAGAAGGAGGGAACATAAGAGAATGGGAAAATAAAATAAGGTCAAGAGAACGGTGAAGAAGAGAGGGGAAGATGAAGACGAGATAAGATTAATTAGTGATGGGAAGAGAAAAATGAAGAAAACAAAGAAAGAGAAAGTGAGAAATGTGTAGAAAAGTGACGTAAAACACAATGGGAGGAAAAGGGAAAGAAAACAAGAAAAGAGAATGAAGTTAAAAAGGGGGATAAAGAGTTAAAGGGGTTTTCCCATCTCAGACAATGGGGGCATATCGCTAGGATGGGACCCGCACCTACAAGGAGAACGGAGCAGGGAGCGCTGTGGCTGGAGGACCCCGGAGGATTTCCCGGGGTCCATCCACCACAAAGCACTGCTCCCCGCTGCTCCCCTAGAAGTGAATGGGAGCACACCGCGCATGCGCGGCCCCTGCTCCCATTGATTTCAATGGGGCAGACACTGGCTCGGCTATTATCGTCCGCCCTATTGAAATTAATGGAGGTGTGAGTATCGATGGTGTGATGAGTCTTATAGGCTAGGCAACACTTCTCTGAAATGCTGGGAAGAAGGTATGCCAATGAGCTCTTAACAAGCTCTGCCTCTACCAGAGCTATCCTGTGAGGTTATTAATGGTTAAGGAATGTTCTGCCACAAAGTACTTGGGCACACAAATTATCAAGATCTGCTGCCCACAGCTCACTTTGCAATTGCCAACCAATGACGTCCCTGGTGTGCTCGATGGGAGACAAGTCCAGAGATGCTGTAGGCCATGGTACCATGCTTAGGCCACACTGGCTGCTCTCAGTAGCACAGCCCTGCATTGTATAGTTAAAAAATGGTTCCTGAGACACTGTGTAGAAATGGCAGTACCACTGGTTCCACCACCATATCAATGTAACTCCGAGATCTTAATGTACTTGAAATGAAGACTAGAGGTGTCCAGCAACCATACATTATTCGACCCACATCATAACCCCTGGAGAAAAACAGACGTGACGTTCCCTTGTAAAAGCTTCTTCACGGTTTTGCCCACGTGGTCTCCAGACCAAGCTCCGGTTATCAATACATCCAAGACAAAAGTGGGACTCATCACTAAAGATGATAGACCTCCACTACAGCCTCCATTGCAGTCTGGTTGTTTTCCATGATTGTGTGAGTTCCTACCCATGGCTACAGCGAAGACATGCCTGTATATCCCCCCAATCACTGGCCTCATGGGTATATGAAACTTGACCACTGAGGTCAGTGATTGGCTGCAGCAGTCATGTGCCATATACAGCACACTGCAGTCTTCTACACAAACACTGTTAAGGAGGATTGGAATGGAAGGGGAGTAACAGGTAGGTGTATGCTCATTTTACCATATATTGTCTGAGTAAATGTAAGCTTTTTATTAAGCCATATTTTGCCTAGCTGTAAATATGTTCTGTCAATGTATCTATTTTGCCACAAAATACTGTATAAATATTAGCAATAAATTACAGAGACACAATGGACCCCTACACAGAGCACCACAAGCTTTTTCCCTCCGTAAGTCCTTTTAATAAACGCCCGGATCATTAAAATCCGTGGAAAATAACACTGCAACAGCTAATAGAAGCAATGGATACGCCAAGATGAAGTCATAAAAATTTGTATCGCCCCCTCTGAAAATATTTACCATCAGGGAAAAACTAAACTTTCCCCATGAAGCGGAGAGTTGTTAAGCATCATGCCATTAAACTTCTATAATGATGTGCTATTGTCTTAGATTTTATTGTTGTGTTAACATAAAAAGAGCAAAAAAAAGTCCAGGAAGACAAACTGGATATTACATTATACACAATACTTCCAAATCTCATAAAATATTAGTGTCTGCTTCTGCCATAAAATTAATGGCCAGGCGAGGATTCTTTTTTGAGTTACTAAGTTCAAATTAATTTTATCATTTAATGATTCTTGATGTGTTTTTTTTACCTGAATTGTTTTATGGACCAGTTGTCGCCATTTTTTTGACATAATATTTTATAGGGAAAAGTTTTGGGTAATAGCAGCATAGTGAAGTCCACATAGTAGCCCAAAGAAGACAGCTTAGTATTAGGTGTGTTTCCTTGTCTTCTACCATTTTTAGAAAATGCCCCTGTATTTGCCTTTCAAACCCCATGGGATATTACACGTGTCCTTGCCCGAGCACTTGGACACTGCTGTATAATCCATCAGGTATTGGCAACTGAACAACAGAATTCTGCTCATATTTAACTTGGTTGGACTTGTACACCAGTTGGAAATATATAGGGGCTCATTTATTAGACTCCAGCCTTAATAACCCCTTTCACTGGAGGTAGATTTGCCGAAGTTATGTAGAGGCACTGGCCTCTACATAACTGCAGCGCATCCACTGACGGCCCATCCCCTTCCATGTCCCCTTTTTTAGACCTAGCGTGAGCGGGGAAAAGTTGTAGATTGTGGCGCAAAAAACCATAGGGCCCACTACTAAATAAGAAGACACCAGTAGTAAGTATAGCACTCAGTAGGTGGAGGAACATGTTACAGATTTTGCATTGAGGCCCAGAAGTTAGTTTCAAATAATTCCTCTGTGCTAAATCTACACCAGATTCTTGAATTCCTTTCTCTTCTCTTTTCCCTTTTTACTCTTTTTACTGTTTCTCATCTCTACTGGTTCTCTTCTTTCCTCTACTTCTATTGGTCTGCCTTCATCATCCCATTATTTTTTGCCTCCTACCCTACTCTTATCACCCCTTTCATACCTTCCCTTTCTCCTTCCCTTTTCCTATCATCTCCTTCCCTTACCTTCTCTTTCCTTTTTGTATCTTCTTCTACTCCTCTTGGCTTGTTTTGTCCCTGTTTCATCCCCTTCTTTTTCCAATGCCCTTTCTTTCCCATCCTTCTGCTTCTCCTTTTTTCCTTCCTTTCTCTTCCTCATCCTATCTCTTCCTTTATACTGGAGGAACTTGGATTTGATACAAGGTGCAATGACATTTTTTACACCAGCCCTCATAGTGGTGGAACTGGGCATCTTCAAAAGGTATGGAATTCATCTTATCACCTATCACACTATTTGGGCTACTGGGTCTATCAAACATCATACTAGTGGAACTGGTGAAAGTTTTGTAGATTCCAAACTATTGACTAAGACACAAATCAAGACTCCTGGAACTTCATGGGATTGTCACCTCAAGCCATTACCTCCATCTGGTTGCCAAACATTTTGAGAAATATGAACCTGAACATCTATTAGGAGCTTTCTTTCATCATTTTTATTTCCTTGAAACAGGATTAAACAGGCAAAAAAAAAAAACACCCAAGGAAACTCATTAGAGGGGAAAATAAACAAAAACATAGAGGAGGACCTTATAGAGTAATGTCATGGTGTTCTTCGGCTTTTAATGGTAGCAGCAGTAGGGTAGGACATGCAAAGACTCTATATATGGACATTTTTATCTCCATCGGTTATACTTCATAATATTCCAGGATGATACACATTCTGTATCAGTTACCATGGACTGATTTTTCCACTAAATGCATCATCAGATGTGGTGGCCTGCTCCATACGTGTTTCGCACTGCCACCCTTTTAACACATTAATAGTTACATTTATACAGTGTCTTCTACATCGGTGATTAATCTCATGAATCTTAAATTAAGTTGACCATGCACATTAGATAAATATCTACAAAACCTACTGATTTTGGGATACCAGTCAACCATCTAATGTGTGGAGAGGCCTCCCTGCTCTCTCACCAATGGCAGATTTCGAGGGGGGAAAGGATTGGGCTATTTGGGGGAAAAAAGCCACTGCCGAAAGTCTCTAAAACTGGCCTCCATAACGCTGTAGAGATAGCTGTCAACTGATCGAGTGTTCAGCTATGTGAAGCATATGGACAGCTCTATTTTCAAATATTATAGCTACCCTGTGAGGCCTTCCTCACCCCAAAGTTAAGTAATACGTCTGCTTTAGGCAGTAAAAGAATCCCTCAAATATGACTGATACGTGTAGTCATCAACAACTTTGTTGGAAGCCTCCAAGCAATTCTTGTAATATCCCTCTATACTTAAATTTTGTAGACCACATTCGAGGCCAGTTTTCAGGTTTGATTTATTTACTAAAATGACATACTGTTGTAATATATTACAATGTTGCAGACCAGAATATGATTACTGTTAAATAGATGCTGGGATTCTGCCCATTAAAGCCGTTGACCTCTTTGCGAGGTCACAGCTTCCCAAAAGAAATATAGCTTCTATTTCTTGGAAACATAATCAGATTTTAGCACATTCCCTGCACAATGAGCCTAGTTATTGCCTTACACTCTACCAAAATCGTGTGTCCTCCGGAAGGCTGTTTGTTTCTTAATATCGTACATGAGCCTTAAGAGATCTCAGAGTTAATGAGAGAACTTACTTCTCCTTCAGTTAATGAATCAATGGGCTGGGATGTTACTTAGCTCGCCAAAGACCTCTGAAGTTACCAGATAGTTGTAATGTGTAAGCTGTTCTTTCTGTGAAGGCCAAGAACTTTATCCACCCTGCTAGACCGTTATTGTATTATAGCTACTTCCACGGGTCACCTGAGACAAGAACTGAATTTACAATTTAAGAAGCCTGAGGCAGTTGAACCGGTGAGGCTCTGTCACCTTCTTCTGAACTTCAGGGCTGAAGCAATGTTTGGCTGCCGCTTTGGCACAGACAGAGTTAATTAAATGTGTGTATGGAAAATGCATTATCATTCAAAGATAGAACCGGCAAATTTCAGCTGCATTCTAAGTGCAGAATGTAGACGCCCAAACTGGAAACTGTATCTTCCTGCATGGAAATTATCCAGTGAGGGTCAGAGATTCCATGAGTAGAGGTATTCCTACATGAATGGATGTAGTCTCACACTAGAAAAAAGGACTTAGGAACAAGCGACACATTACCCTAATCCCTGGTAGGAAATTTTGGCCTATAGTGCTTCCTCGCCTGCTTCTCCGATTTCTGTGTATGATCTACAGCCATATGACATAGACCCAATTGTCCATGGACCTCCCTTTCCTTCCTAAAAGTGAATCTTTGCCATTTCATACCATGTCATTTTTTTGGCTTAAAATTTTGTTTTGCTTTTTGTGTTAAAAAGTTACTGTTCTTTCGACCAACTTTGCATAAATTTATAGAATAGTATATGTGAAGATAAGAAACTTTGTAATATACCTAAGCCTCTTTTTCCACTTATCACTTATTTCTTCCCCTTATCCTGCCTCCTGCACTCATCATTCACTTTGAATTCACTGACATGATCCATCTGGAGAGAATAAGAACTATAGATGGTTCAACTGTTTGAGAGTCCAGGTTACAGCTGTTGTCCATAGAAGTTTATGGAAAGAGGAAAGGGGGAAGTAGGAGGAGTGCATAGTGGAACAGACACACATGAACACTGTTGCTGCTTTTAATAAGTGTTTTACTGTCTCACCCCAGAACTGTATTCACAGCAACACTGCTCATTACTGCTGTTTCTATGTATACAAGTGATAGAGCTAGCAGAGCGGGATCTTTTCTATGTGTGCTGTGTATGGGTGACATTACAGTAGCTAGTCTTTCTCCACTTTGTAGCTGAGCTCAGGAACAATTGACAGTTAATGATAGAGTCCACAGTGGGGATAACTAATAAATTCAGAATACAATGAATGCAATATAATGGCCAGAAATTAATTTGTCATGTACACACATGACAGCTTCTTATAAGTCACTTTAAATGACAGGAATGCTTTAATATATCTGTAACGGGCAGTGGGTGTTGACCCACTTTACCAACTAACTGGTTTGACTTTTGGTTAGTCCTAAGGATGTTATTTTGCCGATCATCTGATTTTCGCCCTTATACAGGGATCTGACTTTCACTGCAGGGGACATACAAACTGCTACCTCTTGGAACATTCCCGCTGTAGCATCTGATCGGCGGTGGTCCGACACCCGGGACCCCTGCCGATCAGCTGTTTGAGAAGGCAGGGGCGCTGCAGGAGTGCTGCGGCCTTCTCTGTGTTTACCGCAGGCCCAGTGATGTCACGACTAGTTTCACTGGCCTGGACGGTGCTAAGCTCTGTTCGGTAAACACAGAGAAGGCCGCAGCACTCCTGCAGCGCCCCTGCCTTCTCAAACAGCTGATCGGCGGGGGTCCCGGTTGTCGGACTGTCGCCGATCAGATGCTGATGATCTATCCAGAGGATAAGTCATCAGTTTAAAATAACTGCAGAACCCCCTTTAATGTCAAACAGTGGTCAAACTATAGGTGTCACAGAGTTTGCTGTTGCGACCTGGCCAACTAGCCAGGTGGACCCACATGGGCCCCTCACAATACTAAGGCTGATTGTACTTCTTTGATTTCTTTTCTGATCTTTTTTGATAAATACGTGACCAACTCCCTCTGAGGACAATGTCTGAGCACAACCCTCATTCTTCACACAATACCTCTGATGGTGAGGAGAGACCTTCCCGAGGGGAGTGCAAGGTGCTACCTCAGAGTGGAATCGGAACACGAGGAAATCAGGACCAGAGTGTGAACCCACTGGACTGACTTCGAGGTAACGCAATACACCCAGTGGATGCTGGGAGGCCAGAGGCTGATCAGAAGGAGGTGTAGTCAGAGTACAAAGGCAGAAGTCAGGGCAGGTGGCAGACAGGCAAAGTCAGTAACTGTAGATCAGGGTCAGGGCAGGCAAAGTCTGTAATACGTAATCCAAAGTCCAGTACATAGAATGACAAGACCCAACAGAACACCTTTGCTCAAACAGGAAACTAGACAAGCTAGGAACCTAAGTTGCTCAGGCGCCTTGCTGTACAAGGAGGCGCATTTAAATACCTCCTGCAGACAAGCCATAGGAAGGGAAAGATAGAGGGTTTACGCAGGCTGCCTAACAAAGGAAGGAGAGCCACTCCCGCACAAACCTTAAATACACACAAGGAACTCTGAGCCAGAGTGCAAGCTCTTCTCAGAGCCAGGAGGGAGATGTTGGTGCAGGAGTGCAGACCACAGCTAAGAACTCCGCTGCCCGTGAAGGAGTCAAGAAGCCCGGCGCCCGTACCTGTGTGTGGGGACAGCATTGCACTTACGGGGAGCGGGGCTAACAATATGTCGGTATAGAGCAGACATATAGATGGGATTGTCCTGAGACAACCCCTTTACTGCTGGGCACAGAAAGCACCCATACCCTTACAGATGGTTAATGTGATCACGCTCTAGCTGTCATCATATTAATCAACATGAAAAACTTGGATCTCAGGTTTAACCTAGTAAGATCATCAGCAGATGCTGCTTTATTAATCAGCCGTACAGAAATCCTAGCATGTTATGTGTATTTTCTCATATTATTATTACAAGACCTTTCATGGCATCGGGTTTCAGTTTGAAAATAGAAGCATGAGCGAGGGAAATTGAGCGTTTATAAAAGAATGTCACACTCAAGCAAAAATAAGCCTAGGTGAAAAAGTGGGCAAACATGTTCAACAAGAGACCTAGTAAAATTTTCTTTCAAATGTGTTATCTCCATCACAGCTGAGACCTCCAGCTCTCCATCGCTGATTCACGTACAAGTAGAGAAAACATTCTGAGCTCTGACTATGAGAATGTTGTGTTCCTCGGCCAGTTGGCAAAACTTTAAAGTCGTCATACTGGAGAAGGTGATTTCTGACTTTTGTTTAACTAATGTGAAATATAATGAGAGCCACATTTCAGGACTTATGCGGCATGGTTTCCATTTTCATAAATGCCCTTGTTTGTGAAGGAACATGGTTATACATTCAACTAAGGACATGGGCACTGCAGTGGTTAACCTCAGACTGTGCCATCTAGAAGAATTTACCATGGGCTATGTGAGGCTGGTCTGGGGTGGGGTTAGGGAGTACTTCCTAGGTCAGGGGAATGACCCCGGAATAGATTTTGTATCAAGTTTGGATTATTTCTATTAATTGCTTTTCTAAGCTAAAGCTTTTTGGCAGTTTTATTCTATTGACCTCTAGAGCATATGCCCATCCAGTCTAGTGTTTCCATCCATCTTAAAGGGGTTATCCAGCCCCAGCCTTTACTAATTATATTACATCCAATCAATAACACCAATTTAAGCTACTTACTAATATGTTTTCCATTTAGTACATGAATCGTTTCGCTGCTGTGAATACATGTCGTGTGACTCAATCAGTGAAGTTTCATATTTTTAATCACATGCCCCCCCCCCCTTAGTTCCCACATCACCAAAAATACAAAACATCACTAAGCAGGTGACAAATCTGCCTGCATGGGCAACTACACCTCCGCTGTAATCTACTCTTCTTGAACAAAAAAATCACAGGGTTAGTGGCCAGGACTGAGGGGGTAGAGATAAGTCTGGAGAGGGATGGTGTATGTTAAACCTTACTGGAGAACCAATAACTCACACTAGGCTAAATCTGCCCAAAAGTATGTTTGCATCACCTAATACTGTATAATCACTGCAAACTGAGGGATGCTTAAAACAAAATAATAAACACTTTATTAATTATGCAACAAGTTAAAAAGAAGGGATCCACTACTGTACAATACATATATCCACACTCAAACCAGTGGGAGCAAGCAGATGTAGGGGACTCACTTGTACCTCCCCTTACAGCTGCAAGTAGTACCCAAGCAAATCGGGCTATCCCACTGATATAGATAATGCAAAGGGAAAGGGTACAGATCGGTTAAATGGTTCAATACCGACCCTATTGCCTAATTCCCAAATTACTGAATTGCCTTTGTGGGTAAGAAGTAATTTGTATCACACTGAACGATGTACAAGGACAACCCCTGGAAGTTATTTCCTCTACTGCAGCAATGCTATTCTTTGCAGTAACTGCAAAAGGAGTTCTAAACTCTATTTAGTTGGCTAGTAATACTCTCCATGCCCTACATGGTTGTCCACACATCAGTGAAATACACCATAAACTGGTTTTCCACTCTTGTCACACATACAGGCAACTGGAACCCAGAGAACACCTCTCACCACTTGCAGGCAACTGATTATGATTCTGCCGCTATGTATTCAAACTAAGAGCTTAAAGGGGTATTCCCATCTCACAAATGTAGTTTGTATAGTTAGATATAGCCATACCAATATTATTACTAATAGAATGTACCATTTAGAAGATTTGCCTATTTGTATATCCATTGTCCCACACACATCAGTCAGGCCGTTGCCCCTGGTTACATCCATCGTGGCCGTGTAGTAATGGAGGCCGGCTTCCTCTTGTTCAAATCTGCTCTGAGGTAACTGCTTTATTGTGAACGCACATTGCATGAGCATGCGGAGACACATCTTAGGGTTGTAGCATTTTTGTCTGCGCTTCCAAAACGCAGAGAAACGGATCCTGTTCCAAGATCAATTCACCTCCATGCAGCAGGATCCGTTTACAAAGTCCGCATTTTGGTCAGATCCTGACCACTGCATTTTGGCACTGGTAGCGTCCAAAACGCAGATGTGAAAGTTCCCCTAAGATGTGTCTGTGCATGCTCATGCAATGTGCGTTCACAATACAGCAGTTACCTCAGAGCAGGTTTAAACAACAGCAAGCCGGCCACCACTACTACATGGCAGCGGTGGTCGTAACTAGGGGCAACGGCCTGACTGATGTGTGGCACAATGGATATACAAATAGGCAAATCTTCTAAACAGTGCATTTTATATAAATACATTATATTAGTAAAAATATTGGTATGGCTATATCTAACTATAGAAATTACATTTGTGAGATGGGAATACCCCTTTAATTGCTATGTGCTAGCCTCTCTGCACTATGGCTCGACGCGTTTCTAGTCTAAAGTTATCATCAGGAGCCTATCTAGCAGGACCATAGTCTTAGTTCAATATTAATATTAGAGCAGCATAGCGCTATCCTCCACGTGAGCAAAGGTAGCGCGTCGGCACTGGAACGGCCGTTACTGGAGAACTGTCATCAGGGGCGGACTGGGAACTTAAAGTGGCCCTGGAAAAAATACTAAAAGTGGCCCCGTTTTGTAGTCGGGTCCAAATTGATCAAAGGCAAGGCCATCAATACCATATTGTGGCACATTATACCACCCCAACAGAGCCAAATACCACAGTCCATCACAAAATACTGCCAGCAGGACAAAATACATGCCCAAAAACTTCCACTGGCGGCTGTGAGGAGGGTCCAGACGGCCCCCTGGGCATCGGCCCACCGGGAAATTTCCCTGTAACGTCTATGGCCAGTCCGCCCCTGACCGTCATGAAACAAAGGTTTTTGTTTTTTTGTACAGAGACCAGTGCAGCGAGACCACCCTGTTTGTAGATGCAGAGGATGAAAAAAACAGCATCACAAGGGATCGGAACAATATGTGTTTTTACAAAAAAATAAACAGAAAATAACATAGGAGGCCGTGTGAGTATGTGACCATTTTATTGTCATTTTATAAAATTTGATAACCCCATTACGTTTTTGGAGTTAAAAAGCAAGATCACCTTTAGACCAATAGCTATGAAATTTAAAAATTCATTACTTAGTAAATATTGACCAATTTTGCATAATTTGTTCTGTTTTACTCCTGGTGTGCTACTATTTTACAGATCCTGTGGTTAGCTAGTGAATTCTGACTACAAACAGTCTCCTATGTAGTCAGGTTCTGTCAGTAGAGGCTAGTCTTAAAGGGTTTCTGTCATCAGAATTTACCATAGTAAACCAAGTGTCATTTGCAATACGCAAATGACACCTGATGACAGATCTTTTTGTTTTATACTTTTCTGTAAAGTTGTTAGTGAGAAAACTCCGTTTTTAAAATATGCAAATTAGCTCCCCTAGGTGCAGTAGGCGTGAACCCTGCACCTAGAAGAGTCCGTAATGCCTCCTCTTACCCCTCCTCCGTAGCGTTGATTGACAGGGCCAGGCAGCCAGCTCTTTCGGCTCCCGGCCCTGTTCGAGTCCGAAATCCCGCGCCTGCGCATTGCGATCAGCAATGCGGGCGCATTGAGGAAGCCGGGAGCCGGGCGGCCGGCGGCTCAACGCGCATGCGCGGATTGCTGATCGCAATGCGCAGGCGCGGGATTTCGGACTCGAACAGGGCCGGGAGCCGAAAGAGCTGGCTGCCTGGCCCTGTCAATCAACGCTACGGAGGAGGGGTAAGAGGAGGCATTACGGACTCTTCTAGGTGCAGGGTTCACGCCTACTGCACCTAGGGGAGCTAATTTGCATATTTTAAAAACGGAGTTTTCTCACTAACAACTTTACAGAAAAGTATAAAACAAAAAGATCTGTCATCAGGTGTCATTTGCGTATTGCAAATGACACTTGGTTTACTATGGTAAATTCTGATGACAGAAACCCTTTAAGGTACCTTTGCACATTAGTGATCAAAATGGACCATCTCAACCAAAACAATCATTTGTCATTTGTCCTATGGACGCAGGGACATCTGCCATAAACCGGGACATGCCTCCCCTGTACCGGGACAGCCACTGCAATTCGGAAGTGTCCCGCTGGATCCGGAAAGGTTGGGAGGTATGGTAAAAGTGTAATGCAGTTTCTAAATAATACAGCATGGTGCTCAAACAGTGCTATCACATAGCATACAAATAACAGCAGGGGCGGACTGGGAACTTAAAGTGGCCTTGGAAAAAATACTAAAAGTGGCCCCATTTTGTAGTTGGGACCAAATTGATGGAAGGCAGGGCCAGCAATACCATATTGTGGCACATTATACCACCCCAACAGAGCCAAATTCCACGGTTCCTCACAAAATACTGCGAGCAGCACCAAATACATCCCCAAAAAACTTCACCGGGCATCAACCCACCAGTAGATTTCCCTGTAAGGTCTATGGCCAATCTGCCCCTGAATAACAGTGTCATACAGTGCCCAGTAAATACCCTCCTGGAGTGCCCATAGACAATCTCCAAGTAGCAGTGCCATACAGTGCAGTACACTATGTCAAAAGAACTACGCTCAAGCCCCTATGCCAACCTCTGATTATTCTGCTAAATCAGTGGATTTTACATAGTTGAAGCTTCTAGTTCCCAGCTTTTGGTGTCAAGAACTTTTAACCCAAGTTGGTTTTATTTTTTCTTTCCATGACTATCCATAAACCATTCATGGAGAATAACCCATTTAATGCGTCAGCCTTATGGGCACTGATAATTCAGGTCCTTACGAAAACATAGTTGACATCACTCATTTAAAGGGGTTCTCCAAAACTGAGAACACTTTTCAACATTCTCAGGAAAGGTGCAGGGATAAAAAAAAAACAAGAATCACTTGTCCTCAGCACTTTGGTTCCAAGAGTGGGCTCACCTTTCCTTTACTTCAAGTCTCCGCTGGACCAAAAGTGTGACGTATCATCTATATGCATGTCACCACTGCCCATGTATGCATGTCATCAATGGCCTCAGTAATGACGTGTTCTGCCACTGCTGAGGCCATTGGTTGACTGGCAGCAGTGACGCATTTATGGACATTATGCCACATTTCTGGTCCAGTGGCCAAGGGATCTCGGCACTGGAACCAAAGCATCGGGGACGACTGAATCTCTTTTTTAATCCCTGCAATCTGTATGGCAATATAAAAAAGGCTTCCCAATTTTGGAGAAGAAGCCTTTAGCACAGGTGCCAGTTTGTCAAGTGCACACAGTCCATAATCAAAGTCTAAAATTATAGATTCTTCTAAAGCTTTTTGTGATTGTGGACAGGGGTGGATTGGCCATAGACCTTACAGGAAAATTTCCCAGTGGGCCAATGCCCAGGGCGCCATCCAGTGGAAGTTTTTGGGCATTTGTTTTGACATGGACTGTGGTATTTGGCTCTGTTGGAGTGGTATAATGTACCACAATATGGTATTGCTGGCCCGTCTACTTGTGTTGGCCCTGCCTTCCATCAATTTGGGCCTCACTACAAAACGGGGCCTATTTTAGTATTTTTTCCAGGCCACTTTAAGTTCCCAGTCCACCCCTGATTGTCGTTCCAAAAATGTGCGGTTTCCAGTATACTGTATTTACTATAGGACCTAGGACATCTACCAATCTTTGCTGTTGCCCGGTCAGGTACAAACACAACGTCCCAGTGATGTAGGGCAATAGAGCTAATCACCGAGTCACTGGATGCAATATTTTTGCTCAAAAATTTTTGTCACCAGCCATGGCTACAGTCATGGCCAAAAGTTTTGAGAATGACACAAATATTATATTTTCACATGATCTGCTGCCCTCTGGTTTTTATGTGTGTTTGTCAGATGTTTTTATCACATACAGAAATATAATTGCAATCCTATTATGAGTAACAAAAGCTTATATTGACAGTTAGAATGAGTTAGTGCAGCAAGTCAATATTTGCAGTGTTGACCCTTCTTCTTCAGGACCTCTGCAATTCTCCCTGGCATACTCTCAATCAACTTCTGGACCAAATCCTGACTGATAGCAGTCCATTCTTGCACAATCAATGCTTGCATTTTGTCAGAATTTGTAGGTTTTTGTTTGTCCACCCGTCTCTTGATGATTGACCACAAGTTCTCAATGGGATTAAGATCTGGGGAGTTTCCAGGCCATGGACCCAAAATCTCTATGTTTTGTTCCCTGAGCCATTTAGTTATCACCTTTGCTTTATGGCAAGGTGCTCCATCATACTGGAAAAGGCATTGTTGATCGCCAAACTGCTCTTGGACGGTTGGGAGAAGTTGCTCTCGGAGGACATTCTGGTACCATTCTTTATTCATGGCTGTGTTTTTAGGCAAGTCTGTGAGAGAGCCGATTCCCTTGGCTGAGAAGCAACCCCACACATGAATGGTTTCAGGATGCTTTATAGTTGGCATGAGACAAGACTGGTGGTAGCGCTCACCTCGTCTTCTCCGAATAAGCTGTTTTCCATATGTCCCAAACAATCGAAAAGGGGATTCATCAGAGAAAATGACTTTACCCCAGTCCTCAGCAGTTCACTCCCTGTACCTTTTGCAGAATATCAGTCTGTCCCTGATGGTTTTTTCTGGAGAGACGTGGCTTCTTTGCTGCCCTCCTTGAGACCAGGCCTTGCTCCAAGAGTCTCCGCCTCACAGTGCGTGCAGATGCACTCACACCTGCCTGCTGCCATTCCTGAGCAAGCTCTGCACTGCTGGTAGCCCGATCCCGCAGCTGAAACACTTTTAAGAGACGGTCCTGGCGCTTGCTGGTCTTTCTTGGGCGCCCTGGAGCCTTTTTGGCAACAATGGAACCTCTCTCCTTGAAGTTCTTGATGATGCGATAGATTGTTGACTGAGGTGCAATCTTTCTAGCTGCGATACTCTTCCCTGTTAGGCCATTTTTGTGCAGTGCAATGATGACTGCACGTGTTTCTTTAGAGATAACCATGGTTAACAGAAGAGAAACAATGATGCCAAGCACCAGCCTCCTTTTAAAGTGTCCAGTGGTGTCATTCTTACTTAATCATGACAGATTGATCTCCAGCCCTGTCCTCATCAACACCCACACCTGTGTTAATGGAGCAATCACTGAAACGATGTTAGCTGGTCCTTTTAAGGCAGGGCTGCAATGATGTTGAAATGTGTTTTGGGGGATAAAGTTCATTTTCTAGGCAAATATTGACTTTGCAAGTAATTGCTGTTAAGCTGATCACTCTTTATAACATTCTGGAATATATGCAAATTGCCATTATAAAAACTGAAGCAGTAGACTTTGTAAAAATTAATATTTGTATCATTCTCAAAACTTTTGGCCATGACTGTACCTACACCAATAACTTGCAGACCCTACACCTAAAGTGCACTGAGGGCACAGCAGGGCTCCTGCTTGTCAAGTCTTTTTATCTAATGCTAACAGTAGGGCGTGATAACCACGATTGAATTGACATCTGTTGCCAAACATAGACTGAAAAACAAGTCATTTCGTGTCTTCGTGTATAGAGGGTGCAGGTTTGGGCTCTGTTTATAGTTGAAGGTCATAAAACCATACAAACCTTTATTGATCAGGGACCTTACTTAAACATAACCTACTGTATTTATTTGCTCTATTCAGCTCTAAGTCAAACAAAAAAGGGACAGTCTTTAAGTAAATCCCTGCGTGACACTGCTGCTGCCTGATTCATTCAGTTGAGATACAGATGTTTCCAATCTGTGCAGTTTGTGTCTCGAATCCATATGAGATGAAGCAGGCTTGATTTGGGCTGGGAGACCTGCCAGGCAGTAGATACATTCTTAACTCATACACGTTGGTTTTGTGGAAAAGTCGTTATTGCCCGTTGCTGTAGGGCAGAAGTGAAAACAAGTTTTCTCCTCCTCCTGACTTCATTTCTTTAAGAAAATATTTAGAACTATAATCAAACATAATAATCGTGGAAGCCTCAGAAGAGTAACTCTTTAAGAAAGCTCATCATCTTTTCTTGTTTTTTAGAAACTAGACCTTCTTTAACCTTTTGGTACAATGACTGCATGAAACTCTCAAATGTTCACACATTTTCAGTTTTTGCTCGAGCTGGGTTTGGTTTCTTATTATTTAGGAAGCTACATAATGTTCAAGACTTTTCAGAACCTATATTAAAGTGGGGAGAAGACCCATTTTCAAATACTTCATTAGGAGTTAACAGATGATTTCCTTTTCAGGATCCCTCCAGGGTGAAGAACAACTACGAAGATAGTCTTCTGCTGTGGAGGACCTGGCAAGTCCATGTCCATATCGGTTTCAAAGAAAACTATGTAATACTTCAGTTGTCCTGCGGAGGCACTGTAGAGAAAACAAATACTTGTTCCCTGATTCCCCCACACATTACAACTTAAAGAGGTTTCCAAGTGTTCAATATTGATGGCCTATCCTCACGCTAGGTCATTAATATCGAACTTGTGACTGACTCCTAGCACCGTTGCCAATCAACTGAGGTAACTTCGGTAAGCACTGAAGCCTCTTCCCAGGCCAGTGACTTCACTTTCATTTCTCACAAGGCCTAGGCCAGTGATGGTTAACCTCCGGCAATCCAGCTGTGGTGAAACTATGATTCCCAGCATGCTCTGCTCATTTCTATGGAGTTCTGAAAAGCAGCCTAGCAAGTGTGCATTTTGGGAGTTGTAGTTTTACCACAACTGGAGTGTCGGAGGTTAGCCATCTCAGGTCTAGGTGCATCTCGGTCCCTTTTAAGTGAATGGGTCTTGGCTGCAATGCCAAGTACAGCCGCAATACAATGTATGGCGCTGTGCTTAGTAAGCTGCGAGGAGGCATTAGCTGATCCGCCAGGGTTCTGGATATCAGACGCCCACCGATCCTGAGCATAGTCCATTAATAAAACACTTACCCCTTCTAAGTGTGACCCCCAGCAGTGTGACCATATATCGGATTATTATTCTCACACCACCTTCTAACACCACCTTCTAACACAATGGCATGGTCCAAAGATGAAAACTCCCCTAAATTTTTCTCCCAACTTTTTATTTTTAATTTTTTTTAATTTCAGCTATTTTATATCATATAAGGTTGTGGGAAGTAGCGTAACAGTCAATACAGTTACTGCACCATCACAGCTCTCACAGTGCTTGTTTTTCAGCATTTCTAGGCCCCCGAATGATACATTTCCCTTAGTTAAACGGCAATACATCCCCCTAACCGTTTTAATGCAAGGTTTTTATACAAGACCCCTACTGTGCACGCTTTAGGCCTGCATTAAAATAAATATAAATGTAAATCCAGCAGTAATGTCACACATACTACAGAAGCGCCAGCTTTTCAATTCATTCACAATATATTTCCGCCTCCCCTACTTCGTTATTATCTATGTATAACTGTAATGTACAGCCGGAAAGAGTCCAATCGGAATCCCTATAAATAATAATAGGAGGTAAATGCAGCGACTGAACGCTTGTTTGCTGGAGCTACAATATGCTAACCTTCTGTGGAGCGTGTGACATTGTGCTAACTCCTGTAACATTACCAGATCTTGGCTCGGATATTCAGCAAAGTTTTCCTGAAAGTCTGCAGAATACTGCTGCCACATGCATGTAAACAGATTTCAGGCCCGGGATGATGGACTTTTCATGCCCAGTTGCATATCTAAAATGGGTTATTTGATGTATTGAACATTCGCAAGATGGCCCCATAGGATATAAAGAGGCTATTGGTAGAGATTTTCTTAGAAATCTCCTTCAAAAAACTACCTGTTATTTACATAGGAATGTCCATCTGACAGACGTGAGCAGACAGCGTACACAAGAACGTATGTTCTCATTTATGGATTGTTACAGCTGTATAGGTTTAGTCACCTTTCTGAAGACTGTCGATTTCCAGGCATTTATTTCTATAACTGAGTGTTAATCAGAGGGTGCATCCCCTGTTCTAGCAGAAGCATGCTCACTATACTTTATCAAAAGGCAGTGTAAATGAGGTTGTATGGCCCTTGTTATGTGAAGAGCATGCTCACTACGCTCCATCAGCAGTCAATATGGATGAATGTGCACAGCCCTTATACTGTGAGGAGCATGCTCACTATGCTTTATCAGCAGTCAGTATAAATGAGAGTGCATCACCCCTGTTATGTGAGGCGCATGCTCACTACGCTCTATACGCAGTAAGTATAAATGAGGGTGCATCACCCCTGCTATGTGAGGAGCATGCTCACTATACTCTATCAGCAGTCAATATAGATAAGGATGCACAGCCTCTGTTATGTGAAGAGCATGCTCGCTATACTTTATCAGCAGTCAGTATACGGTAAATGAGAGATCATCACCCCTGAGAGAGCATTCAGTATAAATGAGGGTGCACAGTTCCTGTTATGTGAAGAGCATGCTCACTATACTCTATCAGCATTCAGTATAAATGAGGGTGCACAGCCCCTTTTATGTGAGGAGCTTGCTCACTAAACTCCATCAGCAGTCAGTATAAATGAGGGTGCACAGTCCCTGTTATGTGAGGAGCATGCTCACTATACTCTATAAGCATTCAGTATAAATGAGGGTGCACAGCCCCTTTTATGTGAGGAGCATGCTCACTATACTTTATCAGCAGTCAATATAAATGAGGGTGCACAGTTCTTGTTATGTGAAGAGCATGCTCACTATACTCTATCAGCAATCAGTATAAATGAGGATGCAGAGTCCCTTTTATGTGAGGAGCATGCTCACTATACTTTATCAGCAGTCAATATAAATGAGGGTGCACAGTCCCTGTTAAGTGAGATGCATGCTCACTATATTTTATCAGCAGTCAGTATAAATGAGGATGCAGAGTCCCTTTTATGAGAGGAGCATGCTCACTATACTTTATCAGCAGTCAATATAAATGAGGGTGCACAGTCCCTGTTATGTGAGATGCATGCTCACTATATTTAATCAGCAGTCAGTATAAATGAGGGTGCACAGCCCCTGTACTGTGAGGAGCATGGTCTCCGCCATTGTCCTGTGAGCTGAGCACAAGGAGAGACGTTACAAGTGCTCATGCGCTAGGGACAGTGTTACTGAAAATGATTAATAGAAGAATATTGGAGAGGGAGAGTGCAGGGACAGTGAAGGGAGACTGCAGGGAGAGTACAGGGAGACTTATTCTGTGTCAGTTTTATTGACTTATTCCTACATTTACTTATTCCTACATCAGCCGTAAAGATAATTCAATACCAATAAGATGGAAGCCTTTATTATTCTGGTGCCAGCGTGCCAACCAATACCATCCAGTCTGCACCCCTTTGGGGGACCAGGTCTTAATAATGACCATCCTCATCTTTTGCTGGCTTTACTCCTTCCAAATCATCCTTCTTGGTCTCCATGTCCTAGAAAAGTAAACAAGATGTAGAGAGAGAAGGAGCTGGATGTTCCTGATTACATTTTCTCATCAATATTAGATGATGTAGAAAAGGAGGAAAAGCAGATGGCAGAAGAAGGGCTCCCACCTTTAGGGCAGGAGAGCTCTGGGGTTGGAGAAGTGGGTATAGAGCTGATTTATATTCTGGGTTTACTGTCAAATAACCTGCAGGAGATTGCAGGCCTAACCAGCACCTAACCAGCCAAACCCCAGACCAGCAGCAGCCCCTGTTTAAAGGTGCCGCACGACCATTAACAATGAAAAAGGATTATATAGTGTGGTCTTTATTATTACATGAAAGTCAGCTGTGGTCTGTGTCTCCCAGTATCTCCCTTCTACAAGTCAGAAAATCAGCGAAGTTCTCAGACTTCTGTCTGCCCTCACACTCTCTCCCAGCCTTTTAAAGGGCCAGTGTATGCATCCCAATCATTCACCAGCCAATGGCTGCTGTCCCTGGGTCATATAATGAATCTTCCCTTATGGAAAGGAGCGTGAGCAAAAAGATGATTGCAGCAAAGGCTATGTTAACCAAGTTTCATAGCAATTCATTTGACCTTAAAATGACCTTTTCATCTTGAAAAGAGTCCCATTAGAAATCCTTAAATGAACATTATTGCCGTAAGTAGATTTGGCAATCATGAGAAAG
Source organism: Rhinella marina (assembly GCA_900303285.1). NCBI lineage: Eukaryota > Metazoa > Chordata > Amphibia > Anura > Bufonidae > Rhinella > Rhinella marina. The sequence continues at coordinate 1,069,707 of ONZH01002718.1, read as the reverse complement.
TTTTATGTGATCTTGAGCTGGGTTTCTCTTGGCGGGGCATCTTGGACTCCATCCATCGCTGTGTACTTTAATGTAAATAACATGTATTTGTGTTTTGTTGTATCTGTTTATTAGTCTCTGTTGTAATAATTGGGAAAGTCATGGATATTAGATCTGGATATTGCTATCCCATCCAAAATCTTTGATTAATGACTTTACACAATCAAAAAAATATGTTGATTGATAGATATGAAAAGGAAGAAAGAAAGAAAGAAAGAAAGAAAGAAAGAAAGAAAGAAAGAAAGAAAGAAAGAAAGAAAGAAAAGAAAGAAAGAAAGAAAAAAAGAAGAAAAGAAAATAGATAGATAGATAGATAGATAGATAGATAGACTGGGAACTTAAAGGGAACCTGTCATCTCCAAAACACCCCCTGAACTAGAGTAAGAGATGTATAGTGTAAGTGATGCTGAATCCGAATATGTAAGTTTTATCGTCATACTCACTTCCATTCTGACGCTGTGCTCCTACAAACCAGCAGTAAAACTGCATTGAGAGGACTCTTCTTTGAGTCCTCTCCATTATATGAGTGAGCACTGGAGTCCAGTGAGTGCATTTTACTGCAGGTTTGTGGGAGCACAGCGTCAGAATGGAAGTGAGTATGAAGATAAAACTTACATATTCGGATTCAGCATCACTTACACTATACAACGCTTACTCTAGTTTGGAAAGTGTTTCAGAGCTGACAGGTTCCCTTTAAAGTGCTCTTGGAAAACAAACTAAAAGTGGCCCTGTTTTGTAGTCAGGTCCAAACTGATGGAAGGCAGGGCCAGCAATACCATATTGTGGCACATTATACCACCCAACTGAGTCAAATACCACAGTCCATCATAAAATACTGCCAGCAGCACAAAATACATCCCCAAAAACTTCCACTGGCCGGTGGTGAGGAGGGCTCAGGCGGCCCCCAGGGCTTCGGCCTACCAGGAAATTTCCCTGTAAGGTCTATGGACAAACCACCCCTGGATAGATAATAGATAAACAGACAGGTAGATAGATAGATAGATAGATAGATAGGATAGATACAAATCAGCAGTCACATAAATGGCCATGGGCACAATCCCTCCAAGGTTGTTGGCTCTAAATCCCAGGTAATCCAAGTAGATGCAATAGATAAAATGAAGTTTAAAGGAATGGGGCAAAGAGCTCCAAAGATCAACAGTGGAGATGGAAGTACCTGTCCATAGGGCCACTATAAGCCATACATTCCACAGGGTGGGCATTTACGAAAGAGTGGCCAGATAAAAAAAATCTTGAGATGAACGAATTGCTCAAAATTTGAATTGGTTAACCGACCAGATTGAGGTCTGAATAGATTCTATCCAAAATGATGGCCTGAAAATGTGTGTATGACACCTTGAGTTCTCATGTGTGTTTTTCTCTCCAGTCTCTTATTTTTTTTCTTCTCCTTCTCTCAGGTGTCTCCACAGATTGGTGGTGGTTCCAGTAATAGGACTCTCTGTAGTCATGTTACTGTCCAGGTAGAGAAGCCTGGTTAGACTTGTATCATGTGTCTTGTTCTTATGTAAAACACAGTGTGCTCTCTGTAGACTTCTAGATTATGACACTTACCTCCTTCCTGTACAACTTTCTTATCGCAGGGATCAATGAGCTAGCAATCTATTTCCTTGTTTCCAAAAATCTTAACGCAAAGTAACATTATTAATGATCAGGAGAGCGGGGTCATTTGTGGCACAGCAGATAATGCCGCTTATCAGCAGCATTAATCGCGTTATTTATGAAAGGCTGGGCCGGGTAGCGTGCCGAGCCAATGGTAACTATTCTTCAGCGGAGCGCTAAGTAGTGTGGTTTGGCAGCAAGTATCCAGAATTTATTTGTTTTTTTCCTTCCTTTCTGGCTCAGTATGGATGCTATAATTCAACACACCTGTTCCCTTTGGATGCAAGGCTTTTGGTTGCAGGTTACATTGATTGGCTGCAAATAGTCATTTAACCAACCACATCCTGATTACATTATAGAAATTCAAGCTTTAAAGTAAATGAAAGTGATTAATATGGTAAACCTGACACCGCTGCCACACGTTACCGGCCTCCCGCCTATTTTCCATGGATTATCCTGATGTTTAAAGGAGATTACAAGAACATGGCTGTTTTTTGTTTTCTACAAACAGTGCCACAGCTGTCCGCAGGTTGTATGTGGTATTGCAACTCAGCCTCATTCACTTTTATGGAGCTGAGATGTTTTATCACAACATGCTTATGGAAGAAAAGAGCCTCACTTTTCGAAGGGTAATGCCATCATCTGTATGCTATAGACATCATATAGTCCATGACAATCTCTTTCAAACAAAGCTAGAACCAACCCTGTACCTCACATGGATCCAGAGATTGCCCCATTCTGCGCTCCAATTGCTCTGTTAGATTTTTTCAGGCCAGAGCTCAAGGGGATGTCCTTTCTCAAAGGTAGTGTCCTTTCCCAGGGGGAGTGTCTTTTCTCGGGAGAGGGGGGGGGATGTCCTTTCTCAGGGAGCATGTTGTTTTTGCTACAGCTATCTACCTGTGCAACTTGTAACAGTAGGCTTGGCTGGTGGCAATCAAAGAATAGAATTGAGCATGTACGACCACCTCAGTATGTGGACGTGCACATAACAGTGCAGATTAAACACTAGGGGGCACCATTATAAGAAAGTAATGAGAATATCTCACAACTGGAGCATTATTGGAACAGAAATTAAATTATAAAAGTAACTAGTTTTTTTCATAATGAATTATATTAAAATACCATTTGATGATGGGACAACCCCTTTATGTATCGGTTCCTGGGTTTTTTTTTTAATGAGCGAATTCATTCAATAAGTTCAAAATTCACAGTTCACTGATAAAGCATTAGATCTTAGCTTTTAGGTGACCAGATTATGGCTCTGTGTGGGACGGATTGGTATAGGATGTGGCAAAATATGATTTGATGGCTTCAGAATGAAGAAAAGAGCTTTCCAAATCAAAAACTTTGGAGAAGGCTTCCTAGATTTCATTGAAAGACCTTTAGCTGGTCTGAATGGTCACTTGTCATTCACATAGGCATTACCACTGACACTAGTGGGCAGCCAGTGGAGTGTCAGCCCTGGAGAAGTGGGGACTAAATGGGTAACTTTTTTATTATATTTTTTAAACATTTCCTGCTGTTTTTGATATTCTGCCCACACCGTTCAATTCACTAATTTGTGTGGTTGGGTTCTCCAATGTCAGAGCTGAAATTTGGGGAATTGTTATATCTTTCTTAGAGATTATCAAAAGTCTTATTCTATCTATGATACAATTCAACACATTCTCAGACGTTCTGTCTCTGAAGGACCTGGTTATAGACAACCTACTGAATTAAACATGCAGTGTGTAATGCTTTTTTCTCCCTTGTGATGGCAGTGCAGCAAAATTGAACACCTACTGCCTGGTTGAACCCATGCCAGCAATCCCAAAATATCAGGGACTGTGCCTAATTTTCAGAAATAGTCCCAAAAAATGTGAGATGTCCCAGGCTGAACATGGGTGGGGCTTGTGTAGGCCACAGGTGGGTCTGTGGGCATTTACTTTGAATTTACCAACTACAATGTTGATAGTTATAGGTTTAACCTCAGATAAGAGGTGATTTATTTCAGCACATTGTTAAGAGATCCTTCTAACAAGTAAGAATTGTGCAGGCAGACAGTCCCTTTAAGACACTGGAAGCCATAGCCATGTATTTGGTAAAAACTGAAATGAGGACCTAACTTTTTGTTTGTAGACTTTATAATGACCAAAATAAATTCCTATGGCATACTGCTTTGCAATATATATGGGCAGTGATGAGGTCTATGAGGCGTGAAGGGGTTACAATCGCTCAGACAACAACTGTTTTGACTGTGAAGCTAAATAAAATTATATGGTTCTAGATACTAGGCGTTAGATTACAAACTCCTCATGGATGAAATTAATATCTAGGTGTAAAACAAGACGTCCAAATGATCTCATAAAAACAGCCCATAAATGGCTTAAAATTCTTAACTGCTTCCTCTGAGTAACAGCGCAAAATAAATGGTAGTTTGAGAGTTTACGTGTTAGAACATAACATAACGAGCCTTGCTAATTAGCACGGAGAAGAACTAGAGTGTTGAATGTAGGAGTCTCCGGGTAAGAAGGATCCAAAGTGGGTTCAGATACTGAAGCTAAAAAGATCTCAAGAAACACAAGGACTTATCAATGACCAGTTTTTTACACCGGTCTTTGAAAATCTTCAGCTCTCCCGGATGAGGCACCTAATTGATGGCAAGATAAAATACAAGGACCCCTTGGCGCAAAAAACCAGAGGAACACAATGTGTTAAGGTGGATCTTCTTGTTGTATTCAGAGTAGCAAAAACAACGCGTTTCGGGAGAAGACAACGTACTTAATCAGGGTAACATTTCCTTGTCATATATTAGGCATATCGTTCGGCAGTCCGTGCACCAGGATGGAATTAATGGCAGCTCTGAGCTGCCGTAGATTTCCGGTCTCATTTGTGCCTGAAAACAGGTGCAAATGAAGATAAATGTGGTGGACCCGCTTGACCCATCCACTCCCCATCCTCGATACATCCCCTTTTTTAGGAAGGGATGAGGGTGGTGCAGAAACAGAAGGTTTGAAACTTTTTACACCATTAAAGTAGCATATGGAAAGGATAAATCTCCCCCAAGATATATGGATTTAAATGAAGGATATCTCATTCAATGCTCAACCCCAAAGCTCAGCTGTTTGAGGACCATGGCCATTCTGCAACTTACCAAGGACAGTACTGTCCATTGGATGGTGTCTATGCTCGATATTGCAGCTCAGCCCCATTCACTTGAATAGAACTGAGCTACCCCTAGGCCATGATGTCTTCATTGCTGCTAGGATAGCCTTAAAGTTTGTTCCTGTTGTTTTCTTGTGGATTCTGTTATTTGTCTGCTTGCAGTTTGATTTTTGATGTATCTTTTTGTCCTAGATCCTGTCATGTATCAGTGAGTTGATTTCTGTATATTTGTTGCCTGTCTTGGTTGATACATGCTTCATAATATTATTCTTGCGACTGTCTAGTTTCTATACCCTTTGGCCCTACTGTACGTTCTGAGGGCATCTGATTACCTGGAGACACGGAAAGTATCCTGGAAAGGTGAAGGCCAGTTCTGCAGTCTTGTGAACTACTGTTGTTATTAATTACATTAGCTCACGTATTTCCAGGGAATGGTTAGGTTTTAGGCCACATTTGTGACTTATGACTCAAAAAATTGAACTCTGGATTGAATTATTTTTCATGGACATCTTCCAAAAAGTTTTCCTTTCCCGTTATACTTTATAGCAGAAGCATGATCTTGAATACTTTGAACCTGCACACAAAAGCTGGCCATACACATTAGATAAATGTTGACAGCATCTGCTGATTTTGGTGGGACTGGCCAACCACTAATGTTTATGGGACCTCTCGAAACTCCTCAATGACAGATGTCGGGAGAGATAAGTATAGAGCATATTAAGTTTCAACGGTGCAATCATTTGTTCTTGGGAACAGAGGTGTCTGGCAACTACTTTCTCGCCTATCCCTATTCAGGACGCATGAACTCTTGGCCAAGATGAGTGGGCAGGTGTATGGGGGAATTGGGAGAGATACCTGTTGACCAAACAAAGTTCAGCTGATGGATCTAATGTGTATGGCCGCCATAATGTAGGAGCCAAGCCTATTTATGATGAGTCCTACCTTCTGCAATGGTCCTACAAGTTTTAGGCTAGAAAATATTATTTTAGTAAAATCGTCTGCTTCACTTACAGTATATTGTGGAGAACAAATCTGAAAAAAATATGCCATGAATAAAACATGGGTTGGTTGCTACAATGATCAGTTAGAAAGAAAAACAAGTTCTGGAGGTAACTTTGAAGAACCCTTTCTGTGAGTCAAATTGCTTATAGTTTATTTAACTGATTATTTTTCAATGTGATTAGCAATTATGTGGAAAAGGGCTACAGTCATCAAAGAGGGGAACCTACTCTATGATGTCTAGATGTACCACATGGGCATATGCACATGAGTTGTCTTCATTGGATAACCCCTTTAATTGTTTCTGAAATTCACATTTAATGGGCTCATTCCATCTTGCGTTTTCCACTGTGAAATGGGACTAGGCACCAATTCCAGGTGGCCGGGCGTATGGAAACTGTGAAGCAAGCTGGTGCTTTGCAGTGAATGGGGGCTATGCAAACAGTGTAGCACAGCAAACTAGAGTTAAAGAACCAGTGTAGTATGTTCTGCTGTTAACATAGCTCTCATCCTACTCACTACAAAAGAAGCTACAGAAACAGAGCACCGACCCGCTTGGCAGTTCTTGTTAGCCTGACCAACTGGGTCTGGTGTTTAGTCCCATCTCTCCATGGAACAGCAAGATGGGACAACCCCTTGAACTTGACCTCCAACATTCAACCCAACAGCAAGTGTTCTTTTAACCTGTAGTGCTACCACAGGAAAGAATGAAGTATTTAAATGATGTTCATTGAAATCAATGGGCTGTTCGTATATTTTGAGGACACGTGGAGTCCTCATAGCAAGAGCTGCTGTTTTTACCGTAGGTGGCTAATAGATATGAGTCCTCAGTGGGGATCTTCTGTTTATTAAGTTAGACTCTCCTAAGATGTCCCCATTAATATTGCTAGTTGTGGATAGACAAAAACAATTTTTTTGCACTTTTTATGGACTATTGTGGGACTAGGGACCAGGCTGAGCAGAAAGTAAAAAGGCTGTAGACACTTGGAAAAGAAGAATATTTTTCCCATCCAAAAAACACGCCTAACCTGCTGACATTTTGATTTGTATGTCTGTTTACAGCTATTATGATAAAACCAGTATAAAGCCACGTCCAGTACAGGATGTTACTGCTAACCAGCCATTCCTTTGGGAATGAGTTTATATGTCCTGATGAGACTAAATCCATAATATAATATCACAGAAATGAACATACTTTACTGCTGTGTTTGAAATAATGAAGCAAATAAAACCAGCGAATGGGTCAGAAATCTGAGATCTGGCAATGGGCAGCACAATGGAGCGGATGGAAATTCTGGAACTGTTGCAATGCATTTTACGGTTTTCTTTCAACAATTTGTCTATGACTGGAGGTAACACGTTCATTATCACACACAAGGGAGAAGACTTGGCTGCAGCTTGGACAAGTTAGTGTTACCAGGCAGATATGCTATGTCAGAAGACCGTTGACGAAAACACTGTCATATGATGAATCAAGTCAATCAAGAACTTTACAATCTGTACTTTAAAATGCTAATAATGTGTATGTCCAATAAGGTTGATGAGCTCCACAAGGATGAACTGGAAGACCACCTTTTTTATCTTTCTTGGAATTCACCCTTTCTTATACTAAGTGCCCTTTTTCTTGCCTAGGACCATGTCTGACCCATCTCACTCAGGCTGCACCCAGCTGGTCTGCATGTGGTTCTGTTTGGGGTAGGTGTTGTCTCACTATCATTGTGTATTGAGGTCCTTAAGCCACAATCTTCCTTCCAGTATTACAACAGTCTCCTACCAGCTGTGTCAGACAGCAATTTCTCAGCGGGCTACACTTTTGTGCATTATTCCCACATGCCCAAAACACCCCATTTGACCATTTCCCTCCTGACCAGATCTCCTTCATTGGGCACAGTTGCTCTGGACCTCTGCTGGGCACTACACCACAGCAGTGATATTTGTTTGTCCTGCTACTCAATTCATTCCAGTGAAGCTCAAATCACCAATGGGGATGTATTTTTGCTGCTGGGGCAATATTTTATGATGTACTATGGTATTTGGCTTTGATGGGGTGGTATAATGTGCCACAATATGCTATTACTGACACTGCCTTCTGTCAATTTGGACCTGACTACATAATAGGGCCACTTTTATTTTTTTTCCAGGGCCACTTTCAGTTCCTAGTCCGTCCCTGACGTAATGTAAATACAGAAGGTACTCTGGTCAGTAGAAATGACTTTAAATTGTCTTTCTATGTATGCAAAGAATGCCCGAATGAGCCCAGAATGTTAAAATAATAGACTTGCCAATATAGTTTTAGGGGTCTTCAGCATTTCCCCACCGCCATTAGTCAGATCCTTCATTGAGTTTCTGTTTAAAGGGAAATCAAGCCAAATTAATATCACTAGCTGAGATGATATTTAGTCGACAGTGAGGTCACCACAGCAGGTTCTAAATTGTCAACTTGGTCCCATGTGATGCCCTAATGAAAATAACTTCATTATACAGAGTTTTGATGCAGGAATTGAACAGTGACAAGTGATAGTTTTTGGTCTTGGAGGACACAGGTGATGACATGCCAACTTCATAGCCAATTGTAAAGTATAAAGCATGTGCAAGGTTTTATATCATAGAATGAGCCCATGCAGATTTATGGTGTCCACAAACAACCAAACAAGGAATTCCTTCTTAAACCTCAACAAGACTGAAGAAAAGGCCAGAATGTCTTCTCGTCTTGGCCAGAAAGTCTTCCTATCTTGTCCAGAAGGTCTTCCAGTCTTGGCCAGAAGGTCTTCCTTTTCTCTATTCCACAAAATGGTGGGGGGCAAACAAGCTTGTGCCATTTAGGTCCTGGATAGGAGGTTAGGTTGTAGGCCAGCACCAGAAGAGAGGGCTCGGAACCCTCTCTACTCTCTGTTCAACACTGAGCACGTCTCCATCACCAACCCCTACCTAAAAGATACAAGATGGTTTTAGATATTCTATTGTTAATTGCTGGGCTTATCCTATTGTTTGGTTGATATACAAAGGAAATATTATTATTGACATTATGTTCTAAACAACCTGAGAGAAACCATCAGAGAGGAAATATATTATCTGGGACATAAGTGGTCTGGTGGACAATAAGTTATCACTTGTGTTGTTTTGCAGCCGGTTTTGATAATGTTTGTCATAAAATAAGCCATCAATAACCTGCTTCTCATTGTATTCGAGAACAACACCGCACGTCCCATCAACAAGTCTGATGTCTCTGTCTGTCCTTGACGATTTGGACAATACATGGTGGTTGATCTGTCCGTTTCCTGGTATGTAACCTAAAGATATGACAACATCCTTTCTACGCATAGGACTCATGATAGCATTTGTTTGTCTCTATCAGCAGCGGCCAAAAGATAACACCTTTAAGTGTTACTATAAAAAGGTTTGAGAAATATTATTATCATCCAGAATTTCTATTTGTTTCTGAACGACTACTGATATCAACCAAAGGCCATAAATCTTTCTTTCAAAAAAATGTTCCTCTTCTGGACTACTCTAACCTGTAATCGCCCCTTCATAATTGTTTAACTAAGCAAATAATTTGAGTACACATATAAAAATCTACGATCAATGGCTGGGTCTCATCTTCTTCACTCTGAGAGATGGGACAACCATTGTTGTGTTCTTGGTAGTAAATTATAAATTGGTAGTAATATCACTTTATTAATTGTGTGTGATGTATCCTGAACACAATCGACCATTTCTTACTAAACAACATGGTAAAAAAATATAATCAGTAAACTGGAAGGTTGAATAACCTAACCTGACCACTATCCAGTAACGATTGATGTCAGTCTTCACTTTCTCAGTAGGAAGCTGGGTGGCACATAAGCATTGTGTATAGTTGGCCAGCCTATCACTGAATATCAAAATTCCCCCATGGCTTAAAGTGTTTGTCCCGCTTTTTGGACTTTTTAAACTATTGATAGTAGCCTGTGGTACATGTAGAAAAAATTATATTTCCAGGCACCCTGCCACTCTGTACCAGCTGCCTGACTCCCTTCAGTGGTCTTCCAGACCCCAGACTATGAACTTCTGAATGGACGAGGTCACGTCTGCCGTTGAAGCCAATGACTGGTCTCAGCAGTAATATGTCCCCAAGGAGAACATCATTGCTGGGTCACATGCCGCTTTTGGACACATCATCACTTGGGCCAATCATTGACTACAGTGGCACGTGGGACCCTGTCTTTTAATAAGTTTACAAGCAAGGAACCAGACGACTGCTAAAGGAAGCTAGGGAGCCGGCACAGAGCAACAGGGAGGAGGTAAGCATGAATTTTTAAACAGGTACAACGGGCTACTGTTGATAGTTAGAAAAGTTCAAAAAGCTGGATAATGACTTTAAGGTGTCGATATACCAAGGGCATAGTTATAGGGGGTGCAGTCACTACCGGGCCCAGGAGCTTGAGGGGGGTCCAAAGATCCTTGTACTACATAAGACACCAGTATTATAGAAAGTACATGCTGGTCAAGTTACATCTCTGGCTGGAGGGAAGAAGTAGGGTAAAGAATTTGGCATGGGTAGGGCGGTGCTGTTTCAGTTTTTGTCTTGAGCAGCATGAAGGCTACGTGCTTCCCTGCCCATGGCCACTGAGGGAAGGGGGCCCAAGCAGAACTCTTGCACCAGGGCCCATGAGCCTTTAGATATGTCCCTGCCATATGCATAGTATGCAAGTGAGCCGAACTCACCAATCACAAATCCAACATACAGTGATTCCTTGATGAAATCCAGAAACTTTATTAAGAACCATTAAAAAAACATAATGCGGGACGTCCACACAGTCAACTTATGCGTTTCAAACCATAATTTCTTAATCATAGCCTGATTGTGGCAGGACATGCTGTCTATCATATATGGATGGAGGTGTTCTGACCCCCCGGGCATGTTGGAATTCAACATGCTACACCCATTCTTCCTGCAGGGGATGAGCCAAGGAGTCTGGAAGATCCTTAATCCTATTTCCTCATTGAAAACATATACACACTTGGCTAAGCTGTTCATATATAGGCATGGTGGAGTTTGGAGGATTACCTGTTGGCTGAATGAGCAAAAGTGCCTCTTTGTACCAACTGAAGTTAATTTTTAGACTACTAATGATAACGGCAACCTCTCCCCTCTATTCTACTTCATTTACCAAGAGAATCAGCCAGTGGATAACCAACATGAGCCAGCAGAGTACCAAGAGGGAAATCAAGGAGAAATGGAGCCCTATAGTAAAAGGTGTGAACTGAATATCACAGAATCTGGTACTTTAGAGAGATCCTATTTCTTGCAAGTGTTCCTCAGAGGTGGGGCCTCATAGTATAATGTAAATGTAAAGCTCCTCCTATATTCCTTTCTACCTAAGGGTCTTCTCCTTCAGATCCTCAGGAAGAGGCAAGAGAGGTGTATGACCCAACCTCCAAATACTATTCTTGAATTGGGTATTGGAGCCTGGCAAAGGGACAAATCAATGATAGCCCCCAAGGGCCTCCTAGAACTGCCGTGTCTTTCCTAGTAAAAAAAATATATATATTACAGGCAGACATTCTAATACATTTCCTTTTTCCATTTGAATTCTGAATCACATGTGACCTATTCCATTCCACTCTGATATCACATAGGTCTTCTCCAGGCTTGTTAGACGGCTGCTGCCTTAATCAGAAAGCTGTCTATTTGTATGTTAATGGACCCATCTTTGCTTTATAGGGCCCATGGATAGCGAAGCAGAAATCAGATGCTTTACTGCACTGAGGCGGCTCTATTAATCTGCAATATTTTCTGTGCCAGCTTCAAACCATTTCGGCCCTAAATCCTCCTAATGAAAGAATGAGCAATGACGAAATACTTCCTTTCATAAATCCGAGGATTGTGTCGGGCCCCTTTCAGCAAGTTCACTCACAGGAACTGAAGTGAATGCATTACTCCACAGGTGCTTTTCTCTTACACCGCCATGAACTATGATAATCGATTATACCCCTGACCCGTGTTCTCTTATTAGTCTTTGAACTGTATTTCCCAGTAACACAGTAATATAAATTGGGGGATGTAGCTTAGCTGTTAGGCCCCAATCCTTTTTTTTAACTCCAGGGCCCCACATGCAATAACTTTCTACTAGCATTAACTGGCTTACTATTGTGCAGATCTAATAAAATACTATCAAACATCCCGACTACTCCTGTACATTACTACTGATCTCTTATGTGCCGGGGTCTTGACAAGGACGAGAGCCCAGATCTAACAACACTACCCCTCCATTGACTACCCCACTGTATGAATAAGGCTAAAGCTCAATATTTTAGCTCATAATTTAGTCACCCACAATTTGTGGTTATATTGCTGCATTAGGGCAACTCAAGTGTATTCCCAATGCTATTCAATGAGGCAAAAAGTTTCTGGCCACTTGTGATAATAACGGTCACATTTTTTTCCCCATAGGAAATCATTAAGATTGCATATGTTTGGAAAGATTTTGCCAAAATTTGATTGAGTTCTGAGCTCAGGAAACCTAATGATGTTATCTTTTGACGGGGATCTTCTACTATGGAAGGGTTGCCCTTCTGCAAGGAGAGAGTCTGTCAGCAGTTTTGTGGATGCTAAACTACTGGCAGACATAGGTAGGAGGTGCTAAAGATGCTGACAAAACTGCTGACAAATTCCCTTTAGGCAAGTTTTAAGCAGCCTCCCAGCCCAAAGCAAGTTTTTGACTATACGTAGCCAATGTATAGTTTACATACCCGGTTTACTATACATTGGTTATGTGCTGCACCCAAGAACAGGGTACAGTAACTACATAAGGGGTATGGGCAGAATGATGGCTCAGTGGTGTCTTGCAGCACTAGGGTCCTAGGTTAAAATCGGACAAAGGACAACATCTGCATGGAGTCCTTATGCTCTCCCAGTGTTTACATTGGTTTCCTCCTGGTTCTCCGGTTTCCTCCCACACTTCAAAGACATACTCATAGGGAACTTAGATTGTGAGCCCATTGGGGGACATTGTGATGTTCATGTCTGCAAAGCGCTGTGGTATATGTCAGCGCGAAATAAGTGAACAAAAGTATATTATGTAAAATGTAATGTGATTTACTGTATTGAACACCCAATAGTTATGTATCAATAGGTTAGGGTTAACTATCCCCTTTTAACATGCTATGAGATGGACTTAGGCCCACCCCTAGTTCATAAAGAGTGTGTATGTACTAGCTGAGGAAGAGAGAGTAGCTCACTCCTCAAAATACTAGGGCTGACTCCCAGAGAACCTACATCTCTGAGATATTTGCGTCAGGAGAGCCAGTGCAAATGGAGAGGTGGCCGTGCATGGAGTGCCATGCCATCAACCGCTAGAGTCTCAGCTCATTAAATGACATGAAGTTGGAATACTCCTTTAAATCAATTCCTAAATATCTTTTGAAAGTTTAATTTTAAAGGGGTCACATAAGACTGTAATTTTGATGACCTATTCTTTGGATAGGTCATTGATTGTAACTCATTGGGGGTATGGCTCCTGAGAGGCCCATTGATTAGTTGTATGGACTGCTGTGCTTAGTAACAGCACAGCGCCATTGATGGACAGTGGCCATGAGTGGTACTGCAGCGATGCTTTGATTTAAATGGGAGCAGCATGCCCACTACCCAGTATACGGAACAGTAGCAAATAGTTGATGGGTGGGGATGTCTAGAGTCTGACCCCCACTCATCTGATGTTGATGACCTACAGATAGGTCATCTATATTACAGTCCTGGGAACACCCTTTAAGTCCTTTTCAGTCTATACAGCACACCTTTTTCTAGCACCATCTACATAATATTTATTGGGCAAGCTTTATATTTTTATTTTTTTCCCGTTTTTATGTATTTACCGAAATAAGAAAAAAAGACAATTTATTTTTTGCCTCCCCTAAGAAAAGCGAGATAGCAGTACGATTATTAGTAAGTAATTCAATTTATTTCAGTGACCCACAGATATATAAACACATTGAAATGATTAATTACAAGCAGGAGCCATTTCAATGGAAGCCTAATCTAAATAAAGGGATTTATTTCCAAAGCTCTGAGTGTAAATCTCACTTTTCTTTTTCTCTGTTGATTCTGTTTGCCTGAAAACATTGAGAACTCCAGGTTTGGGCCTGTACAATGAGGGACAAAATAGAAGCCTGGAAAATGAATTATCCCTGGGTTTTCAGCTAGGAAGTCAGCTCGTGGGGGTCTTTTCAAGTTATTCAATTAATTCAAGATTCCTTATGGTTTGCTGAAAACCGATCTTCTCATTCAACTATTTAGAATCTCTGAGGTTGATTGTTAGCTACTTTAAAGGGGTGGTTCATTTTAGTTGATCTATTTTTGCTAAAAGGGTCACCAAAAATAAATTGATCACAGGATGTCCCTCTGCTGTGACCTTCAACAATCTGTGAGGGAACAGTGGAGCAAGTAGTGAAACCCTCAGCAGCACCACCACAGGGAAAAAGAGGTATTACATGCTGCTAGTCCAGTAAAATAGGGACTTGGGTCCTCCGGAGACACTTTTTGGTCCAATTAATTGATGGAGGTCACAAATGAAGAGCATCTTTCTATGTATACAGAGTAACACATTTGAGAATGTATTTCTAAATCAGATAAACCCTTTCACTACGAATGGTTTGAATGAAACGAGCTAAGGGAATAACTGTGAAATTGAGGCAAGTCTACAGGTTGAGTCTAGATCCACGTAGACATCATAGTTTGTTCAACCCAGTGTTCTTCCTAGAAGAGACAGTGCCCCATAGAAAACATCAAAACGGGCCATCCATTATGGTCCTGAGTAAAGATGAGTGAATCTCTCAAAAATACGACTCAGGTTTGATTCAGTCGAACTGGTTGACCCATTCAATTTTGATCCAAATCAATTTTACCCAAATTGAAAGTGCTCCACTTGGCCTAAAAATTTGTCAATGACACTATGAGGTCTCCTAGAACCTCTTGTTTTTCACTTTTTCATTTCTCTTTATTAATTTTTTTCTCTTTCTTTCCCAAATTTGCCTAAATTGAATCATCAAAAATTAGATTTTTTTTTTACAAAATTTAAGTCTCATCTATATCATTTTGAATTGATTCACTCATTTTTATTCCTGAATTTTACCACTCAAAACAAAACAAAATTATCTGGTGTTGGTTTCCCCTCAATCCACCTCTTTTCCCTTAAGTGGGTCAGCTACTACCTAACACTGCTAACACTGTGGATCCTCTGCATCTAGAGGAAAGAAGGTTTCTACACAAACATAGTTTGTGCCTGAGGAGGTGGTGATGGAGAATTCACTAAACGAGTTCAAGAGGGGCCTGGATGTATTTCTGGAGGGTAACAATATTACAGTTTATAGTTACTAGAGATGGGTCGTTGATCCAGGGAGTTATTCAGAGGAAAATTGGCTTCTACCTCACAGGGTTTTTTTTGCCTTTCCCTGGATCAACTTGCAGGATAACAGGCCGAACTGGATGGACAGATGACTTTTTTCAGCCTTATAAACTATGTTAGGCCTTGTTCACACGTCAGTTATTTCCATCAGTTTTTGTACACATAGATAAGGTATAATGAAAAGATCTGCACCTGTTCTGTGTTTTTGACCCACACCTGGTTTTGGCTCACAATAACTTATGAAAATAACTGATCAAATAACTGATTTGTGAACAAGGCCTTACCATGTTACTCTGTGGAGTAGAGTACTGCAATTGTTTTCTCCATTTGGTAGTGAAGGGGATTGAAACAATCAGGGCTGGGTCTAATTTCTCCAAAGCCCCATAGCATGCTCTACATGTATGGTATATACATCCTTGGGTCAATCTCCTAGAATAAAACTTGACTAAACACAAAGACCACCATTAGATCATATAAATATTCAGTGTGGTATCTTCATATAGTTTGGGACCCTCATGAGGACCACAATGTATCATGTACTCTATGGAAAAAAGCCATGCTCCTCACCTGCTAGCTTTGGTTGTGGCCTAAGATCTTGTTTCTTTATGGCTGCAAACACCTCCGTCCATTTCCCAGTACTGAAATAAAATTAGTTTAGGAATTGTGGAAAATTGAATGGGTTTATCTTAACTGGAAAGTGAGACATGTTAATCCAGGCCCGTGTCAGGAGGAAACTTTTACAAGTTTTTTATGCTTGTAATTTCCCAGCGGGAGAGCTCATTAAGCTACAGCTCACAGGGGACACAATTCCTTATTATTGTCATTGTACAGAAGTTGTTGTGTGCATGCTTGGATGGATAACGGCACAAAACAAAATCTTTGCAAATTCTACATTAAAAAAAAAGTCCTTCCGCTATGAAGGTTCTAGATGCCTCTCCATTTCATAAGTAGAAGATTCCTTTAATCTTTTATAAATAGGGTTTGATAAATCCTGTATTACACAATATTCTGGATCATCACACAGTCATAGAAAAGGATTTAAAATATAATATCAGTCGCTCGGTTTTTATAATTCTTTTAAATATTGAAATCATATATCGATGTCTCTGAATGCATCATTTTTGTACATGGAATACCTTAGGTTATGCTGGATTATGACCACCTACAGTAATACACCATACAAATGTAATCCTAATAAAACGTCATAAAATGCACCCCATCCATAAGTGCCATGGAGGCGGTCTCTTCCTGTTTAGGGCCATCAGTGCCCTGGAGCTCCAGTGATCTCCTGAGAGCAGAGGGGAGGGACTGGGAAGAGTTTGGTGCAGAGAGTTGAGGGCACTGAATAGGAAGGGACCACCTCCATGGCACTTTTGATTGCAGCACCAGGGTAATTTGAGGTCAGATTTCTTGATATGCAACCTACATGACAATCACGGTAATCAGCTACCCCGCTGTATATTATCCTCTCCACTGCAGTGCTCATCTGCCCTCTCTAGGCCCTGAAGCTATGCACCAATTTGCAAGCGTCACCCACCTCCACTTGCTAGCTGTCCTACAGGAGTTGGCAGGTTCCTTCTCTCTCCAAATGCAACATCCGCATGATCTCTTTCTATGCTACTTTTCATTCATTAACACTAAAGTATTCTGCAGCTTGGGCGCTACACCTCAGACATGACACCTATGTCAACGTCTGACCATCCGGAGTTGCTGCGTATGTGGCATTATCACCTTCACAACCAATACTTTACAGTTCAATATATCAAAACATACAGAGCATTCCTTACAATAAATACTGCAGTTCACCTCCCTGATTTTCAGTGGCCATCAACATCTTACCTGAAGGTATATGACTACCAGGGTATCCCATCTGATTACAATTACCTGTGGCATCACCTGTTAGAAACTGCTTTGGCCATAATCAGAACCACAAGCAGTAAACTCAGAATGTGCTCCTAGACTATCTAACTACTCCAGTTGGTAAGAGGCTAGGGCTACCCCTAAGTTCCTCACCAGAGCCCACCTTGAAACTGGATGGACTTGGCTGCCAGGGGCACAGGTTATGTATGTAGTGTAAGGTAGCAAAAAACTGGTGCAAACTCACTGGAAGTAGACCTATCATAATGACTGGGGGTTACAAATAGTAGTAGACAAGCAGGGTCAAAACCAAAAAAGACAGATGATGCAAAAAACAATGGATGAGGGGGTTAATGCAGAAACAAGCTGCTGTCAGAATACAAGGAGAGTCAGTAGGAGCCAAATCAGCAGACAATGGATTAATCCAGACAACAAGCCAGAGTCAGGTTACCAGAAATTGTAATTAAGTAGTATTGAGTAGCATAAAACACAAGAGTCAGGCTACAAAAATCACAGGCAAATAGCAATCACCGAGTTGCAGACTTAAATCCCCCCCCCCCATAGGTCAGAGATTGGATGCTGATCCGGCAACCTGATTGTCTTTGCTTTAAGCTTCGCAACCGGGGCTTGGCTGGTCAGCATGACAACCTTTCCTAGCACAAATCATGCACAGTATCTTGACAGGATAAATTCCTGACATCACATATAGATATCTTCATCATGGCCATGACATTTCTGATACCTCGCTGGCCTTCCACTGTGGGATAAGCCATATCATTTAGCACATGACATGGCATATCAACATGGTGTCCATTACATGGAGATATAATGAGGTAGCATGCATAAACATAACAACATAAGTGCAGAGATGGCGCGTCCCCAGCAAACAGTCACACAGTCACAACAGTGCAATGGCTCAACTTGTGTGGTTACCATAACAAAGGTGATGGCAACAGAAATAACCAAAAGGTCCCATTACTTCTTGCAAGAGGGGGTGCAGTCCTTTTTTAACCCCATACTCGATGACCATTTCTACTTAACATTTTTAATAATTAACATTATAAAGTCATTTGACAACCTTTTTCCTCCACACATTGCAGAGAGGCCCCAGGAGGGAGGGGTAGTCGGTGTCGCGTCTCACGGCTCCTGACAGCTCTTCTGAAACCATATATTTGAGTTTTCTCTTGCTAATGTGAAGTGGTGTGAAGCCGGCCTGTACAGTATGTGAGAGTTCAGATGCACGGTTTTACAGCAGCTGTTTACTTCATAAATGGCGGCCGTCCAAACTCATGAACCAGAACGATGAGTGACAGCTCTGTTTCCTGAGAGTTCCCGCAGCTGCTCTGCGCTGGACAAAGTGGTCATTATAGGATTCTTAATGTATGGAAAATATTGCAGCGCACATATATTTCATGGGGAAACACATAAGATGTCAAATTCATGGACTGCCAAAAGTGACCTTATGTTAAAGGAGCGCTATCAGTCCTGTAATGAGGGGAAAGATGATACTGGGGCACCTGGAAGTACCATTACTTATCACACCTGTCCCAGGATGATGTTCCTTGCTGGCAGGGATGACCTCAGGGAATAATCCCCTACTGCCCCTCTTTTAGCATGACTAAGAGCTGAATGAGTCACTGAGCTGTTTTATTTTACGTGTGCTGTAGTATGGAATAGTATTCTACTACTCCATATGAAGACAGTTGTGGGTTCTTATATAAAGCCATTCTGTACTAGCCTTGGTAAGGTTTCTGCACACAACCATTTCAGCAATTTTTGAAATATTCGATCAAATTTCCAAATTTTACAATCAATTCAGTCATCACTAGTAATGGCCAATGCTTTAATCTAGAGGCAAATGGCACATGATCACACCATTGACAATAGGTAAGGAAGACATTACTGCTCCTCCTCCCTCCTCCCCTCTCATGCACAGTAACTTCTGCAAATATGACAGAGCAAGCTCACAATGCTTTCCTATAGAAGTCAATGGGGGTGGGGGGCATTTACTAAAGCTTTTTTGCCACTATTGAGGTGTTAAAAGGTCACAACTTACGACGCAGGTCATATTTAGCCATAATTTGCAACTTATGTGAGAAAAGCAGCTGATGTTTTATAACTTGCACCAAAAACTGGCATAAGGTTATAACCACACAGCGGGGTCGTGAGCCGTTTGGGGCATGATTTATTTAACTAATGAGGACTGCACTGTATAGCCAGTCTTCATTGTTAATGGCCACGCGACCGAATGGCCATTATCAATAAAGATTGGCAATATAGTGTGGTCCTCCTCATTTGTTAAATAAAAGACAGCTGCGGCCTAATTGGCCACGTTGTTCAGACCTCGACCTGTGCCTGAATGGCTCAAAACAGAACCTGTGGTCGTAACCTTAGGTTAAGCTCCTGGCTGTCATAAACTTGGATTTCTGGAGCACAGACTGCCAGAGATGTGCCCTATTTATTACTCTAGCACAGGGAGATGGCATTTGGCTCGCAACCCCCTGCTGTGTGGCTCACCGTGCAGTGTTCCTTGAGCCCAACAGAGGAAATTATTCTCAAGACCCAAACTCCATGTAATCAATAAAGTCTAATAGATTTTGATTCAAAGAAATAGACACTAGTGGTCATTTATTGTCTTCAAAGGCAGCTCCATTTTTTTCTCTGGACCTTTGAGGCCCAATATGGTATCAGAGCCTGGGCACAACAGGTGATCCTCTGGTACTTTAGTGGGCCAGTATAAAGCTGTCACCATGTCCTGGACATTGTTGCAGACCTATCCCAGATTTACCACCAAACAGGGACAATTTGTATGGTATAATAGTAGTATTAAAGGGGTTTTCCAGGAGTTAACTACTGATGTAGTATCTCATCTGTGGGAGTCCGACACCCAGGACCCCCGCCAATCATCTGTTTGAGAAAAGCACCAGCTCTCCCGCGAGCGCCGAGGCCTTTTCTCAGCTTTTCCTAGGCCAGTGACGTCACGTTCATCGGTCATGTGGCCTAGGAGCAGCTCGGTAAATGGGGCTCAGCGTGATACCAAGCACAGCCGCTGTACAATGTACGGCGCTGTGCTTGGTGAGCTGAGAGATGGCCTTCTCAAACAGCTGATCGGCTGAGGAAAACCCAAATGTCACACTGAAATATTTATCAAGAAATGTTTGCAATTTATTATTTTTGGTTCCTCCACGACCATCACTGAAGGTGGCTCGTGATAAACAAAAATTTGGAGACCTCCAACGTATGTGAACGTCAGTCTTGAAAGTCAGAATAACTTCAGACTGAGGGTTTATACGTCCAGCCGGTTTCTGTAAACCAAATCTCTAGAACTGAGCCATTTTAAGGCAACTTGGCTGCTCCCATAATCAAGTAAAAAAAATCATACAGCAAAGCATTCCCTTTAACAAACATCTAAGAGGGAGCATTATTTTTAGGATTAACAGACCACCGCTAATGATTTGGCCTCCAAATCGAAGAAGTACAAGAGGCCTCTTTCTGGAAAGCCAATTCGAGGTCAACAAAATAATCCTGCACAAGGGTTGGTTATCTGTCTGGGTTTTCATTCTTTGGGAACAGTGTATTTTCATGCGCAAAACAGTGAATGGAAAAATAGCAGCGAGCATTAGCATAAAATATGCCTCGTTTATTTCTGGAAGAGGCTTTATCGTAGGAAAAGATGGGCAGAAACACAAATGTATAAATATATTTTGTAAAATCAAGATATTTCCCTTTTCTTCTAGGAGTGCATGGGATTTCTGAAACCTTTTGTAATGTCGGAGCAGTTATATTTATGTAAATGTGTTTATGTGGATGCGGCTGACTTGTTAAAGCAGGTTATTTAGGCCCGTTTTATGTTTTTTTGGGGGATGATTTGCTACGTTTACAATACTGAGGTGGAACAAAGAGAAGATATTTGAAAAAGTATAAAATAAATAAAATAAAAGAGTGAGCGTTTCTGAAGCATCTTTGCCAAGAAGGTTTAGCATGAAACTTTTCTGGGATCAGTCAGTTTCTGAGCAAAACATTAAAAAAATTATAAAAAAAGCTAAAAGAAAATAAACAATACTGATGTAAAAATAATTCTTTATTATTTTTAAAGACTTCTTTTCTTTTGTTCTTCTCTTGTTTAGCCTTTTTATTTTATAATTTATATTTCTTATGAAGCACCAACATATTCAGAAGTGGTGTACAGAAATTTTCTCTAGAAATGAGTGAATTGATTCAAAAATTTGGAAATTTGCCCCAAAGTTTCAAAAGTTCTGATTGTACTGTTCTCAAATTATGTGTGATTTGATTTGGGGAAAATCAAGGAGAAAAAAAGAAGGGAGAGATAGAGAAGAGAGAGATGAGAGAGAGTAGATAAAGACGAGTGAAAGAGAGAAGAGAGAACAAGAGAAGAAAGAGAGGAGAGAGGACAGAGGAAACAGAGAGAGGAGAGAGAGAAGGATATAGAGGGACAAGAGGAAAACGAGGAAAAGGAACAGAGAAAAATAGAAAAGAGGAAGAAGAGGGA
Source organism: Rhinella marina (assembly GCA_900303285.1). Taxonomy (NCBI): domain Eukaryota; kingdom Metazoa; phylum Chordata; class Amphibia; order Anura; family Bufonidae; genus Rhinella; species Rhinella marina. Next base: position 1,048,155 of record ONZH01002718.1, on the reverse strand, counting down.
AAAGAGTGAGGGATAGAAAGAGAGAAAGGAGAGGAGGATAATGAGAAGAGAGGAAAAGGAAGAGGCAGAGAGAGAGGAGAGTGAAAGAGATAGAGGGAGGAGAGGAAAAAGAAGAAAGATAACAGAGAAAAAGAGGAAGAAGAGAGAAAGAGAGAGAAGAGAGGGGAAGAAAGAGAAAGGAGAGAAGAGGGGAGGATAATGAGGAGAGAGGAAAAGGAAGAGAGAGAGGAGATAGGGAGAAGAGAGAGAGAGAGATGAAAGAGAAAGGAAGGAGGATAGAATCAAGAGGGGAGGGAGCAGAGAAAAGGGAAAAAGAGGATTGAAAGAGGAGAGAAAGAGAGAGAGAAGAGAAAGAGAAAATAGATAAAGAGAGAAGAGAGAAAGGAGATGGAGAAAGAGAAAGGAGAGGGAGAAGAAAGGTGTGAGAGAGGAGAGAAAAGAAAGTAGAGTCAGGGAGAAAAAAGAGAGAGAGAGAGAGAGAGGAGACAGAGTACAGAAAGAGTAGAGAGTGAGAGGAAAGAGTCAGAGGAGAAAGAGGCAATCAGAGCACTTTAATTTGGGTTGCATCTCTAATTCTCCCCATATTCATCAGTACAGTACAGTGCCTTAACTAGATTCCTATTGACCCCAGGGCAAACTTAGGAGCCAAGTGGGTGGTCCTAATAACTGATAGACAATGATCTCTATAGAGACAGTCATATGTGGAAGGTTATCAATCACTGATAGAACCGCCCACTGGACTCCTAAGCCTAGAGTGAGAAGAAAGTTACAAGTTTTACTGAATCTTTTCCCCCAAGACAATATATCGATCTGCTCAGCTCCTTCTGCTAAGCAGGTTTCTTCCATACTGACTGCAGATTGAATAGCATTTTCTTAGTAACAGCAGGTAAATTGCTGGTTCCATACAGATACAACAAGTAGACAAGTGTGGCGCTGTTTCTGGCAACAAGCAACAGACCCTTGTTTTCTACTTTCAGAAGAACTTTTGATGTTGACTAAGAAATTGGCATGTTTTGATAAATAATAATTATATCTTTACAAAGGTATCTATAGGAAGTCCACGTGGAGTCATTCTAGACATCTCATAGAATGATACCCACCAGCACTACATCCATATCCAGGAGTATAGAGAAACTCATCTGGAGGTGGACGTATGCTGCCGCCCTATAGTACTAATGCATCACTGATGAAGAATCTTCCAGATTATCAGGGGCTAATATTATTAATGGCCATTATTTATTACTGCTTTCAAGCTATTTATTTAAGGCGTCCTGTCATTTATTAGCTGGTTGGGATGTTTTTCACTTCTTTTCTGCATTGCTTGATTGCAGCACCATGAAGAGGTTACGATGGAATTTGATCTTTTAGGTGAGATACCCACAGACTTTGGATACAGCACCAATGAGCATCAGAAATTCCAAGGTTAATTTTATTAATATTTAATTAGTAGAATTAGGCTTTGTCTTGTATGTTAATCAGTAAGGATCAGACTAAGCTAGTAATATTATAGAAGATAATTATGTGTAGTTTGGTGAAAGGGGGCCCTCTACCTATACCTATAATACATAATAGCATGAAGGACTGGGCGATATATTGAGACTCGAAACGTCACATGAAAATATTTGCAAAAATTGGGGTAAATTGAGTCCTCATCACGCAAGCCCACTCCTGAATATACATCCAATTAGAGATGGGCAAAGCGATTCGTCGATTCATTGATTCGTATATAATCTTGGAAATTTTCAGCTGCGAAGCAAATCCGAATATTAGGTGATTCGCTTCGACTTTGTATGCATTCGCTACGTAGTTGTCCTATAAATTGTATGCTATTGCTACGTTACTAAGTTACTCTATACGCTGTTGCGTACAAATTCAATTCGTTTGCGAACTTTTACTGTTTGTTCGTTTATCGTGTGCAAAAGCCCGGGAAGAAAGCGGTCACCTGACCTAGTGGGCAGGGCTTGCTCTGATTGGCTCAGGCTCGGTAAGCCAGTGACGCATCACTTCTGCTGCGACTGTTGAGACGAGCAGAAGCACTGTGTGTGAAGTTCTGAGACTCTGAGACCTGTTTTGTGAAAATTGGGGTGTAATTGCTCTGGGAATCCATATTACACATATCAGGGATACTGCAGGGCAAGTGCAGGGCCTGTTCAGGGCTAGTAATTAATCAGGCAGGGAGAGAGAGATAGGGAGAGATAGGGAGAGACAGGGAGATACAGGGACAAAGACCAGCTGCAGGGCCACAGAGTGAATTGAAAAATGTCTGGAATGGATAAGCAAAAGGGGTCCAGTTCCAGCCAGACCTCAAGCTCTAAAAAAAAGGAGAAGGTGGCACAGGGCAGAAGTGCCAAAGGACCTGTAGCCGGAGCATCTACTGGTAGTATTCGCCATACTTGGCCGTTGTTCCACCAGGCTAACCCACCAAGGCACGCTCATCTCAATCTCAGCCGGATGATCTGCTGTCATCTGCTGATACAGTATCCATATGTAGCCAGGGGTCAGACTCAGAGCGTTCCTCCTGCTCCACCATTCCTCTCCAGCAAAGCCCTTTATTTTCGTACGCAATCTGTACGCTCATGCTTGCGTGTTCAAAGAGGTTGCGTACCTTTTTTACCTGAACGTAAATTATTAGTGTGCGAATGCTCGCTAAAAGCCATATAATTACGTATATTTTGTACGGAAATTCAACGAATCTATTCGTCAAATATGCGAATCTTAGGAAGGGTTCAGCGAATGTTTGGCGAATAAAATTTTGCATGATTCGCTCATCTCTACATCCAATCTTGGAACAATAAAAAATATCCCATCAACGAGGAAATCGGATTGAATGGTAGTTATCTAACAAATTGTATCACTTTGCTGTATGACCTTTCTATGGGGATTGTTTATTAGGAGTAATTGACCAGTATATTGAACACCCGTTGCACCACTGGCCCAGATGGCACCCCCAATCTAACATTTGGTGGCCAAACTTTGGAGAAGGGAAAAATTCCTTAGATTATTAATTGGGTGGTGTTATTTGGCTGCCCTCTATGACTGTATTATTTGAGCACTATGTAGCACCCTATAAAGATGGGGTATCCATACCAAGCACTGCACAGGACAGCAACAAAACTATAGGTCCTACACACTTCAATGAGAGTTGGCCCAGCCAGTCAGTTTCTATAGAACCCAACAACTATAGGGGGTGGTCCAACTATCCCCTGATGACAGATGCTTGAGGAAAGAAGAAACATACCTCACTAGTGGTGTTGGACATTGACTTATTCTCTTCCTCCAATTGAGAATACATTCATGTCCGGCCAAGAATTAATATGCGAGGGAGGGTCGAATGAGAGCTGAGCCAACAGATATTCAAGATGTATGGAAATCTTAATTCCTTCATTCATTTTCAGACCCTTGCAACCTGCTTCTACTTTTAGATTTTTCTTATGTGTAGGTGTCCCTTCCAGTATCCATGGTGGCCACACACATTAGATAGGGTATGGTCACATGGTCAAGTTTCCTCATGCAGTTTTGGGAAGCCAAAGCCAGGAGTCAATTCAAAAATTTATTTCTCTCGTTTATATATTTTTATGATCCACTCCTGATGTTGGCTTCCAAAACTGCATCAGGAAACCTGACTGTGTGGCCATACCCTAATGTGTATTCGATTTGGTACCTCCCAACCCTTCCCCAGCCACCCAATCCTTTTTTTTTTCTTGGGGAAATAATCAACTACAAGAGATGTCTCAGCCAAGCATGTATGTGCGTGGAGGGATCTGGAGAGATAACTGTCAGCCAAAAGCTATAGAAATTGTACGTCCACATAGGCAAATAGGCAAGCCAAAAAATCAGGGCAAAGGTGTCCTTGTATATTTGCATACATAAATGAATCAGAAGTACAGCAAGCATGGTTTCCTCTATGTTCTCGTACACCTTTGGGAAAAAACTAATATATTGAAGAAAACAAAATGAAGAAATGAAACTTGACATCAGGAGAAAAATGTGGGATCAGCGTAGGCCACGACAAAGCTTCTTTTCAGGATAAACAAATAAGAGCTGAGACAATAAGGAAGGAGCTGGCATTTCAGGAATGTGGATATTTGGAGAATTCTGGGCATGGGACAGACAGAAACATTAAACCCCCTTCAAAGGGGGAATAAGGAAGAATCGAGCCCATGTGCTTTCCCACAGTAAGAAGGAAGTCATTTTGTCTGAAGACATGCGGAGGATGTCGGCTCAACCTTTACAAAATATGCATGTATTAAACTCATCTAGGATGGCCCCAGCTATAGAAGCTTCTACTCGTTTGCAGTGGTCAGTGTATAATATACCAGGATATGGATGGAATTTTTTTCTTTTTTTTTTTTTTTGCATTTCCCAGTGATGCTGAGAACTTGTCCCTTGCCCAGATGAGCCACGTCTTCCTCACAAGTTATGCAATGAGGTTAATGCACAAGCTCGTTAGCATTGTTAGATTAAAATGTAACATAACCTCCATCAAGCAAGGATGTCATAGAGTTATGTAATTTGAAATTTGTTGTTTTGATAGCTGCTGGATTATCAGTCTGGATTATCAAACGCTAATAGAAAAGCATAGAGAGCTAATTTGTTAGGGTACAGAACCTGGTTCTCTGTGACTGAGGTATTGATGGCCTGTTCTCAGGATAGGTCATCGATATCAGATTGGTGGTGGCTTGACATCCGGCACCCCACTGATCAGCTGTTTCTGGTAGCTGCTGGTACTGGAAAACAATACAGTGGCTCCGTCCTCCACTGTGTAATGGTTATGCTGGGGTACTGCAGCTCAGCTCTCATTGAAGCGAACGGCAGTGAGCGGAAGTATGCAAGCACCAAAAACTGCACAGAGGATGTAACCTGTCCACTGTACAGTTTCCAGAGCTGAGGGTTGGATGAAAAAACAGATGGGTAGGATTGTCGGGTGCCGGACCCCAGCCGATCTGATATTGATGACCTTTCCTAAAGATACATCATCAATATCTCAGTCCCAGAAAACACATTTAAAGGAGAAGGAAAAATAAATAATTTTTTCCTCTATGTTCTCCTCTAAAATTCATCATTCTTGGCCTAATTCTGTCAAAGAAATGGATCAAAATCTATTTACTTTGATCCCTCTTGTTCTAGGGATTAGTGGGGTTTTTGATGTCGAACCCCAACAAACAGACATTGCTGGCATATCCTGTGGGTATGCTATCAGTGTCTCTGATTGGGAAATCCCTTTTCTCTAATTATTATGGAAACCAGAGAACTCTCATGTAAACCTAAGGAGAACATTCAAATGCCCCAAAGATGGTGACCTTGGTTGAGTTTGAACTCAAGACAATGGGGCCCAAAGCCTTTGGCTACTCTGCCACCCATCAATAATCTTATGGTTAATTCTAGATTTCAATTTTCTTTTTTTTTTCTCTTTTTATCTTGATCTTTGGGAAATGCCTAGAGAACCTCGAGGAGACCTTACAAGTTCATTCAAAATTATAGCCTTGGTTGACACCCAAACTTCTTAACCTCTTTGTAAACCATCAGAGAGACTAATTCTCAGAGATACAGTCATAGACAGTTAAACTTTCTCATCCAAGGAAAACTCTGAATAAAACCCATTTTCAAGCCGTTATCCGATATCTTGACCACATGTCATTTGCTGAAGCATTTACATTTTTGAGACATTAAGAAAGCTTTGATTGCATCGGGTTTGAGACTGAAGGAAACATCCATCAATCAAATCCAGCATTTCTTGAGGATTTGCCCATGGCAAGGAGCTCTGTTAAATAACATTCATTAAAGCACATCACTGTACCTATTGATACCCTAAAGGTTTGGAAAAGTCATCTAAGTTCCTTAGAAAAATGAATGCGGGAGTTTCATCCATCATACCGAGGGGGGACATGTTCTTTCCACTTAAACACTTACAGTAAAAAATCACTTTCTTAAGATGAGAACAACACCGCCCCAGAGACCGAGTGGCTCCTTCTGTTCTCTCACTCTTAGCAAATGGGAAAATCATCCCTTTATAAATTTAGATGTACATTTTTTAAGGACATTTTTTTACATTTCCATGAAAAAAAAACCTTGTTGTCGGGAGAATAAACGTCAAAATAATTTCTTAACGTACGTGAAGAGTGACAGTAATAAAGAAAATAGTTGGAGCGCTCAATGCCGTAGAGTAATGCACTATACGTAGATTTATTAGGGGCTGGTATTGATATTGACAGGCAATTATGGCAGTAGATTGAAATTAAATTTATGAATGTAATGTTATCTACGTATTAATGCCTCGCTGCGCTTCAGCGCCATTCACCTTAATGACATCATTAGCAATTAATATAATTATTAAGGAGAGGTATTTCGTGTCTTTGTGGTTGAATCTGATTAAGGTATAGATGACATACCTGCTATAATATACTGAACACAAAAGAAGATTAAAGCAGCACCTCTATACGTAATTAGTGTTGAGCGAATGGAAGTCCACAAAGTAGACTTCGATGCGAATTTATGGGAAAATTTGATTCGCCTCGAAGCCGAATTTCCTCGTGCTTCGTGGTAGCAAATCGATTCTCCCTGAAATTGTGTAAAAAACAAATAAAAATCATACTTACCTCATCCATTTGCTTGCGACAGGTCGGCCGCCGCCATCTTGATTGAGGATCTCACACGAAATCCAGTGCGCAGTGATGTATCACGTCACCACGCCAGACGATGTGATGATGTTATCACGGGCTGCGTGAGATTTCGCAACAGATCTTCAATCAAGATGGCGGAAGCCGGCCTGTCGCGTGCAAATGGATGAGGTATGTATGACGTAATTTTTTAAGCATTTTACACTGTCATATTGCTATCAGATACTACGATCAGCTATGAATGCGGCATCTGAGGGGTCCAATGACGGGGAGAGGCACAATTGCCACTCCCTGTCATTGCACCCACTACTTACAAAGAAATGCGTTTTGTGACTAAGTAATTCTTCACAAAGCAAATTTTTTTGTAAAATTTGGCAAAGTAACCTAATCAAATTTTTTAATACTTTGCTCAACACTATCTATAATAATTAGAATACTATGAGTAGCAGCACACTGCTTAAAGCAAAAGACACAGGTGAACGGTGAATATATGAAAAAATAAACTACATTACTGCTATACTTACTATATGAAAAGTCGAAGCTCTTTGCTCCTATTATTGACCAAAATATGTTGGGCCCATCTACCAGCGACAAGGTGGCTTCTAGCAGACAAGACCTACTGTAACACACGTCTCTCCTGGGCTATACTGTACATGATAGTTGCATAAAGGGTGTTGTCTGTTTGTAAATACCTTGCTCTTGCCAAGAGAAGCTGATCACAGGTTGTCCTGCTGCTGTGACTCCCTGCTATTAACTGTTTGGGACCGTGCTGACAAATGATCAATTTCTCTGCAGCACCCCAGCAGGAGAAATGGAGTATTACACCACTCCTTTTTGAAAATAGTCAGCTGCACAAGTAATGCCTGGATGTGCTGGGTCCTCCAGCGTGAAAGACCATCGTTGAAGCCACTCATGTTTCAGCAAATAGGGTTTCCTGAATAAAGAACCCTCATGCAGGGCCATAGCTAAAGGCCTATGAGCCCTGGTTCAAGAGTTCAGCTTGGACCTCCCTTCTCTTATTGCTTTGTGGCCAGGGGCAGGGAAGTACCTAGCCTTTCTGCTGCCTGAGTAAAAAATTGAAACGGAATCCCCATCCCCCATGCCATATTCTCAACCCAACTCCATCTCTCCAGCCCTACTGTTAAAGACATACTTGGAAAACATTACATACAGTGCTACAAAACATACAGAAGTACTCCAGCATAACGGAAACTGGAAGGATTAGTTCTGCAGGCCATAGACTTTTATTATGAAGGGATCTTGGGATGGGATGTCTCTAAAGACATTTCATTATGAATTCCGTAATGGAATTGTGTTATGATCCATGGTTACGGAAAAAAATAAAAAATGTGAAAAACAGACAATCCCCCCCCCCTTTTTTACATTTTTCCTTTTTTAAAGAAATAAAAGCAAAAAATACTAAAATAAAATGATATATCAGTGAAAAAAGCGCAAAAATTACATAACTGAATGAAAAAAAACTATGGCTTTCAAAAACACAAGTACTAAAAAAATTTAAAAAATGCAGGGTAGTCTGAGATAAAAGTCTGAGATAAGCCCCCAAATTAACCCAACTTAAAAAAAAATCATGTTCTACTCCCCCCTTTCTCCAGTGGTCTACTGCTCAGAAAGGTGATTGGCTGCAGTGTTATATGCAGAGAAAGTCGCTGGAGAGAAAGGTGGGTATAAGATGATTTTTTTAAATTTTATTTTGGTCAATGGGGTGACTTGTCCACGATTAATTATCTTAGACAACCTCTTTAATTGCTCTCAAATAAAAAGAGCTATGGAAATAGCAAAATCTTAATGTCTGCAATGGTATTGACGGAACAACTAACTTCCTCTCTAAACCCTATATGTAGAAAAAGGGCCCCATTTCATACACTTGCCAAAAAGTTCTATAGGAAAACAAACAAGGTCAAGTACTTAGCGCATGACAGAGGCCTTAGTTCATACAAGACATGCACAGGAATCAATTTACTAGACTTCTGTCCATCTGCAGCCATCAATCTCACATTCATCCTTACATCTGCATGAGGTTAGGTAAGAACATAACTGTTTCCTGCTATCATTGCTGTCAGCAGCAGGAAGAATGACCTCTCATGGCCTTCAGGTGTAGACACACCATGGATTGACTTTTACGAACCTGGCTTCAAACTAAGGTCTACAAACATAAAAATGCTAATGTGTCTTAATTACAGATGGACCAATCACCCAAAATTCGATTCAGGTTCGATTCAGCTGAATTGCGTTCTAATCAATTCTACCTGAATCGAAAATGTTCCAATGGGCCTAAAAATTTTATGACTCTCTGAGGGTCTCCTAGAACTTGCCCAAATTAAATTACTAAACAATTAATTGGACAAACGGAAGAACATTTTTTTTTAAATTAAAAACCTTATCCTTCACATCAAGGCTGCCTATTCTGCCTTGCTGCCCCATCACTGCATGGGACCGTGGAAATAGCTTAAGGCTCATGAACCTTGGTCCAAAAGTACTGCTTGAGCCCACTGCCCCAGTGCTATTTCTCTTCTGTTTGCAGCCCACCCATAACTTTTAACTTCATCAGTGGAAGTGATCCCTCTAAGCCTCTTTTTCCCTGGTGGTTCATGGTAGCATCCTGTGGATAGGGGATAACTTCTAACAACCGGAATACCCCTTTAAGAGATGTAGAAGACAAAAATCTATGTGACTCATTCATTCCTGATCTGAGGGTTTCTAAGGTTGTCATGAGCTTCTACTCCCAGACTATCCTGCCCTTCTTTGATTTGAAATTCCCCTGTAATATCCAATAATAAAAAAAGATATTTGTTTGAAATCAGTATTTACAGAGCCCCCATTCCTGTGGTATAGGCAACCCCCAAATCTCAAAAAAGCACTGTCACAAGTTCCTTGTCCTCTCCAACAACAACAAGAACGTTCTTGTGCAACCAGACAAAATAAGACCTGCCCATACATAATGACCACTTACAAGGTACAGGTTCCCAATACACATCAAGACTACAAGATCCTAAGTACCTTCACCTGCACCACGCCAAATGTGGTCTACTTGATTATATGCACCAAATGACCTACTGGAGGTCTCTATCTCCATGAAACTGGTCAAAAACTTAGAACAAGAATGAACTCTCGTGGCCACACAATAAAATGAGAAAGGAAAGATCTACCTGTACCAGAACATTTTTTAAGCCATGACGACTACACCATCACAGAAAGTCTAGATATTGAAAGAGAATTTCAAATTGAAGAAGGAGAGGATAGTCTGGGAGTGTAAGCTCATGACAACTCAAATCAGAAATGAATGTGTCGTATGGATTAATGTCCTTCTACATCTCTTAGGAAATTCGGCTCAGACCTCCTGGGTTCATCAAATTCATGGGCTGGATCTATATCAGGGGACAGTAAAACTTTCACACTCGTTATCTGTTAACGCTAGAACAATTTACTGCTACATATGTTAGTTTCCTCCTCCTTTCATATTGATTTGTTTTACGTCAGTTGTCTCGTCTGCCTCACTATTCCCATGTATTGTTTTGTGTAGAAATATGTAAATTTTTAGATATTTTATAATCACATGCCTGAAGAGGGCACCTTGAAAGTGTGCAATTTTGTCAGTTAGCAATTAAAAGGTATCAACCACTAAAGAGTCTCTCATTTTTAGGATAATACAAGTAAGGATAGAAATGAGCTAATGACCTACACAGAAGTATAACTTGAATATCCTGGGCCCTAATGCAAAATCTGTAACAACCCCCTACCATGTGCCATTCAATATGCAATATTGTGCTATACTGAGGCCTTCATATGTGGCATAGAGGTCATTAGGCCCCCTAGCGACTCCTTCCCCCACTATAGTTACAGTACACCCCTGGATATACACCTTTAGGCCTCATGAACACATCTGTATTATAGCTCTATGGTATGGGCCTGTAACGCATAGGTCCATGCTGTTCCTCTGCAGGTCTCTGATTTCATGGCTTTAGGGCTTTTTCCATTGGATGCCATATTACATTCCTCACAAGAAGCATTGCACATGGTTCCACCATATATATGATGCCTTTTACCTAATTATCCAGGTCAGGATGTAGATCTCATTTACACTATACTTTACACTGTACCCATGCCTTTTAACCCTTCCCGCTCGTGTCAGTAGGTTAATGCTCAATTCCGTGACAGTATTTCGGAGTGAGGGTGCAGGTTTCAGGAGCTGGGCCAGTGCTATTGCGAGTGTCAGACATATTATACATTTGCCACATGGCTCTCACTGGCGTCTGCATCAGAGGGGTTAGTCAAACGCAAGGAAGCTCCTCTTGTCGTCTGGCGGCCCACGGGCCTGCTATGCCTGGCCACTATTACAGAGAGTAGCTATACATTGTAATACTGGAGTAGTGTTTTGCGCAGAAGTAGTCTTCCTCCTGCTCTACATGGTAGGATTATAGGTTGGACTTGATGGACCTGTGTTTTTTTCAACCTTATCGATCATGTGTGAACTACAGGAGCCAACCCAACTCAGAGATGTAACCAGGGGCGTAACTACCATAGCGGCAGACCATGCGACTGCTATGGGGCCCAGGGCAAGAGGGGACCCAGTCTTAGTTGGGATTATGTCCTCTTCTACTGGGGGTGAAAACTTGTTCAGGACTCAGGAACGACTTTTAGCAAATGAGGCAGTGGAAAAATGGCACAAGGGTCATTGAAAAGGGTTTAGGCTGAAACCCTCCTGTCCTGTGTGGGGGGCCTGGTTTGATCCTTGCTATGGGGCCCTTACTTCTTTATGTATGCCACTGGATGTAACTTCAGCTTCTGGGACACAATAAAAATCTTTAAAAGCCCCCCACCACCTACCCCCACTGCCCCTTTATTGTGTGCCACTTTAAATTCTGGTGTTTTCCAATTTACCAGAGGAGCATTTAAAGGGGTCTTCCAGGATTACAGCCATTTTACTTAGACCCCAGAGTATGGCACATCACCACTGAGGACAATCACTGGCTGCAGTGACATACATGAACCCATCCATATCCTGGGCTGAGGGAAAGAAGCCAGGGACTGGAAGTGAGCAGTGGGGTGCAGGAGTGTATGATTTATTCCAGTAGTTACCCCATGCTCAATGTGCTAGGTAAAAACAGCCCCTCAGCCACCAGGACTGATACAACTGCTACTGTACCTCTGTGTCACCATCCCAATTAGAAAAAACAAAATTAGCAATTTTTTTTCAAAATCAATTCAGATTCGATTCAGCAAAGTCGGTCGTGCAATTCGATTCAGGTCACAATAAATTTGCCAAAATAAATTTGACAGAACTAGTACTTTAAAAGTGACAGTGACATATAGGGCTATGGGTAAATGATTTACTGATGGTAACAAACTCATTGAATTGGAGGATTTTTTTATGTTTTAAAAAATGGCCCACAAAATCTTACTTTTTGTGGCAAACGCCTGAGGTCCTTTCATGTCTTCTAATCTGAAAAAATGACTGACGCCATTTTGAAAAATTCACCCGAATTGAATCGCCAAAAATTTCCACAAGACCTAAAGTTTGAAACCTTTAAATCAAATCTGGTTTGCCTAGAATTAGAGATGAGCGAACGTGCTCGGTACGAGCACTGTAGCGCTCGTCTCCACTGTGAAAGAATCCGTCCTCACCCGACTGAAAGTCAATGGGGACGGATCGGTTTGGTATGACACTCATACCAAACGGATCCGTCCCCACTGACTTTCAGTCGGGTGAGGAGGATGGATCCATTTGGTATGAGTGTCATACCAAACCGATCCATCCCCATTCACTTACATGCAGCTGAGGACGGATCCTCAATGCCTGCGGGCATTGCGCAGAGGAGCCGAGCGCTACAGTGCTCGTAACGAGCACTGCTCGCTCATCTCTACTTAGAATTGATTTGCTTATCTGTAGATGCAGTTTATGGCACTACTTTGTGATAGTGCCCTATAAATGCTTCTTACATTCCTACTGACTAAAAGATTTATCACTATACCTCTTGAAATCTCTCTTTCATTTATGCAAAAATGAGCATGAAAAAACAGCACAGGATAGCCAAATGGATTCCCCCATGATGTTTTTTGGTAAATAAAATGTGGATTGATGACAAATTCAGACATAATGAGAAAATAATCTCTCTTTATTATTTTAGATATTTGAGAAAAGGTCAAGCCAAGTAACAAAGACATAAAAATGAAAAATAAATAAAGAAATTATATATAAATAAAAAATATATAATATTGAGTAATTTTCAGGTTGGTTTAAATTTTTTGCTTCTTCTGGCCTCGGACAGAAGAGCATTTTAATTATCATGTACATCTGGCCTCCAGTATTTATATGTGTATACTGGATTTAGAGGTAATTTTACATTCACATACGAAACGTCTGCCGCTGAAGTCATTCGTTTTTATGTTCCGTTTACTGATTTAGTGGAGCCATTTAAGTTCTGAAGGGTCAAGCCGTGCTAAAAACCTTCCTGTATTAACATTTTTACAATCAAAGCCCCGACATAAACAAAGTTTCACGTATGATGCAACTCTCCAAAAATCTTTCACTCGACTCTCTGTGGTTGCAACCACTTTGGCTCCGCTTCCAGCAAAGGAAAACCATTCCATCCATTAAATATTTTCATGATTTTGTTTCTAAATATGTCAGGGGAAGAAGAACATACATCTTTCGGCCGTTGAATTATCCATCACACAGTGGGAATACCAGAATGTTCCACTATAGCAGCCAAGATTTCATGTACTGCATTGGGAGACAGCGTAAGTCAATATACACATACAGCTCAACAGGATCTCCTCAGTTTTATGGAGATACAACTGTGCAAAAGTTTTAGGCAGGTGTGGGAAATATGTATTGAAGTCAAATGCTTTCAAAAGTAGAAGTGTCAATAGTTTCAATTTATTCTGCAGCAGGACTGTGACCCCAAACATGCAGCCAAGAAGTACAAGGAATCCTAGAAGTGATGATATGGCCTCCACAGAGCACAGACCTCAACATCATCCAGACTGTCTGGGGCTACATGAAGAGACAGAAGGATCTAAGCAAGCCTACATCCACAGAAGATCAATGTTCAGGTCTCCAAGATGTTCCAAGGCCTCCCTGCTGAGTTCCTTCAAAAAATGTATTCAAGTGTTACATAGAAGAAGGCAAAGTGTGGTCACACCAAAAATTGATTGAATTTAGATTTCTCATTTGGTTATTCATTTTACAATTTTTTAATTGATAATAATAAGCTATTAACACTTCTTTTTATGAAGGCAGTCTTACTCTGCAGCATTTTCCCCACACCTGCCAAAACATTTTGAATAGTACTGTATGTATGAGAAGACCAGGTACCATTCAGATATATATATATATATATGATAGATTCTAAAATTTGGGACTTGACCAGAATTTTCAAAAACTTTGGATTCCAAATTTTTGTGATTTGTAACAATGCAGAGTGTGTGAGAGAAAGAGAGAGGCGGGGTGGGGAGAAGAGAGAGATTTGAAGGCAATCAAGACACGTGATTTGGGTTGAATTATTTCAGACTCAAATCAAATTTTAAAAATTTCACCTCGCTCTACTATTACTCTTTGGCACCACATGAAGTGCCTGTGGTACCATGTACCATAATCAAAGTTTTTTTTCACTTTGCTATCAAGGAGGGGGGAGATATTTGCTCTCCTTAAGGAGATCAACTGTGGATGGAGACTTAGTGTCATTTCTCCATGGGAAAATAATATGCAAAGAGGTACGTCCCAGAGAAAGAGATGCAGATTGTTAGTGCCACCTTTTGGAAGTGGCTTCCTTCCTATCAGTCAAAGTTTGACTTTTTCTCAAGCCTTGGAACATGGAAAAGAGCCAAGATATATCTCCATCCGCAGACTGGCTATTTTGCTTTGTTATGTTCAAAGACTTGGTAAAAAAGTTGGATTTTTGACTAATAAGGAGCCACTACCAAGAGGTGGCACTGGTGAGATGGTCCTCTTTCACTGGAAGATACTTTTTTGCATATTATTTTACTGTCACTAAGTCATCATATGCATCTGATCTCCTTAAGGTGTATCCAAGGCATCTCACTCACTCAGCAAGAACCTACTCTGTGGTGATGAGAGGAAAACACCCCAAAAAAGCTGTCTGTGGATGGATATTTGGCTTGGCTATTTTCTTTTGTCGGGTTCCAACCAGTGGTGTACATGGAGAAGTAAGGGCCCCATAGCAAAGATCAAAACAGGCCCCTCACACAGGACAGAAGGGTTTCTGCATAAACCCCTTTCAATGACCCTTGGGCCATTTCTCCACTGCCTCATTTGCTAAAAGTTGTTCCTTTAGAGGGCGGAGTCCTGACCAAGTTTTCACCTCCAGTAGAAGAGGAGATAATCCCAACTAAGACTGGGGCCCCCTCTTGCCCTGGGCCTCATAGCAGTCGCATGGTCTGCCACTATGGTAGTTACTGCCCTGGTTCCAACACTTGTCCAAAAGTCTTTTCCAAAACGTGGCGCTTCTGAGATGGTTCATTTTTCCTGGGAGATAACTTTGCCTATTAACTTTGCTATGTGCATTGACCTTAAAGGGTTTTTTCAGGATATCAAAATTGATGGCCTATTCATAGGATAGGTGCAGAGGCCTCTGAGGTCTCTTCCTTGTTTACTGTACATCTCAATGGCGGTGCAGGGTATTGCAGCTTTGTCTCATTCACTTGCCTGAGCACTGCAGATCCTTCAACCAGCTGTCGAGAGTCAGGATGGGCCATCAATATTGTAAACCAGAAAAACCCTTTAAGGCAAGTGTGAAGTGTTGAGTTTGTTCTCCATGTAACGCCAACTAGAAAAGTTATTACTTGGAATATCAAGATCTCAAGGACAGAAAATCTTGTGGGTGACGTGGCCTCCTAAAATTCACTTGACATGGTGGAAATTATAACCAATCAAAACCATGTAAATTAATGTAAAGGTCCCCAACGCCAAAGGTAAATTCTGTGGTAGATGTCAGGGGCTGGACCCCGAAACTAGGCCTCAGACTGAGCCTGAAAACTGAAGAGTTTATCCTCCTGTGCCTCATGTACCTCACTGCCTTATAATAAATCAGGAAATCAAGGTCCGGCTCGTCTCTGTATATAATGCTCACCAGGTCGTAATGCACACTGCACAGTTACTCCATCCTCACCTCAGCCTCTTGTCTGTGGTCTAAGATGACTTACTTCAAAGGACGTTACCTTGTCTGAACTGGTGTCATGAATTACTGCAAAAACATGTAATATCTCTGCTCCCTACAGCGGAAATTATTCTCTGTATGCTCCGTCAGATGTGGGACCTAGAGACCTAGAGTCTGAAAACACTCTATAGTAACATAACATAATAATATCTATCTGTCTAAACGAAAAATTCCACAGCACTCCCAGATGAAGTTCAAAAGTAGTGTTCTTTAATTAAACAAAGTGCCATTGTGGAAGATATATACAGATGATCTATCTATCTATCTATCTATCTATCTATCTATCTATCTATCTATCAATCAAATATCTATCTATTAATCTATTTATCTATCAATCTAGCTATCTCATATTTATCTATCTGTCTATCTGTCTCATATCTACCTATTTAATATCTATTTAATTATCTATCTATCTCATATCTGTTTAACATCTATATGTATCTTCTATCTATCTGTTTATCCATCTATCTTTCAGTCTATCTATCTATCTATCTATCTATCTATCTATCTATCTATCTATCCGTCTGTCCGTCCTTCAGTCCGTCTGTCTGTCTCTCTGTCTATCTATATATAAGCATGCAGTGTATTGGATTGATAAATAATGAAGTATAAGAAACTTCTGAAGAAATACGTGGTAGTATAAAGTAGAGGGATCCGGGAATGTGTACAATCTACTTCTTGATTTTGCGGATCCTTATAAACAATCTCTGTATAACCCTGCAGGTTCCAAGTGCAGAATAAAGCATCTTGGGCCGACAGGGAGACACAAATAAATGCCTTGATTAGCCCGGCCTGACACTTGCATAAACATGTGCAACCGACAGATTCCTGGCCAAACCTTATGTATAGATTTCTGCTAGGAAAGATTAGAGTAAAGGAGAAGGAGAGCAGAACTCAGAAATCAGGTTATCCGGGCAGCATTTGATACTGGAGAGCAACCGCTACAGTAAATGAAAGCTTTTTTCTTCCTTTTAGCACTTCCTGTTTTAAGGTTGGTTTTATTGATTTCTGTATTTTAATGCCGCAAGACGTTGCAAGGATCACACTAAATTGTCTTTATTTTCTCCAGCGCTGATTGAGGCTTAAGATAGTTTCACCAAGAAATTATGCAGAGCCAAAGCTCAAGTAAATTTGGAACATTATCTATCTATTATCTATCTATCTATCTATCTATCTATCTATCTATCTATCTATCTATCTATCTATCTCCTATCTATCTCTATTTACCATCTATTAATCTATCTATCTATCTATCTATCTATCTATCTATCTATCTATCTATCTATTTATCTATCTAGAACTAAACAAAACATTGGTAGATGGGCACAACATATTTATGATCATTAATATGTGTTAAGAGTTTCTACTTTGTCTCATAGTAAGTATAGCAGTCATGCATTCTTACTTTTTTCACATATTCACCATTTACTTGTATCTTAGTGCATACAGTGGTGTGCTGCTATATCTATCTATCTATCTATCTATCTATCTATCTATCTATCTATGTATCTATAATGCAAAAAGGCAGCATAGCGTAAAAAAATATAAATTTATTCACCCATGTGGACGCAACGTTTCTGCTCAACTTTAGAGCCTTTCTCAAGTTGAGCCGAAACGTCACGTTCACATGGGTGAATAAATTTATAATTTTTTACTCTATTTTGTTGAGAGTGCTACCTTTTTGCATTTTTGTATATTGGGCAATGGTCTGCAACGCACCTATTTTTGCTTTGGACTTGTTTCTATTTGGAGCTGCCTTCCTTGCTTTTGTGTCTGTCTATCTATCTATTTATCTACCTATCTATCTACTATCTAATTATCTATCTGTCTAATTATCTATCTATCTATCTACTATCTAATTATGTCCCTGGTTATCTATCTATCTATCTATCTATCTATCTCTGTTTACTATCTATCTACAGTATCTATCTTTCTATCTACTATCTAATTATCTATCTGTCTATCTACAATATCTATTTGCTTTACTTTAAAAGTGCAAACAAAAATGTTACTGTAGACATGACAAAGGGATTGTTTGAATTATGAAAAAATGCTCCTCTAGGCAGGTATGGTCACAAAATAATAAATAACACATACAGATGTAGTAGAGTTAGCACACATGCTTAATGAGACATGTTATCTAAACGATTTGTGTTAAGCCAACACCTTCAATTGCTTTTGTTTCAGGATATCATCCTGTGCCAGGTTTTCAGGGTGAAGTGGATGTCTTGTCTAAAACTGTTTATATCTAGAGTGAATTTACATTAATAGTTGTGTAACCTGGTAAATACATTACATTGCATATTCTGCAGGTTGTTATAAGAAAATACTACAGTCACCGTCCTTGCAGACTCAGAAATTGCTAACAGTCTTCCATAACCTCTATGGCTGGCAGGAAGCTAAGGCTACCCCTAGATTCTTCATCAGGTCCCACGGCTGGATGGACTTGGCTGCTACAGACCCTGATTACTTCTGTAGAGTAAGGTAGCAGAAAACTGGTGCAAGCTCGCTAGAAGTAGACCTATCAGAATGACCAAGTAGTAGACAAGCAGGGTCAGAACCAGGAGACATGTCTGGCGCCAAAACAAAAAAAAGAGGGGTTAATCTAGAAACTTGACACAGTCACAATACTGGGAGAATCAGTAGAAACCGATTCAGCAGAGGAGGGTTTAATCCAGAAAGCAAGCCAAGGTCTTAGAAGAGTTTTCGAAGATTCTGATGTTGATGATCCTTCCCCAGGACAGTAATCAATATCAAATCGGTCAGGTTATGACAGCCCAGACCCCCACTGATAAGCTGTTTGAGGAGGCCGCAGTTGCTCTTGTGAATGCTACGCCTTCTTCCTAAGCCAATGATGTCCCATTCATTGGTCACATGACTATGTGCAGCTCAGTACCATTGCAATACCAAGCACAGCCACTATAAAATGTGTGGCGCTGTGCTTGGTATGCTGTGAGGAGGCTGCAGCCTGTTCAAACAGCTAATGAGTGGGGGGTGCTGGGAGTCAGACCTCCAATGATTCCATATTGACGACCTATCCTGAACTTTTAAAGGGATTGTTCAGCCCTTTGATTTTTTTTTTTAAACAAAAGCTTTAAACACAGCTTACCAAGAATAGCGCCATCCTTTGTATATAGTGACATCGTTGATCTTTTTATCCTTATATCACATACAT
Organism: Rhinella marina; assembly: GCA_900303285.1. NCBI lineage: Eukaryota > Metazoa > Chordata > Amphibia > Anura > Bufonidae > Rhinella > Rhinella marina. Next base: position 1,029,166 of record ONZH01002718.1, on the reverse strand, counting down.
TGACTTGTTATTCGTAAGAATGTTCCAGTATTATGATTTGTAAATCTTATTTATATATAGTTTTATCAATTTAATTATGTTTGAAGTCAATCAATCTTACTTTCACTTCCAGGTCAATTGTATAATAATGCGTTTGCTCTGTTTTGTCTATGAGCCTGAGGAAGCAGAGAGACCCCCTTCGAAACATGGCTCACCAGTTATCAATAGTATTGTCATTGTTTTTTTGTGTGTTAACGTCACGTCATCAATAGGGATGAGCGAATCAAACTTCGGATCCAAGATATCCAAATATATGGGCTCCGACGAGGGAAATTCTTGATCACCGAAGTCTCGCGTGTGAATAACTTCGGGATTTGATTTTTCAACTTGAAAATCATTTTAAAACTTGGTTCCGAATTCGGCTTCGGATTCCTGCTTTAAAATGGTTTTAAATTTTAAAAATCAAATACCGAAATTATTCACTGAAGTCTCTCGAGACTTCGGTAATAACTCATTTCAACTCTCTGTAGCCCATACATTTGAATACTGATCGGAGACAAATCTCTGTACAGCATTCAAAGTTTTGACTGAGGCAACTTCAGATCTAGGATCATAAGCTCGCTTTTCTCATTACTAGCCATCAATATCGAAATTTCGGACAATACCTTTAAATCCAAGTGCAAAACACAGATGCAGAAACAGAGCCAGGACATTTTAAGCAACCACAAGCAATCATCATCACTGAGTAGAAGTCTTAAATCCTCCACCTAGCTCTGGGATTGGACTATAAGGCAAGAACCCAGTTGGCTCACCTTCCTGCCTCACTGATAGGTTGACCAGCTGGGTCTTGACTAGTTGGCATGTCAACCCTTCCAGCCAGGGGCGGATTGGCCATAGACCTTACAGGGAAATTCCCCAGTGGGCTGATGCCCAGGGGGCCGCCTGAGCCCTCCTCACAGCCAGCCAGTGTAAGTTTTAGGGGATGTATTTTGTGCTTCTGGCTGTATTTTGTGATGGACTGTGGTATTTGGCTCTGTTGGGGTGGTATAATGTGCCACAATATGGTATTATTGGCCCCTCCTTCCATCAATTTGAACCCGACTAAAAAACGGGGCCACTTTTAATATTTTTTCCAGGGACACTTTAAGTACCTAGTCCGCCTCTGCTTCCAGCACAGCCACAAATGGTATCTTGGCTGGATAAATTTCTGACATCTGTATTATACTCCAGAGCTACATTCACAATTCAGCTAGTTGTCAGTGACAGCTTGTCAATAGGCATAACCTTCCCTTAATGTAGTCATCTGAGCTACATTACATACTGGGAGAGGCAAAAGATTAATGTTTAAACCCAAGGGGTGCACTCTGAATACTGTCTTGTGCACCATTGCTTTGAGGGAATAACCACAGGAGTGGAGAGGTCACTGTAACCCTGCTGTCTGAGGTCCACGTGACAAGACACCAGTATTAGTACTGCTATATGGAAGGTGGGTCCCTGTTCAGGATTTTAAATTAAGGTTCAGGGGTTCCAAATGATGCCTCTCTTGATACCATTTTATTGACTTTATTGTAGCATTACAATATACCGCCAGCATGTATTATTTTCACATCACATTGATGGGACATGTACTGCTCCAGTGCTGAGTGATGGCTTTACAGGTCTTTAATCTAAGGGCTGACAGTTTCCTGCCAAACATGTAACTGTGACCCCTAATATGTCTCCAGAATCAGGCACCTCTCATCCCGTCCTCTGACTCTGTATTTATTAGAAGCTGGAATCTTCTGACACCAAGTGCCTGCTGTACAGCCTCCTACCTAGGTCTCAACCCAAGAAATTTGCACTTGACTTCCGAGTCCTGTTCTGACTCGGCTCAGTGACAGAAAACATAAATTATTTCTTCAGTCGAGCCACTTTTTTCAGCGCTGAGCATTGACGCGCTGTCAGAAAAATAGCAGAGACTTGTTAGAAGACCATTGAGTTTGGGAGTATATCTATAAATCCAGGATGACAGTTACCTTGAGTAGTGGTTGAAATGCAGCAAAGGATCTGGATGACAAACACTGCTGTGCAATAGAGTCCTCCCGGAGACACGCTCCGAGAAGTAAAGACGCCGCCACATTACATTGTTGTATACAAATGCTGGAGGAAGAACTTTTCTTGTTGTGGGAGGATATTTTTTAAATTTAATAGTTGCAAATAATAGAACATAAAAAAATACTAACATAAAAAGGCAGAACGTTTCTAAGCTCCCCCTAGTGGTGGCTGCTCATAGGCAATATTTTGTCGTTTCAAAGGGTGGTATACACCTTGTAAATTTTTACCAAAAAATATTAGAATATTACAAAATAAAAAAACTGAGTAACAGTCATCTTACCTATACCCTGCTGCTCCCATACCTCTGCACATCTCTGTATAGTGGCAGGCATCACTGAGTTCACAACTGAAGCCAATGGCTGGCTACAGCAGTCACAAGTCTAAAACCTGCATTAGACAGGTAGATCAGCAAGCGATTGTTGGGAGGGAAGCATGTGGACTTGCTAGCTAGTGGAGGAGACAGCAGCATATGGACGATCGATAGCTATACCATCGCTCATCCCCATACTGTCTGGTGGTTGGCCAGTGGCAGATCGCTATTAGTCAGCACAATCTGCAGCGCGACAAGCACTCATTTTTAAGCATGCTCAAAAATCAGAATTGCCCGATAAACGAGCTTCATTCATTGGGCAATTGGTGTCAGTATTACACTGCCAGATGCGAACACTTGTTAGCAATTATTGGCCAAAAAATTGGCCAGTGTGATACAGCCTTAAGTCGAAACGTCATTGCTGGTGGCCAGGATTCATAGACCGCCATTTTTTTTATTTTTATAGCATTTAAAGTAATTAATAATCAAAGTATTTCTTTGTGAGGACTAGAGATGAGCGAATCTATTCGCCGCTTCGTAGATTCGATACAAATCTTTGTTTTTTTCTACACCAAAGCTAATCTGAATCTTTTCAGATTCGCTTCAGAAGATTCTTCTTAAATCTTTGTACGCTAACGCTACGTAAGTATAATATAATTTGTACGCTAATGCTAACCAGCTAATAATTTGTACGCTAATGCGTAGGTATTCACTTAACTAGAGTACTTTTACTGTATGTTCGTTGTTTGTGTGGGCCTAGACAATAATAAACTAAAGCTTCCTACATACTTTGTACACTCATGCATACATATTCGCAGGAATTTTCGCAGAACACAAAATTTTTTTAACGCAACTTGAACCGAATCGAATCTTATCCGAGGCGAATCTTTTTAAAAATTCGGCAAATATTCGCTGAAGCGAATCTTGGAAGATTCGCTCATCTCTAGTGAGGACCAATCTTATAAAATACCATTTTTTTCTGGGCATTTTTGGTGGTCAGAGGTATAGATAGATCGATAATTAGATAGATAGATATGAGATAGATGATAGATAGATAGATAGATAGATAGATAGATAGATAGATAGATAGATAGATAGATAGATAGAAGGATGGATAGATAGATAGATAGACCGATAGATAGATAATAGAGAGATAGATAGATAGATAGATAGATAGATAATAGATAAATAGACTGATCGATAGATAATAGAGAGATAGATAGATAGATAGATAGATAGATAGATAGATAGATAGATAATAGATAGATAATAGATAGATAGATAGATACAGTAGATAGATAGATAGATAGATAGATAGATAGATAGATAGAAGGATGGATAGATAGATAGATAGACCGATAGATAGATAATAGAGAGATATATAGATAGATAGATAGATAGATAGATAGATAGATAATAGATAAATAGACTGATCGATAGATAATAGAGAGATAGATAGATAGATAGATAGATAGATAGATAGATAATAGATAGATAATAGATAGATAGATAGATAGATAGATAGATAGATAATAGAGAGATAGATAGATAGATAGATAGATAGATAGATAGATAGATAGATAGATAGTAGATAATAGAGATAGATAGATAGATAGATAGATAGATAGATAGATAGATAGATAGAAAGAATGACAATATATGTGACAATATATGTGTAATTGCTCACAGAATTTTTTACGACAATTATTTTAGAATGCATTAAAAATAAATTGATGGGGACATGAAAGGTTACAAACCATTTTGTTCAAATACACAATTTACACGAAGCAACAGGGTATCTGTTTCCTGTCATCTCCATCATACGTCTGCAGGCCAGGAGCCCAATTACAGTGTGATATCTAATCAATACACACCTTATTCCTAGAGCAGGAAGTAAAGGAGCAGGCCCTAGGGAGACACAGTTCAAATTACTCTGCTGTCAATTCCAGATAGCGGCTAATGATAGAATATAGTCCTGGAAAGTGGGGCGGCGCTAATTCTTTTAAAGAGAATGAAGATAAAATCATAGATTTACTTTGCTCTTAACTGGATGACTAACTGTTAATAAAGTACAGTAATTATGTGATTTTTTTTAATACCGTAAATGGTATAGAAAATGACAGTGCAGTATATACTACTATATACAGTTTGTATCAATACATAATGAAATGTTCTGCAACTTTCTAATATACTTTGTGCTTTAATTCCTAACCATCTGGAAGATGTCGTCTGTCGTCACATATTTATCCCTACATATAATGTAGTTCCCTAGGGCAGAGGTACTTTGAAGTCAGGACTTCTTCCTGTTTCTCCTATGCAAAGTCATCAAATCATTACATTATTTCACTCTAAAGAGTTAACTTGTACTGATGTGTACTGTTTAATACTGTGTAACTGCATTTTATATGTATGTTCTGATATATATCCTGTTCATTTGCACTGTGTTTGTATGGCACTATAGACTTTCTGGCTAATAATCAGAAGCTGGTAATTTTCCACAGCTACCATAAGGTTTAAAGAAGAGTATGTTTTGGAGGGAAAAGAACAGACTTGTTTACCGCCAAAACCAGACAGACTGACCTTTTCAATGCCAGGCGCTGCTATGTTATATCATGTCTGAAGACTTGTTTTCGTCTGGAAAAACTAATGTGTCATTGCCATTATCATTGAAGCTCTAATGCAAATCTATGACAGATGGGAATTGTAACATTGTATTTATTTGTGCTGTGTTTCTCCACTCCACCCCTCCCACTAGAAGCTTTTTGTTTAGCCAGAAACTGTATAGGGCAGTCCCTAGTGTTCTAAAGTTAGGGATCAGTGCTTAGAAGAGGAGACTCTGCCAGACAATTTAATGACCAGAAGAAGACGCCTAGACAGGGATATTCTGCCATAGACCGTGGGCCTCCAGCCTTTGGCCAGGGTACCAGCCTTCTGAGAGAGAAAGGGACACCTAGCTCAGGCCTTTCCTGAGCATCAAACTATTCCTCTGCCAGGAAAGAGACTGGAGAAGCCAGCCCTATGCCTCACCTGTATTGTTTTGTACCTGAATTCCTCCAGTAAAGAAGCACCCTGGTTACTGCAGACCCTGACTCTCTGGATTTTATGCTCATTGGGGTACACCACACCTTACCATCTCTTCCAGAGAGCAGCAACACGTAGTGAGACCTAGTTGGTGTCCAGGGGACCCAGCGTAGCAGGCCAGCTTTGACGTTTAGAATGTCCCATATAGCAGTAATCTGCTTGGGTAGTCTGGACCGCCCCCTTCCTTTATAATAGTGTAGCAACTCCCTGAGGAGCCGGTGTAGAGGATGGCAGTGGTAGTGGTCCTGATGAAGTGTAGTGTCACGGTGTACTCCCTCAGGCTGTTGCTCCCTGGGGATCAGTGCAGTGGAATTATAGTACTGAAGAACGAGGCCAGAGTTAAACATAACAGGTGTTTTTTTACTAAGTGCAACGTAGAAATTGAAATACGTACAGCAGCAGTGGGCTTTTTGTGCAGTTCTTTTCTGGCACCAGCAAGGATATGGAGGTGTAGTACCCCAGATCAGGAGGTACTACTATTTCATCCGTAATTGCTGTGTTCTATATGCAATGATGTGTAATGTTATGTATTTTTTATACTATGCCATTTTATCCAGCAAGAGAGGCAATGGTTGGCAGAAACAGGGCTAACCATCCTGCTCCTCCCCTCTTGGTAGGAGTCCAATTTTCTGCCAGGAGGGGAAAGTCCAGAGTAGTGAGTCAGTGCTAAGAGAAGAGGGGACAACAGAGGCCCTGTTCTGATAGTGGGAGAGTTAGGAAGTAGCTCGTAGAGCACCCACCCAATGAATCGTATCTTTTCCCCTGTGAGGGAAGTTCAGGAACCAGATACCCTTCTCCTGCAAGAATAACAGCTAAGGATAGACTCAAGTGAAGCCTTGGTATTCCAATGTTATAAGGTGAGGGACCACAGACAAGCCATCTGTCACCAAACAACCACTAGGTCAGTATCACTTAAAGGGGTATTCCTATCTCACAAATGTAGTTTGTATAATTAGATATAGCCATGCCAATATTATTATTAATAGAATGTATTTATATATAATGTACCATTTAGAAGATTTGCCTATTTGTATATCCATTGTCCCACACACATCAGTCAGGCCGTTGCCCCTAGTTACAGCCACCGCGGCCATGTAGTAGTGGTGGCCGGCTTGCTCATTTTCAAACCTGCTCTGAGGTAACTGCTGTATTAAGTGGCGTAACTGCAACTGACTGGGCCCCACAGCAAATTTTAGAACGGGCCCCCACCCCCAGCAACTTCTTTGCAACCCCCAACTCACGTGCAACCCCCATTCCTGTGGCCAATCAAGACTGAACTCAAAATCAAGCCGCTCCGCCTGTTTCCTACAGTGTCCCTGTATATAATGTCATTGTGTAATACTGTTGAGGGGCCCCTGACAATAACATCTTTGAGTCTTCCTCCTTAGGGGGCCCCTTGTGGGTCTGGGCCCCAAAGCAGTCACTTCCCCTGCTTCCCCTATAGCTACGCCCCTGGCTGTATTGTGAAAGCACATTGCATGAGCATGCGGAGACACATCTTAGGGTACTTTCACATCTGCACTTTGGAAGCTACCAGTCCAAAATGCAATGGTCAGGATCCGTCCAAAACGCAGACTTTATAAACAGTTCCTGCTCCATAGGGATGAATTGATCTTGGAACAGGATCCGTTTCTCTGCGTTTTGGAAGCACAGACAAAAATACTACAACCCTAAGATGTGTCTCCGCATGCTCATGCAATGTGTGTTCACAATACAACAGTTACCTCAGAGCAGATTTGAACAAGAGCAAGCCGGCCACCACTACTACACGGCCACGGTGGCCGTAACTAGGGGCAACCGCCTGACTGATGTGTGTGGGACAATGGATATACAAATAGGCAAATCTTCTAAACGGTACATTTTATATAAATACATTCTATTAGTAATAATATTGGTATTGCTATATCTAACAATACAAACTACATTTGTGAGACAGGAAACCCCTTTAAGTGCAGAACGGCAGTCATCCAACCAGCCACCACACCTCCTCAGCTGGTGCCAGAAGAATTGCACTTAAAGCCTGCAGAGGCAGGTTGTTTGGTGAGTATTTAGGTGGCACTGGCCTAGTGGTTCATTGATAATGGGTGGTTTGACCGTAGTCCTTAACCTTACAACATTGTCTGTAGATACTGATCAGAGCTGTTCACACCACTGCCGTGTCCACAGGCTTTACTTGAGACTTTTGGAGTAGTTCGCCTTATATCCTGTATCAGGAATAGGAGACTCCAGATTGCTTTATCTCCTCCTCTACTTCTAGACATAAACTTCTCCTCTTGACAGGGAATCAGACCAGTCCACTCTTAACAAGAGACCTTCTTCTGAGTTATACTGTGGCAGAAACTGCTGTGGTTTGTGCTTCGGCTGTTCACTCGTGGTCCTGCTTGTGGCTAGGCTCCATTGGATGGAGCAAAGCAATGATTGGACAGTGGCCACAGGATCAAGTGGTGGCTGTCCACACACATCTCTAAGAAAGGACATGTCCCTTCTTGGCACAGTTGAGGCTTTAAACAGCAATCTGGTGTTGGTGTTCCTGTCAAAATTCAACAGGCAAATTACACCAAGAACAGAAGATCTAGGTCTCTTATTTAGGTCGACCTTCACCCAGAGATTTAGTGTATTTCATGAGCCCTGTATCTAAATACCCTTCACAGGGCTTGTGTGAGTATATTGCAAGTTCCTGGATCCTTCAACCCCTTGTTTACTCAAGCTGTGTACTGTTTGCTTATTATATTTGTGCACATTATTTATGTTGATCATTGTTGATCTTTTCTTTCCAAATAAAGGATGTGACTTGCATCACGGTGTTAGGACTCATTTTATTCCACATTGGGTCTTCTCTCTATACAGGATTTTAAAGGGTCACTGAGTTTTCAGAAGACTTTTCATTGAGACTTGTCATAGAGACATATCAAAAGTTTAGATTGCTGGGGGTCTCAGAGCTTGGACTAACCTTTTGATATGTCTCTAAGAACAAGGAGAGAGAAGCGCTTGCATATTGTGCTCTCTCTCCTTGTTCTGGCGATTGGTGGGGGGGTCTCAGCACTCAGACTCCAACCAATCAAAAACATTCATATGTCTCTACGACATATCAAAACTTTTCTGAAAAGTCTGTGAACCTTTAGCTTTTATGTTTTATGGCTTTAAATAAATTTTAAAAAAATATTTTTGTATGATACTTGGATTTTCAACTTTTTCTGGTAGCCCAAATTTCTGTCTTAATTTGGTACTCCACCATCATAACTCTGATCGTGGTCTGCATGTAGTATCCATTAGTGGACTGGGAACTTAAAGTTACCCTGGGAAAAAACCTAATGTTACCCCAACGTTTGTAGGAGGGTCCAAATTGACAAAAGGCGGGGCAACACAAGTAGGCAGGGACAACAGAGGTAGGCGGGGCCTGTAATACTGTAGTGCAGCACTAGATATTTCCTCAATAGAGGCAAATACGACAGTACTGCACAAAATACTGCCGCACTCGCCACAGCATTCACCTATATCACCGTCCTGAGGACAGTGCCTAGAGGTTCTACTCTCTCTGCATTTTGATTGACAGGGCTGGGCAGTAAAAACATCATAATGCCTGGTCCTGTTAATGAAAGTGCAGAGGGCGCAGCAGTTGCAGAGAGAGCAGAGCCTCTAGGTGTAATGGAAACGCCCCCATTGCTCCTAGAGGCTCATTTGCATATATTAAAACATCATTTTTCTCAGCAATGCGGACACACATGAACATGGGACCAACACAAATATCTTCAGCTGCCAAGTGCATATGTAACAGGTCAGACAGTGTCATAGGTACAAAACTGATGACAGATGCCCTTTAAATTCTCCAACATAATAATCATCCAATGGCTGCAAGCTGAGGTTCACTCTAAAACTCAGCTTCTTCTAGATACATCATTTGATCCTTATTTTATATGTTTTTTTTTTCTCAGTCACTCGACAGTTTCTATTATAGTAAAGCCACTGGCAGAACTTCCTAAAATACTGCTATCTTGCTTCCCGCATGCAGCTGTGTTTATGGCAGGCCGTATCATGTATGTAAATAAATTCTGATGGCGCTGGAGTTATTTTAGAACAGTCTGTGTACCACTTATCAGCTTTCTATGAGACATTGAGTTACTTTGAGAAAGTGAGGAAATCACTGAAGAGCGGAGGATTCTGGGTATTGTTTGGAGGAATTGCTAGATAATAGATGGCAGTAGAGCAGCTTCTCCAGTGTCAATTAGGTCTAGGCAGAAAACTCAAATATTTCAGGTAAAAGAACATTCCTATGAATTTTTATATTTCCTGCTCCATTTTCTTAGAGTAACATATCGCACAAGGTTTATGAGAATACCATCGACATTATGTTCTACAACCATGTGGGTGCTATGGGGGCCCTTGGTGGGTGTTTCTACAGCCACCCGCAGGGAAGGTGAGGACTGTAGGAGAGGTAGAGGCAATGATGATGGTAGTGCTCCTCACCCTGATTCGCCCTGGGCTTTGCACAGTGAATGGAAGGTGCACCATTTTTTCCTCGAGGACCTTTCTGGAGTCCTGCCTAGTGGTAGTTGGGGTGTCTTTGATGTTGAATGGTTGGCAAGGTACGAGGCAAGAGTACAGGAGCAGGGGCCGACACATGACGTTGAGATGTTGAGAGTTGCCGTACAAATAGCAGCTATTGGTGCAGTCCTGAGATGTATCACAGAGCTTACTTTTCCCCAATGGCTGTGTATTGGCAGCAGCAATGATGGTATTAGTAGTCCCCATGGCTTTCGTAGGGTCTCCTAGGACTGTATCCACCTTCTTTTAAGCTCCAAGACAGCATTAGTAATGTTCAAGTGACATACAGTATATAGCTAACAGGAAGAAGGATGATACACAATGGGAACAAAGAGTCTGTTTAACCCTTTCCTGTATCAGTGATTTTTCATTTTTGCGTTTTAGTTTTTCACTCCCAGCCTTCCTGGAGCCATAACTTTTTTATTTTTCTGTTCACATAGCCATATAGCTATAGTTTTTTTATGGGAAAAAAACACTGAATCTGCTATTTTTATTTTTGTTCCATTACAACATTCAAGTTTTTTTTAAATATTGTAATAGTCTGGGCCATTTTTGTGCGTGGCGATGCCCATGATGTTATTTTTTTACTTGTTTATTTATTTTGATTTTGGGGAAATGGGGTGAATTGAATTTTTATATTTTTCAAAACTTTTTTACTTTTTTAAAAAAAATACTTTTTATTAGGTCGCCAATTGGACCCCAACTTTTAATCATCAGATTGCAATTTGTACAGAATGATGGAATTTGCTCCATTATTCTATACAGAAATTACTATATTACAGTTCAGTGTGCCACCTGCGGGCCTGAACTGTAATATACAAGTAAGTAGTCTGGAAGCCTAGTACAGGCTCATTACTATGTATGAACGCCTTCCCAGATCTCCGCCCGGGGGAGGCATTCCTTTCCCGGAAGTGCGCTCTTCCAGATTTTAGCTTTCTCAGACACCCTGGTCACATTTAAGCATGGCATCTGAGGAGTTAAATATTCACGGTTGGCATTACTGCTGATCCTGTTAGCGACATTAGACGCGAGTGTCTGCTGTAAGAAACAGCAGGTACCCGGTGACTATGGCGTTCATTTCACTCCAAAGCAGGCGTCATCTTTAAAGACCCAACCTGTACAGCACAAATCAGGAAGGGGTTAAAAACAAACCGTACTGTTGGATTTTTTTCAAAAATGGTGGCCGCCATTTTGAGTGATGCAAGATGAATCATAAAAACTTCAGCTTCACCGAAATTAGAGTCTTTTTGGGAAATTTGTAACAAATTTGATGTGTGTAGACCAGGATTGCCCTACTGGCGGCCCTCCGGCTATTGCAAAACTACCACTTCCAGCATGCCTGGGCACACTGGGTGTTGTAGTTTTACAACAGCTGGTGGGCCACAGGTTGAGCATTCCTGGTGTAGACTCAATCCACTCATCAATAGTAGCTACATACATAGAAGATCCCCTCATTAAGATTTCTCAAAATTTGAAGACTGGATTCACAGAATGTGAAGTGTTAAACGTGTTGCTGAGAGTGAGATAAGAATTCATGTGTGCATACTGTAATCGTAGCATTTCATGGCTCTTGTTAAACATTCATAAGGCGAACGAATGGTAATATTCATAAAGTATGCATTGTTAAATAGAGAAAGAGCCCAGATATATAATACATAACACAAGACAATGCAATTCTAAAATACAAAAAAAGAGAATGATAAATGAAAGAAACCTTAGCTGGGTCAGACCGCCCCAGCAGACAACCTGAGGATGCTATAGTTGGACACAATGGTCCAGCAGAAGAGAAACCATCTGGAGCAGGGATGAGTAAACTGATTTGTACAAACCGATTTGTTCCTTAAAGGGGTTGTCCCATGACTAATTTAAAAAATAAAAATCAGACATCATATAGTCCATGACAATCTAACAATTTAACAAAGCTAGAACCAGCCCTGCACCTCATATGGATCCAGAGATTTCCACATTCATTGCTCTGCTAAATTTATATCAAGCTTAAAGCTCAAAGGGAGTGTCTTTTCTGCTGCAGCTAAGGGGGCGTGTCCATGCTCTACCTATCGGAGCTCAGGAGGCAGTTGAAGTATGAAACTGAGCATGTGCGGCCATCTCAGGGAGCAGGACAAAGAAATAAGAAAAAAACAAACAGCAGGTGGCGCTATACAGATACATTTTATTGGCTAACTCAGTGGCTATGCTAAATTCTTAATTACATGCAATTACAAAAGTATTCAGAGCCTGGTGCTGGTTTGAAAATTGTAGAATAGTTTTGTGAGAAAAATCCTTTAAATAGAGTTCTTCAGCTGTGAGTATCTGAAGAAGCTCCTCCGGCCACTTGATTGATTGATGATTGACAGGGCCAAACATCTTTCCTGGCCTTACCAATGTCATGCCCACGTGGTCTCCAGAATAATCTCTGGTTATAATTGCATCCTCACAAGCCACAGATTGGAGCAAGGTGTTTGAAAAGTTGATAATCTGCAGATCTTAACGACATCTATTACTTTTTTAATTTCCATGACCTTACAGCTTGTTCTTCTTGGTGTTGCAATTTCAACGTTGAGGACTGTATATATAAAGTCTCTACAGAGTGGTGATAAGTTCTATGTACTGTATCTCTCCATATAGAATATGGAAATGGAAAAAAAATTCTCTGAACTTAGTGATTTGCTTTCTTGTTTCAGCAGCCTGTTGTATGAGATCCCATTGAGGCTGTTTGCTGAGTCTTTTTCTCCCACAGCAGATGTAATACAATGAGTTTTTGTGCTCAGTCTGAGCTTCGCTTGTTCCTACGTTCTTATTTCATTGTCATTCTTCCATTTTTTTTATGAGCCTCACATATGAAATACATTTCCATACAGTACAGGAGTTTACAGATTTATGTGCAAATAATGTTTGGATTTTAGGAGAAAAGAGAAGAAAAAACTTTTGTTCCAATCTGGTGAAATTATTAGTTAATTATAACTAAATATAAATCCTGGCGTTGTCCTCAGTGAAACTTGATCTTCAGGCCATTAATAGACAGAATATTTCCGGGTTCTCTTATCCAGAGTGATACATTTCTCCTTGTCCTGGTCAGATCTTTGATAACCTTAGTTGGGGTCTGGCCAGGTTCCATACTGTATATCAGACACTCTTTTGGCAGGGGTGTAACTACCATAGTGGCAGACAATGCGACTGCTATGGGGCCCAGGGCAAGAGGGGGCCCAGTTGGGATCATCCCCTCTTCTACTGGGGGTAAAAACTTGGTCAGGACTCTACCCTCTAAAGGAACAACTTTTAGAAAATGAGGCAGTGGAAAAATGGCTCAAGGGTCATTGAAAGAGGTTTAGGAGGAAACTCTTCTGTCCAGTGTGGGGGCCTGGTTTGATCCTTGCTATGGGGCCCATAGTTCTCTATGTATGCCACTGTCTTTTGGATCCTTCTGGATACTATCTTAGTCCTTTTCCTAATGGACTACTTGCAGTTAAAGGATTTTCCATAAAAACTGTGGAGGATCTCTTTTTGGTTGTAGAGTCCCCAAGCAGAATTATAACGGGGTAATGACATTGTAACAGTGGCAGGGGCGTTGCTAGGGTCTCAAAAGATCCGGGGCCCAAGCCCCAAAGTATATGGCCCAGTTCTCTAAATCAACCTTCCCCCAGCACATACCTGTCACATCCGGGGCCTGCCAGGTGACATCTCCTCTGATGTAGATCTTCTGTCATCATCTTCTCCATTTGGTCCGGACAACTTCTTTCAGCCGCTCCTCATCTCTGCAGAGTGTGACACACAGACATCTTACGTTCCTCACTTTTCTATCATCTTCCCTCAAACCGGAGTCCCCACAGTGTTATCCTGCTGCTCACTGTGCTCCCCAATACCCCAAAATACTATCCTGAAGAAATATCAGTGTCCCTCATATTAATAGTGCTCCTCATAGTCCCACCAATATTAATTCCCTTCTAAAATGCCCTCATGCTGGGTCCACTCTGCCTTTTACATGAATGCTAAGCCCAATATTGGTACCTGCATTCTCTGGATTTAATAGAGGCCATTATGGCACCAAAAATGGTAAAAGGCAGAGTGGACCCAGCATGCACGTGGAACCTGCACTCCCTGAATTTTATGGTGGCTGTTGTGGTACATAACAGGTAGTATTTAGTGTTAGGTTCCCGTCTTACAGAGATCGCCTTGACGTTTGGCAGACGGGCCCAAATAATTTTGTACAAAATGTATTTGCCAAGAATCTCATATTTGCAAAATAAGCGTAGCACTGGCACCAGAATATTTTCTATAATTATGGCATTATTGTACTTTATTTGGTTTGTAGAGTGATGTTGCATTGTATATTTATTTTCTTTGTGTTTCTAGCCAAGGCAGCGTGCACCTTGGATGTGCTGACTGATCCCCTTTTTCTTTGCGTCAGCCTCTATTTGATTTTTTTAACCCTGATTAACCTCTGACATGCCTAAATGGTAGCCTCAGATGCCGCGATCAGTGATGAACACGGCATCTAAGGAGTTCAATCGCGGGGGGCGTGCGGTCGCAGCAGCGAAAGGGAAATGCCCGCTGAGCTGCCAAACTTGATATAAATCTAGCAGAGCAATTGGAGCAGTGAATGGGTAGATCTCTGGATCCATGTGAGGTACAGGGCCGGTTCTAACTTTGTTAGAAAGACATTGTCAAGTCCTATATGATGTCTGATTTTGATTTTTTAATTCATTAATGGAGTGCTAAAATTGACTAAGGAGCTGTGGAGCCCCCACTCTTTGAAGAACCGTTTGCTCCCCCCCCCCAAGTCCTAAGGGACACCATTACACAAATTCAATTATGTGCACATGATGTGTGTGCCAAGCAAACTTCCAAAAATAATCCCCCTACTGGATAATGCCACGTACACCAGCCAACAAGACAAGATGAGCCTGGCACCGGCGTTAGCTACATGTGCCCGTGTAAATTTGATACGCATCTTAATCCGAACCACCAGACAAATCTTACATTGTGTTTCCCAGCTAACAAATAAATGTTCCCAAAACTGGAGCATGTGTTATAAGTAATTCTTACGTTCACACACCATAAAAGCATGATGGCTCTCCTCTGCCGGCTCCTTCCCCGTTATTTAGCAGTTCTTTCAGTAAAAAAAAACAAAAAACATGAGCAACGAAGAAAAAAATCAGCTACAAACAAGGGGAGAGAGGGAGCCTTGGTGGTGCTCGGCACAATGAAGGTGTTCATGGCTCGGGAAAGTAATGGGATCAGGTCATTTGCAGTTAGTAGGTAGGACAGACATTTTAACAGCTTGGTTTATAACTGCTGATAACTTATGCAAACTGTGACACAGTTCAGCTCCACATCTCTCTATCAGGACATTTGCTTGCAGTTGGACAAATTAGTTTTTTGCTGCTGTTAGATACGTGCAGGTGCCGCGGTCAGCTCCAAGAACCTGCTTAACCCAACAAATACCTGCCACTATTATATCTAGGTCTGCTGAGCAGAGGGAACATGATTTGTAAGGCTGAAATATGGATATCATCTATCCAGTTCAGCCAATTAAACTGCTACGTTGATCCAGAAGAAGGCAAAACCCCTAGGAGACAGACGGTAATTTTACTGACTCCCTACCAGAATAAGTCCCTGAGAACAATAGTTTTCCAATGTGTTCTCAATGGGGAAAGAGAAGAAAGCTGCAGCTGGACATTAGTGGAGCGATGAGAGAACAACAAAGTTGGGAAAAAAATTTTACTAGCCCAATCCTTCTCTCCACCAACATCATGTATCCCAGCTCCCCATAAACATTAGCCTGCTGGCTACACCCATTGTTCTCAGTGTGTTTGACCAAAAATACACTAATATGTATGCAGGAGTGTACCTAGCCTTTCTGCTGCCTGAGGTGAAAATTAAAATGGCGCCCCTTATGCCCTACTGTTAAAGGCATACTGTCATACAGTTGGGCAGCATGGTGGCTCAGTGGTTAGCACTGGTGCCTTGCAGCACTGGGGCCCTGGGTTTGAATCCAACCAAGAGCAACATCTGCATGGAGTTTGTGTGGGTTTCCTCCAGTTTCCTTCCACACTCCAACAACATACTGATAGGGAACTCATATTGTGAGTCCCATTGGGGACAGCCTGATGCTAATGTCTGCAAAATATAGTAGTGCTATATAATAAATAAATACAGTTGACTATAGAGAGATGAGCACCTTCAGAATGACAGCAATCATTTTCCATGGCCCTGCCACCACCCCCATATGTTTCCAGGTTTTGTGGCCTCATTGGAGGTGCACTACTGTGTGTATGGGCAACTTAAAGGGGTCACTTCAGCAAGTTGCATTTATCATGTAGAGAAAGTTAATACAAGGCACTTATTAATGTATTGTGATTCTCCATGTTGCCTCCTTTGCTGGCTGGATTCATTTTTCAATCACATTATACACTGCTCGTTTACGTGGTTACAGACCACCCTGCAATCCATCAGCAGTGGCCGTACTAGCACACTATAAGAAAAAGCACTAGCCTATATGAACTCCCACAGTCCCAGCCAGCAAAGAACTTGGCACTTTTTCCTATAGTTTTTAGGCTACTTCAGAATGAAAATGATAGGTGCGACTATACCCAAACCCCTCCATCTAATCCTAAGGTCCTTGTAGTAGACTATGTATGCACAGCATTAAATAACTATTTTCCTTGGTCTGATGGATCAACTAAAGTAATTTTACAGCAAATTTTAGACAAATTTGACAAATTTTGGACACCCATATTTTCAGATCAAAGAGATATTTTGCCATTAGAAAAAACGGTCTATTTTTTTTTTTTACAGAAAAAGCATCACTGTTATCTATGGGCCAAGTCCAGTATTACATCTCACCTCCATTCCTGCTCTACTGGACACAGCCAAGGGACAGGAGTAACATTTTTTTATGAAAAAGAAAAACATACCCTCTTTCCTAATTTTTAGACATGACTTCAGAATGAAAATGATAGGTGGGACCATACCCAGGGGCGTAACTAAAGGCTCATGGGCCCTGTTGCAAGAGTTCAGCTTGAGCCCCCTTCCCTCAGTGCTTTGTGTGTCTTCTTATGCAACACAAGGGTCTTTGGGCCCCCTCAGGCTCCTGGGCCCGGTAGCGACTGCTACCTCTGCACCCCCTATAGCTATGCCCCTGACCATACCCTATTCCCCTACCCAAACCCAAGCCCTTGTAATAGGCAGTACTATACATGCACATAATTATATCATTATTGCTTGGGTCTGATGAATCAACTGAACTAATTTATCAGCACATTTTGGACACATTTGGCAAATGTTGGATACCTATACTTTCAGGTCAATGGGATAGTTTACAATTAGTTTAAAAAGGTCTATTATTTTTCCAGAAAAAAAAGTACCACTCTTGTCCATAGACCAAATCCAGTATAACAGCTCAACTCCTTATTTGATATGCCGGACACAGCCAATGGACAACAGTGTTGTTGTTTCTGGAAAGGAAAACCTATCCTCAATTTTCCCAATTTTCTCTTTCCCAATGTTTTTTACATGACTTAAGAATGAAAATGATAGGTGGGCCATACTCTAATCCCTCCCCCCTCAATCCTAAGGTCCTTGTAGTAGGCAGCACTATGCATGCACAGCATCAAATCAATATTGCTTGGGTCTGATTGATCAACTAAACTAATCTTACGGCAAATTTTGAACAAATTTGGCAAATTTTGGACATCTATACTTTCAGGTAAATGAGATTGCTTTCTTTTAGAAAAAAAAAAAGTCTATCATTGTTTTCCAAGAAAAAGCATCGCTGTTGTCCATGGGCCAAATCCAGTATTCCGGCTCAACTCCATACCTGCTATACTGGACACTGCCCATGGACAGGAGTGGTGTTGATTCTGGAAAAGAAAGCATACCCTCTTTCCCAATATTTTCTAGCATTCTCCTTTAAGACTTTAACTATCTCTGAATTTGTGAACGGGAACACATGATACGCTTGAAAAATAAACTTGTCTTCCTATTCAGTTGTATTTCTCTAAGGATTATGAGCAGCTTTACCGGGCAAGCGAGGTGATTCATGACGGTTTCCAAGTTTGAGATAGGAGGTAGAGGCATTTGATGAAGTGCTACACGTCAAAGTAATTTATTGATGCCTGACTTGGCTGCTTAGTCTGACAACTCAAGACTGTATTCCTTTCCTAGGAAAAGATATTGAGGAAGAACAAAATATCAAGAATATGCCACAAGCCCCACATTTCAATGGTGCAGTCTGGCAAGAAGATCTGTGCCTCTGCTGCAAGCTAGTAAATACTAGGTCATTGTAAAAAGCTTCTATGTGGAATTATTAAAAAGCAATGCACCCCTTAAAAAATTGGAAAAAAGAAGCAGAAACATGATCCAGTGCACTAGAACAAGGTCACTGCAAAGGGTTCACTGATGTAATATTATATTCAAAATTATGGACACCTTCAGGGTCAGTTTTTTATGACTACATTTGACTCATCTTGGGCTAAAAGAATTTTTTCAATTGGTCATTATTAATAAATATTCAGAAGCTTTGTCATAAAGAGTTAACTTCTGCCTAACTGTGAGAATCATACTTTCACTTTCACTTTGTACCGGTCATTTAATAACCGTACCTCTAAATTACTAATCGCTCAAAAACACGTATTTAAGCAACATTCTTATCAGTAAGATAAGAATTGAACTATAACGAGTGTTGATAAGGTCATCAGCCGAGCTGCCTGACGGAACACAGAGCCTGCTACTAGAGAATCTCAAGGTTGTATAGAGAAGGGGGCTCAACATTTTTAGACCAATTGAAAAATTGATTTGTAGCTCAAAATGAGTACAATGCAATAATAATAATACTAATAATATATTTTTTTAATTGCCCGCAAAGGTGTCCATAGCCTTTAAGTTAAATGTTGTGATTTGTTATATTTGTGTACCTAATGACACTGTATGGACAATAAAGAGCTAAACCTGTGTTTACATGTTTGGTTTCTGGGGAGAGGAACCCTAGGTCTGTCCCCAGAGGAGTCTAAGCAGAGGAAGAGGATAGATGTCTGTGAGAACGCTCTGCAGACAAGGCCTCAAGTCCCAGAGAACCACCATCTCTCAGATTTCTACAGCTAAAGGAAATCTGATACATCAGAGTACTTCAGAAAGCGAAAACGATGTTAGAAGGTCCAGATCCAGGATCTACAAAGCCATGCACTGGAGTCAAAAAGAAGGTATTGTGCACGTTTATGGCAGAAAGACCTTATTGCTGTCATAGGGAACATTGCCAGCGCACCCTTCCACATATTGAGACAGTTTGGCCAGCCATACCTCAAATCTGCACCCCTCAGCTGGGAATTTGCTGAGACATTGAACAAGAACCTCACTGCATGCCTAAGGCTCTGTTGAGAGACTTTAGAGAGTATTGCTGTTGTCAATAGGTTGGTATTGCACATGGCTTGGACTATGTTGTATGCCTCAAGAGTGTGCCTTGCTACTGTTGGATGTACTACTACTCCTATTCTGCACTCTAGACGTGTTCTTCTGTTCGAGACTTGTTTATTGATACCAACTGGCCTGGTTACTGAATCCAATATACATCTGCTGCTGCATCCCCACTCCTGCCTTGCACCCAGCCAAACACTTAACATCAAGGGCACCCAAACTACCATCAGGTAAGAGCCCCAGCATTAGGGCGTGTCCAAATGGCAAAAGGGTTATCCTTCCAGTCACTGTATAGACTCAGGGACAGCCAGTGTGAGGATTGCCACTGTAACCCTAACCACCAGCATAGCCACTACCTTCTTCCCATCCTAAGCTCCCCTCTCCCAGGCTTGCTGCAATAAGATTCGGCATTGTTGTTGCTATCATATTTAGCCACTTCTAAACTATCCCGGGTAAAAGATGCTGGATGACAACCTTTAGTAGCACTCATTACAGTGTCTCTTCCTTATACTGGTTTTAGATGATCGTCTTACAATTGCATTTCAACGTCTGGATTATGGCTGCAAGACTTAGACACTCTGAAATTCTACTGAACCTATCTTAGATAATCAAGATAAGATCCTACAGATGATTTCAGTAGAACTGTGGAGGGGTCCAGGTACTGGAACCACAATGCAGATCCCAGAATGTGGCCACCTGAAACTGGCCTCATGGTTGACTATAACAAGTTCTTTATACTTTTTTCGTTAATTTATTACTATGGTAATTTAGCACATACACAAAGAAACAAGGTAACACGACCTAGAAAAACATTTTCTATATCTATATAGAGGATGATCCCTTAATGATTATCCAACTCTATCTCCAAGTAGATAATCTTCTCGGAGCATAAAGTCAGAAATAGCTTCTGAACAGACTTGTCATACACATTACATGAGAACATTCCTGCCAATCACACATGTAAGAAGCAGGTCAAAGAACACGTAATCTGTAAGGAGACAAACATTCTTACAGGTGAAAAGTAAAGGAATTTATTCACGAAGAATAGAAGCCACTAAAATTTGGAGCAGTGAGTCATAAGCTAGTTAATGATAAGCCACCATAGGCATGAGCCAAGATCATGAAATGTTGGATAAATTGTCATCACACACGTATGACTTTGTGCATGAGTTTAAAGAGAGATCCACATCCAGTATACCTCAGCATCACACGTCACACACGTGCACTCTCTAGGGTGCCTTACTATGGAGCTCTACCACACTGTGTGTGCAAGATGTCACCATATGACACCATATTATAGAGGCAATGTCTCTAGGGGAGAATATATCTATAATATGGCATATAATGGAAAATTGCATGGAGGTTTGACATTGGAGGACCACATCGGTACGGTATGAGTCTATAGATTACTACTTAATTTATGACAAAGTATAACGGTAGCTCATAGATGTTAATGAGACCTGAATTTGTGGGTATCCACACAATAGAAAAATGAAGGACAGCTCACCAACTGGAACCCACCTTCCAGACTGATGAGCAGGGTGCATGGAAATTCCTGACCTGGCCATGGGTCTACAGAAATAAAGAGACAAAAATATCAATCTCCAGCACTACCATAAGGATACAGCCACATGGTCAGGTTTTGCATGAAGTTCTGGAAGCCAAAACCAAGAGTGAATTCAAAACAGAGGACAAGTCATATTTGGCCTTTATACTATCTCTTCTTCTATGAACCACTCCTGATTTTGTCTTCTAAATCTGGAATCTTGACCCTGTGGCCCTTCCCTAAAAGATCCATTTTTTCTTTGCTACAAAAAAAAAAACACACCAAAGGCATCCACAGAAGATGCTTGCATGTATCGACAGCAATAACTGCTGTAGGAGGTGTAAAAGTAGCAGTCACACCTGGATCTGGTACCCAAGAAGGTGAAAGGTTCCTCTAGCACTTAAAAGACAACAGAATTTAAAATAGCACATGGTAGGTAGAGACATGGAAAAGTGTAGGGGCTCAAAAATTTAAAGTTGTGAATTTCACTACATGAAAATGAGGAATCTCAATCATTCAGTATTGATTAGTTACCGGGACTTTCGTTCCTTTAAATTTTTTTGTCACGATTTCAAAAATGCAAGGAATGTATGGAGAGAGTTCACATGCTAAAGTCATAACATACATGGCGGGTACTCGCTGTATAATGCAGCAGGTACCCACCGGCAGCACCCGGGATTGTCGATGTCGCTGATCCTCCTTAGATGCTGCTTTAAATAGCGACTGCGGCATCTGCAGGTTAGACAAAGGGAGGGGCTCCCTTTGTTCTCTGATTGGAGCCCCTGTGATGAAATCATAGGGCTCCTATCATATGCTATGACAGCCTAGGGTCTTGTGAAGGCTCCCAGAGATGTCATAGCAGGCTGCCTGAAAAGCTGTGCCAAAGACATGGCTTGACTGGCAACCTATGAAAATTCCATAGACTGCAATAGTATTCAGTCTATGGTACACGTGATCAGAAAATGGTATATATTCAAGTCCCCTATTGTAACTAAAAATGACAGTTAAACAAATAAAACAAAGCTTAAAAAAATCTAAAAAAATCACACACCACTTCCCAATTTTACACATAAACAATAAAAAAATAAACATAACAGGTATCACTGCATCTGAAAAATATTCAAACTATTAAGATATAAAAATATTTTTCCTACGCGGTGAATGCCCTAACCGAAAAAAAAATTAAAATAGGAGATTCACCATTTTTTTATCCCCCTTTCCCCTCCAAAAAGTGAACAAAAAGTGATTAAAAAAACATATTTAACCAAAAATGGTTCCAATAAAAACTACAGTGGGTATCAGAAAATGTCCCATGGAAAGAAATTGTGCATTTTTTCAAAGGTCTTATATTTTTTAATTAAATAAAACATAAAACTATACAAATTTGGTATCATTAATCATTCTGACCTGCAAAATAAGAATGGCATAATATTTTTAGAGGATAGTGAATGAGGTAATATAAAAACCAAAAAAGTTGTCAAAATTGCATTTGTTCTTTAATTTCACCCCACAGAGTTTTTTTCCCATTTTCCAATACAAGGTATAGTAAAGTAAACGGGCCATTAAAAAATACAACTTGTACCTCAAAAAATAAGCTCTTATAGGGCTATAATATATTTAAAAATATGCATACACTGTAGAAATATTTTAAAAGTTTTGGCTTTTGGAGGATAGAAGGGAAAATATGAAAACGTAAAAACAAAAATTGGGTTCTCCCCACCATTGTTGCTCTGTGAACCCTACAATTCCTCGGGGTCACTTAGCTCTTCAGGATCACCATCTTCTCACCTTAGATGGTTGGCACACCTCAAGAAGGCACTCTTATGCTGCAGACTGGGGTGCAAAATGGCCGCAACCAGCTTTATTGTCACTTTAACAGCAGTCAAAAGAACAGACATAAACACAAATCCTCAGCCGTCTGGCCACTAACTACACAGTAGTTTCTCTCTCTACCGGGATCTGGGACTACCACCCAGCACCCCAAAACACCACTAAGTGCTTACTCCACACAGGGTCAGAGGGTCCCGGGTCCCACAGGCCCTGATTGAGGAGCCCAGCCCACATTTACATGAGCTCTTCAGCTGACTGCTAATTATCCTCATTACCAGCCTAGCTGATAAAGACTGAGGAAAAACCCTATTTTCCCAGCTTTTTTTGTTCTCACCCAGCTTCCTCTGGGTGAGATGCACCATTTTAAGGGCCCTCAAACGGCCCTCTGGCAGGTCCACTGCCACAACAGCTATTGTAAATTACTTTATTATTATATTATTATTATTATTATTATTGTGATTATATGTTAATTATATTATTATTGTAAATTATTAAACAAAATTTTTAAAACTACAACTTCTATCCAAATAAGACACAACTATAAAGTTTCTGTAGTTAAAGTAAAACTTTACTTGTAAACATTTCACCAGTGAAATCTATATAAAACACTGAGGAAATGTTCAAATCCTTTGCTTTTCCCATCCTGTACTAAGTTTTAAGATGTTTTTCTGCGTTCATATCCAAAGATTCTAAACCTGTATTCAAAATCCTGCTGGTTTCCTTTTATCAGGGAGCAGTGCATTGTGGGTGGTCACATGACACACTGCACACACCCTCTAGGTAGCCCGTGGAGATTTTCTACTTTCACTATGAAAAAGGATGAAGAAAAGGTCACGATGTAACTCAATATCAGTACAAAATAAGTAAAGCAAAGCATTTGCAAAGTTACTCTGCATCTTACGTAGGTTTCATTGGTGAAATATAATAAAAAATGGAGCTACACTTTAACAACTTACAGCAGCGTTAGCATTAGTACTGCAATGGTTAAACGCCAGAAGATTTAACATGTAGGCTACAAAATTTTATTTTTCTGCTACAGTCAGGCTCTTGACAAGATGATATCCATAGAAATGTGAAGTCAAAAGATTGTGTAGCCCTCAGCTGCACAGTCCCACAACCAGGGAACGATTACTAAGTAAACCAATGAAATTGCCGAAGTGCTTAACTTGTCTCTGCTTGTTTTGCCTTTTGCTCTATGGAATGATGAATTTTATACAGGTGTCTCCATCTCCTAAACCAGGTGAGGATTGATGGGGAGTCGAGGAGCTATCCATCATCGTGGGCAGGTGGCACAGTATTGGAATTTCAGAAAATCTGTTCCCAATCACATTCACTGCTAGGCGAATGTAACGACCCTCTCCATGATGCCGTGCTGAAAATCAATGCGCTGCATTCAAGGTCAATGTACTGATAGCAAACTCTTTACAGGTTGATGGATAGGTTGTGGTCATTCAGAATAAATGTGAGAAGAAAGTGACAGGAGAGAATCCTAATACACTGCTTGTGCCAATATATTTTTTGTCTTGTCAGAGGAATCCTATACTGCCAGGGATTAGATAATCTTTCCTTGTTTTGTTCTGAATCTTCATTATATACTACAGTCTTGTAAGGTCAGAATTATGTGATGGGTCTGATTCAGTGGTCTAAACAAATATCACAGGTCTAACTACTACTGGTTTCATCATACGGGCCAAAAGACTTCTAGGGCACACTCAGACTCAAGGATTCAGGTGCTCAATGGGGCTTCTGGAGCCCTATAGATAAATTAAAAATGGTTTCCATCATGGTAACACTTGCCCCTTTCACATCATTCAACCAGGAGGTCCATTTTCGGAGACCTGGCGTGGTCTGCCCCTTTGGAACAGAATGATGACTAGAAGATGTAAAAAATGCTTAAAGGGGCTGTCCAATCTGTGAATTATAGGATGTCATTGAGGAGGGATTCCTTACTTGAAAAACTCCATGAACCAGAGAACAAAAATTGGTGGCATCATGGTCAAATGAAGCTGAACCCCAGCCACTGCTGAACTGCATCTGATCGGGTCCCCTCTGCTCTCTACTATCAGCTCCCCTCTCAACACGTAGTAAATACCTAAAAATACCTAGCCAGCCAATCATTGGCTGACGCATTTCACTACTGTGGCCTGTGATTGGCTGAAAGGGCATTTCGAAGCATTTCCTGTGTGACGAGATGGGAGATGTAAGACGAGAGCAATGGGGAACCAGACAGCATCAAAACAGTAGCAGCAGGGAATTGTTGAAAGTATTGGTTCTTTTATGTTTTTATGCCACTCTGAATCCACTGCCACAAATTTTTGTTCCGTCTTTTAAAGAGCAGCTTCCCCTCTAGCCAACTCATTATTGTGCAATAATCATTGTATGGTCCTCCACTAATTTGTATTACCTCCATGTAATGCCATCAATTGTGGTCACATGAAGTTTTCCTGATGATAAGTCATCTCCATACTTTCAAAAAGCCTGGCCCACATCGGTCAACTGATCGTTACTTTGGTTTTCGACTAAGGTGAGGGTTGACTAGTTTGGAGTCAGGACAAAAACGTTCAAGGGAAATTCCCATGAAGACTTTTATAGCATATCGACAAGATGCACACCTCTGGAACACGCATGTATCTCGAGAATAGGCCCCTGTCTCACAGGAATGGCCTTTCTTGTACTTATTGGACATTTATGACATCTGTCCTAAATGTTCAGATTGGACAACCTCTTTAAATCTTGACTTTTCCAACAAAGCATTTTTCTACCATAATTTTTAGATATGGTGTGGTCAAGAAATCTTACCATTGGGACATCCACTGATCTCAAGCACGTAACCTAGGCTAAGTCCACATCTGGGTTTTAGCATTCTGGTACTCTGTTCCATCAGGAGAACAGAGTTCAGGAACTGCTGTATCTGGCATAACTGGGCAATGCCTGGGCATGCCAGAACCCTGTTCAAAATAATGGCATCCAGCAAGAATGCTAGCTTTCTGCTGAAAAAAAAACCTTGCATGCAGAGTTATTTTTCCAACAGAAACCCAACATACCTGCTGGAATCCCATTATACCAGCAGATCCCATTATAGTGACTGGGGATGCAGCGGGCCCTGGCGGTGTCTGGCTATGGCAAATATGGTAATTCCGTTTGTAAAGAAAGAAAAGGAGAACCCTATGGGCAGGACCGGAAAAGAGTATGGGTAGTTACACACGAGACTGGCCCCTCACCTATTGATGTGCTGAGCAGACAATGGCTATCAAGACATGTAGGAGAAGTTGCCTCTCCTGCTACACGTCATCCCACTGGAATTCTTGCAGGTCTGGACTCCGGAGTATACAAAAAGTAATTATAGTCAAAAATGGGAGCCTCTGGTGACATTATGGAGAGAAGCGATCCAAAGGGAGGTTGAGAGCAGAATTTTATTGGTCGAGATTAGACATGAGCAAAGTTTTGGAAAATTTCATTTGGCAGCTTCGCCAAATTTTACAAAAAAGAAAAGCTTTGCAATGTATTACTTCGTCACGAAGCGCAATTCTTTGTTAGTACTGGGTTCAATGACAGGGACCGGTGATTATGCTCCTCCCCGCCATTGTACCCCTCAGATGCCACATTCATACATGATCACTTGAGCATCTAATAAACATAACACGGTGTAAAGAAAAAAAATTCTTGTTTGAAGATCTGGAGCAAAATCTCACGCAGTCCAAGGTGACGTCTTCACGCCAGGCGGCGTGGTGACGTCATACGTTACTGTGCAGGGGATTTTGTGTGAGATCCTCAAGTAAGATGCGCCGGTCAGCTCGTTGTGAGCAAATACATCAGGTATTTGTTTTTTGCACTATTCCAGGTTAAATCGATTTGCTACATCGAAGCATGAGGAAATTCGGCTTTGCTGGGAATCGAATTTATCCTGAAATTCAGCACTAGTGGAGATCAACGTGTTTCAGGACAGTACTGATCCCTTTGTCATGGGGTGTCAGTATGATGCCGAAACGTTTTGATCTCCATTCTCCACCAATGAAATTCTGCTCTCAGCCTCTCTGAAGCTCCCGTTTTCTCTCTGCAGCAACTCTAGATATGGCAATTCCACGAGTCTGCTCCTCTTCTGGAACAGAGTGCCGGAATACTGTTGATGTGAACCTAGCCTTACCCAAACATCTTCATCTACTTGGAAATCTACTTAAGTTAGACCTTACAAAGCATAGTCCCCAAGACAGGCCATACCACCCAGCGTTACCGTTTTGAACCCTGTGATGCCCGTGAAGCACACGGTTGGCATAATTATTACAGATGTAGAGTTTTGCACGTTGAGTTTAGTTCTGAAAGACAGTATAAGTCACCCGCACAAAGAGTCTAGTATTGTGAAGTGACTCTCCACACATTGTTTCCCCATGACATTGTCCAGGTACATTGATGATTGTGGTATTATGCAAAGTCTATAAACTAACGGCGTGTTGCTGCGGACATTCTGCTGACAAATGCTAAAATAATTATCCTTTTGGGATAGGTTTTTACCTTCTCTTTGAAATTATTCAGTGGCAAAAACTATTTAATAGAATTATACGCTCGTTTCTGATTTATGAATGGATAGCGAGAATCACCTGCGCCATTACGATGACAAAATGCCTTTTATGTCTTTTTTGTCGAGAATATTAGTGATGCTCGGCATACTGAAATCAAGCGCCTTGCTTCCTGGTGACCAGAAGCTAATTTACAAGAGAGACAGAGATTCACCCCCTCCTATCGAGCAGTCATTCATTACTGAAATATGGCGTTGGATTGTCCTACCCGCAGCAGATGAAAACAGGTATTATTATGATCCAGGACATCATTCAGACCTTAATTACAAATTGGAATATAAATAATTTGCTTAGCGCCAATCTTAAATAACTGTAAAATGATTAAAGCTGCAATAAGGCAATCATCGAGGAGCGCGCCGGACAGGTTGGTGGATCGGGAGCTCGCCCATAGATCATTGCTGGTCGGTGACATTGAAATGAGGAATATCATTTAAATTATGCAAATAAAAGCTATTGTGTGGCGCTGGCATCTCACTGATCTGTGGCTTCTGAATGAAGTCCGGATTTAAAGGGGTATCCCGATTTCAACAACTGAAGCTCATTCATCGTATGAGAAAAAAAACGTGCATTAATTTCTCATCATTTCAGGATCTCTGCTTGCAGTTAGTGAATGGGAATAGTCACTGTTAGTCACTGCCAAAATATAAAAATCATGTGGTGATCACATCTTGAAACATGGCATGAGGCTGTCCAAGATTTATTTCAATTCCCTGAGTAAACAATGGCGGTTCCCATTCAGTGCCTGCAAGCAGAGAGCTTTAAAGGGGTTTTCTGGGATAACTACAGTTTTTAACATGCACACTCATGAAGTTGCTTACCTCATGTACATCTTCCCCGTGCCCCCCCCCCCATTTTTTTACCAGTTTTCACCTTGTAAAGCAATGACTCTGGTTTTCTGGTTCGTTTCCATCCTATATGTAGCACTTCCTGTTGCTGCATCGAAGCAAACCCATGATGCACTTCTCCTTCCTCTGCACCACCCCAAACAACACCTAGCTGGTTTATAGCTCCTCCCACTCAGCTAGTTATATAGACACTCCCCTATTACTTCCCCTAACAACACCCAGCTAGGTTATAGCTCCTCCCACCCAGCTAGTTACATAGACACTCCCCTATCACTGCCCCTAACAACACTCAGCTAGTTACATAGGCACTCCCCTATCACTGCCCAGGCCAGGGACAAAACATCACAGGAAGTAAGAAATAGTTGCATCGACATGGTCATGTGACCGTAGCCCGGAACAGGAGATAGGAGCAAAAAAGGTAAGTTAAATAAATTACAAAATGACAGCTGCCTTCATAAAGGATCATTTTAAAGGATGTCTGCAAAATAGAAAAATTCCTTAAAGGGCATCTGTCAGCAGTTTTGTACCTATGACATTGGCTGACCTGTTACATGTGCGCTTGGCAGCTGAAGGCATCTGTGTTGGTCCCATGTTCATATGTGCCTGTATTGCTGAGAATAATGAAGTGTTAATATATGCAAATGAGCCTCTAGGAGCAAAGGGGGCTTTACCATTACACTTAGAGGCTCTGCTCTCTCTGAAACTGCTGCATCCTCTGCACGTTCAATGATTTTATGAATTATCAAGGCCAGGTGTGATCACATTTACACTGCTTGGCCCTGTCTATCAAAGTGCAGGGGATGCAGCAGTTGAAAAGAGCTGAGCCTCTAAGAGTAAGGGCAATGCAACCGTTGCTCCCAAATGCTCATTTACCATTAAGGCCTTGTTCACACTTCTGTTATTTGATCAGTCATTTCCATCAGTTATTGTGAGCCAAAACCAGGTGCAGGTCAAAAACACAGAACAGGTGCAGATCTTTTCATTATACCTTAGGTCTGTGTAGCCTCCATTCCTGGTTTTGGCTCACAATAACTGATAGAAATAACTGATCAGATAACTGATGTGTGAACAAGCCCTAACATAGGTAAAGATATTTTTTTCCATGTCAAAGACATCTTAAGGAGTTGCCATGATGCTGCTGAAGACACATCCTGTGCAAGACTAAATGTTGAATTTTTTTACAATTTATTTGCAGTGATCTGCAGATTTTCATAATATAAAGAACCAGATTAAAAACCTTTTTATGTCTCACAAAATATATTTTGTTTCTACTCTCTGTATTCTCGTGTGTTTTTTTTTTATTTTCCTAAAAGCCATCAAGACATAAGATGGAGAACGTAACCAAATCTAACACAGAGCACATTAACCGCAATAAAATGATGGTGTTACCAGAAAAAAGATGATATATAATAAAGCTTATCTTAAATGTGTATTATATACCTATTGCCAAGACATAAAACCTCTGAACCTTCTGATAGATGCATCAGTGTCATAAAAAACAAGGCATGATGTAATGGATTAGGGATGATTATCCTATCAGTATCAGAGGCTCTATAAACTTTTATGACAGCTTCTTTGAGGCATGACTACAGATGCTTATACCGTACATTGTAGGCTAATATGATATAAAGAGGCTGTGCTTTGTATGAACTTTATGTACACATTGAAATAATACAGTAAAATAAAGGGACACATTCTTGCAGTGACCCAGAGGGTTACTGCTAATGGTGAGATTTTTTCTAATATGTGGTCAAAGTTTAAGATTGTTTTAAGGTCCTGGCTTAGTAACTATATCTGGGCAAGGGCGGGGACGGGCCCAATGCACCTTGAACTTGGTTCCTTCCTGGGAGACGGGAGTTGCTCTGTGGGTGTGAGCAGTGATAGCAGCCTGCAGGAGTCTGAGTCCTTTGAGGAGCTACTCTAGTTGGGGCCCAAGAGAAAACTTTCATAAACCCATCCCAATTTAGTGAAATTGGGTTTAAACATGCACCCATATGGGAAGTGAAAGGGCGACTGCCTGTGGAGGTAATCCACACATTTTGGCTATAGCATTGTATAGCATGTATAGCATTTTGACTAGGTGTAAAGGCCTAAGGTCCCTAGCCATAGGAGAGAGACAGATTATACATTTTTTCAAAAGTCTACACTCCACAGTGGGTATTGTATAAGCATACATTGGGAGAACATTGGATTGGAGAGAAGGTAGGCTGAATAATATAATAAATAATAATATAATAAAAACCTTTGGATATGGGACATGGAATTAACCCTATTGCTTCAGGAAGTAATTGAGACTCTTACCAAAAATTGTGCATAGATTGCACAGACTTTAGTAAAGAACTGTTTGTTTTGTTCGACAACTCTAGTCTGGCTGTAATTTTCCACCATCACTGAACCCTTAATGTGAGGGTCTTTTCACCAGGGTGTGCCCTGGGGAAGTCAGTGTGTCCCAGCTTCAATGTTCCAGAGAACAGCTGGAGCAGGATCCCCAGCACATGAGTGACAAATTTCCACTTCTCTCCACCTGGTGCCTCCCATGCTAGCCACAGTATTCCTTTCATCTACTACGGGGCTCTTGGAAAGAGGGTTCCCTGTACTGGTTAATCCATCCTGATTTTTGGTGGCTAGAAGTTAGAACCTACACAGGACTATGCTGGTTTGGAGCTGAGGAGTTGAAACCAACGGAGAAAGGAGTGCTCTGTTTCAGCTGAAGTAGCTAACCAGTAGAGAAAGCCAACAGTTAGGTAAGGACTGTACATTTTTTTAAGTCGCTGGGTCACCCAAAACATGTCAACCACTACCACCTATTGAGAGACTTTTGTAAATGGTAAAACTCTGCCTCTCTAGAATTATCTGAGAAGTGAGTTGAAGATTGATGCCCAATTTGAGCTTCACTGCCAACTAGGGTTAAGCCAAATTTTAGATTTGTACCGAACTTTGAGAGTTCGGGTACCCGGACCCGAACCCAGACTTTTTCACTGAAGTTCGGGTTAGAGTTCGGTGTTCGGGTGATTTTATTATTTTCCATTATAACATGGTTATAACGAAAAATAATAGCATTCTTAAGACAGAATAATAAATAAAATGTCCATTGCGGGGTTAAAATAATAAAAAAAATGCAAAAGGACGTCATTGGAGGTCCTTTTGCAGGTCCTACTGTAGGAACAAAGAAGAGGATACCGGCAGCTCGATCAAGTGGATATGGTGAGTTTTTAAAATTATTTTAACCCCTCAATGGCCATTTTATTTATCATTCTGTCTTAATAATGCTATTATTTTCCGTTATAACCATGTTATAACGGAAAATAATAAAGTCAAGTTCGCGTCCCCATTGACTTTAATGGTGTCCAGATTCGGGTTGAATTTTGGGTCAAGTTCGGGTCCCGAACCCGAACTTTGACCGGAAGTTCGACCGAACCCGGCGAACCAAAACTTCCACGGGCTCGCTCATCCCTACTGCCAACGTCTCGCCTTCAACTCTGTTCTTCCACCACTGAAGAACAGCATGGGTGCCAGCACTGCCCTGTCATGATATTATATTGTATAAACAGGGACTTTCACATTACAGAGAACATCCAAGAACAATTTGGACTGAAATAACCTTTACAAATGATAGCTGGGCCCAACCAAAGTAGTATGAACTTCAGGAACTCAATTGGTTAATGAGTGAAGCTCTAGAGATATTGGATAAACATCATCCTTCAGTTTTTACACAGTATGTATGCATTTCTACATGTACTGTATGTAGAGAGCTTGGAAATGTCACTATTGGTTCTGTCTTGTATAACATAAATTGTATTTTTAGTTTAGTATTTCTTTATATAATAGACACAGATGAAAAAGAAAAAAAATCTAGAGCGTTGTGCGATGGAAAGCATCAGAGCCAGGTAAAACACAGATGTCATTACAGATCACCGCTTCCCTTCCTTCCACCATTGTGCTAATGTATAGACAGACAAGCCTTGTTTTTCTATCTTGATTTCAGGAAACTCTGTCAAGACCAGTAAACTGCACCTCAGAACGGACCTATGGAGTCTACTGAAGTGTAACGTGTTGGAGCTGATCCTGAACGACTCAACATTCATGATGACCGTTTCAACTCTGTCTTCCAAATGGCAATGTAAACTATAATGAATGAATAAAGAAGGGCAATGTATACATCCTGCTAGCAATGGTGGGAGTTATCTCTTCATTTTATAAATTGTTCTGCAGGGGAGATCAGTATCTCTATTGCCAATGTAGCAAAGCAAATTCTGCAGGGGCAGGAAAAGCTCTACTGGTGCCTAAGGTAGTGGTTTCAGGATCTACCTTCCTTGCATGAACAATCATTCATGTCCCACAATAGACATTTACCACCTAATAGCTAGACTTGGACCTCCATGATTAGTGGAATGGGCCCTCTGTTTCTCCTCACTGCATGACCTTCGAGAGGAGATGTTTGAAAGGAAGGGTGGTCGAGAAGGTTCTTCAACTCTATTCAATGTCTATGGAACTGACAGTGACCATTGACTACAACAGTTGGGTATTTTCATCAGCCCCATAGACATTCAAAGGTATGACTGGTGCATGCTTGACTTATTCTCCACTCAAACTTCTTCTTCCTGCAGTTGTGTAGAGAGGAGGGACGGGTGGTTGGGACCTCCGTCCTAGTAATTGGAGGTCCCAGTATACCAGCTATCCTTTGGATAGCTGATAAACGTCCATTGTGGGGCAACACCTTCCATTGTCCATGCAGTGAAATACCACATTAAAGGCAGAATGTTTTCTTTTTTCTGTAAATTGTGCCCCCGCTCTATTTGGGAGTATGGGAGGAATCCAGAATACCTGGAGGAAACTCACATAAACACAGGGAGAACATACAAACTCCATCCAGATGTTTTCCTTGGCCAGTTCTGAACCCAGGACCCCAGTGCTGCAAGGCACCAGTGCTAACTACTGAGCCACAGTGCTGCCCTTTTTAAGTCATATAAAGTTATTGTGAAAGGACTGGCTAAAAAGATACCTCTCGAAAACAGAAGGAACTCTTCTCTGGGGAAAACTCCTTCAAGCAGAATTTACCATTGACATTATAAAGACTATAATCCTTAGCATTATGTACAACATATATGAATTACTTACATTTATTTCATGGCAGGTACCTTTAAATGGTTACTAATTTTTCTCACAGCTTTGAATAGATCGATAGTATACAGGAATATAAGAAACTTTGTGATAAATCTTATCAGAGAAAAATAGCTCTTTCTCAACTTATCAGCTCTTTTACTCCCAATTCCCAACCTTGTAAAATAACATTTTCCAAGTCAGTGAAAGAATGACTTTCAGATCACTGAAGGGGTGGTTGCTGGGAAGTGATATGACAGTTTTGCGATGGAGAATGTTAGTTTGGAAAGAGGAGATCTGATAAGTGGAGAAAGAGCCTTTTTTAGTCTAAGATACTGTATAATACAAAGTTTCTTCTATTCAACTGTACAACTAATTTAAGCAGAAATGTGAAAAAAATTTACAATTTAAGCTAGCGGTAAACAGGGGCATAGCTATAGGGGGTGCAGAGGTAGCAGTCGCTACCGGGCCCAGGAACCTGAGGGGGCCCGAAGACCCTTGTGGTACATAAGAAGATTATAGAAAATGCATGCTGGTCAAGTTACACTTCTGGCTGGAGGGAAAGGATTAGGTCAAGAATTTAGCATGGAGGGGTGCAGTTAAAATGTTTACCTCAGGCAGCATGAAGGCGATGTGCTTCCCTGCCCCTGGCCACAAAGCACTGAGGGAAGGGAGGCCCAAGCTGAACTCTTGCACCAGGGCCCATGAGCCTTTAGCTACGCCCCTGGCGGTAAATGTAAAGATTTGGACACTATGCGATGTGCATTCCTATTTGTTTTATTAAATAGGAATGCTTGCAGAGAAGGGGCCATACAAGGACATTTCTCACAACTTGAACCATTTTTCCCATTAACAGTAATTCATAGCTAATAAAAGCATTTTAATTGCCCTGTCTGTATTTCTCTCAGACAATAGATATATTAAACTAAGAGCTCATGAACATGGCACATGGCTGTATAGCTCCACATGGAGTCCCTAAGGTTCATATAGGCACTGTGGGGCTCCATATGTCTTCTAAAGCAGTCCATTTTTCTAAAGCAGTCCATACATACTTGATAGCTGTCAGCTCAGAGTTATTGCCTTTGACACCCCCTTACACATGCACACTCCACTTGATTGTGTGCCCATGTGTTCTGAATGAGTAGAAAGAAATAAGACATCAAAAGCATAAAGATCGGCCATGTTGAAATCTAACAAACCTATCCTTCTCTCCCTTTATATCTGGAGAGGTGCACATTTGATGGTTGGTTGGCTGCCATATTATAGCATGGGACATATACAGTGCCTTGCGAAAGTATTTGTCCCCCTGGAACTTTTCTACCTTTTGCCACATTTCAGGCTTCAAACAAAAGGATATAACATTTAAAATTTTTGGTGAAGAATCAACAAGTAGGTCACAATTGTGAAGTGGAACGAAATGTATTGGATCATTTAAACTTTTTTTGTAATAATAAAACTGAAAAGTTGGGCGTGCAAAATTATTCGTCCCATTTACTTTCAGTTCAGAAAACTCCCTCCAGAAGTTCATTGAGGATCTCTGAATGATCCAATGTTGTCCTAAATGAGTGATGAAGAGAAATAGAAACCACCTGTGTGTAATCAAGTCTCCGTATAAATGTACCTGCTCTGTGATAGTCTCAGGGTTCTGCATCATGAAGACCAAGGAACACACCAGGCAGGTCTGTGATACTGTTGTGGAGAAGTTTAAATCCGGATTTGGATACCAAAAGATTTCCCAAGCTTTAAACATCCCAAAGGAGCACTGTGCAAGCGATCATATTGAAATGGAAGGAGTATCAGACCACTGCAAATCTACCAAGACCCGGCCGTCCCTCTAAACTTTCATCTCAAACAAGGAGAAGACTGATCAGAGATGCAGCCAAGAGGCCCATGATCACTCTGGATGAACTGCAGAGATCTACAGCTGAGGTGGGAGAGTCTGTCCATAGTACAACAATCAGTCGAACACTTCACAAATCTGCCCTTTATGGAAGAGTGGCAAGAAGAAAGCCATTTCTCAAAGATATCCATAAAAAGTCTCATTTACGGTTTGCCACAAGCCACCTGGGAGACACACCAAACATGTGGAAGAAGGTGCTCTGGTCAGATGAAACCAAAATCCAACTTTTTGGAAACAATGCAAAACGATATGTTTGGCGTAAAAGCAACACAGTTCATCACCCTGAACACACCATCCGCACTGTCACACATGGTGGTGGCAGCATCATGGTTTGGGCCTGCTTTTCATTAGCTGGGACAGGGAAGATGGTTAAAATTGATGGGAAGATGGATGGAGCCAAATACAGGACCATTCTGGATGAAAACCTGTTGGAGTCTGCAAAAGACCTGAGACTAGGACAATGATCACAAACATAAAGCAAAATCTACAATGAAATGGTTCAAAAATAAACGTATCCAGGTCTTAGAATGGCCAAGTCAAAGTCCAGACCTGAATCCAATTGAGAATATGTGGAAAGAGCTGAAAACTGCTGTTCACAAACGCTCTCCATCCAACCTCAAAGAGCTCCAGCTGTTTTGCAAGAAAGAATGGGCAAGAATTTCAGTCTCTAAATGTGCAAAACTGATAGAGACATACCCCAAGCGACCGCAGCTGTAGTTGCAGCAAAAGGTGGTGCAACAAAATATTAATGCAAGGGGGCCGAATAATTTTGCACGCCCCACTTTTCAGTTTTATTATTACAAAAAAAGTTTAAATGATCCAATTAATTCCATTCCACTTCGCAATTGTGACCCACTTGTTGTTGATTCTTCACCAAAAATGTAAAATGTTATATCTTTTTGTTTGAAGCCTGAAATGTGGCAAAAGGTTAAAAAAGTTCCATGGGGCCGAATATTTTCGCAAGGCACTGTATATGATATGCCATGAAAAAATCTTATGTGTCCATATATATAAGGTAGTGAGCCTCTACCAATATGGATCCATAATATGGCAGTGTGGCAGATAATGCTATGGATGGACTATAAAACACCATCGCTCTCCTGGCTGATGGTGCTATGGTCTGATCACTTCCTTGCCAAAATTTTAGTTGATTTTTTCTTTTAGTAAATACATTTTCCATTAGTAAATCAACATACTGAACACTTACTACAGGTTCTTGTTTCAAGTGTTTTGGATTTCAGAGTGTATTCATGGATTTCGGACCCTTTTTGATCATTTATGGACATAAGACACCTAACATGAACCCATTCATCATTGTTTTCTCGTGATGTAGAACTACTCAGCTGTAACATCTGATCATTCAGGCATTTTGACACCATCACGACATGAACCCATTAGTGGTCAATATCAAATAAGTGACTTAACAAGTAAAAAGGGAAGTTTCTTTAGTCTTTGGAGTCATAAATCTGTTGATTCTTTTTCATCCACTAATTAGATTGTACTTGTTAATGTTAAATTGATAACATGATTGAATAAAGGTATCACACTCATTAGTTTAATGAGGGAAACTGTGAAGAATTATCTTCTCACTTTGTTGTCCTCTGTCTGCGATGTAGGGTAACAGAACATGGCTGGTCGTTCCTTTCATTAGATGAAAACATTAAAATGTACAGAATCCAGAAGATGATCAATTTGCATTGAATTTCCTACATGTCCTACATCATAGATTAATTGTGCCACATTTAAACAGATGTAAGCACTACATACAGGGGCGGACTGGGAACTTAAAGTGACCCTGGAAAAAATACTAAAAGTGCCCCCGTTTTGTAGTCGGGTCCAAACTGATGGAAGACAGGGACAGTAATACCATATTGTAGCACATTATACCACCCCAACAGAGCCAAATACCACAGTCCATGACAAAATACTGCCAGCAGCACAAAATACAGCCCCAAAAACTTCCACTGGCCGGCCGTGAGGAGGACTCAGGCAGCCCCCTGGGCATCGGCCCACTGGGAAACTTCCCTGTAAGGTCTATGGCCAATCCACCCCTGACAACATACAGTAAATAGATTGGAAGCTTTAAATTAAAAAAGGTTCTTCACTTTTGACTATCCTTACTTTTTAGAAGGATCTCTTGGCAACAAGCAGATACCTTGTTGTACACTTTGTTATCTGTGGCAAAACCTGGCAGTAAGTGTTCAATTTCCCTGCAGTGCCACCACAGGAGAAATTAAGCATTGCATAGTGCATTCAAATGAGAATGTTGTCTGTGAGATGCAGGTCAGGACAGGTCCTCCAGAACGAGAGACACTCTTTGTAACCGATCTCCACACTGGGCCATGTATGAAGATAATAAAAAGAGGACATCAGAATTATCAGAATTCCATAAATTATTATATGAAAATGTTTTTTATAAACAGGACTGCCTCTTTTTAAGGTAGCATATGGCTCTAGTTATTAGGACAATACATGTTTGGCCCAAGTTTAGTAGACAGCTGGACTCTATGAGTATAACTACTAGTATTAGGAGGAATTTTAAAAAAATATTGAATGTGGTTGGTGGAAATAAATCCAGAGGTACCAGAACTGAAATACAACCATGGTAACCGTAAGGATTCTAGGAAGGAATTCATTTTAAGACCACCAATTAACTAATGTATTTTTTAGGCTTGTGTCACACCACTTTGTCAACGAAAAGATTTGACTTTTGGGCTGCTCCTAAGGGCGTTATCCTGGCAGTCTCCTGGTTTTCACCCTTTAAGTTTTGTACAGGGATCTGGACTTTGATGCAGGGGAACAACCAGGCTGCTACCTCCTGGAGTAGTCTCTGTATGATTGACAGCTGTCCCACAGGGGTCAGAGACACCAGTGAAGCGCACAGAGGGTTTAGACAAAGTCATAATCAGGGAGAAGGCTGGGCAGGCAAAGTATTAGCTAAATGGTAAACGGTCTGGTACGCAGCAAAGGGTCAATACGAAGATGAAGCACAGGTAAAGTCAGGCTGGGTCAGAATCCTGTAAATGGGCAGAGTCACTACACAGGCTAACAACAGACAGTAGACCTTTGCTGGAAGTTAGTAAGCTAGAGAATCTATTGATCATTCACCCTCCCACAAGAGAAGGTGCCTTAAATACCCCAGGGTTGCCAGCCATTGGTTAAGATTAGAGTGCAGCTGTGCCGGCCCTTTAAAAGCCAGACGGCGCATGCACAGCCAGCGTCGTCAAGCAGGCCACAGCCTGCAAAGAGGAACAGAGCAAGCCCAGAATCTGGGTCCACACGAAAGAAGGAGACAGGGGAAGGCAGGTGTACACCACTGGGAGAGATGACCAAAGCAGTGGCAGCTGCAGGTACTTTTTCAACCTTGAGGAGCTTTTTTGGGGTCTTCAGCATGCATATGCAATGAGTGTTGGCATTTTTAGAGTCTGTTTTAACAATGCTTTTTTCTCACTACACTTTGAACTGAGCTGTGCTTCATGTTCCATTCAAAATGCTATTCCCAGTACCAGTGTCTACAGGGAACAGCTGATCAGTGGGGCGTGGGGTGTTGGACCCTCACCAAATTGATATTAAAGGGGTTTTCTGGGATTTTACTACTTTTACTTCAGTATCTGATCGGTGGGAGTCCAACACCTAGGACCCCCTGCCGATCAGCTGTTTGAGAAGGCACCGGTGCTCCCATGAGTGCCGTGGCCTTTTCTTAGCTTTTCCTATGCCAGTGACGTTCCTTGGTCACGTGGCCTAGGAACGACTCAGCCCTATTGAAGTGAATGGGCTGAGTGCAATACCAAGCACCAAGTACATTCTCAAGCAGCTGATCGGCAGGGGTCCCGTGTTTTGGACCCCCACCGTAAGGATTCTAGGAAGGAATTCATTTTAAGACCACCAATTAACTAATGTATTTTTTAGGCTTGTGTCACACCACTTTGTCAACGAAAAGATTTGACTTTTGGGCTGCTCCTAAGGGCGTTATCCTGGCAGTCTCCTGGTTTTCACCCTTTAAGTTTTGTACAGGGATCTGGACTTTGATGCAGGGGAACAACCAGGCTGCTACCTCCTGGAGTAGTCTCTGTATGATTGACAGCTGTCCCACAGGGGTCAGAGACACCAGTGAAGAGCACAGAGGGTTTAGACAAAGTCATAATCAGGGAGAAGGCTGGGCAGGCAAAGTATTAGCTAAATGGTAAACGGTCTGGTACGCAGCAAAGGGTCAATACGAAGATGAAGCACAGGTAAAGTCAGGCTGGGTCAGAATCCTGTAAATGGGCAGAGTCACTACACAGGCTAACAACAGACAGTAGACCTTTGCTGGAAGTTAGTAAGCTAGAGAATCTATTGATCATTCACCCTCCCACAAGAGAAGGTGCCTTAAATACCCCAGGGTTGCCAGCCATTGGTTAAGATTAGAGTGCAGCTGTGCCGGCCCTTTAAAAGCCAGGCGGCGCATGCACAGCCAGCGTCGTCAAGCAGGCCACAGCCTGCAAAGAGGAACAGAGCAAGCCCAGAATCTGGGTCCACACGGAAGAAGGAGACAGGGGAAGGCAGGTGTACACCACTGGGAGAGATGACCAAAGCAGTGGCAGCTGCAGGTACTTTTTCAACCTTGAGGAGCTTTTTTGGGGTCTTCAGCATGCATATGCAATGAGTGTTGGCATTTTTAGAGTCTGTTTTAACAATGCTTTTTTCTCACTACACTTTGAACTGAGCTGTGCTTCATGTTCCATTCAAAATGCTATTCCCAGTACCAGTGTCTGCAGGGAACAGCTGATCAGTGGGGCGTGGGGTGTTGGACCCTCACCAAATTGATATTAAAGGGGTTTTCTGGGATTTTA
Source organism: Rhinella marina (assembly GCA_900303285.1). Lineage (NCBI taxonomy): Eukaryota > Metazoa > Chordata > Amphibia > Anura > Bufonidae > Rhinella > Rhinella marina. Next base: position 989,125 of record ONZH01002718.1, on the reverse strand, counting down.
CTACTTTTACTTCAGTATCTGATCGGTGGGAGTCCAACACCTAGGACCCCCTGCCGATCAGCTGTTTGAGAAGGCACCGGTGCTCCCATGAGTGCCGTGGCCTTTTCTTAGCTTTTCCTATGCCAGTGACGTTCCTTGGTCACGTGGCCTAGGAGCGACTCAGCCCTATTGAAGTGAATGGGCTGAGTGCAATACCAAGCACCAAGTACATTCTCAAGCAGCTGATCGGCAGGGGTCCCGTGTTTTGGACCCCCACCGATCAGATACTGATGACCTATCCTGAGGATAGGTAATCAGTAGTACAATCCCGGAAAACCCCTTTAATGACCTAATTTGAGGATAGGTCATAAAATCCATGGAAGACCCCTTTAAATATTCTTGATGATGAGACCTGCATGTGCACTGACAACAAAAGACTACTTAAAAATTAGCATGCATTTGTTAGGTATACACAGAGGAAGGGCCATCAGAATCATTTCCCTTTTTGGCCGGTTCTACCAAATCTACCAAATCTAGACTTTTTTTTTCTTCATTTTCTAATTTTACATTTTTTGTTGCTTGTGCTTTTTTGATATTTTTTTTTTTTAAATGAAAGCAAGTGAAACCATTTCTATAGGTGACCACACCTAACATGACCCTATATTTCCACCGGGCCAATAATAAAATAGCCTTGCAAATTGCTTTCACGTTCTAGCCTATATTTCCAACACTGGGAAGAAAAGGGAGAAGTGGAGTTTGTTTTTCATAGTTTTTTACGATTTTCTCCTTTTAATAATCGCTTTCATTATTTCCTTTTTGTCCTCTAACAATACGCCGTAGAATATTACTCTCCTGATTACCGGTTTCAAGCCCAATAGACTCATTATTCTGCCTCGGCTATAATGTGTTCCTTCAAAGAGGAACAATCTGAACTTTTGGCCATAAATTTATTTTTATGTAAAGTTCCTGCAGTGTAAATCCTAATATACTACACTGCAGCTGACATCGTCTTGACAAGAGACACATATACAAGTTCTACTGCACATCGTAGGAGAATCGGAGTAAACATTTTACGATGCACGGCATGAAATTCGCCTTCGCACACAAGGGGCAACAGAGGGGCACATAAAAGATGCATTTGGGTGATAGAGTATCCAAAAATATAGACAGGCTTGAGCGGCCAGACAGACAGCAGTGCATGCCAAGGCGATACCACAGCCAGACGTGAACATAATATATAACAGAATATAATCTACCCTGATAATTAATGGTTTTCAAAAGTAAAACGAGCAATGGTAAATCAGGGAAGAACAGAAAGTGACACGTATTAAAAAAGTGGAGAATGGGACGTGAGGGAGATCCAGTTGTAGGTAAAATATTGCAGATGTATTCATGATTGTAAGCTATTGCTGTCATATAGAGAAAGAGGCAATCCATCAAATAAATCATGTATATCACCAAACTGCATGGCTCAAGTTTGGGATGTGACAGCTGCAATTACATGGCTTTTAATCACCTCTTCCAGTTCCATGTCGTAATTTTAGTCTAAGCTACCACTTATTTGACCACTGGATCCTTAAAAAAGATGTGGGGAATTAGAACATAGATATTATGTGTTAGTCATACTTTTTCCATGTAAGATTTCAGCTGCTAGGAGTGAGGGATGTAATATGGATTCCTCTTGGTAACTTAGTCAAAGAGAGTCTTCCCTGTCTGGCTGGGATTCTCAACGTGCTCTCCTAGTCTTAAAGGGGGTTTCCAGGAGTAATATATTGATGACATTTCCTCAGGTTAGGCCATCAATATCTGAGAGGTGGGGGTCTGACTCTCATCATCTCCACCAATCAGCTGTTTGAAGAGGTGAGCAATGTGGCCTCTTCCCAGGGCAAAGGTGCAGACGAAGAGAACGAGGACTTCAAGGAGCTACCTCCAGAGGATAATCAAGATACAGTATGGATTCAGGAGATGCTTTTATTAATTTGCAACGAGTTTCAGGTCCGTTTTGGACTATTCGTCAAGCCATAACATTCATAAAATGGTCCGATCCAGAATGCGTTGCAAATTAACTAATAAAAGAATCTCCTGAACCAGTACTGTATTCTTACTGTCCACTGGAGGTAGTACCAAACCAAGTCCCTGCTTCTCTTCCTCCATACCTTTGTATCTATCCAGAAGTATTTTGGGAATTGTGAGCGGCACCTTCATACAAGCCACAATAGGCTGTTGCGCCCTCAGCTCACAGCTCACAGATTAAGGTGAGCGATTTACTAGCCGCAGGGGCGGACTGGGAACTTAAAGTGGCCCTGGAAAAAATACTAAAAGTGGCCCGTTTTGTAGTCGGGTCCAAATTGATGGAAGGCAGGGCCAGCAATACCATATTGTGGCATATTATACCACCCCAACAGAGCCAAATACCACAGTCCATCACAAAATGCTGCCAGCAGCACAAAATAAGTCCCCAAAAACTTCTACTGGCCGGCCATGAGGAGGGCTCAGACGTCCCCCTGGGCATTTGCCCACCGGGAAATTTCCCTGTAAGATCTTTCATCCTATAACCTGTGGCCCTTCCTATGTGAGTCCTCCCTCTCTCGTTTTGCCCTGGCATGCTAATCCTCAGGTTGGGAGAACTTTGCTGTGACGGACCATACACTCTGTCTCAAGATCGGATACTGCAAAGTGATGTTCCATACATTTTAAATTCAGGCTTTACTAACGTAAAATTACTCAAATTGCGTAAAATCCTATCTCCAGCACATTCCCCAAGCCATGCGTGCAGTGAGTTGAAGGAAACAACCCTTCTTCCCATCGAGGCACAAATTTTGAGGTGCCCTTAATTTTAAGTGGACAAGCAGAAGGTATAGAGGACTGAAGGGTGATGGAGGCAATGGCCAGGACCATATGGTTATAATAAATTAAGTCTCTCTTTACTAAATAGATGATGAGGGTTATAGTAAAAATACAAGCAGTAAGCACAGTCCTGAGCTGTTTAACACTGCAGGTTTCTCCCAATGGCTGTATATACAGGGTCTGGCAATGCCCTCTAAATCTATCACTAGGAACACTATACAGTCTTTCAAAATGACCACTTGCAAACTCTCAATAAACTTTCTTCTGTACCCTAATGTAGGGTGCAGTCTTAGGTCAAATAGCTAATAAATTTCAGTAGTGTGGTGGGCGCCATAAGCAATTAACCCTAACCACATGCAGCAAAGTGTGCATTATTTTTCTGTCCAGCACAGGCTTTTAATGGTCCTCAATATTCTGCAAATATTTAAGGCTTCCATCTCTCAGAGGTTGCTTTTCTGGCAGTTTTCCACTCCAGGAATGGTGTTTTCCTGGATAAGTAAAGTGACCTTAAGGACTCACTTTGGGATAGTCAATGCCTCCTTGTGAGTGTTAAGAATATAGAACCTATGACATTGGCCAAGGGATTTTTGGGAGATCAGATTTTGTGAGTTTTACTTGGTTAAAGGGTTTGATATGTTTAAAACCTATGTACCACACAGTAGAATACATATGTTGATGCTAGGGATATAACAGTAAAATATTTTTACATATTGATTGCCTAGATTTTTCAAGAAATCATTTAAAACACAAATTATAGGATGTAGAATCAGTAAATAGAAGAGAATTTTTGATTGTTTTATAGGGGAACACAGATGACGTCAAGGATCATAGACTGTTTTTAGTTTGTATTCAGCTAAATGTCCTAATGCCACCTGTCCCTTGATGAAGCTCAAGAAAACATGGCTGTTATCTCAAGCAAAATAATTTACTAGGATCGTGTTAGAACAAGATCTTCTCCAGGGAGGCTGTCATTTCTCACGCTGCACATTGTGTGCGCTTTACTATGGAACTGTACAGTGATAGTCCATCAGTTTGTATTTTTTCCCCTTCAGTGACGTTGAAAGAAATGGGTGAAGAGATATCACCTTGAAGGAGATATATCATACAGTTTGTCCTTGACGGCAACATGCATAAAAAACAGGAGTGGTCTAGTGAAGCAATACTTCTCATTCATTTTTGTCACCAAAGCCATCTGCTCCTTCATTTGGCCATTCTTCAAGAAATTCAGGCAAGCAAAAAGGTGAAAATGTGGTGTCTCGACTGTCTCCTAATCTTGGGACATGCAACAGTGCCCATATTAGGTGTCATCCAGTCTAACATGGGTTGGTGAGCATGTTCGGCTTTTTTCAGAACCCCTGTCGAGGTGAATGAAGGAAAATCTTCTTCATCCATTGCTCTTCTTGAACTTGGGACTTGCACCTGTTGGAAATTTATGACATGCCATAAATAAAGATGGGAATAATCCTTTAAAGGGGTTTCCATTTTTTTTAAATGACTCCCTAACCCAAGCCAGCAGTAATTGTGAAAAAATCCCACTGCTCTGTTCCAGCTCTGTGGCCCCTCAGCTGTTTTTACTGGATTTCTGGTTCTTGCATTTCAACTTCTGCAGCCTCAGCTTTGTAGTGTGCCTAAGCAGCATGTCACTACTTGGTCACATGACATTTGAGGACACGTCACCCCAGAGACCAATCGTTAGCTGTAGTGGTGGAAGTGACTCCATCCATGCAAAAGTTGGGGAACAGAAGTCCAGTGAAGACATTGAAGGTGGAATGAATTAATGTTCATACACATGGTAATGCCATGCTCAGTGGAGCAAAGGTCGTTATGGTTATGTGTTTTACTGAAACGTGTGAACTCTGTGTGCCAACAGATGGCAACATGCCAGGGTGAGGGATTGTATTCTCGTGTTGAAGGAATACCATTTATTAGAACATGACCACTTTTTTATCTTCGACCATAGCAGTTTTTGGTCATCATTCTTAATGCATCAAATTCCAGTTTAGAACCACAAAGATCCAATATATGAACTTGTTCAAGAGTTCTAACCTTTGTTCACAACCGGGAGGCTGTTCCGGCACTGAGCAGTATGCTGGATTTCACTGGATCCGGCATTGCCAGATTCTATTGTTTACCTCAGAAACCTCAATGACTGATCCGGCTGCTTTCCGGCATAAGTGCCGGGTTTCGGTCAGACAAAAAAGTTGCATGCAAGGGTTTTTGGTCCAGCTGATAGCCTCCATTTCTGCCAGTTCAGGCAGCCAGATCAGCTTGCCACAGATGTGAATGTGACCTAAGTCTTCTTCATCGCCCATCAAAAAGGAACGCCTCGGTTATTTCACTTACACACCCTAGTACCTTAGATGCTCACTTTCTTCGGCATTTATGTGGCTTGATCTTTAAAGACAGTAGATCTGCTAGATCTTCCTAACTCACTCCATATCTTTGTTCTCATTATTATGGATGCCATCTCTTCTTAAACTCGCACCATGAAAGCACTTGTGACCCCTTGCTCAAGAGAAATAACATTTTTATGGTTCTCAGCATTATTGTGCAATCTGTATGCCATGTGATACTACACAATAAAGTGAAATTCATGGAAATTCTTATTTCAGTGGTAAAAAAAACAAGTCTGTTCCGGGTACTAATAAATCTTACATTTTAGCATATAATAGACATTGTAGGCTTGGCATGAAAGCATGATTAGAGTCAATGACAAAACAAAAATGTCTCTTCACTCATCGACCTTCATCAGATACGTCTGATGCCTTGGACTGCGACTGGATACCATAGCCGAAAACATATTTTTTGTGTTCTCTGCATCTTGCTCCCTGTTATGTAATTTTTAGAGTAATATTAGTATCCTGTTAGTTCATTGCCATGTTAACCCATTGCTCCCCAATTAAGCCCTCTATCACCAGAGCTGTAAAAATGTCTGGTCCATCTGTAGACACTCTTCCTTTCCACAGCAGGTGTTTCCTTACCTGTGACCTCATGGAAAGTCACTTGGTTGGGTTACAAGCTGTTCCCAGAAGAAGAAAGGACATCTCATTTGGCTGGGGTCCATCACCTTCCTCTTCCTTTCTCACCAGAGCTGCCAGTTAATTCATTCTGAAGAGTTATACCGATGGTTTCCCTTGTCAGTGGAACTTGTTGGTCTCATATCTACAGTATATCATGTGCTTGAATTGTCTATGTGGAGCATTATGGAGAGCTGGTTTGCAGTGAATTTGCAATAATATGTGTTACTAAGAGCAGATGCATGTTCTATTGTACCTAAATGGGTTGTCTTGTATGTTTGGATATGGATGTAAACTGATGTGTGGAAGTGACCAGAGGATAAAAAACATGGAATCTCCTTCTCTAGCACAACCACTGTACGTCAGGAGTTACCTGGCACATCATTCTTCTCTTCTGGTTAAGGATTAGAAAGGGGTGCAACCCTATTGTGCAAGGTTTGTGGAGGACTCCACAAGCAACTTCTTGTAGAAGGGCCTCCTCTCCTTCTCTTGGAAAGAGTGAAATGGACAAAGTTGTTCAGATAATTAACATAATAAGGATGTATTCACATGAGAGTAGAATCATTACAGAAATTTTTGCTACTAAGAATTCATTCCATAGGGTTATTTCTGCAAAACCCATTCAAATGAACAGGGCAGTTCTGCAACAATCTGCTGGGTGAATATACTCTATCAGTCACATTTTATGCCCATATACAACTGTCATGCAATGCTCAAATAGTAATGTTTTATAGTGGCGAAATAATACCATCTAACTGTGCAGAACTGGGTCTCAGTAATACTAGAGAAGGTTGAAATCTCATGGATCCCCCAAATTCCCTTTTGTTAGATAATAACAAAGATCATCTCTCGTTTTTGCCAGAATTGCTGTTTTTGTCACAGCTTTTGCCCAGGGACTCTGAATCCAGACCCGTGATGGGGTTTTCAGATGCATTTGTGTTTGGTTACTCTAGGAGTGTGTGCACAGTTAGGTCATTGTAAGATCTACTGTGAGTTTGGGTAGAGATCTGGTCTAGAAAGCCTCCAAGGAGTGGAGCCTAAGGAAGAGTGGAGTTACAGAAGATAGAGGTAAACCCCAGGGGAATATCTCCTTTTTGTGCTTTCAATTGTATTTTACTATATTTTGTGTTATCCTTTTTTCAGCATTCTTATATTATAATTTCAACTGCTTGAAATAGCCATAAAAACAATTTTATAAATATGCTAATTCGGTCAGTAAGGAACCCAAGGGTCTGTTACCAGAGTTTTAAGAGCCCACCCATTGTGAAGGAGCCCAGCACCACCCTGCATCCTCCAACTCCCCTCCCTGCTCCCCGATGCCACACAGTTGAAGCTCCATAATCTCGCGAAGGACAGCTAGCGCATGCGCAATTCGTAATATGAGGCTGATGCTAACACAGGGCTGTGCAGGCATCAGCCTCGGGGTACAAACTGCACAAGATTAGGGTACTTCAACTGTGTAACGACGGGGGAAAAGAAGGGGAGTTGGAGGATGCGGGGCGGTGCTGGCTCCTTCACAATGGGTGGGGATGGGCTCCTGAAACTCTGGTAACAGCCCCTTGGGTTCCTTACTGAGCAATATACAGTGGTCCCTCAAGATACAAATTAATTGTAATTAATTGTAATTAAATAATTGTATTAATTGGTTTCAGGACGACCATTGTATGTCGAAACCATCGTAAGTTGAGTAATTGGTTCCAAAGCCCCAAAATGTCATCCAAGATAAGAGAAAATGAAGATTTAAGAAAAGTAAGCCGATAACTAAGACAGATAAAACAAGTCCTTACATACAGTATAAAAGTCAGGAATAGCTGCTAACTAGCAATTAATACAGATATTGTACCAGAGAAGTGGTCTTGAGTGGTTGGATCTGAGTCTGAGGCTGTATGTTGAGTCTGGTTTTAACTTACGATGGGTCAGAAAAGACCATTGTATGTTGAAAATATTGCATCCTGAGGGATCACTGTAGTAAATTTATAAAAACCGTTTTTCTAACCAAACAAAAGCAGCCCTAGCTATGGCACATGTATATCACGGACATGCTAGTGAAGATCTAGCAGGACATGTAAAGGGCTCTATATCCTAAAACTAGTTGAAAGAATCCCTTTAATATATCCAAAAGCCAGAGGATCCATCAGGAACACACTCAAAATTCAATGTGCACGTGTCTATTGCGTAATCTGTTTCACAGAACACAAATCCCATGTTCATTGTTGAAAGCTCCCAGAGGAAGGCATGCAATAAAATTGTCATTTTCAGGTCCGTGCAGAAACTGCTTTGATTTTCTCATCATTAGCAAGTTGTAGTTTGTCCTGATAAAAGTGCTGTCGGCAGCACTGGTGCTAACAGAAACTTGCTAATCATCCCTTTTTCCCTGCTTGACGTTGTCTTTGAACAGATTGTAAAAAACGTTGGCTAAGTTGCTCTCCAACAAGGCCTTGGTTAAATGCTCTCGAGCCCGGCTGTGTAACACACCGGAACTGACAGGAATTGGCAAGTCTGGAAGCAGACCATATCGGAATCCTGCTCTGACCCAGCGATTGGGCAATTCTGAGTCATCAGCAGATGCTCCTTCTATCTGCGTGCTGGTATCTTCAAGGACATTAGTCAAATTTGCAAGCCAACAATTCTAATTAGTGAACTGGTTGCAAAATTTAAAATACCCCCTATCCCTCAAAAGTTACTCATACGCTTATCAAGTACCCCTTGGCATAAAGAGTAGATTTGCATTCTTCAGTGAAAAGCCATAACCAGTAATCTAAAGTTTGTTAAACTAAAGCACAGTTAGGTCATCTGATTACGTGGTTGTCTATTAAAAGCTGATCTCCTCAGCAGTTCTGAAGCAATAATTCTAACCTCTTGTTCTTAGGTAACACAGCATTTGGTAGTCTTGCCCCATCCATGAAAACAATGAAGCAGCTGCAAAAGAAACTATGCCCAAGGTCCGTGAAAATGGGTATCGTGAACAAGGGTAAATCCTGTTGCCCTCTACATGTGTTTAACTGATTTCCCCTGGTTTGATTTTCAACTACTTTTCTTATATGGAAATGTGTCGCCAATATCACAATTACCCTAAACCCTGAAAAGACTGAACACTCTCAATGTAAGGTTCAACAGGCATCCACTAGACTAACCGGGATGGATACTAGTCCACTGGACCACCAGGGAAGGATACTAGTCCACTGGACCACAAGGGAAGGATACTAGTCCACTGGACCACCAGGGAAGGATACTAGTCCACTAGACACCAGGGATGGATACAAGCCCGCTGGACCACCAGGGATGAATACTAGCCAACTGGACTACCAGGAATGGATACTAGTCCACTGGACCACCAGGGATGGATACTAGCCCCCTGGACCACCAGGGATGGATACTAGCCCACTGGACCACCAGGGATGAATACTAGCCCATTGGACTACCAGGGATGGATACTAGCCCACTGGAATACCAGGGATGGATACTAGTCCACTGGACCACCAGGGATGAATACTAGCCCACTGGACTACTAGGCATGGATACTAGCCCACTGGAATACCAGGGATGGATACTAGTCCACTGGACCACCAGGGATGGATACTAGCCCCCTGGACTACCAGGGATGGATACTAGCCCACTGGAATACCAGGGATGGATACTAGCCCCCTGGACCACTAGGGATAGGCGCTAAACTATAGTAGATTGAAATTAGTATTGAAATATAGTTAATAAATTACCAGGTATGAACACAAAACCAGTGAGCCAGTCACTAGGAACATAGAACTTGGTAACCAAGCAGTAGTAGTATATACACGTATTCTATAGTGTTGAGCGAATCGATGTGAATTTCAGGATAAATTTGATTTGCCGCGAAGCTGAATTCCCTTGTGTTTCATGGTAGCGAATTGATTTAACCTGAAATAGTGTAAAAAAATAAATAAATCATACTTACCTGATCCATTTACTTGCGACGGGCTGGCCGCTGCCATCTTGCTTGAAGATCTCAGACGTCATCGTAGGCCGCGTAAGATTGCCAGATCTTCAAGCAAGATGGCGGCGGCCGACCCATTGCGAGAAAATAGATTAGGTAAGTATGACTTGTTTTTTTTAATTTTACAGATTAGCTATGAATGCGGCATCTGAGGGGTGCAATGACGGGGACACCGCTCCCTGTCATTTCACCCACCACTTACAAATAAAAGCGCCTTGTGCCGAAGTAAAAGAATTTTTGCAAAATTCAGCGAAGCAGCCGAAACAAAATTGTCATTAATTCGCTCATCTCTAGTATTCTACTTTGTAGTGCTTCATCCCATAATCCAAGGTTATTACATAATGCTGGGTTTTATTCTACGAGATTATCAAAGATTGTGCATTATATCAGTGCAGTGGCATACATAAAGAAGTAAGGGCCCCATAGCAAGGATCAAACCAGGCCCCCCACACAGGACAGAAGGGTTTCCACCTAAACCCCTTTCAATGACCCTTGGTCCATTTTTTCCACTGCCTCATTTGCTAAAAGTTGTTCCTTTAGAGGGTAGAGTCCTGACCAAGTTTTCAACCTCAGTAGAAGAGGGGATGATCCCAACTAGGCCCCCTCTTGACCTGAGCCCCATAGCAGTCGCATGGTCTGCCACTATGGTAGTTACGCCCTTGGCCCCCAGTATTCATAATGTCCCATTACTGGCCCCCAGTATAAATAATGCCCCCTATTAGTGGCCCCCAGTAATTATACTGCCCCATTAGTGGCACCCAATATTAATAAGGCCCCCTATTAGTGGCCCCCAGTAATTATACTGCCCCATTAGTGGCACCCAATATTAATAAGGCCCCCATTAATGGCTCCCAGTGAAATTAATGCCCCCATTAGTGCACCCCTAGTATTGTTTTTCTTCCTTCAATGCCCCAGTGTACTAATAATGCCCCCATTAGGGGATACAGTATTATTATTGTCCCCTTCCCCATTCTACTTGCACACAAAAAAGTTAAAAAAATAAAACTCATCTCATCCATTTGACCACACCACAGGTAACACTTGCTGCTCACTGGATGCGCAGGACAAGACCTGCGCTCCAGTGTGTTGACGTTTTTGCAGGTTTTGCTGCTTCCAGTCAATGCTGCGAAAAGTCATCACACTGGAGCACAGGTCCTGTCCTGCACATCCACTGAGTGTCAAGTGTTCCCCGTGGAATGATCAAATGGATGAGCTGAGTTTTATTGTTTTATTTTTTTAACACAAGCAGAAGAGGGGGAAAAGGAAGTACTAATGAGAGCTCCACAGTGGAAGTGCTCATTAGTAATAGTGCACTGGTGGAAACCCTACGCACGGCCCACACAGAGCCACATGCCCACAGATAGGGATCTGAGTGCCCCCTCTGGCACAAGTGCTATAGATTTGCCACCATTGGCCTACGTTCTTATGACAACCATTAAGAGCTCCACAATTTCACCCTGGGGCTCCGAAAGAAGGACAGATGAAACCCCATACCTTTGTCTGACTACTCAGATGGCATGGTAGTTGTTGACTGCAGCATTTGAGGGGTCAAATGCTGAGAGTAATTTCCAATCCCAGTCACTGCAGCCAAGTGTCAGCGGTACTACAGAGCATGCAGAGCTCAGCCAGCTCCATAAAAACCCTTAACACAAATGTAGTACATGTAGGCGATTTTGCTTTAAGGGATTCAAATGCCAAAAACAATGGCAGAAAAATATAACATCCGAAAATAAAGTCCTCATATGCAGATGAGAAATAAGCAAAAGTCCAGGTTCTTGGAATGCAACAATACAAATAAGGAAAAATTCTTGGACCTTAATGGGAACCTGTCAGAATAGTGTAATGACGAACATACTGGGACAGATATATCACTTTTAGGCCCCTTTCAGACGAGGGATGCATCCAAGCATCGGACTCGCAGTGTGAGTATGAGGCAGCTTGAAAAACAGTGTTATACAATACATTCCAGAACTGTAAGGGTTACATAACATCAGAAATCAACATAATGCAATGCAACCCTGTTAGTGCTGGGAGGTCAGGACGGGAGCTGCTGCATGCTCACGATGCAAGTCCGATGTCTGCTACTCGCTTGCCTGAAAGGGGCCTTATGGTATAAGAAAAAACAAAAACGTGCACCATAATTAGAGACTTTTCACTTTTCTCACCACAAAAAAAAGAGAGAAAGATTGGAAGAACTTAGTGGAAGGGGGTGTTCCCTCCCAAAGCTTGACAGATTGCCATTGTCTACATTATCTTATGTGATACTTGATAGAAATTCTTTCCAGTGAGCTCCTCTTATTTGTGTATGCCACCACCATTGGTTTTTGTATGTTTTTATATTTGCTTAATTATGCTATAATAAAGTTTTATTGAGATACAATATTTGTTTGGTGTGTGTTCCTATTGGCGTGGATACTTTTTAAAAGTGCCGAGAAAGGTGGGATATGTCAGGATAGGTCATCAAAATCAGATCAGCAGGGCTCCAACTCCCAGCACCCCCGTCGATCAGATGTTTGAAGAGAAAGCAGTGCTTGTACAAGCTGTTTACCTGCTTGCCACAGCAATTGCAGCGGTGAGCATGTGTAATTAAAAGTTCAGTATGCCGTCCCCATTCACTTCAGTGGGAAGGCTCTGTCCTGTTCAAGTGCATAGGAGGGAGATGTCTCATTGAAGTGAATAAGGAAGCCATACTGTAGTCGTAATTACACCTGCTCACCACTGCAATTGTTGCGACAAGCAAGTAAACAATGAAGAGAAGCCAGTGCTTAGTGGAAGGTGCAGGTAGTCGGACTCCCAACATTGTGAAATTGATGACCTATCCTGAGGATAGGTGCTTCTCCATTGCTTTCTGCCGTTGAAGATTTGCATTCAACATCAGTTTAAGGGCTCATGCACACAACCGTATGTATTTTGAGGTCCACAAAACATGAATCTGCAAAAAATTACATCCATGTGCATTCTGTATTTTGCGGAACGGAACAGCTGGCCACTAATAGAACAGTTCTATCCTTGTCTGTTATGTGGACAATAATAGGACATGTCCTATTTTTTTGCGGAACAGACATATGGAAATAGAATGCACACAGAGTAAGGGCTCATGCACACACCCGTTCCCGTATTGTGGCCAGCAAACAGCGGGTCCACAATATGCGGGCACCGGCCATGTGCATCCCGCATCACGGATGCGAACCCATTCACCTGAATGGGTCCGTAATCCGGAAGGTTTGGAATGGAGGCACGGAACTCCACGTTTCTATCTGCGTCTCCGCACCGCCAAAAAAATACAACATGTTCTATTTTTTTGCGATGCAGATAGATCACGGACCCATTCAAGTTGAATGGGCCTGGATCCGTCTGCAGAATCCGCACGGATGTTGCCCATTCATCAGGTTATTGGATCGTTTGTGCAGCACAAAAATCCTTGTTTCCTGACAGCAGACCGTGCTGTGTAAATACGATCTGCTGCCTGGAAACCTTTAGTCTGTATGGGGAAAAACGATATCATTAGCGATCGCCCCTCTCCATACTGTGAAGGATCTGGAGGAGATTGCAATGGTCTCCTCCGCTATGCAATCAGCAGAGTTTCGGAAAGGAATAGTTACTTCCTGACAATCTGCTTGTACATCGTCCCATTTAAAGTCACTATAAAAAAGAACAGGGAGTCTTAGAAGTGATGATGTGGCCTTCACAAAAACCTGATCTCAACATTATTGAGTCTGTCTGGGTTTACATGAAAAGGCAGAAGGATATGAACAAGCCAATATCCACAGAAGATCTGTGGTTAGTTCTCCAAGTTCTTCCTGTCAAACTCCTTGACAAACTGTGTGTAAGTGTACCTAGAAGAACTGGTGCTGTTTTGAAGGCAAAGGGTGGTGCCACCAAATATTGATTGGATTTAGATTTCACTTCATATTTTGTTAATGAAAATTAAGACTTCTATTTTTCTTAACATTCTTATTCTTCAGCATTTTTCCACCCCTGCGTAAAATTTTTGTACAGTATTGTGTGTATGTATAAATATATATATATATACAGATATATAGATAGAGAGATATGCATGCATATATAAAAGGAGAGGGAAAAAAAACTGTCAATGACATCACAATTGCTGATGATGTGTTCAGAAGCACCACCTTATTTGGTCGATGACATCACAATGGCTGGTAACATGTTCCGAAAAGGCACCATATTTGGTCGATGACATCACAATGGCTGGTGACATCACAGTGGTTACCTAGGCAGCTGCCCAGGTAAGAATCTTTGCATTCACTTGCTGTAGCCAGCGGAGACACTTGTGAGCGCCATCCCTTGCGGATTTTATTTTCAATACTTTTGCCTTTGCCAAAAAATGAAGGCAAAAAAGAAGAGAAAACATTTAGATGAAGAAGAGAAGAAGGAGAGAGAAAGGAATGGTGGTGATGACGTCCAGGAGAAGCCAGGTAAAGCTGAGAAACCAAAAAAGAACCGGTTCTTAGCGCGCCTGCAGAAAACCTGGGCAAGGATTGCTGGGCGTAAGAGGAGGAGAACTTCCATCCAAGAAAAGAGAAGTTCAGAAGAACTCCCAGGACCCAGCCACATCAATATGGTGGACAGCACAGGTAGGAGGACATCATGTAACTTCTTCTTTATAATACAAGGTTATGGTCATTGTCACAGTGCCCCATGTTACTGACACAATGATCCTAATGTTATAGATACTAATTAATAGAAATAATGGGGCAATTATCAAAAGTGGTGAAAAGTGGAGGCGTTGCCCATAGCAACCAACCAGATTCCAGCTCTCATCTCTTACAACAATATTTAAAATAATAAAAGCTATCTGACTGGTAGCTGCCAGCAATTTCTTCTTCATTTTCTATCTCTACCAGTTTCTAAAGAGTACTGGTGACATGTCATAGTGAATATAGTATGTACTATACCAATATATATAAAGTCTTCCGGGTTCTGATGTGACTTCTTATCATCTATATGTTTTTTACAGTTGACATTCCACCAAAAGAGAAGGAAAAGATGGACCAAACGGAGGTCAATCAGATCATCATGGCCGATGACAAGGAGACAGAACTGGTGACAGACAATTTAGTGGAACAGGAGATGCTAGCAGAATACCATCAGATTCATGACCTGATCCACAACATGGAAGAGCTCTACATCCAGTACTATGGTGGACAGGATAAAGAACAATATGAAGCTGAAATGCTAGCAGAATACCATCAATTCATGACCTGATCCACAGGATGGAAGATCTGTACATCCAGTATTATGGTGGACAGGATGGAGAAGAACTGCAAAATGAGGATGGAAATAACAAGAAAGACGGAGAGGAGAGACTGGAGAATGCACAAAAAGCCAAGAAAAGCCAAAATATCCTGCTCTTAAACCGCCTACAAAAATCATGGGCGAGGATTGCTGGGTTTAAATGGAAGAGGACAAGTCCCACCAAAGAACAAAGTCCTTGTGAAATCCCAGGACCCAGTCATATCAGAGGTAGGAAATCCTGAAGTATCTGGAAATGTTCATGGGAATAGTTCAGACCCTTTACAGGTTACACAGAGTTAGGAGCATTCACACAATGCCTGAGGTATTATTTACTGGATGTTCCAGGTAGCTCATGGCATATACGGGAATGAGATCAAGAGCAACTCTCCTAATAAAAAGAATTCTAGCTTTTAGATTACGTCTACACGGCGATTTTCAGCAAGACAAGTGTTGTGTGCCGACGAGGTGCCCAAGATTTACAGTGTAGCAGGGCTACCATAGGAATAAATGAGGTCGCAGTGTGTGAAAATGTGGCATGTGGTGGTCGAAACAAATGTGTGAGTCGCGCTATGACCCCATTCATTCCTAGGACAACTCTGTTACACTGGAATCTTTGGGCTCAAGTCGTACTCTTATTCAAGTCCTATTAAAACCATCCTCTAAGCCAGAGATCTCAAACTCGTGGCCCTACAGCTGTTGTAAAACTATAACTTCCATCATGCCAGGAGAACCTACAGCTATTGGGGCATGCTGGGAGTTGTAGTTTTGCAACAGCTAGAGGGCCACGAGTTTGAGATCCCTGCTCTAAGCAGTCTCCAAACATCATAAAGTGGGTACAGCAGAAGCATTTAGTACATTAGTCCTTATTCATGACAAGTGCATGAAATGCGTCAACTGGGGGGGAGGTTTTTCCTATTTACATCATACATACTTCTGCTGCACCCTATTTTATAATATTTGCACACTGCACACATGTTACTTTAGAAGATTTGGTGATAATTTGATTTAATATTTAATTACAGTGATTAGCTCATGGCATATCTGGGAGATCTTCATACCACCTGTGCAAACACTAAGTGTGAAGACATATTTTGGGGCAAGGTGGTTTGCAGCAAAATGTGCGACTACTTAACATTCCACGCCACGTAGGCCAGTTCTAAGAAAAATGGGGCCTGGAACAGGGAGAGCCGACAGGCCCATCTCATTTATCATTTTGTATGGCAGTTTTTGGCGTCAAAAATTATCTAAATCTACACCAGCAAGGGTACTGGTGAAGATTTAAGGCTGTTGTATGCCGGCGACTATACATGACCTAGGCTTAGGATCAAGCGCCAGTGCAGGGTTAATAAGACCGTTCTAAAACGCCAGTCTTAAAAAACGACCCCATTTGTCTCTAACCATAGAAACACATAGGCCTCAGATCGGTATTTAGGGTTTTATCCTGCACTGAATATAATGTAGGTTTTAAGTTTCATGAATGATTATAGATGAATATGTTCTGATGTGGGTTTTACTTGTATAAAATTCTAAATAAATTGTTTTTCTTTTCTGCAAACAGACAAAGTGTCATCTAAAGGGAAGAAAAAGGAGGACGATAAAGGGGAAAATAAAAGCATGAAGGTCAGTGATAAGAGAAAAGATGGTGGATCTGAAAAGTCAAGCAGTAATAGCAGCTCTCTAGACCAGAAGAAACCTGAGGAGCTCAGCAGATCTACCAAAACCTCTCAGAGCAGCAGTAGCCATCAACAAAAAACTGGCAGCTGTCTGGAGGAACCTGACCAGTCTGGCAAGAAAACATCTGCCACTGTACCCCTTTCATTACAGTCCTTCACTTTCCATCAGAAACTGGGAGCAGGAAGCTTTGGTCAAGTCTACTTGGCAAGAGATGTCATCCGCCAGGAATGTGTTGCCATCAAAGTGGCGGATAAACGGGATTTTACGGAGCGTGGATACAGTTTGGTAGAACGCCATATCCTACAACTATCCCACCAGAGTCCTTACCTGATTCACGGCCTGGCCGCCTTCCACACGCGAAACTTTCTCTATTACGTGATGGAACTGGCCACCAGAGGTGACCTATTTGTTTTTATGAGAAAAATCTTCCCCCTTGATACTGCCACCATACGATTCATCGTAGCAGAAGTGGTCTGTGGCACAGAGTTCCTGCACAACAAAGACATTCTACACAGGGACCTAAAGCCACTAAATATCCTTCTGACCACAGATGGCCATGTCAAAATAACAGACTTTGGCGCTGCTGCAATGGGTGTGCATCAGGGGCCCTCAAAGAGGAGTATAGGTACACCAGGATTCGCAGCACCAGAACTGGTGAGAGGCCACTCACATGGACGAGGGGTGGATTATTTTGCAATTGGCGTCATTCTGTATAAACTCTACACAAGAAGGGCTCCTTTCCCTGGAAAACATCCTGTAGAAATTGAGCATTCTGTCCTCTACCGTCCTGCGGTCTACCGAGAGTCTCTGACTCCTGAAGCAGTCAACATCTTACAAGGGCTGCTGTGTAAAAATCAGTTCCAGCGGCTAGGAGTAAAAGGAGACATCAGAAGCCATCCATTTTTTGCAGACATCAGTTGGGAAGATGTGGAAGCCAGAAGAATGGCACCACCAGCGACCATGATGGCAGCTCCTATTGACCTTAAAATAAACCAAACTCTGGACTATGCTGAATCACCAAACATAATAAGATCTAAACACCAGAAGATCTTCAATCAGTTCAGCTTTGTATGTCCAGAGTGGTCAAGACAATACCATCCTGTCATCATGCAGACCCAAACTTGGATGGACAAACTATTTACCAAGAGGCCATTCAGTAAGAAATCAAAGTAACTGGTCTGTGGATAAAGCTGGTGGATGACCAACACAAACCATCAATTCTCCATCTCTGAATTCCACAACCTACCTGTCACCATGAAGCAGATCCTGTAAAAGGCAGCCCTGCCAGCAATAATACCAGTGGATGAGCCACGGCAGATCATCACATATAGCTGCTGCCATAACAGGTGAGTAGAGAGTGAAGAGAGGACATTCCCCTCAAGTTTTCATGCCAACTGAGAAGGGAATTAAGAAATCTCTCATAGACGGTCAATCGACATTAGAACAATTGACTCATGCTTTATTTCTTTTTCATAGGGGATTCTGCTTATTACAATGTCTCCATTACGGCCTGTGACCTCCAGCTTACCACCATCACTTCTTTTTACATCCATTTTGCTGTCCACATTATCCAAAGCCACCCACCATTCCAATCTGACAATGTAAGTATAACACCTTGTGAGATCCATAGTGTTATTATTGTTGTGATGCCAGGGGTGTAACTATGGGGGGTAACTATCAAGACGAATGAAGGCTGCAGCCAAAGATATATGTGCAACTTTACTACATGTCTGGGCATTGCTTGGTGTCATTCTAGCCTAATATTTACTTCCATCCATTAAGTGGTTAATAAAAATTAGCCTATTTTTACCCAACCAAGTTATTATAACTCTCCTTCAGTGACTAGTAGTGGTGATACTTGAGGAGCCCACCAGGTCTACAGTATAAAGCCCCTATTAGACCCCACGATTATTGGTTTGTAGTGGTCACAGGATAATTAGCTTGTATAATCGAGCAGCCAATCAACAATCATTTGCTCGTTCATCGGTCGATAGACATCTTCCATCAGGATATAAGACGTTCGATTATCGGCAGCACATCTGTCTGTGTAATCCGGGATGTGCTGCTGATAATGAATAGCCGGTAGCAGTCGCTCCTCCAGAACGCTGTTAGCATCGGCCTGTGTAATCAGCCGGTGTAACCAAGCACCAATGGATGTGTTCTCCTCCATCGGCGCTCGCACTGCCCGGACTAATTCCACAGGATCCAGCACAACTCTCCAAATACAACTGTCCTGATGGGGCAGTGTAATAGGACATTTACTGTGAAGATCTAACTGTCCCTGTAAAGATTACATGATGTGGAAAGTGTTTATTCTATCAGATACTGACCCAGACATATATATTCTGTCTTCTTACAGCAATCACCGGACAAGACAACTCAATCGGACTTTCCCTTTTACCGGATTTGACGAAACTACCGAGTGTCCACCACTGAACATCCACGTAGATTGGAGCACCAACAATCCAGGGTTTCATTCCGATCGCCATATTTGGGGTCAGGGAGGAATTTTTTCCCCTTATATGAGGACAACTAATATTCCTCTGGGGTTTTTCGCCTTCCTCTGGATCATCATAGCAAGTAATTAAAGGTTGAAATTGAAGGACTTCTTTCAGCCATACTTGCTATGGAACCGTCTACAACGTGGTGGCAGAGACAGAAGGAACCTGCAAAGATGGAAAGCAGATCCTTCACCTACCGGACATGACAGAAGGAAGCTGCTAAGAAATAAAGCAGCTCCTTCACCCACTGGACGTGACAGAAGGAAGCTGCTAAGATATAAAGCAGCTCCTTCACCTACTGGACGTGACAGAAGGAAGCTGCTAAGATATAAAGCAGCTCCTTCACCTACATGATTGTAAGATCTTTCATGAATTAAAAAATAAAAATTAACACCTATAGAGTTTGTCTTTATTATATCCACACACAACAACTACAATAAGTATGGAGTGACCTCACATTATGCAGGGCTAAGATCAAGGCCAGATTGGGACAGAAATTCAGCCCTGGCATTAGGGAGCATACAGGCCCACCACAAAATGAAAGCTTCACAGAAACATAAGTTGGGGTTGTCACCATCCCAGTAGGAGAAGGCATTCCTATGAAAATGTCTTAGCTATTTGTGCATTTCTGGTTATTTTTCTAGTACATGCTGATTTCAAGTTATATTCATATACTATTTATTGAGTACAGTGGCGTACATAGAGAAGTAAGGGCCCCATAGTAAGGATCAAACCAGGCCCCCCACACAGGACAGAAGGGTTTCCGCCTAAACCCCTTTCAATGACCCTTGGGCCATTTTTCCACTGCCTCATTTGCTAAAAGTTGTTCCTTTAGAAGGTAGAGTCCTGACCAAGTTTTCACCTCCAGTAGAAGAGGATATAATCCCAACTAAGACTGGGCCCCCTCTTGCCCTGGGCCCCATAGCAGTCTCATGGTCTGCAGCTATGGTAGTTACGCCCCTGTATCAGGGTATAATACACCTTAGGGTACGGCCACACAATCAGGATTCCTGATGCAGTTTTGGAGGCCAAAATCAGGAGTGGACCATAACAGGACAAACAGTATAAAGGACAGATACGACGTCTCCTCTTTTCTAATTCACTCCTGATTTTGGCTTATAAAACTCTCATTGTGTGGCTGTACCTTTAGGTAGCGGTTGGCCAAACTCGGATGACTCCTCCATACACATGCACGAGGACTTGGCCAAGCATTCATGTGTCCTGAATAGATAGAGGTGAACAAAAGGATTGGGCAATCACAATTTAAAGGGGTTGGCCACTTTCTGGTTATATGGCAATTACTAATATAGCCTTTGTTGAAATTCTGCACCATTTTCTGTATTTCATGAGTTATGCCTCCTTGTTTACAAAATCTTTTGGACTGTCAACACAAAGGTTCTGTCCATAAAATGGCTGCTGATGGAGGGTCATGTGACCAGGCAAGCCACCTCCATGTGACGTCTCCTTCATTCAAATGCACTGTACCTGCCATCTGCACTTGTTCTGCTGGGCGTTTAGTGCAGATGTAGTGTATTTGAATGGAGGAGACATCACATGGAGGTGATTTGACTGGTCATATGACTGTCCATAAGCGGCCATATTATGGACAGCACAAAAAACTTTGTAAACAAGGGGGCACACCTCATGAAATATAGAAAATGGTGCAGAATTTCAACAAAAGCTATATTAGTGTCATGTAATCATCTCACAAAAACATTGGTCACAAGTAGCCAGAAAGTAACCAACCCCTTTAACTGTCTGATCCTTAACTCACTGGCAAATGCCATGGGGAGGGCGGGAAGCCTACTACCCCTACTACGCTTAATAGGTTCATACTGGACCAAACAAAAAGTATTTCCAAAGTCTGCTGACTTCCTGAGCTTATGAGCTTCATCTGAGGACTGCTCAAAGTAATATACTTTATAACAGATTAGTAGAAATTGAACACTAATCCTATGAAAAGAACATCCACAGCAAGAAATGATCCAGTTCATCTTGTCTTCATCTATGACCTGATTGTTTACAGGGTTATTTGTATTACTACAATTATAAATTAGGCATTTAGCCCAGAAATTCAGTACCTATATGACAGTACCTGTCCAATGGGTGCCGAGCCCAGGGACCTATCAGGGCAATATACCTTTGCCAGTTATAGGTTTACTCCCTTGCTTTGCTCCCGGTTCTGTTTGTGCGTATTGGATTGTTATTTTGACCTCGGCTTGCCTCTGACCTCCATCTGTCTAGTGATTCTGAACCATGTTACCTGTCTGGTTTGACTTTGGCTTGGCTATTTTGACTACCATCCAGCCTTTAATTTTCTACCGTATTGGCCTCCCAGTTTTGACCTATTTCTGTACGACCCGTCTCTATGTCGGTCTGTCTGGCACTTAGCAGTACAGGGAACGTCGACCAGCTGAGGACTTTTTGCTTAGGTCTTGCACTGCAAGTAGGAAGGGAAAGCGAGTTGGGTTCAGTCAGAGCTCACTGTGTGTGTGTTTCCCTGCCTATTGTACTGACAACTGTTCTTACAGCTTAAGGGCCAAAGATCGGGACAATTATCAGGAACGAATGTTCCTGTGAACTCTGGTTCCTGATTATTGACCCATTTAAAGGTGCCACCAATCACTCCAAATTGCTTGTGGAATGATTGCATTTTTAAGGTGGCACCTAAAATTGTTGTCTGTCAGCAGCATATCTACCTTTGTAAACAGGGGATGTGCTACTGACAATCTGCAAAGTGAATGGGGGATGAACAATCTTAACAACGATCATTTGCCCCACTTTCAGTTTGCGACGGGCTGTGTTAAGGGCCCTTTAAACAAGCTCCATTCAACTATATCAACCGGTTCTTGCTGGCACTGTGCATTCAGATCCTCCATATTGAATTTGGCCTTGCTCATCCCAACTTTTATTGACTTGCTGTCTTGCTAACCACCCCACATATATGTGTAATGGATAGAGTATCTGTAGTCACCAGTAGCAGCAGTTACATTATTAAATGGCTCAGAACAGTTCTACTGGGTGCTCAAATTTGTCATGATTGCAAAGGCTTTAGCCGTCAACTCATAGAACACAGAAGAGAATGTCTAGAACAACCATGTACCAGGAAAAGAAATGCTGTTTTTTTATTTCCATTGCAACCAATCAGACCCATTCTTCAGCTTTTATTGCCTGCCTTTCAAAAATTGAGGCCGAAATCTATTTGGTTGCTACCACTGCTTCTCTGTGAGGCACACTATGGATTCCTACCTAGAAACATAAGTCATCAGCGTAAATATCTCTAGCAATCAAACTGTTTAGGTATTATTTTCCATTATGTAAGAAAAGGGGCATGCCTATAGGTTGAATCTCTGGGAATAAAAATGGAGTGAGGCACTTCAGTAGTGTAGTATGTTCAAGTAAAGGGTGCATCTTCTTTCCTGTCCCCTTAGGAGAGAGGTACTATGTGATTATGTTGTGTTTTTTCATAGGTAAACATCATCTTTATCCTTAGTCGGACAGCAGTTCTCCTTAGTTGTGGACAGGGGCGGATTGGCCATAGACCTTACAGGGAAATTTTGCGGTGGGCCGATGCCCACTGGGCCGCCTGAGTCCTCCTCATGGCCGGCCAGTGGAAGTTTTTGGGGATGTATTTTAGGCTGCTGGCAGTATTTTATGATGGCCTGTGGTATTTGGCTCTGTTGGGGTGGTATTATGTACAATATGGTATTGCTGGCTCTGCCTTCCATCAGTTTGGACCCGACTACAAAATGGGGCCACTTTTAGAATTTTTTCCAGGGCCACTTTAAGTTCCCAATAACTAATTATTGTGCTACTCAATTTTTATATGCTCTGATGAAGACTGTGGTACAATCTCAAAATGTCTAATCAACAACAGGGCAAAACTATGAGGAGGAAATATTAAACTTGGCGTTTTGTATGCTGGTCTTAATCGGCGCTGCACTAGTGTGAGAAGCGGCACGGCAGTGGATGTGGAACCATTTTCAACCAACAGATTTGGCTTTGGGCTATTTCTACCTTCTTATCCTGGCAGTACTATGGTTTTCACTCTTTAAGCCCTGCACAATGATCTAGACTTTGCTGCAGGGGAACAACCAGGCCGTCACCACCTGGAGTAGTCTCTGTGTAACAGTTGACCTGGGGGGGGGGGACCAAGATACCATTACAGAGCACCAAGGGATCAAGGAAAACCATAGTCAGGGACAGGCCGAGGTCAGGACAGGCAGAGTATGAGCATTCCGATAAACAGTCCAAGGTCAGGGCAGGAAGCAATGGGTCAATACGGATGTCAGGCACAAGTCAGGCAGCAGAGTGTTAGTATCTGGGAAACAGGCAGAAGCTGGTATACAGGAAGACATATGAATAAAACAGAACACCTTTGCAGAGAACGAACGAGCTAGACAATACATTGCTCAGGCATCCTCCCATTTAGGAACGTGTTTTAAGTACCCATAAGTGACCAGCCACTGACTGGTGTGAACTAAGGTATGTGTGCGCTAGCCCTTGAAGAATCAGGGGCATCTGTGCCTACCCTATGGGCTGAGAAGAACAGGTTTCCTTCCAATCCACCTGACCCCTGTGATTTCCGGATTTATCCCCCTCTTTTTTATGCTGAGGCATCCATACTACGTCATGCCTATGGGTGGTCCTGTTGGATTGGTGGTCTGGTCACAGAGGCATGGCTGCTTTCTAGTTGATGCAGTGTTAGTTGATGAATGTATGTATGCATAATGCTGGTCCTGTTCAGTATAGACTGTACATACTGGCTGACCAGAATCTTACCAGAAACTATCATATGCCTCAAAGCTTCAGAGATGTAAATCCCAATACTTGGTGGTATCCCTGTCCCGGTGACTCCAATGACTATAATGATTATATTCTATATTATATCCAGTAGCCTCAGGGTATTGCCAGCAGTATCCCATGCGGAGAGACCCCCACAGTTGGATGGTTGGTAGTTTGTGTAAACCCCCCTGTGGGACACTTCCCCTAGAACACATTGTAAATGCCTCCAACGTTCTATTATCAGCTGAGGAACAAGGCGATCCTCTGTTCCCGAGTAGATATGATCCCTCTCCATTGAATTACTTGTTTGTGTTTAATAATAAGCATATAGAATCATTTCTAGCGCCTGCTCCACGAACTGAAGTCAGAACGAAACAAAGGCTATATTAGAGGGAGTAGTGTGGTCATCTCAGTGCACGCTGGTTTGGATGGGTATGTGTGGTTTTACTGTAGTAGGTCTTGTATCAATAGACTTCTTGTTGTCTGTTCAAACCCTCCCAGGGTTACGTGAGGACTGCTTCAACTCAATAGCCTTGCCCTCTGCCATTGTGTTTTAATATAGGTTTTATAGTCAGAGATATATTTTGCCTGCAATTATTCAGAACCCCCAGTATTTTCTATAGGCTTTTCATTGCATTTTGTCCTTTGTCTGTTTGACAAGGGGTCATTGTTTCCTAGTTGGATGGATGAACCAATTACTGTACAAGTCATGAATTTCTAACTATAAGCTGGTGGGAGGTATATACATTCATGGCCAACGTTAACAAATGTCTTCCTTTCCAAATAATGAAACGTAGGCACCTATAGGACCTGACCACAAATTAACCCACTACTGTGTTCTGAACAATTACAATGCACTTGGTTACAACAAAATAACACCCCCAATGAGTTAGTATGTGGTCCATTTCATGGTCAGTCTAAAATTCTATAGAAAAAAAACATTTTAACAAGCCATTACCATTTGATATTCTTGGAAACCAGCTACCCCTATTAGAAATGCAGGGACTATCACCTAACGACAATCTGGAAACTCCACCACTTGAACCCATAGATAACCATACCCAGATAAAACGTCAACACATATTTGTGGTTCCAGGAGGTTGGCCATAGCTTTATTTTCCTATTGACCATATATCTCAATAAGCCTAAGGCAAACATTTCCCCTGACTTCTCATCTTCCTCTCCTTGCCCAAATGCTGAGTCGTTGCAAGCCAAGAGGAACATCGATCGAACTTCATTCCATATCCAGGTCATTGATACTGTCATATCTGTAACACCAAATGGGCTGGCAGGTGCTCCTCTGACCGATATAGCAGAAGGTAAAGCCGTTTCCTGCTCACCTTCCTTTATACCACCATAGACAAGCCTCAAACTCCTCTCTTATAGTTTCTAGGCTCCCTGCAGTCCTTGGCCCTATCACTAATTGCTTTAGGGCCTATTAAGCTGGGAACTTGGTAGAATTAAAATCAGTGGAGGACTCTTGCCAGACTTAAAGATGTTTTCCAAGATATTTTTACTGATGACCTATTCTATGGATAGGTCATCAGTATCTGATCGGTGGGGTCCGACACCCTGTTTGAGAAGGCACAGGTGCTCACAGCAGCGCCACAGCCTTCTCACAGGTTTCCCTAGGCTTTGTGACGTAACATTCATTGGTCACATGTCCTAGGTACAGCTCAACCCCATTAAAGTGAATGGGGCTGAGCTATAATATCAAGCACAGCCACTATCAAATGGACAGCGCTGTGCTTTGTGAGCAGGGAGAAGGCCACAGCACTATTGCAAACACCGGTTCCTTCTCAAACAGCTGATCAGCTGGGTCCTGGGTGTCGGACTTCCACTGAATAGATACTGATGACCTATCCAGATTTCTTGAAAAACCCTTGGAGACTAAGTCTTAATATAATACTTCCCGAATAACAGTACCATACAGTATCATGTCTAAAATGACACCATACAGTGCCTACATGATAGTGCCATACAGTAAACATATAACACATCCAAAAACAGTGCTAAAATAAGTATCTACAGTACCACAGCAAGCTTCTGGATTCAGCTTTAGACTATGGTGGAGCAAGGTCAGGGGCCCCCTTACAGGGAAATTTCCTGGTAGGCCAATGCAAAAGGGGCCATCTGGGCCCTTCTCATGGCCTACCCGTGGAAGTTTTTGGGGCTGTATTTTGTGGTGCTGACAGTATTCTGTGATAGACTGTGGTATTTGGCTCTGTTGGGGTGGTATATTGTGCCACTATATGGTATTGCTGGCCCTGCCTTCCATCAATTTGGACCCAACTACAAAAGGGGGCTTTTTTAGTATTTTTTCCAGGACCACTTTAAGTTCCCAGTCTGCCACTGAGTGAGGTGCTGAAAGGCCCCTGATGGCAAATGCCCTAGGGCAAGTGCCCATGTTGCATATGTTATATCTTGGCGCAGAATGCCAACCAGATTTGTTTTTTGCCCAACTGAAGAACAGCTAAAGAAAACACAACACATGAGAAGTACCTAAAGTTACAAGGACTTTTCTTTACAATGTAGGGAAAATTCCTTTTAACCTGCATCAACTGTGATGTAGTCCAAGCAAAGATCCCTTTTATTCTCTATCTATATATATACAGTATATGTAGAAAACTGTATAATTACGCCAAGATCTCTCCTTGGCTTTCGACTGTTAAAAGCTTTAATGAGACCAAGCAAGCGTGTGGCACTGACCTCTGAAATTAACTTCTGCTCTTGCTCTGTGCAAACATATTATTGAAGACATGTTTGTGTTACCGTGTTATGCATTGATATGACCTAGTAAATTATCTAATTAGTCGCACATATAGATGACAGAGGAGCCACTAGGAGTATTTACAACACCTTCGTACTGCCATTTATCTGAATAGGTGGCATGCCAAACTGTTCTAATAAGGAATGATTGTGGCGCTTGAGAGCTGCTCGGAATAATGAGAGGGGTGCTACATATTTTCTTTCCAGCTGGACTTTGTTTTTGTGGCTTCCAATGATTTATTTAACCAATAATGTTAGTAACGTTAACTATGACAACTATCTATATTTGAGGCAAGTATAAAGGTTAGAACTAGAGATGAGCGAATCGATTCTGAGCTAAGCCAATTCGTTATGAATTTCATAAAAATTCTGCTGTTAGGGCGAATCACTGAAAACCATGCTTGCACCAATTTACAGTCAAAATTGGCTGGGAAAACAACAGTAAGGATGAAGATGAAGGATCACATGACCATGGGAGGGAGGGTCTTGTGCTGATTGGCTCAGTCAGCCTTTTTCTTGTAAATCGACAGACAGCCAACCATTAAACAAAAACAAAACTCAAATTTTAGTTTATGTATTGCGTCAAGCTACTGTGCATTATTAGCGAATGCATTGTGCGGCAATAACAGCATTTATATACAAATTTCATTTAATGTATTGTATTACCATTGTAAATTGTCAATACCAGTGTGCTGTGTGTTTGTAGAAGAGGAAGGTCATTTAATTGAGTTTCTGTTTTTTAAACTACAGAAAAAACACTTGCAATTTTGCTAGTACTCTTTAATAATCTGTGTACCAAACCTGGGACTTTTCATTTAAAGGCCTCATAACAAAATGTCTGGTAAACCAAAGAGTAGAAAATGAAAGGCCAAAGAGTCAGAATGTGGGTGGCAGTAGTAGTGCAAACTGCAGTAGCAGCATCAGCCATCCGGCCAGTAGTAGTAGTATTAGTATTAGCAAAAGGTCACAGTTATTGATCGCTTTCAATAAGCGACACTTTATTATTGAGGACAAAAAGTTTAAGATTGTAGACTGGATGCTTCACTCCTTCTCTCAGTCACAGCTAGATGATGTAGAGGTCACTTCTGAACCTGACATGCGCCTTGGGCCAGGAGTCACAGCATTCCTCCTGATCCTTGTGGCCACAGAAAAGCCTTTCAGTTGCATCATCTTTGTCTTTACTGCCCCCACCTAGTGGAGCCGTTTCTTATTTCCCAAGAAGAAGCAACAAAATAACATGTGCTATGGAAGATAATAAAGATAGTCTCCTTACTTGATGAGTTGTGTGAGAACAGTCAGCGTTTGGACTGTCATGAGGAGAAGGTTTAGGTGGAGGAGAAAGACCTCATGAATAGTTATATTGATGGTGGTGGTAGTAGTAGAAGTGGCACTTGTAGTCACAGTGGTGGCAGTAGGGGCATTGGCAGTGGCACTTCACGTAAATACAGAGGGAGGGAGCCAAGTAGCCCACAATGACATCATGCAGCCTATGGGACAAGCCATTCATCCTCGATAATTTAATGCCTTAAAGGGAACCTGTCATCTCCGAAACACCCCCTGAACTAGAGTAAGCGTTGTATAGTGTAAGTGATGCTGAATCCGAATATATAAGTTTTATCTTCATACTCACTTCCATTCTGACGCTGTGCTCCCACAAACCAGCAGTAAAATGCATTGACAGGACTCTTCTTTTAGTCCTTTCCATTATGTGAGTGAGCACTGGAGTCCACTAAGTGCATTTTACTGCAGGTTTGTGGGAGCACAACATCAGAATGGAAGTGAGTATGAAGATAAAAATTACATAACCAGACTCGACGTCACTTATACTATACACCGCTTACTCTAGTTTGGAGGGTGTTTCAGAGCTGACAGATTCCCTTTAAGTTGCCCATACACCTAAGAGAAAAGTTGGACGAATAGACAGATTTGACTAAACTGGTCAACTACCTAATGTATATGGGGGTGACTTGGTTTTCCGCCAACAAATGATATTAGTTCTCACAGGAGGTAAGCTGCCGCTGAAGGTGTCAAGCAGTGGCTTGCTCTCCTCTTGACAGTCTGCTCTTGACAGTAAGGTACATCATCATCCTATCACATGCAATTTACATATATGTAAGTATCAGTTTTTATTCTCTGCTATCAGAAGTCATTGCAGAATGGAATATAGGACCGCCTGTCAGTTGAGTGCTTCTCTATGTGCTGCGGTTAGTAGGGAAGTTGAGTGTGATCTCCTGCAAATCACTTTAAAGGCAGGGGTGTAGCTATAGGGAGTGCAGAGGTAGCAGTCACTACTGGGCCCAGGAGCCTGAGGGGACCCTGATTAAAAGGGATGTCCAGGGGGAAAAGTATGTTTAAATCTGCTCTTTCTGGCATAAATACATTAAAAAAGGTATAAAAATATATTAATTTTATTGATCTTCTTGTTCTGAGGCTGCCTGGTCCCCTGCTGTTTTCCACTTCTTGCTGTAATAGTGACGTCCAGACACTAGAAGCCAGTGATTGGCTGTAGCAGGTCAATACTCCAGACCGTGTTTGGCTACGGTGGTCACATGTTCCTGTGTCGGAACAACATCTCTGCCACAGGAAATGGAGAATGGCAGGAGAGCTGGCAGCACCAGAACGGGAACATCGGGGGTCAATGTGTGGAGTATACATTTTTTATGTATTTATACAAGTCTGCATGGATTTAACACATTTTTTCTTCCCTGAATCACTCCATTAATGGGGATTTGCAATCTATCCTGTAGGTTGTACACACCAAGACACCCACTCTAGGCAGCCTCAGTTTTGCATCATTTGATCCATATTAGTAAGAACATATGGATGATGAAAGGGCAGGTTCACCAACTGGTAATACGACGCATTGCACATCTGTTCAGATGATGACCTGTAAATTATATGACCGATCCATCTCTGTAATACACGTCAACGATAATGTTTTTGTATAAACTTTATACTTGCTTCGGAGCAAGCAGCAGTTTGGCACACACGTTGATACTAGTGGACCCCAAGCTGTGATACAATAGTTTTCTTTGGCAGCTAAATAAAGGGAATAGATACCAGAAAATGATGCTGGAAAATGGCCGTTTCAGATTTAGGCCTTACTGTAGCACAAAAGTAAATAAACTCACCAAGAAGGATCCTTACAGTCTTACTCTATTGTGCAAAGGTCACAGCCCATCTGTTTGTCTGCTGCTTCCAAGACATCTGATAGTGATATTCTTTTTTTAATTTTAACCCAGTAAGAGACACAGTATTTTTTTATTTTGATTTACTAGGGGAATCTAATTCCTTCCAGATGCCCTGCTAAGGCATAATAACACTGCACACTGCATGGGGATTAGCACTGATAATACGAAATGACTTTAATGAAAGTATGAACCTCAGAGGTTTGGTTGAATCATGCACCATGAAGAACACGCCAAATAGTCATACATACAGTATATGCATGCATGCATCCATTGTGAGTTGGATTAATGCACCATAAGCACCACTGGGGACCACCAATATATCAGCTGAATGACTCTTATACTCTTATATTCATGGAACTTACTGTACCAGCACAGGATACTGTGCTTCATGCCTTGTTGCTATCACTAGTTTCCTACAACTCAGTTCCTAAAATTGAATGTATGGGGATGATTTTTTAAATCAGATATGTCAATTTTGTGGCATAAAAAAGTCGCAAGTCTTGGCAGCTGCGACGGTTCTTCAGCAACTGCGACATTTTTGTGACACTTTGTGATCCCTACCACTTTTGACAGTGGTCTATGTTTAAGAGCTAAAAGTGAGATTAGACCTGAATAATGGCTCATTTACGTATGTGTGACTTTTACAAAAGTTTCAAAAAACTATCAACACTAAAGCCTCCACATTCCACTCATGACAGCAGTTCATAAACTTGGTGCAGGCACACAAAGGAAAGCCATGGTTAAAATGGACATAAAAACACCCTTAAATTATGAATGACCCCCTATGTTTCCAAGCTACATGGGGTGAGCCTTCAAGATCATATGGAATGGAGAAAGAAAAGGTGGGACCACTTGGAAAAACATAATGCTGTAACCTACTTGACCTTGCATTTTGTGCAAGATAATCAGTTGCAAAAGTCAATTATCATGGAGGTCATTGGAGTCAGACTCTTTCTTGTTTTAAAGGGTAGTCTTCTAGGAATGGCACACTTGGTGAGATGTATGTTGGGAGAGAGAGACGTTTCCATGAAATCAAAGCACTTTAGGCTCGGGTACATTTGTTTTGAACCTCAATTGAATTTGGACAAATCAGACCCAAATAGAATTTAAAAAAAATGTTCATTTCCACAGGTGGACTTTTGGCTCTTCTGATCATGGGATGTTTACATCGGTGTGTCCACCCTTGAGCTTTCTTGGAGTGTGTGGAGTCTATGGCTATTGGATATCATTTGTCAGAGACATCCAACAAAACATTTTTTACTATGGGAGGCTATGGGTTACAGATGGCCTTTGGAAGACACCCACGGAACTATTTATTAGATTTATACCTCAAGATATTGGGGAAATAATGAATTTATAAATATGGAGCCCTACTAATCAATACAGTAGTATCTAGTCAATAAAAGTCAATCAAGGCATTTTGTTTTCATTAGAGAATGCTTTGAGGTGGGTTTAGACCTTAGGGGCAACCAACCACATGATGAAAGGTTGCCTTCTTTCTCTTTTCATGATGAATCCCATACATTTTTCTTATTATACAGTGAAACGAGATGTATCCTGAAAGAAAAGCTTCAAAAATGGTCAACAATAAAGTGCTCAAGCCAGTCTCAGCAGAAAAGAAGTCCAAAAATGTTGGCTACTTGAAGCCGTAATGCTTGACTTGCTCTGTATGGAATCTTATTGCAGGTAAGACACCTAGATCTCTTCCATTGATGTCTGAAGTGATCTAGCCACAGTTTTCTGTTGGATCCACCTACAATTGAATGTGCATAATAGTTAGGAGGCCACTAAAGATGTCTCCTCTTCGAGTGGAAAGGAATTGGTCATCAGATTTTTAAAGCTGTTGTAAACAACACCAGATATAGCACTTGCTCGCAATAATAATTTATAGAGATCAATCTGTATCTCTGAAATGTTGGGGCTGAAAGATCCTGACCAGAAAACATTTTACTGGCTGCCCATTGTATAGTCAGCAGAGATAAACAATACCTGAAAAAAAGTTATTTTCCACTGACCTTCCAAAAAGTGAATTACTATGATGTGTGGAGAACCTGGAACCTGCTGAATCAATTCCATCATTTATAATGCCAACATGTAGTAATCTGTAAGTAACCCGATCTGTGTTTATCAAAGGATGTATCTGAAGAAAAATCTCGTAAAAGACCGAAGGAAGGAAAACAATGTTCAGAATGCTCATATAAGTAGATCAGTGAAGTCTACAGAGATCATAAATCAGTCTGCTGATTTGTTAGCTGAACATTGTGCATTTCACTCTATAGTGAAAATCTGGCTCAGGCCGTAGTCTTATCAGTAAATATAATATGCAGTCCTTGTGGAGAACAATAGTTCACAGCTGAGGGCCCTGAAATAAATCATATTATATGATGTTCTGCATGCTTAGAGCCAAGATCTCAGACCTTGGGATCTGCATCACAGTGCTACTATCTCTATTAGTAAAGCTTATAAACCTCAGTAATAAAAAATATATCCAAATATCTTGGCAAGTTTCTATGTCAAGAAGCAAACGTCAGGTCTAAAAAATCTACAGCCCAGAATCGTCCCAGACTCTTTCGTGAAACAGAGTTGCAAGATGTGACAGCGCGAAACTGGGACAAATTACTCAAAACGAAACAATACACAAAGCTCCACTGAGTGGCCAAAGACTTTCGAAAGTTGCAAACCAGACACTTTTGTGGTTGACCGCCATCCATTTTGGAGGTGGAATACGTGACCACAAGGATGAAATTGATCACCTCATCCTGACTTGTAGCAAAAAGGATTTCCTGATGATGTGGGAACAGTCTTGTATATAACTAGGATCATCACATCATGGTCCCGACCACTACTGACCAAAGCCACATTGGCACTAACCAAACAAGCAAACCAATAGGAAAGAAAAAACTCTGTGGTCAGAAGTTCATGTAAAATAAGCAAACCATGTCTGCAGTCTGGACGAAGGCATGGAGCTTAGAATACTGGCCATCCAAGAAGGTCAATCTTTGGAATTACAATATATCAGGAGGTAATATAATTTTCCCCTGAAATAAAATGAAAAAATCCCTGGATGTTTAAGGGGGTAACAATCCCTACATTGTTAGAAAAGTTCCTTGACTATAGGGTAGAAGGTATACAAATGAGCTCTTAACAGGCTCTGCCTCCAGTACCACCTGATGTACGGAATCTATCCTATAAGTCAATGTTCAACTTTTTAAACAGGCCTTCAGACATGACTTAGTTAATAATTAAACAAGTAGCTGATCTGCAGACAGCCGTTTTGGGGTGATTGCTCTACATCAGTGCAGAGCAGAGAATAGTGGCTTAACTGGATGAGAGGCCTAGGTCAGAATTTGGGGAATACAATATCTTCTTATGGAGAGCTACTTAAACGATCCAAGTCATGTTTCAAGGCCTTCTAAAAGGTTGAACATTGACTTATAGAATAGCTACCTTACATCTGGTAGGATCAGAGGCAGAGCTTGTTAAAACCTCATTTGCATACCTTCTTCCCAAAATTCCAGAGGAGTGTTGCCTGGCCTATAAGACTCCTCAAGCCGCTTAAGGCTCTCTCCACAAGGAGATATTGGATTCCCTAAATGAAGGGGCAGAAGCACTCAGCTAAATGTTGCTCCCATTTCTTGCTGATCTGCTCCCCTTCATAGAGTGAAACAAGTGATATCCGTGGCAAATTTATAGACTATAGATCTCTTTCTCTGTCCTGTAAAGAAAGCCATGTACAAAGAGGTTCTTCACTCTGCTGACGGCTTCTGCCCCTTCTTTTTAAGGATAAGTGGGGCACCTAGACCCCCACCGGGTATATCAGAAGTTTAAAAAATTATATTTAACTATAGGGCCAGTCATCTTAAGCTTCTACAACAGCAGTTTCATAGACTTGGTTTACAGTAAGCACCTGTGGAAGAGTGTTGTGGGCATGCTCTGTAACATGTGCAGAGATTACTGTAGAGGGAAATAGCTGTCCTTATCACTTTTCGCCAGTGGTATTATCTGCCTCCAGTTTTATTAAAGACTATACTTTAAGTCCTTGGATTGACATTCACTCTACAAAAAATGGAAAAAAAGATAATGGTGATGTGTATGAGGCCATATCCTGCCCTCTGAAGTTCAATTGACATTGCCCACAGTGGTCAGTGTGGAAACTGCAATAATGTAGGATATATATATATATATATATATATATATATATATATATACAAAAATGCTATTGAAAAATTTTTAAAAAACACCCCATTAAAATTAGCCCATTGGTTTAACATAGTGGGAAAGATGCCTGTCACAACTCTTTCTGCAGCAAGCCCTTGAGGAGTCGGTACGGAGGATGGGAGTGGTAGTGGCCCTTATGAGATGTTATGTCAGGGTATACTCCCTCAGGTCATTGCTCCTGGGGGATTGGTGCAGTGAAAAGGTGGTTTGAAAAATCAGGCCAGAAGTAAGAATATAAAGGCCTCTCTTTACTGACTGTAAAATATAACTTGTGGAACATCCAGCAGTAGTAGGTACAAGGTGCAATTTCTGACACCAGATGAGGAGGCATGCTGGCAGGTTGGATAGAAATTAATCGGCACTAGCAGGCACTTGTGGCACAAACAGGCTTGATGTTTGTCTGGTCTAGTGGAGGTTTAAGTGATGGGTGTCTGAGCTGTAGTCCCTCACCTTGCAGCAGTTTCTGTAAAGCAGTATTTCACTGATCAATTTGCTGTCTTGTCACACTGCTGCTTTCTGGAAGCAGAATTTTTGAATGAGCTTATTTACCTTGAGAGTTGGTCTTACAGGAGAATTAAGATCTGGTTCCTAGGAGTAGGAGCTTCCTCCCCCTTCTCTGACTACAGTAGACTGAATTCCCCCTCCTGGCAGAAAGCAGGACCAGCCCACTCCTACCAAGAAGGGAGGACCAAGGTGGTTAGCCGTATTCCTGCCAATCATTGTAAACCATATCTTCCTCTGCTGGAACAGACAACACATAAAAAATACATAACATTACATCACTATATACATTTTCAGATTCCTCTAGGTCTGTGGTCCTGCATTTTTTTTAAAAACGTTCATGTTTTTCTCTGGAAGGTGAGCATCTGGCAGGGTAAGAGTGTATTGCTGCTCAAGCCGTAGCGTTCGCTCCTAGGATGATGGGGCTGCATAGGAGCCCCATTTTAGTTTTTGCTCTGTATACGGGGATTAATGCCTTATATACTAAGCAAATAAATAGAGTAGGGGACCTGCTGACAGGTTCCCTTTAACACAAATTGATGAGGCTTTTCAGAGCAAAGTCAGTTCAGTGCAGCTGTTTTTTTTTTTTTTATTTAATTGGATTTAAAGTTAGATTGGTTCAGTGTAATACTAGGTGGGAACAATTAAAGTAAATAGGAGAGCCGTTCATCAAAGTTAAAGCTGATCTATTGTGAATACATTTGCACAATTCCCTGGACGATCCTAGGTAACATTACTCTCCATTCATCGGCCTTAAAGCTTCTCTTCTTGTGTTTACAGAATATAAGAAAGAATGAATATTACTATTTCTGTCTACCTTAAGGCTCTCTAACCTTTTGGGGGTCAACCAAATGGCATTTGAAGACTGGTTGATGTTATGGGTTGATGTTATACAACAGAAGGAGCTGAGCAGATTGATATATACCATAGTCATCAGACCCTCATATCAGACCTCAAATCCAACCCCATATCAGATCCTCACATCAGACCCTCCCCTATTAGATCTTTAGACCAGACCCCCATATCAGATCCTCAGATCAGGTCCTATATCAGATCCTCAAATCAGATAATCAGATCAGGATTTAGGGAGGAAAATAAGAAAAAATATTTTTCATCAGACCCCCATATCAGACCTCAAATCAGACCCCCATATCAGATGCTCAGATTAGACCCCCTTGTCAGATCCTCACATCATACCCTCTATCAGATCCTCACATCAGACCCCCCATCGGATTATTAGATCAGACCCCCATATCAGATCCTCAGATCAGGCCCTATATCAGATCCTCAGATCAGATGCCCATATCAGATGATCAGACCAGACCCCCATATCAAACCTCAAATCAGACCCCCATATCAGATTCTCATAAATAAGTTAATAAAGTAAGGTTAATAAGTTAATAAGTAAGTTACTAAATAAATTAACTTACCTCCTCTGCCCCACCGCTACTCTGATGGTCTGGCAGTCTGTCCTGCACTCACCACTCCTTTGTCTTTTCCAGCCCACGCTGAACTGTTACCTGACTGTCTTCAACATCAGATCATACTGCGCGCACTACGTCCTGACACTGAACGCAGTCAGGACAGTGCATTGCGGCACCAGGAAGGAAGACCGGGGAGAAGTTAGAACAGGCAGCGTTAGCAGCACCTCACTACCCGCTCCCCACTTCTACTGCATACTAGTGAGCGCTTCCATTATTCACTTTATAAGACGTTCTTCCATTTTCCTCCCATTTTTTCGGGTGAAAAAAATGTGCGTCTTATTAAGCGGAAAATGTGGTTGTTTTATAGAAACATATTCAGTATAAGTTGTAATTTATTCATTTAAAGCTTTGCTCATTCTGAGTTTAGGAGACCAGTGGGCGGTCCAATCAGTGATTGTCAGCTATGGACTGTTTCACACTTGCATTGTGGTTTTGTGGATTTTTTAGATCTGGCGGAGGATCTCAAAACCAGGCAAAAACGGATCAGTTTTGTCCCCATTCATTGACAAAACTGATAAAGATGTATTCCATTCTCTTTTGTTGCGTGTTTTTACCAGACACAAAACTGCTGCAAGGTGCAGTTTTGTGTCCGGTCTGAAAAACCGAACAAACCGGATCCAACATGTAAGTCAATGTAAGTTAATGGTGCCGGATCTTTTTTTGGTGAGCAAAAAAAA
This sequence comes from Rhinella marina, assembly GCA_900303285.1. NCBI lineage: Eukaryota > Metazoa > Chordata > Amphibia > Anura > Bufonidae > Rhinella > Rhinella marina. The sequence goes on along the minus strand of ONZH01002718.1, from coordinate 952,253 downwards.
AAAAAAAAAACCGATCAGGCGTCCATTGACTTATCCATTGATGGCCTATCCTCAGGATCGGTCATCAATATCTATCAGTGGGGGTCTGATTCTCAACACCTCCACTGATCAGTTATTTAAGCCTCCTCACAGCACAGCGCCGTACATTGGATAGTGTTCATGCTTGGTATAACATCCCAGACCCAACTAGGCAACTAGGCTCTGTAACAAATGACTTACCATTGCCTTCTAGCACAATACTTGCTCTTCTGTTTTAGTCAGCACAGATTCTTACTAGATTTTCTCTACCCCTTCCCTTCTGAAAATAAAGAAGTGACCGAGTCAGGCCATTTTGCCCACTGCCACATAAACGAACCCATCACGTTCAATACAGTCCAATCTGTGGAAAGCATGTATTACAAAGTATTGAAAAAACTATACTGACATCTGCGTTTTAGCATTCCCGTTCTCTGCTCCAGCAGATGAGAAGACTATTGGCACAGTCAGAGATACTGGATCCCTATTCACCCTAATGGAATCCTTGTGGTATAAGGTAAGAATTCCAGCTTTCTGCTAGAAAAAAAAGCACTGCATGCAGCGGTATTCTTCCAGCAGTCATGCTTGACACCTGACAGATCCCATTAAAGTAAATGAAGAAAGCCCTAGTAGTGTCCGGCTATGCTGAGTGCGGCCATTCTGATACTCTGCTCCTCTGCCGGAACAGACTACCAGAATACCACAATGCAGATGTGAACCTAGTGTTCAGGGAAGAATAAAATGACATGGCCATTGGTATATGCACGAGCCCTATGTACAGTGAGACCTAATATACTGTACACTTCCACATCCACACCAACTCCCTATGGCTCGGCAGGGGCTCATTTCTCAAGGGACATTTCTGCCCCTTTTTTCCATCAATTGGTGGGAACCTCCGCACCCAGATCTCTCCCATCAAAAGTTCTCACGCATCACCATGACATCTCGAAACTCAAAACTGTAGGTACGCTTTATACATACAGTATGCCCTGTGGCGCTCCATAGACAGGAGACAGCTAGAAGACAGCGAGGCTGAGCTCACACAGACAGGATTTGGAGGAAATATATTATTTGTAACCACAGGGAAGCTATCTTCACGCTCACCAAATCCCATTCACAAAGCATCAGACATCTTATAAATCTCTGCCATGTTTCATTAGTCAGGGATTATAACCGTTTTCAGCGTGATTACTATCAGCCAGCGCAGAGATAGAAGTTTGAGTGAGTTGTAATTAAACACATTATCAATTTTCCACTAGATCTGCTCACGAGTCGGCATTGCTTCCGCACGTCTGCGGCAGGTACACGCCGGGCTCACATATTTCAAATAACATCTTTCTCTAGTTTCAAATGACACAGCGAACATGGGATTTAATTACGTTAATTGGTAAATTACAGCAATATCAGCGTCTGAAAATCTCTGATGATACGGTGCTGGTACTCACATCTTCATGTTAATGCTTCATGGCGGTTGTATATACTTCGGCACGGTGCTTACAATCAGGATTAGAAGTTTTATGTTAGGCTCGTGCCAGGAAAGACCTTGATGCCCATGGCAGGATTTTCCAAATGTGAACCTCTTAGCCCTTACCTGGTCTGTGAATTTTAGCAGGATGGCTGTCAGCAGGGTTGCCAACCGTCCAGAAATTTCTGGACAGTCCGTAAAAATAAGCAACCTTTTTCCCGTGTCCTTGAAAAAAAAAATAGATATTTCCGTGATTTTTTTTTAGGCTGGTGGTCCCTGACTAGATTATTGTGGTGGTAATTATCATCATTTTGCAGCTCACAGTAAATGCTGGTGATGAATTCTTATCAGTATATTGAGCTATAGACACGTATTACTAATAATCTTTATTATCCATTATAGTTTTCCAATTTGTCCGTAAAAAATATTGGCTGTCCGTGATTTTGGAATAACACGTCCATAAAAAAGAAAAATTTTGTGTGGCAACCCTGACTTTCAGATGGGCAGTCAATCATGAAATTGTTACCACCCAAGGTAAGTGTTTATCTTTCCCTGGCACCTAAAACAACAACAACAACAAAAAAATTAAAGCTACAGTACTTTTTTTTTTAAAAATCCATAATTTGTGCCATCCTATCAAAAGTGATGTCTTAGGCTGGTGCGTACGCTGCCTATCCCTTTTCCCAGCCCCGGAAAAAGGGGTAGTTTGGCCACCCTGGTTGTCAGATGGGTAATCAATCATGAAATTGTTACCACCTAAGGTAAGTGTTTATCTTTCCCTGGCATCTGCAACAACAAAATTTAAAGCTAAAGTACTTATTTTTAATAATCCATAATTTGTGCCACCCTACCAAAAGTAATGTCTTAGGCTGGTGTGTACGCTGCCTATCCCTTTTCTCAGCCCTGGTAAAAGGAGTAGTTTGGCCACTCTGGCTGTCAGATGGGCAAAGATTCACAAAATTGTTACCACCTAAGGTAAGTGTTTATTTTTCCCTGGCACCTACAACAACAACAAAATTTAAAGCTAGAGTACTTTTTTTTAAATAATCCATAATTTCTGCCACCCTACCAAAAGTATCGTCAGACACTAGTGCCTACTCTGCCTACCCCTTTTCCCAGCCCTGGGTTGTGAAATACTCACAATATTCGATCCCTGTAACCCTGCATCTTCATCTCATGAACATGATTACAGCTGCAGCAGGTCCTTCAGCTTCTAGGGGTCCAGCAGTTGAAGGAGGGCACCTGGAGTAGCAGTCGTTGAGTTCAATGTTAAAATTCTATCTGCTTGCAGCCACCATTAGGTGGTACATCCATTTTCTGACTTCGCTATGAAGATGTATGAATGCTAGTTACTTACAGTACTAGTAAAGATTTTTGTTGGTAAATTTGTGGCCCCACCCTGGACATGGTCATGGATTACCCGAGTCATTTTTGGGCCAATACTGGAAAAAATTATCTCGGAAAATTCATGACAATCCTGGCAAATTTATGATTGTGTTAGCTTCTATGCAGTTACAGTCCTAAAATAAGGGAGTAGAAGTAAAAGCTTTACCTGGGCTCTGCGATGGGCTCAGCAGTCCCACTGTCACATTGTTTCAGATTTTCTTAGGTATCCAGTATCTCATCAGACTGAGGGGAAGAAAATCAAAACTTTTCTGTCCTTTGGGGTTAGTTCATATGACCTGTATAAGAGAGGCTCATTTTAATTTTTGTGTCTATGTATCCCCTCTCTTCTATGTAGTTAATGAGGTATTCTTTATTATTAAAGAGGTCTCCTAGTTGTAACTAGTTATCCCCGATGCCTGGGGTAAGGATTGCTATTAGGTCAGTGCTGGGACCCTCACCAATCACGAGAATATGAACTGAATGGAGTGGCTGGTTGAGCGTGCGCACTGCCGCTCCAATCGTTTCTGCGGGACTGAACTTGGCTATCTACAGAAATTCTATTGAGATAAATGAAGCAGCAGTACAAATGCTTATCCAGCTACTTCATTCATTTAGGTGGCCAATAGGGTACAGGCATGCTCAGACTGGCCTACAGGGGTAGAGGTGAATCCCCCGGTGGGCCCCTGAGCAAGGTGGGCCTCTAGTCTCCCACCCCCTGCACAAGTGGCACATAACACAGTAGACTTACTGCACTACATACATATATTCAATGTACAGCACCTCAACCAGCCTATGTTCATTCTTGTTTTTGAACTGTGTTGTCCTCCTGGTTCTGACCTATTTCTGTAAGACTCTGTCTTTGTGTCATTTGTCTCTAGGTGTTTGTCTGTCTCTGCACCTTAGTAGCGTAGGGACTGTCAACCAGTTGTGGTCTTGTTACATAGGGCTTGCACTGCAAGTAGGTAGGGAAAGTGGGCTTACTTCTAGGTCAAGTCTCACTGTCAATGTCTGTCCCTACCTACAGGCATTGCATGGTGTCAACCTACCATGAATGGAGTCCAATTCCGCTGAATGAATGGATCAGCAGCGATCATGCGTAATTTGCCTACCCATTCATTTGGGAATGGGACTAATGTTCTCTTGATCAGTACAGGTCCCAGTAGTCAAATGGTTAGCCCTTGTCCTATGGATGGGGAAAATGTAGAAGGCTACACAACCCATATACATGTAATTTTGTCAGTCAGGTTACTGTGCATTCACTGCTGGTTATATGGAGCATTTTGCTGCAACAAAGAGGTTAAATCTTAAAGAACAACAAGCTGAACTCGGCATACTAATAACCATGTCTGCTTTTGCATGTAATCATTAGATTCAATTACAACCTGCTCCATTAATTACTATGCTCTTTACTGCTCGTGCCTCCTTGACCTAACACTACAGCTTCTGATTTTCACTGGTGATGCATTTAGCCAGATGTCCCAGACGTGTTGCGTGTTCACTGCTTTCATGTATCAAGTAATTAAGCAAGTTTCTATGGGGAAGATTAAGCTGTATGTGCTAAGACCTAACAGGAGAACAATGAGAATCAGAATGGCCAAAGTTTTATACGTGAAGTGCGAAAAGAGCTCTGGTGAGCGGTGGGATTTGTGTTCACTCTGTAGCTGGCTTTCTAGACAAGGAATCACTATGTAAGGAATTGCATCTCAGATGGACTTTGGAGATAACTCATGTTTCAGCCACAACTTTGAAAAGCTGGCAAACAACCTAAACCCCTATTAATAGCATGACTGACATTGACCTGACCTTGACTTTTTTGATAATCTGAACCAATCATCTGTTTTAGTGTAGAAATTAACTGTGGTATAGAGATATTGCCATGAAGAAAAGAAGGATGTAATAAGTAACTGGAGACGGGGGCTGAAAGGCTGAGGTTAAAGGTGACCAAATTAATTTGTTAGAATTGAAATTCGACTTGAATTTTTTAAAAAATTTAGATTCTTTAGAGATTTTTCAAGTATTTAAAGCACTTTCAATTCGGGTTGAATTGATTTGTAGCGAATCGAATTTGTTGGCCGATTCGGACTAATCAGGCCAAAACAAGGAAATTGGCTCATCTCAACATGAGGTTTAGCCAAGGTATTTAGATAGAGGAAACAAAGATACATGCCCAGCATAGGAAATTAAAATATTGATGCTTTATTGGAAAAATGATATAAAATCCATCTCCACAAATCCAGTGTAAATTTAAGCCCGACGCATTTCGATCAAAAAGATCTTAATCAGGTCTAGTGTCGTGAACAGAATTTTCCCTCATGTAAAGAAAAGTACACAATAGCTGCAACTCTGGACATTACCAATCAGTCCAATTATACACCACCTACCCTAAGAGCTAGATGCGTGTTCTGCTTTTGTTTCTGCTACTTTTTGAAAACCCTATCTTTATTAGATGGGCTATCCGGTTGAGAAAATCATATTCAAATGCCCTATTAGGGTGTTGTCAGTTAATAGGGGTCTCCCATTTGGGACCTCTATTTATTAGCAGCTGCAAGGAGTAGTTCTCATGCTGGATGACTCACCACATTCAGCTTATTAATTTCAATGGGAACTGTGTAATTCTTCACTTCTCCTTTGGAGGCACTGCAGAGGAATTAAACAGTTGCTTATAGGTTTCCTACAGAGTACATCTGATCAGGCGTAATCCCAATCATTTTATTGTTAATAAGTCTTTCCAACAAAAAAAAAATGTTCAAAGCTGTAAACCCCTTTAAATTGTACAGATGGGAGAACTGTAAAGCCATACTTTCCCACATACCGCAGTGCACAATGAGCTTGAATAAAGGAATTGTACCACTGTTTCTTCCCAGTCCATGTAGCAAACTTCATTCACTAGTTTCCTTGCCTGAGGACCATTACCACAATAGGCAGTATAGCTTTCACTCCTAGGAACATTTAATTAGCTGTTGTGAGAGGCGTTTTTGTCTGTAAACAACAATCAGGCAATGTTCCTGCATCTCAACAGCTTCCTAATTATGACGTCCCAAAAGAAATATTTTCTATTTCATGCACATACAGTTGCAAGCATCAGACATAAATTTTCATTTAGACACTTGGTGATCATTTAGACCGAGAATTCCTGTTGTCCAACAGCATCAGATTAGAATTTTTTTGCTTTTTTTGGAGGGGCTTTGTAGAAAACCTTGAAACATATTCAGTACATTGTGAAAACCTAAAGTGCACCGTCATGAGTACATGAGGAGTAACACTATATGTGGCTATTACATGACTTGCATCATGAATTTATTGGCTGCTTTCCCCTTTGCAGGCTCCATCTCTAATTGTCAGATTTCCCAAAGCTAGCCGGTGGAGAATAGCCGCTATTATGTCTCCCATACAAGGTAAAACCAGAAAAGAGGAGAGCCTGCTCCTATCTCTCTATGGCACTCTCTCAAAAGCAGCAGCATGGAGGACATTGCATAGTGGTACTGAGCAGTGTAGCTGCGAATCCAGCACTGGAGTGATATGGAAAGCTTACTGGAACAATCAGCAACATCTCTGTGTATCTCTATGCTTCTCTCTGACTCTGTAGCTGCTCTTCCTTCCACCCTGCCATCCCCATAGACTTCTAAGGCTGACGTGTAATCTAATCCATTTTTGAAATTGCAATCTGTGGCCCGATAAAGAGGACGATTCCCTATTAAAACTTGGACTGTGTGAGAATGAGGACACCACAGCACAGTGCCGCACTGCTCCACGGATCCAGAATACAGAACAGGAAAGCTAAGAAAGTCATGGGGAGTCTGAGATGTTGTAGCTGGAGTGTAGAAGTTGACGACAGATCAGGAGAATGAAAAGAATGGTGCTGAGAAAGCTGCAGGAGGATAGCAGAGATCCCAGATCAGCAGCTTAGAGATGAAATGTGGATCAGTAAAGAGAGTGTGCAGCTACAGAGAACAATGGGGAGCTAGCATGTAATGTTGAGCGTAGATGAGCTGGGACAAGAGGTAGGATTTTGGGAGTCTAGGGAGTGTTTTGGAGTCTTGAGAGAGGCCACCATCCAGTTAATAATTCCAACGTTCTACTCATTATATGTTACTTGTTGCAAAGTTAAAAAAAAAGATGACGTTTAATGAGACCACCACACTAATTCAAACCAGAAATTTCTGATAGATGTTCAGTTCCACCCTATATTATGTCTACTGGTCATCTTCTTTCACAAAACCATCCCCCTAGAAGACCACTTTTCAATACAATTTTGGGTGGTTATCTCAAAGAGTTTTCACTGAGTTTAGAGAAAAACTTTGAAGTCCATGGTCAGAAGGCAAACAAAAAGATTCAGCAAATGGATCTCAAAACTTCTGTTCTAGAAACAATTTGTGTACGGTAATAAGTTAGACTCTGAAATTCTTAAATGAAGCGTCTTTTCGAAGGACTCAATGGGATTGCGCCATAATAAACAGGAAAGCTTCACAGTTGACAGGTTTGTTTTTGCAACTTTACGAGCCTTTTTTCGAACCTCCAGTGCACAACACAAACTTACAAATTGATGTAACGATTGTGCATTTGCTCCAAGGAAGACTCCATTTTGATTCTATCTCTGAGTTAATTTGTATTCGCAGTAAAAAGCAGTGTAATGGATCTTTTCGGCTATTATGAATAAATGATGCATGCCTAACAACTGAATTCACGGATTACAGAAAAGAATATTCTTACAAAATGATTGTTTTCAGAACTCGTAGAAGGTAATTAATTGGAGTTTGGGCGTGCACAATGATGACTGAAGTGTTTGCTTTCCCACCGCTTGATTTAATGTTTGAGTTGATGAGATGAAAGCACAGAGAAGTGAAAATAAAGGGGCAAAATAACGCATGAAGGCAATGGCGTAGCCATAGGAGTTGTAAAGGAGGCCGATGGTCCACCTAGTCCATAAAAACAATATTATAAGGCTGTTTCCCAATAAAGTCATGAAATATGGAGCTATCTAACCTTTATACAGCATGTCTTCATTTGGTAAAGTTGCATTTATCTAGTATATTGGTGGTTAGGCGGAGCAAAGTTCATGGGCACCTGTAGCGGGACCAGGGCATCTACCTTAAAAGCTTGTCTATCATCAACCATTTGCTATGTGAGAATACTCTAACTGTAAATATTCATTTGGGTTAATTTTTCAGGTCATTCATGCTGCCATGAATTACATTTTCTTCTCCATTCGCATTCAACAAAGTTCAGACCATAGGATGCAAGGGCTAAAGAGCAATGGAGGATGACTTTAGGTGGCCATACTCATTAGATATAAATTGGTTGATGGTTGAACAGCAGTTGTACAATCATCTGGTGAATGACCGCTTTACAGACAGGACCATTACAGTTCTTCAAACTGGCCATACAGGTTAAAAGAAACCGGGTGATGGATGAAAGATCTTTCTGGGATTGTTTTTTCAAAAATCTATAGTTGACGAATAATCTTTCTTTGAACGAAAGACTTTACATCCGACTATCAGTCAAATATATTGAACATGGTCGACTTCTTTTCAAATGATAACAGTCTATCACTGGTCAGCTAAAATAATCATTTGGTTGATTGATCAACTTTAGACTAATGTGTATGTCCACCTTAAGGAAGGGGGCAAATGGTGAACGTTAAACATCTACTACTCAAGAAGGCCATTCCATGAACCGGAAGCTACAGGTCTTACTCGGTAAAGTCCAAAACTTCCTTACAGTGGTCATTGGTTAAAACCAGAAGTTTATAAGACTCCTCTCATTGGTTCTAGTCCACTACATTAAAGTAAATTTAATCTTCACATCATTGAAAGTTTGTGACTCACACTTAAATACAAAATAATGAACCAATTCCCAAGAGATACTGTATTTAACATTACTTGGGGGCCTACAGTCAAATCACAGTCTATTGGAGGTGTATTGTAAACGATTCTATCGAGGAACCCTGAGAAGGTGGGAATCCTACAGAGTGCTTTCATTTTGGTTTAATAGTGGGGTTCTTAGCTCACTTACTTACAAATTTTATTTTGTGACATGTTTATGTGACATATCAAAATTCAATCTTCAAAATTATTTTCCAAGAACATTGGATTATTGTGTACAGTGTCTAAAGGAGGACACTTTAACTATAGTGCGAACAGTGCAACTGAATCAGGCCCACAAGTGGCAGCTCACTTGACTCCCTCCTCCCAACCATTCTGGATCCAGTGGGATGGTTGAAAGAATGCAGCATGTCCTGTTGTCAACTGTATCTCTGTCCCGAGGATGCAGATACAGTTGAATACAACTGTGAATCAGGGAGCCATCAGCTCCCTGTTTCACCATTTCCCGGCCTGAACGCTCCCCAGCAGCAGGTGTGATGAAGTAACATTTTTGAGCCTGTTGTGCTGAGTGTGGTAGAACTCAAGCCCAGGGATAATGTGCTCCATTCATCAGGGGCATGGGGCTAGATGAGAAGAGCTTTTTTATTTTATGAACGCTACAGGGCCATCAAAAAGGGGGCAGAATTGTTGTAAGGGGAATTAAGGGTCAAAACTATTATAGAGGTCACTAAAGAGGCAGCAATATTGTGAGGGGAGAACTCAAGGGACATAACTGATGTGAGGGGGTACTGAGGGGGGTATAACTACTGTGTGGGATCACTAAGGGGGCATATCTACTGTGTGTGGGGGGTGCTTAAAAGACATACCTACTATGCGGGGGCACTAAGCAGCCATATATACTGAGTGGGGGCACTAAGGGGTCAGAATTACTGTGAGAGCGCACCAAGAGGGCATAACTACTGTGTGGGGACACTAAGAGAGTATATCTACCATGAGTGGGCACTATGGGTGCATAACTATTATGAGGGGTCACTAAGAGGGCATGTCTACTGTGAGGGAACATATGTACTGTGTAAGATACTAAGGGGGCATATTAACTCTGTAGGGGCATTAGAGGGAGAGCATATTTCTGCGCTGGGCCCCCCAACGTTTTAAAATGGCCCTTTTGATAAACTCTCCCAAACATATTTAAGTCTCTGAAATTCTGGAGGAGATTTGGATGAGTCCTTTTCATCACTTGTAATTTTTTAACCACATGTAAAAGAAATGTTGTGAGAAAAAGAGAGCCGTCTGCTTTATTACAATTTTTCATACTTATTTACTATATTTTAGCATTCACAGTAGAGGGATAGGTTCAACCTTTAGTTGTTCAGGGAGCTAGGAGACCCTTAAATGATGAACAATCCCCTGAAATCGTGCTGTAGATCTCACCATCTGTGTCCTTAACAGCAGAAGACCCTCTCTCTCGGGGGATATATATCACAGTGATGTAGTTCGTTCCAGAGCACAGGAGCAAGAATTTGCATCTTCATCAATGTATGTCAGTGACCTATTTGGGAACATGCTGCTTGCACCTGGAGAAGGGATTAAAGGGTTATCTTTTATTTTATTTTATTTTTTTATGTCCTGGCCATTAAGTTTAAAAATATAAGAAAACACTTAGGGTTTTTCACTTTGTTATTGTTTTAATGAGTTTTGTCAAGGTTTAACTAGACTAAGCAACATTTTGGACTACGTAGTGCTTACAATGATTTTAGACCATCTGACATTGTGGTTTGAGGTTCATCATAAGCATAACAAAGTTACTGTTTTTAGACTAGCTAGACAATACATAGAGAAAAGCTTCCTAAAAGGGCCATGGACGACAAACTTGGGCTCCTTTGGCCCACCAGAGGAATTGATTCTGAGAGTCCACCTTCCACCTGTATACAACATGCAATGTCCACTTTAAATTGCATCCTAAACTTTGTTGGACATATCATCCATAAGATCTAATAGGTTATTTGTGAACCATACCATAAAATAGACACTTAGAAATGGAAAGTGATTGACTCAAAAGTCCCATCTAAATGGAGTTGTCTTCCACTTGACTTTTGAAGTCCATTATTATAGTAGAGCCTGGACCCATTGGAGAGCCCTCTGTAACTTTGGTGGACTAGTCTGACCATGAGGGCCAGTCCAAAAATGGTACAAAGTATGACATAGCCACAGAGTACTAAGCATGCCCAATGCTACATCATGTAGGGAACGGTAGAGCCCTGAACTGTACCCACACCACTGTACCTACCTACTATGACAATCTGCCCTAAATAATTGGGCAACGGTCCATAACCTGGCTGCAGACGACCTACGGTAAGCTGGGATGAGTGAGTAGTCAAACTGAAAGACATGACAAAGACAGAATAAGTACAAAAGTGCAAAACGGAGAAATGAGACTAAGTCAAAACCAGAGAGTTACTCCAAAACCGATGTAGAGACAAATGCAGAATTAATACCAAGCAGGGTAAAAATATGGAGGTAACATTGGGCAAAATCAGTAGTGAGAGGCAAGGTCACTAAGAGGTGGAATGTCAAAGATCCAGGAATCCGGGGAGTATGCAATACTACGTATGTGAGGCTGGAAGACTGGCCAAGACTTTTTAAATACCCCACCATCAAGAAGCACAGGACACTGAACCTGGTTGGTCCAGCATCCCTGCTCTCTGATAGGGCAACCAGCTCCACTGTCAATGGGGCTGGTTTCCATAGCGATGGAGTGACACCAGTGGTGCAGCCATAGAGAGGCCGGGCACTCCATGGCAGCATGAGCGGGTAAGTACATGACAGCTGGTGCAACACACAACTTGGAAATTTGCAGTAGTTCATTACATTGTATTTTTTGTATTTTTTATTTTTTTTATTCAAGCTTTGCTGCTTTTTCCAAAAATAAAAATAAAAAATATGTCTGTATATGGTTTCAAATTAGGAGGAAACTGATTCTCCTTTCTACCTAATTGTGAAAGGTTTTAAGAAGTATGGCTATAAGAAGAACAAAGAAATTACAGGAATTTAAAATGAATCCAGCAATTTTTTTGTTGTCACAAAATATTGGTGCATGTGAGGAACCATAAGGAAGAGAAATGCATCTGACATACCAAATATATGATACCACACCATTTAGATAAAAAAAAATTGCACAATTTTCTTCACTTGTACATTCATGTATCCAACTGAAGCATTTGAGTTAAACACTGCTTTTTGTGTATTTTTTCCTATTGACTTTAACAGGATAAAAGAGGCAACGTAAAAAAAATCCACAGGTAAAAAATGCATGTAAAATGTATCTTTCAGCAGTCGTAAAAAAAAAATCTTCCCTAAAATATTTTATTTTTTAATTTTTTTATGAAAGTGTGGTGTCTGAACCTCGATGAGGAAAATTTTCAGCAGTTGTGCAATGAAGAGGTTAAAATACAAATGTTTGACTACTTCATGATTGGTGACCTCTGATAAAAATTTTTTGACTACAATTATATTATTGTCTCCAATGTTATATCTTTGTCTGTACACGTCCCCTTTCAGGGAAATGTACATCTGGTGAAAAGCTTGGTCTTGGGTTTGCCCCAAATTTGCCGCAGGCAAGCTTTACAAATATCCCCCATAAAATTAACATGAACAAATTGGCCATCTAATCCTCTGTGCTTAAAAAACTCAGAATTCTCTAATCCTTGGCCTAAATTCATGGGAATCAAGCACGCAACAATAAACAGTAGTGCATTAAGATTAGGGGGCTGTTGAGACATTGCAGGCTTGATTGCTACAAACTATGTGTTGTTTTTGGATTGCACCTTCTTCTATTGTACTTTGGCCTTGTGCAGTGTGTGGTCCGCTGGTCACGGTTCTAAGACATTTCATGTAGCAATTTCTTCATACAAGAACAACATATCAGACTGCTGAGAAAAATATACCGAGCAACAGAATCAGGAACATGGAAATGTGTGAACTGTGACAATCCAGGTAGCCAGCATATGATGCAATGGGTGTTTCTTTACTATTTTGTTGCTGTTTGTCGCTTTTCTTGCTATTCATGCGCATAGGAAAAAGCTCAAGCAAAATATTTAATATGCATATTAATAAAGTCGAGATAACTGAGCAAAAAAAAAAGAAAACTCATATGGTAATTAGAGATGATTGAATACATTCTATAGAATGAAAGTTTGACCAAAATTTTTGAAAAAATTCTAAATCTATCTAAATCTATAGAATCAAAATATTTAGAGATTCAATTCAGAGAATTTTTGTGAATAAGACATTTTCAGGTAATCAAAGCATTTTTTATTTAAATAGAATCGTTTTGGACCTGAATTGGACCTCAAGTAAATTAGAAAAACAATTGCTAATTTCTACTTATCATCCCATGATTCTGGGCCTTCAGGACCGTTCTCAATGAGTTTTAATCACAATCAGTATGTCCATAAGACTACATGTCAGCGTCCATTAAGATTGGCCTTACTAAGGCTGACTAGATTATGCCCACGGTAAAACACCATCGATGACTGGCGGAAATTTGGTCATCACAACCCATCAAGAAGAATATTACTGAAGGTAATCAAGGCTAATACTCATCAAGGCTAATACTTTTTGAAGTCATTAGCCAAAGGTCGGACCAGAAACTGACCAGAAATATCTACAATACCTGCAACTTATCTACTAGGAGGCATCTAAATTAGGGCTCATGCATCCACATGTCCATAGTAAAGCCTCGTAGGCACTCCATGTTCCCCTGTTTGATGAAGGCACTGCATTCTTCCCTAGCGGTATTGATACCTTATGTGGCATGAATTCCACATTTCCTTTTCTCTGTGGCACACAAGATTAAGGTATGAGCCCAAGACAGGTATGATCACGTGAACCACATGGAGAGGTAGTGTTCATTTTGAAGAAACTACAAAATATCTATACAAGATCGGCATCCCATGATGATCTATGATGCAGGTGAATAATTATGGGAAGTTTGGGCAAATTTGACTAGAAGATACATTCAGATGATCTCTACTGGCTCTTCTCTGTGATCCTCATCAGACTAGGCCCTGGGATGTTGGATGAGCTTGGTGAGTTTGGCAAACATGCCAAGTGACCAACCTGATGTCTAATCCGGTCACTGATCCTTAATCTGGTACCATGTGTCATTATACCGGCCATGTCTAATGTCACAACATTTAATCTCTTAAATGTGTTTGGAGTAAAGGTTTATCCTGTATCATGGGATTATCAGGATTAGCGCAATGACTAATATTGTTGATTACTGGCTGCGTTATCTGCTTCCTACACATGTGGTGACAGACGTATGGCCACCACCATCAGACACAGACGAGGATCTTTGTAGTAGTAAGATTTTTTTTTTTTTTTATAGTTCGGATTCTAAAAATATTCTGGATTATGTGACGTTCACAGGAAAAACAAAAAAATTACCTGTAGGGGTTAAGAGTCTGAGTGTGTGACCATTGTCTCTAGGCAACCCGGTAGGCGTGCCATCAGTTAACAGGTGGAGCGCATCACCTGGATGCGCTGCGTGTCACGCGGCGCTGGACCACCCAAGTGTCTCCTTGGTGGGCGGGTTGGAATGCATGGCATGCGTTCCACCCCTCCTTCTGACAGGAATGGCGGCCCGGCAGCAGCGTGGCATACAACATCGGGCAGTATGCGCTCTGTAACGCACACCTGCTTGTTATTATATATTGATTGATTTGGCGCCTTGTTGTGTTTATAGGGGCAGACTTTAGTTATCTTATAACCTCCTGACGAAGCAGTATATGCGAAACACGCTTAGAGGTCTTTTCTGACGCTGGTGTATACCCCTGATCATATCCATAGGTGAGTATGATGTAACTTATAATGATATATTTGTGATTGAAGTGTTGGTAGATAAATGTATTCTCTCCGTCATTATTTTTGATTATAGTAGGCTATTCAGAGCAAGTTGGTCCTCTCTCTTACCACTCTACTCATGGGATATGTATGACATCTTTTTCGAGGGTTACATTATTAGTGGTCAGTACTTGGCTCAGCTCTATTATTTTGGGTCTGACGGTTCTTGCCCCATATGTTATATGTAATACATGTTTTGTGATGAATTCCTGTGATAATTAATAAACTTTTGATATTCTTTTATATATAATTCTTATGGTGTGTTTTTTGCCATGTCAGTGGGTAATAGTTTATAGTGTTGTAGGTTTTAGGTTGATGTTTTTGACATGCCTAGTTTATACTATGTAGGAGGTCTTTTTTGAGTGTTTTGTACCTACCTATTTTGTCGAGGAACAGTGCTGTGGTGTCACGATAAATAGTAGTGAGCGGATTTCCTGAAATTCAAGTTTGATTTGGTCAGAACAAATTTGACCCAAATCAAAAGTTCCCCAATTGCACTGGTAAGCTGTGTATGAGCCTCTATGAGTATTAGTAGAGACAGAGGCAAATATGGCTATACTGTGGATAAAAGCATGGCTGGTGGTGGTAAAAAGCAGCATATTGCACTGCCCCGTAGGAGTTTTTATGATTTTTATTTAAAAATAGTCCACAAAATATAGCTTTTTTGTGGCAAAGGCCTAAAATGTGTTTACTTGTGTCCTTCTTCATGTGGTCCTCCTTCTTCCTATTACCTATCTTCTGACTTGAAAAAAAGTTTGAGAAGTTCATCCAAATCTAAGTACTAAAAATTCAGATTTGGTTTTAACCCGAATTTTTGGAAAATTTGGATTGAAGTTGATTCAAACTGAATGAAAATTCTTATTATACTGAATATATTTCGTTCTGCACGTAGACCAGGTCAAAAAGCCTGAAAAAAGTGAAGACAAAAAAAGGGAAAGTTTTTTTTATTTTGTTTCCTTTCAGATTATATAGACTAAACTGCTGCCATCAGTAGGAACTTCATTTAGGGTTATAATTAGGGTTTTGCATTAAATCAGGACAGTTAAGTACGTCTGGCCCAAAGACATAAATGAGAACCAGACACTTGGCTCCTCACATTGGCATCGGTTTTAAGCAGAAAATTCAGCAGTGCTCGTGCAGCGTAGAAGCTAGCGCGCTCATTAAGTGGAAATGGAGCCCTTTGTGCCAAGAACGTGTGAGCAGAGGGCTCTGTCGATGCGCCGGACCCCCTCAGATCCATGTGTTAGTGGTTAGGTGAGCATCGCAGTGAAAGGTAGCAAGAAACCCTCATGGCTGATTTAATACTTGTCAACATGTCTCTTAAACAGAGCATCAATCTAAGGTGCTAAACACAGGCTGGATGTTCCCGAGGCTCGCTCGCTTTATCCACTTCTCGGGCTTGTGGTGATGTGTAAGAAAAGTTAATAACACAGTATGAGATGGGTCTGGATTAAAAATTAGATTTTTGGAGCACAGCAGACATTTTCCAAAAAGGGTGTGCTGAATATAAGATTTCTTCTGCCCAGGGTCAATAGAAAAATAATAATTACATGTAGAAAAAGATTTTTAAAAAATCATAAAAAAATGTATTTGGATATTTTTGCTTTAAGCCAAGTTTGCCATTGCACAAGTGATGTCAATATCACAATTTTTTAAGGGACTGCAAGTAAATTCTAGAATTGGTTTTTCTTTTTGTTTTTTAATTTTAACTCCAGCTTATTGTACCTGTTGAAAACAATTATCCTTCTCTGCTACATTCCAGGTCCCTGGCTGTAACTTTCCGTATGGACAGGGTCACATGTCTGCTGCAGCCAATGGTTGGCCTCAACCTTAGCATGTCTCCAAGTGGCATGTTCCTGCTGGGTCATGCTAATTAGGGACATGTGACTGCTGAGGCCAGTCATTGGCTGTAGCAGCCTAAGTAACTCTGACCACCCAGAAGCCTACAGGACGGGAACCAGTGGCATAACTAGAAATAACTGGGTCCCACAGCAAAAATTTTATGCCCCCCTCCCCCTCAGCAACTTCTTCGCAACCCCCTCCTCCCATGCAAGCCCCACTCCTGTGGCTAGACAAAATCATTTTTTCAGACCAGGCCCGGCAGCCGTTCCATCCGTTTCTTACGGTATCTTTGTATATAATGTCATTATACAATACTGTTCAGGGGACCCTGACAATAAAATCTTTTAGTCCTCCTCCTGGCTGGGCACCTTCTCAGTTTTGGCCCAAAGCAGCTGCTTCCCCTGCTACTCTTATAGCTACACCCCTAAGGGGAACCATAAAAGTAAAGGAGAAAGCCTGGGACTCAGGGAACCAGAATGGAGAAGGTTTTTTTCAATTAGTACAGCAATGATGTATGTAGGGAGTTTTATCATTTTGGAGTGACCAATATGTAACATCTGAATGCAGATTTTTTTGAGACCCCTCCCCAAAAATATTGACAAAAAATGCAGCATTTAAAAAAAACACCCTAAGGCCAGATACACACGAGTGTGTTCAGTCGTGAAAATATGAGTGTGACAGATGTATTTCCCAGACCAACCACTGCTCATCTGACCTGAACTCACTGCACCATAGTGATCTATGTTTCTGTGAGTCCCTGCCCGACCATCTACGGTCCTGTGCTTACATGATGCAGTGAGTATGAGGCAGTAGACCAGAGGTCAGGTTGGAACGCAAAGCATCCTAGATCACTATGCTAAATAATCTCCGCACCCCTTTAAAACATACCCCCAACATCACAGAATAAAGTTAAGAAATCAAATGAGCCTTTTAAATTTCCATAAAAATATAATTTTGTTTAAGATTAACCCTCTTAAACCAGACATACGATCTTGAAGGGTTAATCCTTCTGATTAAAATGATACCTGTTTTGTGAAAATTGG
Source organism: Rhinella marina (assembly GCA_900303285.1). Lineage (NCBI taxonomy): Eukaryota > Metazoa > Chordata > Amphibia > Anura > Bufonidae > Rhinella > Rhinella marina. Next base: position 934,776 of record ONZH01002718.1, on the reverse strand, counting down.
TTGTGGGGTTCCTGAGAAAAAAACATTTATGAGGGCTTCAATGCAATGAGGGGAGGGGCCTGCACCTCATCTCCCCATCCTTCCTGTGCTGTTCATGCCCCTTGGTGCACTAAACTCCTCATTTGCATAAATAATAAAAGTCTTATTTTCTCAGGAACACCACAACCGATTTTCACAAGACAGGAGTCATTTTACTCAGCAGGATCAAGCCTACAAGACAGGGCATGAAGTAATAAGGTTATTTGGTATGGACTGGTAGTAAAAGTACAGCACTCAGCACTTGCCACAAGCCCCATAGACTTTGACAATAATGACAGTGTTTGTGCTCAACTCTCAGTCCATTCAATGAGAAGGAACTAGGGGGGCTCCAAAATAAAGGGCCAAAACAGAGGGAACTGAATATTTCAAAAACGTTCCATTTTCCACTTTCAAAAACGCTCCATTTTCTTAGTGTTGGTCAAGGATCCTCTTCATTCTGGCCTCACAGTCTTTCATTCATTCTTTCTATTATTGTGGCAGCAATAGTGGAGCTGGTGGGGCATGTGCCACAGGTTCCAGGTACCAATTGGGCAACAAGCCCTCTTCCTTTGCCAGGCTTTTTACAGAGCTAGAGCTGTGAATTGTTGGCTGACATTTTAAAACGAATGGCATTTTAACCTCCCTGAGAAGTGAGAAACTTGACCATTGACGCTCTTTTGGCTCATGTGGCTACTATGGACCCACCCGTATATTGGATTCATCCTGACATCTCCAGCAATCAGTTAAAGTTGGAAGACATCTGGAATATTAAAGTTCTTAAATGAGTGACAATATTAAATTAAAAACTTGCAAAGTTTGTCAGGTCATGCATTGTGCTTCCCAAAGGAGGCCCCGGTATCTCACCAGGGCAGATAACATGCTGCCTTAAGAGTTGAAGAAGTAAGATTATAACTTTTGAAGAAAGCAATTATGATTTTATTACATCTCCTGTGCTGGTGATTAATGCTGGAGGCCCCGGGGAAAATGCATCCTATCATTTGAGCAGTGTACACTGTAATTATGCATACCTCTCCAGGTACTGTAATCTGGGGCCCTGAACATAACACTGCCTGCAACAGGGAGCACGGCAATTGTGTAGCATACAGATGTGTTATCATAGAAATGAGATGGCCCCGGCATGAGAGTGGCACCAATAAATCTCTGCCTCTGATGGTGTACAAGATGTATCTCAGGCAGATCCAAACAGCCGCTTAATCTTCCCCACAAACTGTTTGCATTGCCAAGCACCCTACAATAATACATGCTTCACAGAGCCGCCACGGACGCCCGATTAATGGCTTCTGTCTTCCTACAGGTCATTTCAGAAACAGTGATTTAAATGATCTCTGACATCACAGTGATAGAAAGATAGATAGATAGATAGATAGATAGATAGATAGATAGATAGATAGTAGATAGATAGATAGATAGATAGATAGATAGATCAATAGATAGATCGATAGATAATCGATCGATAGATAATAGACACATTAATTGATCGATAGATAGTAGATAAACAGATAGATAGATAGACAGATAGATCAATAGCAAGATAGATAGATAGATCAAAAGAGAGATAGATAGATAATAGACACATTAATTGATAGATAGAAAGATAGTAGATAGATAAACAGATAGATAATAGATAGATAGATAGATCGATAGATAGATAGATAGATAGATAGATAGATCAAAAGAGAGATAGATAGATAATAGATACATTAATTGATAGATAGATAGATATAAAGATAGTAGATAGATAAACAGATAGATGATAGATAGATAGATAGATAGATAGATAGATAGATAGATAGAATACAGATTATTTATTTTACGCATTTATATAGCGCCGACATATTCCGCAGATCTTTACAGACATTAGCATCGGGCTGTCCCCAATGGAGCTCACAATCTAAGTTTCCTATGTCTATGGACAGACAGACCATAATTGCCCACAAATCTCCATCTGCATGTGAATGTTTCTGTTCTGGCTTTGTTCTCCGCACTCGGCAGTATATCAGCTTCACTCATCTGTCATCTTGATAAGACAGTGAAATAGGTTCTGGATCCAGGAAAACCGCATTATCCTTCCACCTCACTAATGCCTGTGATGTTGGTCCTTAGATTAACACTTTAACATCACAGTATAGAACGGCACTGACTCTGAAAGGACTGATAAATGGTAAATCGGTAAATAGCAGCCACACCATGTCTTCTCCTGACCCTACAAGTGCCTGCACTTGACTCTCCTTGACTCCAGAGGAGCCTTCCCCTGACACCTCACATCTGGTCCTTGGTGGCTCTTGCTCCAGATCATAAACCCTATAATCAAACGGTTAGTTGACAATAATTGTAGGGAAGATGGTGACATCTTCATCATTATGTCTCCCAGCAGAGATCATTAGCTACAATCTCACCTGAGAATGAATGTTGTCTCCTGACACATGAGCTTGTTTGTGAGGTGGTTAAAAAATATAAAAGATGACAAGTTCCAGAGATGTCAATTTTCCTATGGATATTAGGAATAAGAAATATGTTTGTATGTATTAGGCCGGTTTTTACTATTGTCTTATTTATTGTTTAGAAAAATGATACATTTGCATTTATTATACATAAAATTTACATAAAATAACTCATTTTCTATTTTGTCTCATTTCATTTTTTTATAACCAAATCATACCTTTTCATGTATTTTCTAATGATTTTATGTAAAATATTATTATTATTATTATTATTTGAATATTTTTTTTTATTTTACATGAATATTAGGAATAAGAAATATGTTGGTTTTTATTACCGATTTATTTATAATTTAGAAAAGTGATACATTTGCATTTATTATACATAAAATTGACATGAAATAATTCATTTTCTATTTTGTCTCATTTAAATTATTTTTTATAATAATTTTTTACAATAAAATCGTACCTTTTCAAGTATTTTTCTAATGATTTTATATAAAATATCAGTATTGTTATTATTATTATTAATATTATTTTTATTAATTATTATTAAAAAAATATTATTTCACATAAATATTAGGAATAAGAAACATTTTTATTACTGTTTTATATATTTATAAAATGATACATTTGCATTTAGTGGTATATTATTCCTTATATCCATAAAATTGACATTTATTTTCTATTTTGTTCGTTTAAATGATTTTATTATATAATAAAACCATATATTTTCAAAAATTTTCTAATGATTTAATTCAATATATTATTATTATTATTATTATTATTATTTATGTAACATTTTTATTTAATGACTACTAAAAATATCCTAATTTCAGGACCTATTTCCAGATCCTTGAATTCCCAGTCATCTTCAATACAAACCCCCTAATTAGTCCCAGCAGAATCTAGTTGTGTATATGTTTTATGGTACCTGTCGCTGTTCTTTTGTGCGTCACAGAGTTAAAAGGCAATCTTTAAAAAAACAGTGATCAAGCCACTTTCAAGAGGGGGGCACGCTTGAGGGCCCCTCTATTAGCCTGGGTGGAGAGCCCTAGCAAATATTGTCTCTTACTCTGGTGAACTAGATGGAACCATGTACAGTAATGCATGGTCCCTTTCATTTGAATATAGATCATGTAATACTACATTTCCCCTGTAGTGGCCACTATAAGGAAAATATCAGGAAGCCCACAGCTTCTCCTAATGATATCATGGTGCCCCATGCTAGCTCACTTTTCAGCAGTGACAGCACAGCAGTGACATTTTGTATAGGCCGCATCACAAAATGTCCCCAACATAATGTTTTGAATTACTAGCCGAACATATGACCCCCATCATGACACCCCATAATAAATCTTCCCATATATTCCCATATTTGGGCCACTGCTATTTGTTTTGTTTGAATTGTTACCCCAGAGTAAATCACAGAATAGATATAAACGCCAGATCAGACCCAAGGTAAATTCAAATCCCAGAATACAGACCCCAGACCAGATAGAGGCCCAAGATCAAAGGCCTAAAGTGAAAAAGATAGATCCTAACAGAAAATTCAGGCAACAGAATACACATCCAATAAATGCAAACCAAATGCCAGACCACAAAATAAATGCAAACGAGACCCCAGACCAGACCCAAGGTAAATTCAGATCCTGGACTAAACCCTAAAATAAGTACAGGCACCATGTAAGATAAAATAAAAAATACATATCTGAATCCAGATCTCCGGACTCCCAAGTTCCTCACCAATTCCTGTTAATAAAACATGAAGTACACTTCACTCCTGGGCACCACCATGCACAATGCCCTGTCAAAGGCCATGCTCATCAGTCCTAAAGGCCAGGTATAGCCTTCAGAATGCTCACCTGCTCTCCCTGGCTGAATCCTACTTCTTGAGTAGTGCTGCTCTGTTCACTCCATGCAGGCTCAGGCTAGCTCTGCCTCCTACTGCCTAGAGGGCATGAGCACGTCCTCTGTCTTTTAATGGGCCAGCACTCGCCTTATGACTGGCCACCTCAGGTTATTTAAGGCACCTTTCCCAGTGGGAGGGTGCCTGAGCAATAGGTTTTAGTTTGCTAGTTTCCTGCAAAAGTACACCATTGTCCTGTGTACCGATCTCTGCCTGCTTTAACTTTTCATTGCCTGATCTCTGCCCGTTCCTCATTTTGAACCTGTGCTGCCTGCCATGACCTTTAGACTGTTTATTGGATTTTTCATACTCTCGCTGCCCTGACCTTGGTTTGTTTTCTGACTACAGTTTTTCCTGATTCCTCAGCGCTCCAAACTGGTGTGTCTCATCCCTGTGGGTCAGCCGCCACAAAACAGAGACTACTACTCCAAGAGGTAGCAGCCTGGTGGTTCCCCTGCAGCAGAGTCCAGATCCATCCATGGGGATCCATCCAAAGGGTGAAGTCCTGGGGAGCCACTTAGATAATGTGCAAGAGGAATAAATTAATCTGTTCAGCAGATCCACATTTGCTTATGTAACAAGGATGTGGTGTCCAGGAAACTAGCCTACTATTCTTGGGAATCCTATAGCCACAGAAATCTTTGGTATGAGTCCCCTTAAACTAACAAGCAAATCAAATTTTTAAACTTACACAATTATTAATAGTGTGGAGCCAATCGAAGTATCCAAAGTATTTCAGGGAAAATTTGATTTGCCGCAAAGCAGAATTTCTTCGTGCTTCGTGGTAATTAAACAATTTTCCTTGAAATAGGAAAAAAAATCGTTTAGATGCCACCGCGGCCATCTTGACTGAAGAGCCAGCGTGAAATCACGCAGTGACTTGTGACATCACCACTAGAGATGAGCAAATCAAATCCCACGAAGTGGGCCGTGTGAGATTTCGCACCAGATCTTCAAGCAAGATGGCGACGGCCGGTCTATCGCGAGCAAATAGAGGCGTTAAGTTTGACTTAATTTTTTTTTTTATGTTAATTTTACACTGTTTTTACACTCAGATGCAGTGATCATGTATGAATGTGGCATCTGAGGGGTACAATGATGGGGGGCAGCGCTATCGCAGCTCCCTGTCATTGCAACTGCTACTTACAAAAAATATGCACTTCGTGACAAAGTAATTCATCACAAAGCACATTTGTTATAAAATTCGGCAAAGCAGCCGAATGGAACTTTCTAAAAATTTGCTCATCTCTAGTCACCACACAGGGCAACGTGATGATGTCATCACGCACTACGCAGGATTCTGAGCTGGATCTTTAATCAAGATGGCCACTGCGGCCTCTACGTGATCAAATGGATGAGGTGAGTATTTTTTATTTCTCACCGCATTAACCCTTAAAAGCCACAATGTACATCTCAGATGGTGCGATCAGCTATAAACACGGTATCTGAGGGGGTCCAATGATGGGGAGTGGCGCAATCACCATTCCCTGTCATTGCGCCCACTAATTACAAAGAAAAGTAATTCGTCACAAAGCGAATTTTTATGTAAAATTTGGCGAACCAGCCCAATTTAATTTTAAAAAACTTTGCTTGTCTCTATTTATTAACATGAGCCCGATTTTATCGTCAATTTTTGTTTTAAGCTTTTGGCTGGAGATACATTTCACATTGAAGAATCTGACACTGGTCATTTCATGTCCTAAATTAGACACTAGTTTGGAACCAGCTTGCGATATTAACGCAGTTCCAATGGAATTGATTTACGTGCAGCTTTAAATTTCTTTGTTGTATTGATTTTTCGGTAACACCAAAAAAAAAATGTCAATCTAATAAAGTAATTTAATTCCTTCACATTCAGAGAGATTAGCAGCATCAATTCCACAAATAGCTTGGTTCTGGAGGGAGGGGGGGGGGTATCTTACACTCTTAACTTCCCTGTGAATCAAGCTGAATTATATCTGAAACGGCAGCAATTTCCTCTGGAGAGGCAGCTGAGATTTCAGGCACTTACAGTACAGCGAGGATCTTAAAACTGTCAAGGATGCAGGATATCTTCCTGAATGTTGAGAGTCAGAAGAGGATTTCTGTACAGTGCTCCGGATTAGTTTATGAGCATTAGAAACCCACATTCACGTGGTAGGCTATAGCTAATAACATAGCGAAATAGCAATAATAATTATACACACCTGTAACGGGCCAAAACCATTTTAAAGAGGACTTCTGTCTAAATATTTTATGGCATATTGCTAGAATAATCCATATTATCTTCATAGATGTATGAGGGATAGAGCTTCTGGTTGATCCATTGAAGAAGGTGGAAGAGCTTTAGCTATAGCCACTTAGGTAATGTCTCAGAGGAGTAGTCCCCAGCCAAATCTTTTCAGTGGCACAGAAGATCCACATTCGCCTCCGTATCAAGGCTGTGGTGCCCATGAAACTAGCTTACTTGGTTGGTGTACCATCTTATATACCCAATAGGGTTGGAAAGAGTGCAATAGAAGGTACACTAACCTGACAAAGTTGTGCTAACCCCAGATACAACACTCTATGCCATTTCAACTGATCATGATCTGCCATCAACCAGCAGAGAAGAATCCTTTCCAGAGGTGGATTGGCCATAGACCCTAGAGGGAAATTTCCCGGTGGGCTGATGCCCCAGGGGGCCACCTAATCCCTCCTCTCTGAGGCTGACCAGGTATATAATGAGCTCTCAACAGTAATTAACGCTGTGAGAATCAGGTACTCATGTACCCAGCCAGTGACCACACATACCCTCCTAAGCCCCCTGCTCCATAGACAGCTGGAAAAGGGGGAGAAAAGATTGTAGCTGTTGATGGCCACCACAGAGGGCCAGCTTATGGGGTAGTATATTGTGCTTCACTGTGTTACTTGGTTCTGCCTGGATGGTATTTTGTACCATGGTATTGTTGACCCTGACTACTTGTGTTAGTCTTCTGTCTTCTGCCTTCTGTTAATTTTGAACTGCCTGAAAATGGGGCCACTTTTAGTTTTTTTTTTCCATGGCCACTTTAAGCTCCCAGTCCACTCCTGATCCTATCCAAGTCTAATTGAAGACTAGAGAAGAAAAGGAAAGGGTCAGTGGACAGGTTTTGTCAGGTTTCAGACTGGATGCAAGGAGAGGTCCGCGTGGAGTATTAGAATATTTATTGCAGCAATTTTTTGAGAAGCATGTTTCAGGGGTGGACCGGACCCTTCATCAGGTTAGGTACAAATAGTAGGACTTAAAAACAAATGTGAAGGCAAGCCCTAAAAAAGGAATACCAAGGATTTTTTAGCCTTTTGTCCCCAAAAAATATTTTGAATATCTTATTCTTTAATGCAGTACACATTCCCTGGATTTCTTTTTGAATCCATAAAACAGCATCTAGATATTGCCCTACTATAGGTCACACCATGCCTTAGTAGAGGAGTGGGAGAAACACACCATCCCACTCCTGTGTCTTGCAGTCAGGCTTGGGAGGTGGAGCGATATCCCTGCTCTCTTATATGTTAGCCAATGCTCCAGGGGGCCACCCAAACCCTCCTCTCTGCCTTTGGCCGGCTACATAATGAGCTCTCAGCAGTAACTAACGATGTGAGAATAAGATACTCATGTACCCAGCCAGCAACCACACATATCCTCCTGAATTCAACTGCTGTGGCCGGCATCTCACCTCCTAAGCCCCCTGCTCCATAGACAACTGGAAGAGGAGGAGAGAAGATGGCCGCTATTGATGGCCACCACAGAGGGCCAGCTTGTGAGGCAGTATATTGTGCTACACTGTGTTTTTTGGTTCTGCTGGGATGGTATTTTGCACCATGGTATTGCTGACCCTGCCTACTTGTGTTGTCCCCCCTTCTGTTCATTTGGATCTGCCCTCAAAATGGGGCCACTTTATTTTTTTTTACGACCACTTTAAAGAGAAATTACTCTTTTTTTCAATGTTTGATATGTCATAAGGACAAATCAGAAGTGTTGATCGGCGGTCAGAGCTGGGACCCTCGCCGATTAACAACTATGACTAGCAAAAATTGAAAAAAAGTGTAAGTTCCCAGTCTGCCCTTCAGTGAGACTGTTTTCCAGGCTAAAAGCCCAAACAAAGGAGGAAGTTAAAGAGTCAGGACAGGAAGTAAATTACATGGGCTTTGTAAAAAATAAAAAAATAAAAAATTACACATAATATTCACACATTTAAAAATGATGGTAGCGTCCCTTTAATTACTTTTTATTGCTATCTTGTATATTCTGCATTTATTTTCTATTATTAATCTAATTACCATCTGTAATTAGCCTTTTTCTATTTCCACCACAGTACATACTTCTAGTAAAGTCATTTTTGCTTTAAATGCTGCTTTACGTTAAAAGTAAGACCTGGTTTTGGCTTCTCTCATTGTGGACAGTTGGAACGTGTTTTCTGCTTTTTTGTGTACAATTATCATTGTGGTGGACATGCCAGCAGTGACGGCTCATAGACGCAGGCGGTGTCCAGGCGTAGTTTGTCATTCGTTACAAATCCCAGGCTCGTAACATTAAATTCATGTGTGATTTAGACAAATCCAGAAAAAGCTCTTGGAAACCAAAATCTGAATCCATGCATTAGCCGTAATTACATTACATTTCATGGTTGTGATGTGATGGGTTTCTACGTCCCAGGGAATGTGGTTGATGGAGTAACTGTCCCCTTTATACCAAGCCTTCAGATGGAAGATACCTGTCATCATAAGAAATTACTAAATGACTAATCATACACTGATATCATAACACATATAAAGCACCTTCTGCTATAATTGAAGGCTCAACTAAATCTCTTCAACTCACTCAGGATTTCAAGTGAAAACATTGCATATAGTTTCTTTATGGAATAGACCCGTTTCAATATTTTATTCATTGTAAACTCTTCTTAATGGAATGTTTTGAGATTTAAAGGGATTTTCCAAGAGTTCGATATCGATGACCTATCTTCAGGATTGGTCAGCAATTTCAGATTGGTAGGAATCCGACTCCCGCCATCCCCCGGAGATCAGCTGTTTAACTGTGGCCTCCTTCCATCATACTAAGCACAGTGCCATCCATTGTATAGTGGCCGTGTTTGGTATTGCAGTACAGGCCCGTTAAAAGGGTTACCCCTGAGTAATGTAAAAAATGAAATTCAGACATCATATAGTACATAACAATCTCTTTCTAACAAAGCTAGAACCATCCCTGTACCTCACATGAATCCAGAGATCTCCCCATTCATTGCTCTCCTAGATTTATATCAAGCAGGCAGCTCAGGGGAGTGTCTTTTCTGCTGCAGTTAAGGGGGCGTGTACATGCCCTCCCTATCACAGCTCAGGGGGCGTGTCTCAGCTCTCCCTATCACAGCTCAGGGGGTGTGCCTCAGCTCTCCCTATCACAGCTCAGGAGGCAGTTGAAGGATGAAACTGAGCATGTACAGCCATCTCAGTGAGCAGGACAAAGATGAGAAAAAAGCAAACAGCAGGTGGCGCTATACGGATACATTGTATTGAATCACTCAGTGGCTAGGCTAAATTTTTAATTACATGCAATTACAAAAGTATTCAGATCCAGGGGCTGGTTTGAAAACTGTAGAATATTTTTCGTGGGACAACCCCTTTAACCTGAATGGGACTGAGTTGCACCTAGACTATGTGACAGATGAACGTGATGTCACTGGCCCAGGAAGAGGATGTGGTGTTTGCTACTGATTGATGGGGGTGTCGGGAGTCGGATCCCACTGATTAGAAATTGATAACCTGTTCTCAGGATAAAGTGTCGCTATTGTTCTCCCAGAAAACATCTTTAAACTCGTACCCTATCCTGTGTATAATACTCTGATAGGCCAGTGTCTCCATGTGTAACTGTGCACTGTGCACTAGTCGTGTAGCACTCGGCAGTCCTATAGGGATGAACAGAACAGAGGTCATACACCATTTAAAGTGACTGTAACCATTAAGAATGTTATGCCTTGTGAGAGAAAATAAATAAATCCTGATTGCACAAAAAATTAATTTCTCAGAGGAATAACAGGGGAGCAGCACAATGCAGAGTTAAGAAAATATGTTTAGGATTTGTTTTTTTTATGGGTAATATAAGTATTTACTAAAATAGCCACATCAGGAGTGATGTCAGGTCCTCTTTAAGGTGGCTTTCATCGTCCACCTTCCCCTATTAAAATCAGTGGAAAGGTATTAGAAAGATAAGAAGAGTTTCTTAACGGGATTATGACTTGGGTGATATAAACAATGAAAATCAGACATCATACAGTACAGTACATGAAAATCTCTTTCTAACAAAGCTAGAACCAGCCCTGTACCTCACATGGATCCCGAGATCTCCACATTCATTGCTTCAATTTCTCTGCTAGATTCTTTTCAGGCTGGCAGCTGTGGGGGTGTGTGCTTCCCCTTTCTCAGGTGGTGTGTCCTTTCTCTGTGGTATCTCCTTTCTGCTACAGCTCTTTCCCGTACTGGTCACAGCTAGTGTTGAATGAACTGAAGTTCACAAAGTGGACCAATCCAAATTTCAGTGAAAATTCTATTCGCCGTGAAGCCGAATTTCCTCATGCTTTGTGGTAATAAATGAATTTTCCCTTAAATTGGCAGTAAAGCAAAAATAATTAATACTCACCAGTTCTCCGCAGCCATTTTGATTGAAGATCCTGCGCGAAATCTCCTGCGTCGTGCAAGATTTTGCGCTGGACCTTAAAGCAAAATAGCCGTGGCGGGCTCTTTGCAATCAAATGGATAGGGTGAGTATTTTAATATTTTTTAAAATATTAAACATTTTTAAATATGAAATATTTTTAACAGTCACAATTTAGCCGAATCAAATTTTTGAGTACTTTGCTCATCTCTAGCCACAGCCACTAACAGTAGATTATGTCCAGTGGTAGATGAAGTATGGAACTGAGCATGTGCGTTCACCTCAGTAGGTGGATGTGCACATGACTATACAGATTAAACACCAGGGAACTCCAATATAATTAAGTAAAGAGAATATCTCAAAACTGGAGCATTTTAGTAAGAAAAAGGAAATTAGAAAAGGAATTTGCTCTTCATGTTGACTAATATTAAAATAATTAAAATATTTATTTTAAATATTAAATATTTAAATATTAAATATTTTTAAAAGTCACAAATTAGCTGAATTGAAGTTTTGAGAACTTTGCTCATCTCTAGCCACAGCCACTAACAGTAGATTATGCCCAGTGGTAGATGAAGTATGGAACTGAGCATGTGCGACCACCTCAGTAGGTAGATGTGCACATTACTATACACAATAAACACCAGGGGGCGCCAATATAAGGAAGTAAAGAGAATTTGTCAAAACTGGAGCATTTTAGTAAGAAAAAGTGAATTAAAGAAAGTAACTCGTTTTTCATGTAGACTAATATTAAAATAATTAAAATATTTATTTTACTATTATGTAAAATAATATTAAAATAATAATGGTGCCGCAACACCTTTTAACCGGTTAAAGAAATGTCTGTCATTTTTTGCTGCTGCAGTGATGTCGCCCCCGATTCTGTCCCCCCCCTCCCAGTAATAGATCCAAACATAAAAGATCACTTTAAATAAAAATTGCTTTTTTTGTAATGAAATAACACTGTCCTCCACGAATAATGTTTAATCACGATCACATTAGCAGCAATTTATAAGAAAGTTCAGTAATAAAGTGGAATAGCTGTGGGGAAAAGCAGGGTAAGAATGCTGGGATTAACTGGAGCAATATAAAAAATAGATTATGTTTAATGAAAAATTTCCCAGCGTTGAACATTTTTATTATAGTTAATAACGCCAGGCTTCATTTTTGTCCGCGGTAATTGTGAGTCCTTAATAGCCGGCGCTACCATTCTTCCATTGGATATTGGCAAGCATTAATAAGCTTAATTCTCCAGCTTTAAGTTTAATGGTAGTGAAATATATAAGGTAGTTACATCTATAACAGGGAAGTAATGGCCGTATGCTTTCTGGCTCGGAAATGCTCCTTTTTAGGGAGAATATAAATGGAATTGGAAAACTTTATTTAACAAGGCGAAGTTTAAAGGGGCTCTTCAGGGATTAGTAAGAAAAAAAGGGTTTGCTCTTTTTTTCCCCTAGAAACAGCTTTTTTTCCACACGTCCCCATTCATTTTAAAGGGAACCTGTCATCAACTTTATGGTGACCTCACTGAGGGCAGCATAAAATAGTGACAGAAATGCTGATTTCAGTGGTGTGTCAATCATGAGCTAAAAGTAAGTGGTTGCTGGGAACCAGCATCTTAACCATTGCAGCACAGGCCTTGAAAAGAGTCAAATCTACTTGAGAAGAGTCATGGTTATTCATAATCTCCTGCTCTCCCTGCCCATCTGCTGATGATTGGCAGTTCTCTCCTAGAGAGAAAGGGAGAAAACTAGGTAGAAGCCTGTCAATCATCAGCAGGTGGGCAGGGAGAGAAGGAATTCATGAATAACCATGACTCTTCTCAGGTGGACGTGACTCGTTTCCAGGCCCAGTCTGCAATGATTGTGATGTTGGTTCTCGGAAACCACTTACTTTTAACTTTCAGACCGCTGAAATCAACTCACCTGTCTCTACTGTATAATGCTGTTAGTATGGGCAACATAAAGTTGATGACAGGTTCCCTTTAATGTGTGTGTTCAGACATCAGTGTTTCATCACGGTCCGTGGTTCCATTTTTTTAGCACGGATGCATGTACTTCCCGGATCCCTCACACCCGTTATAGTCAATGAGTCCGTGAAAACGACGGATCCCTCACGGATGTCATCCATGTTGCATCCGTGTTTCACGGATCATAAATAAGAGATGCTTTGAAAATTATTTTTCAGCTGTTCAGTGTAAGTGAAACACGCATGCAACACGGACAGCAAAAAACGGACACACGGACCCAGCACGGATCCTTCACGGACAGCTTCACAGATGCATCACTGACTCACGGATTTGAGCACAGACACGTGAATGAGGCTTAAGGGTGCATTCACATCACCGTTTAACTTTCCGTTCTTCTGATCCATCAGAAGAAGAGAGAGAAAGAAAAAAAACAGGATCCTGTAAAAAAACGGATCCTGTTGCGTCAGTTGTCATCCGTTTGAGCCATTTCTGTCTGAGATCCGTTATTTTAGACGGAAACAAAAGTACTACATGCGGTGATGTGAACTCAGCCTTATTTTTACTGCAAAAAATAAGCCCTCATACAGGTACATTGATGAAAAAACAAAAAAGTTATAGCTCTTTAAAAAAATGTGTGTGGTCACTAAGGGGTTAAATTTTATATCAGTTTTAACAACTCTATTTAACAATCCCTTTAACTTGTTATATTTGTTTTTATACAAACCCTTATTTTCTATGTTGGTCTGTAGCAGGGATGCTCAACCAGCGGCCCGCCAACTGTTGTAAAACTACAATTCCCACCATGCCCTGCTGTAGTCTGATAGCTGTAGGCAGTCTGGGCATGCTGGGAGTTGCAGTTTTGCAACAGCTGAAGAACCTCAGGTTGGGCATCCCTGGTCTATAAGGTTAACAGATTCTGGGTGGTAACCAGTGATACCAGTATCTGCTGGGATGGCCAAACAACTTTTTTTTTACACCCTATTAAATCACAGAATTTTTTTTCTTTTTTCCGCTTTCTCAATGCAAGTTTATTGTAGTTTTGGCTTGTTAGTCATGAACCAGGAGGCTCAGGATGAACATTTGTTAATTGAATAGAGAGGAGGAACATAATTTTTAAAAATTTAAATGGTATATCTATATATAGGTCCATAGACCTTACGAGGGAAAATTCCTAGTGGGCCGATGACCGGGGGGGGGGCATCGTCCTCAAGGGCGCTGGCTGGGTGCACAATGTGCTACTGCTCTCAGCATTGATTAACCCTGGTAGTGAGCTGCAGGTCACCCTCCTAAATTCAGCTGTACCATTGTACTTAGGATGGCGATCAGGGCTGCCATCAGGAATTTCGGGGCCCCCTACAGGCAAATTTCGCGGGCCCCCCCCCCTTTCGGGTAAACTTTACAGATTGCAAAATGGCTAACTTTTTTTTCTTAACAAGTCGCATCATTGTGTTTATTATCTCTGTACAGTGACATCGCTGTGTGTATTATCCCTGTACGGTGACATCACTGTGTTTATTATCTCTGTACAGTGACATCGCTGTGTGTATTATCCCAGTGCAGGAAGAGGTAAGTGGTCTGTGTTTGTGTGTTTGTTTTCTACTTTTCAGGGTCGTGAATGCAGAGGACTACGTCGGATTCGGTGGACTACGTCGGACCAGCTTTTTTTTTTTTTTCATAAAATGGTCAAACAGGGGTCTGGGGGAGTGTTTATTTCAATAAAATGTTTTATACTTGTGTGTGTGTATTTTTTTTTTCCAATACTACAGTTTTAGTAATTACGGCTAGCTACAGACAGCCCTGATTACTAATACTGGGCTTAGTGCTTGCCGGAATGGCAGGCCAGCACTAACCCCAACATCTATTACCTCACCAGGGGTGCCGGGAAGAGCGGGGTACCCGCAGGACCGGACCTTCTAAATTGAGGGTCTGGCTCTGGGGCGGCTGCAGGCTGGTACCATTAGGCTGGGAACGGAATAACCGTGTCCCTTCCCACCCTGGTAGTGCCAGGCTGCCGCTGCTGGTTGTATCTGGCTGGGAAAGGAAAAAAGGGGGGGACCCCACGTCATTTTTTTACAAAAATAATTAAATAATTTTTTTTTAAAAATGGCGTGGGGTCCCCCCCTTTTTTCCTTTTCCAGCCAGATACAACCAGCAGCGGCAGCCTGGCACTACCAGGGTGGGAAGGGACACGGTTATTGGCCCTTCCCAGCCTAATGGTACCAGCCTGCAGCCGCCCCGGAGCCAGACCCTCAATTTTGAAGGTCCGGTCCTGCGGGTACCCGGCTCTTCCCAGCACCCCTGGTGGCGGTGGGTGCCGAGGTAATAGATGTTGGGGTTAGTGCTGGCCTGCCATACCGGCAAGCACTAAGCCCAGTATTAGTAATCAGGGCCGCCTGTAGATAGCCATAATTACTAAAACTGTAGTGTTGGAAAAAAAAAATACACACACACAAGTATAAAACATTTTATTGAAATAAACACTCCCCCAGACCCCTGTTTGACCATTTTATGAAAAAAAAAAAAAAAGCTGGTCCAACGTAGTCCACCGAATCCGACGTAGTCCTCTGCATTCACGACCCTGAAAAATAGAAAACAAACACACAAACACAGACCACTTACCTCTTCCTGCAGTGGGATAATACACACAGCGATGTCACTGTACAGGGATAATAAACACAGTGATGTCACCGTACAGGGATAATAAATACAGTGATGTCACAGTACAGGGATAATAAACACAGTGATGTCACCGTACAGAGATAATAAACACAGTGATGTCACCGTACAGAGATAATAAACACAGTGATGTCACCGTACAGAGATAATAAACACAGTGATGTCACAGTACAGAGATAATAAACACCAGTGATGTCACAGTACAGGGATAATAAACACAGTGATGTCACTGTACAGGGATAATAAACACAGCGATGTCACTGTACAGGGATAATAAACACAGTGATGTCACCGTACAGAGATAATAAACACAGTGATGTCACCGTACAGAGATAATAAACACAGTGATGTCACAGTACAGAGATAATAAACACCAGTGATGTCACAGTACAGGGATAATAAACACAGTGATGTCAGTGTACAGGGATAATACACACAGCGATGTCACAGTACAGGGATAATACACACAGCGATGTCACTGTACAGGGATAATAAACACAGTGATGTCACAGTACAGAGATAATAAACACAGCGATGTCAGTGTACAGGGATAATAAACACAGTGATGTCACCGTACAGAGATAATAAACACAGTGATGTCACCGTACAGAGATAATAAACACAGTGATGTCACAGTACAGAGATAATAAACACCAGTGATGTCACAGTACAGGGGTAATAAACACAGTGATGTCACTGTACAGGGATAATAAACACAGTGATGTCACCGTACAGAGATAATAAACACAGTGATGTCACAGTACAGGGATCGGCGTCTCGTGGCCCAATCAGACCTCAGATCAGCGTCTCGTGCCCCCATCAGACCTCAGGTCGGCATATCGTGCCCCCATCAGACCTCGGGTCAGCGTCTTGAGCCCCCATCAGACCTCAAATAGCGTCTTGAGCCCCCATCAGACCTCAGGTCAGCTTAATGTGCCCCACCAGACCTCAGGTCAGCTCTTGTGCCCCATCAGACCTCAGGTCAGTGTCTTGTGCCCCATCAGACCTCAGGTCAGCGTCTTGTGCCCCATCAGACCTCAGGTCAGCTCTTGTGCCCCCATCAGACCTCAGATTAGGGTCTTGTGCCCCATCAGACCTCAGATCAGCGTCTTGTGCCCCCATCAGACCTCAGGTCAGCTTAATGTGCCCCATCAGACCTCAGGTCAGCTTAATGTGCCCCCATCAGACCTCAGATCGGCTTAATGTGCCCCATCAGACCTCAGGTCAGCTTAATGTGCCCCATCAGACCTCAGGTCAGCTTAATGTGCCCCCATCAGACCTCAGATCGGCTTAATGTGCCCCATCAGACCTCAGGTCAGCTTAATGTGCCCCATCAGACCTCAGGTCAGCTCTTGTGCCCCCATCAGACATCAGATCAGGGTCTTGTGCCCCATCAGACCTCAGGTCAGCTTAATGTGCCCCATCAGACCTCAGGTCAGCTCTTGTGCCCCCATCCATCAGACCTAAGGTCAGCCATTTCTGCCCCCATCAGACCTCAGGTCAGCCATTTATGCCTCCATCAGACCTCAGGTCAGCCAAACCCCCCCCCCCCCGGGGGCCCCAGCCACAAAAAATACTTACAAAAAGCTGCTCCGGTCTTCTTCTCCTTCTCCTGCGCGCGCCTTCTTCTTCTGCAGTGTGTGATCCCGCGAGACCTGTGACCCAGCGCTGGATCTCGCAGGATCACACAGCCAGCCCAGGAGGAAGCGCGCAGCCAGGAGTCGGAGACCGACGCCACGCCAGCGGCAGGGTAAGAATCATTAAAGAACTGTGCCCACTGCGCACTTAGCCAGCGGCCCCCGGCGCCTCCACTCCACACATTATCGTGCGGCACAGACCGCACAGTCTGCGGCCCACCGGCCGGGCCCCCCCCCCAGTGTCCTAGAGTCCGGGCCCCATAGGGCAGTACCAGTTGTACTGCCCTATCGGCGGCCCTGATGGCGATACAGTTGAATATGGTGGCGGGGCACAGAAGACAATGTTTGCCCCATTGTTTGCTCTCCTAGGACATCTGACCTGAAGCTTATAAGGTAGGGTATGAACAATGCAGATGGCACAACAATGACATCTTCATGATTGCCTTCCCTGGAACCAAAACATCTCAGGCCACAGGCGAAAGAGGAAGCCTGGGTTCTGATCTATTGACAGCGGTAAAAGTTCAGAGTTAGGGTTTTTTTCCCTCAGCCACTAGGGGTAAATGCTACTGGGGGCACTACAAGGGGCATTTTGATTATGACTGAGGGAACAACAGGGGGAATTCTTAATACTGTGGGCATTAAAGGGGCATTTTTTATAATTATTATTATGGGCAAAATAGGGGGCATTATTAATACTTTTAGCTCTTTAGTGGGTATTACTACTACAGGAGGCACTATGGGGGAATTAATATTACTAGAGGCACTATAGGATAATAGGGTGCACTATTGCATTATAAATACTAAGGGCACTATAGAGGCTATTATTATGGTGGGGCATTGTTATTACTGGGGACACTATAGATTAGAGTATTATTATTACTAAGGGTACTATAGTGGGGATTATTACTATTGGGGACTCTATAGATGGATAGATGGCTCTGTTATTACTGGGGACACTATAGGGAGCATTATTACTACTAAGGGCACAGAAGGGGGTATAATTATTATTGGGGGCACTATAGGGAGCATTATTACTCATAGTGCCACTATAAACGAGGGCTATTAACTATTGAGGGTACTCTACTAATTTTTGTATGGTTCTAGCATTTTCAAGGGGACTATCTTTATGGCACTATAATTTCTGCAGTATAGTATTTGGGGACATTGGGGTGCACAACAGGGACAGTATCAGGTACTATCAGGTGGTACTAGGATGGGAAGTTGGTGTTGAGTGTTGACAAGGTGGGGAGTATGATGGAAAAGTGAAGAACCTAAAATGTCTGCATGACAAACTAGAGACATAATGGGAGAAGTCATCATGGCGGTCTGGCCCGAATGGAGAAGATGAGGAAACAGAACATCTACATCAGAGAAGACGTCACTGGATGTTATAGGTATGTACTGATGTATTCTTCTGTATATCTGGTAGAGCTTTGTTTCTTCAGCTGTTGCAAAACTACATCTCCCAGCATTCCTTGTTTGCCATTGACCGTCACAGCATCCGGAAAATTGTATTTTCAGCCATTTTTTATCCACAATTTGGAGAGAAGCAGTGTGAACCTCTCTAGTAAGTTATTAGATACAGTAGTAGCAGGTGGGAATCCTCTTCTTTGCAAGACGTACAGTAATGACAGAAGAATGTAATGTTTTGAACATATGGCTGCCTGATGCTCAGTCAATGCATAATATTCTTAAAAAAAAAAAAAAAGGACTAATCTAATAACACCCCACAAGTGGAAAATACTGAAGAAAGCTATGGTGTTCCGGATGATCTTACAATGCACTAAATTGATTATTATTTCCACCAGGAAGCAAAAACATGGATTGGCTAAGCTTGAAGGACCCAGCATGAAACTTTCATGATGGAAACATTGGTCTAGTCTTGAGCAGAACCAGATCCCTGAGGCCCAGAGAAGGTTGGGTGAGGTTAACAAAGTCATATTGAAGTATTTTATGTCACCTGGAGCCTGAAGGATTATATACAAGCGGAGAACATTGCAGATCACAGACAACCCACCAAGTATTACGGTAACTATCCCACAAACCGCAACCCACGCACTGTCAGAAGGATTCTCGAAGCTCCTCAGGTTAATGTCAGAAGGTCTTCAGGAATTTCTGACCACTAATTACTGTACAGAGTAAAAGAGACAAGGAGTTCACTTTAAAGAAGCATAGAACATCTGAACCATAAAGTAGGGAGACCTGCACCTTACTGAGTATAGTTTAGGTATGTTTAAAGGAGTTGTCTGGTTTAGAAAACCTATTTTGAGATATCCTATTAGAAAATTCCTAATTAAATGGGCTGTCCCATCACTAGGATATGCAACCAATGTCAAACAGGTCCAACCTCTAGGTCCAGCTCCTATCTCTAAAATGGGTCCTCCAAAGTGAGCGAGAGTGCACCACACAGGTGTGGCATGCTCTCCATTAACTTCTATGTGAGTTCTGAATATGAATGATCGAGCGTGCTCATCTAGTTTCGAAACTCCCTGTAGACATGTCACTGGGAATGTGCTGAACGGGGTGTATGTCTCAACTAGGCTGGTTCGCTACATGAGATGGTAGGCCTAGTAATGTGCTTTGGGAGTGAAGGAAGTTCATGTCTCCCAGGAGACATGAGGAAAACCAGGAAGTGGCCTGGTCTCCAGCAATCATAATAGTTGGAGACACTTTTTGTTTAAAGTTATTCTGGGCCTGGTTTTATTGGATGAATGGCAGGTTGGTAGCGGGGCCATTCATCCACTTCATCCACTCCGGGTTTTGTGGGTTGGTGTTAGGCACCACAAGTGCTGGGTCCTGGATGATTAGCAGGTCCATAAAGCCTGCAAGGTTTCATGTAGACACTGAGGCTGGGTGCAGCTTGAAGCTGAAAGGCTGCTGGCCTCAGACGTATATGCCAAACAAGGTAAAACTCTGTTGGACTGTTTTGTTTTGCTTTTGTACCTCTGTTCCTGGGAGTGAACTGTTGTTTCTTAGTTTATGCTGAAAATAAACAAGAACTGCCTTATGTTGAACAAGACTGCTCAGTGAACTTTGTCCTGCACACCATCTCCTGGGAAGACCCGTTCACAATTGGTGGAGGATGCGGGCAAAGTGCTGTTGCTAGCGGCAACAGGGTGTGTGGGACTACAGCAGTGAATGGCCTGGGTGAAAGCGGCTGCTACCCTTTCAAAACAGCCAAGCGTTATGGAGGAGTTAATCAAGCACATGGTGCAGGCCAACTTGCAGCAGCAAGAGACAAATAAGCTCCTCATCCAGCAGATGGTCGTCCTAACCGATGCTGTTCGCACTCGGGAGACTGCAGCTCCGCCCACTTCAGATGACGGACATAGTGTGAGGAGAGCTGTGCAGCGTGCGCTGCAGAAGATGACGGCCGATGACGACATTGAGGCCTACCTGTCTGTGTTCGAACGTGTTGCAGAGCGAGAAAGGTTACCCGCCGCTGAGTGGGCCGAGGTACTGGCTCCTTACTTGACAGGTGAACCTCAGAAGGCGTACTACGACCTCAGCGAGCATGAGGTTAAGGACTACTCTCGCCTCAAGGGTGAGATACTTGCCCGACTGGGGGTTACCGCTGCGGTCCGTGCCCGAAGGGTCCGCAATTGGAGCTACAGCGTGGACAAGTCAGCAAGGTCCCAGATGTACGACCTGGTCCATTTGGCGAGGAAATGGCTGGAGCCCGACACCTCCACTCCGGCACAGATCCTTGAGAAGGTCGTAATGGATCGTTACCTCCGTGCCCTTCCTGCGAACCTACAGCGCTGGGTGGGACAAGGTGACCCGCGGAATATTGATGGGATGGTGAGCTTAGTTGAGAGGTACCAGGCTACCGAGGAGTACCTCCAGGAGTTGCCCACAGTGCCCATGCCGTCCCGAAGCACCAATCCGGTGCCAACAAGGGGTAAGAAGATGCCGTCTGTTGGGGGTGCTGTCGGTGAGAGGGGGCAAATGAGGGGTGATGGGCGAGGTGGCTCTAAGGGGGGACTCCCTGCCCAGGAGACCCGGCCCTCTCCGGTGTTGGAGATGCCACGAGCTGGGACACGTGGCTGCCCATTGCCCTCTCACCGACGAGCCCATGGAGTGTGGCGTGAGTCGGCGCCAGTCCCTGTTCGCGGAGCCATCTTGTGTTGCCCGGCTAGGACTTGAGACTGACCCACAAGTTTGCGACCTGAAAATCAATGACTTCCCAGTCAAGGCCTTGCTAGACTCAGGAAGCCTTGTGACTTTGGTGCATGCCAGCCTGGTGCCTGGGGACTTGGTGTCGGAAAAACACATGAGTGTGGTGTGTATCCATGGCGACACCAAAGTTTACCCCATAGTGCTGGCTAAGGTCGGGACTGAACTTGGCACCGTCCATTATGATGTGGGCGTGGTAAAAAACCTCATGCATGAGGTTATATTAGGACGTGACTTCCCATTGTTTTGGGCTTTGTGGGGGCAAAGAAAGGTCAATGCGTTACCCCCTGTAATTGAGGAAAATGTGCAGGATGCATTTGATGCCCTTCCTTTGCAGGTCCTGGCTGGAGAGGAGGAGGAGGCTCCTCCCATGGAACAAAATGTTCCAGACCTAGAGGTGTCTAGGGGGTAATTTTGGGACTGCACAGTTGCAGGATCCCACTCTCAAAATTGCGAGAGAAAGTGTTACTGTGGTTAATGGGGTACCAGAGGAACCAGAAGCTGAGAAAAGGTTTCCACACTTTTCTACCTCTAATGATCTCTTCTATAGAGTCACTAAAATTAATGACGAGGTTGTGGAACAGCTTCTGGTACCTAAGCCGTACCGGCGTCAGGTACTTGACATGGCACATAGTCATGCTCTTGGGGGACACTTGGGGACTGACAAAACGCAGGAGAGAGTCCTCCAGCGGTTTTATTGGCCTGCGGTGTATGGTGACATTAAGAAGTTCTGTGAGTCATGTCCCACATGTCAGCTTAGCGCCCCAGTGTCTCATTTCCGTAGTCCCTTGGTTTCGCTCCCTATTATAGAGGTGCCGTTTGAGCGCATTGCCATGGATTTGGTGGGCCCTGTGGTAAAGTCGGCTCGAGGACACCAGTACATTTTGGTTGTCCTGGATTATGCGACCCGCTATCCAGAGGCTGTGCCCTTAAGAAACGCCACCTCTAAAGCAATTGCCCGGGAGCTATTTTTTATGTTTTCCAGGACTGGGATTCCGAAAGAGATCCTGACGGACCAAGGTACACCCTTTATGTCAAAGGTGATGAAGGAGTTGTGCAAACTCTTTAAAATCTCCCATATACGTACCTCGGTTTACCATCCTCAAACCGACGGACTCGTGGAGCGGTTTAATAAAACATTGAAACAGATGTTAAAGAAAGTGGTGGGAAAAGATGGTCGTGACTGGGATCATTTGTTACCCTACCTGTTGTTTGCTATTAGGGAGGTGCCCCAAGCATCCACGGGGTTCTCTCCTTTTGAGTTGGTCTATGGGCGTCACCCAAGAGGTCTACTCGATATTGCAAAGGAGACATGGGAAAGTGAGTCTACCCCATACAGAAGTGTTATCGAGCATGTAGCTCAAATGCAGGACCGTATAGCCACGGTAATGCCCTTAGTAAGGGAACACCTCCAGAGGGCGCAAGAAGCCCAAAGCAGGATTTACAACCGTTCTGCAAGAGTCAGAACCTTCAACCCAGGCGACAGGGTCCTCATATTAGTTCCCACTGTAGAGAGTAAGTTCCTGGCAAAGTGGCAGGGTCCCTATGAAATTGTGGAAAAAGTCAGTGAGGTGAACTATAAGGTGCATCAACCTGGTAGAAGGAAGCCGTTCCAAGTTTACCACATAAACTTGATCAAGCCCTGGAAAGACAGGGAATCTTTGGTGGCGACAAATGATGGTAAAAGTTTGTCACCACCAAACCCTGCGGTCAAGATTGGTGACACCCTGTCGGCGTCACAGAAACAAGAGGCTACGGAATTTTTGCAGAAAAATAAAGATAAATTTTCTGACCTTCCAGGGCGTACACATTTCATCCGGCATCACATTGAAACTGAGCCTAGAAGTAGAGTCAACATCAAGCCCTATAGGATACCAGAGGCCCGTAGGGAGGCGGTGTCTGCCGAGGTGAAGCGTATGCTTGCTTTGGGGGTAATTGAGGTCTCAAAGAGTGAGTGGTCCAGCCCAGTTGTCTTAATTCCCAAACCCGATGGAACTTGGAGGTTCTGTAACGACTTTAGGAAGTTGAACGAGATCTCCAAGTTCGATGCTTACCCTATGCCCAGGGTAGATGAGCTGATTGAAAGGTTGGGTAGTGCCAGGTACATAACTACTCTTGATCTGACAAAAGGCTACTGGCAAATCCCACTTACTGATCGGGCTAAAGAAAAAACGGCATTCTCCACCCCTGACGGGCTGTTCCAGTATGTAGTGATGCCATTTGGGTTACATGGGGCACCTGCAACTTTTCAGAGGTTGATGGACTTGGTCCTGCGGCCCCATCGTGATTACTCTGCGGCCTACCTCGACGATGTGGTCGTTTTTAGCACCGATTGGGAAAGTCACCTCTGTAAGGTTCAAGCTGTCCTAAATGCCATAAGTGATGCTGGGTTGACTATAAATGCAGAGAAATGTGCTTTAGCCCTAGAAGAGGCCAAATACTTAGGCTATGTTATTGGGAGAGGGTTGATTAAGCCACAGCTAAATAAAATTGAGGCAATACAGAGTTGGCCTACACCTTTGACAAAGAAGCAGATCAAAGCTTTCCTTGGTATTACAGGTTATTACCGTAGGTTTGTACCGAACTTTGCCTCAGTTGCAGCCCCGTTAACGGACTTGACAAAGGGTGGAAAGTCGGCCATGGTGACATGGTCTACAGAAGCCGAGAAGGCTTTCCAAAGTCTTAAGTCTGCTTTGTGCCAACAACCTGTGTTGATTACCCCAGACTTCAGGCGAGAATTTCTGGTACAGACAGATGCCTCTAACACGGGGTTAGGTGCAGTGCTCTCACAGGTCGTGAATGGCGAGGAGCATCCGGTAATGTACTTGAGTAGGAAGCTGTCCCCAGCCGAGAAAAACTATGCGATTGTGGAAAGAGAGTGTCTTGCAGTGAAATGGGCCCTAGAAGCCCTAAAGTATTACTTACTGGGTAGGAAGTTCAGGTTAGTGACGGACCATGCCCCCTAGCATGGATGAAGATAAACAAAGAGAAAAATGCGAGGGTGACCAGATGGTTTTTTGTCCTTACAGAATTTTAATTTCTCGGTGGAACATAGACCGGGTAAACTACAGGCGAATGTTGACGCCCTGTCAAGGGTACATTGTCTGTGGAGCCAAAATGCTCAGCCCTCCGGTCTGAAGAAGAGGGGGGGGATATGTAGACATGTCACTGGGAATGTGCTGAACGGGGTGTATGTCTCAACTAGGCTGGTTCGCTACATGAGATGGTAGGCCTAGTAATGTGCTTTGGGAGTGAAGGAAGTTCATGTCTCCCAGGAGACATGAGGAAAACCAGGAAGTGGCCTGGTCTCCAGCAATCATAATAGTTGGAGACACTTTTGTTTAAAGTTATTCTGGGCCTGGTTTTATTGGATGAATGGCAGGTTGGTAGCGGGGCCATTCATCCACTTCATCCACTCCGGGTTTTGTGGGTTGGTGTTAGGCACCACAAGTGCTGGGTCCTGGATGATTAGCAGGTCCATAAAGCCTGCAAGGTTTCATGTAGACACTGAGGCTGGGTGCAGCTTGAAGCTGAAAGGCTGCTGGCCTCAGACGTATATGCCAAACAAGGTAAAACTCTGTTGGACTGTTTTGTTTTGCTTTTGTACCTCTGTTCCTGGGAGTGAACTGTTGTTTCTTAGTTTATGCTGAAAATAAACAAGAACTGCCTTATGTTGAACAAGACTGCTCAGTGAACTTTGTCCTGCACACCATCTCCTGGGAAGACCCGTTCACATCCCTCAGAGATGAATGGAGAGGTGGCTGCACATGCGCAGTGTGCTCTCCTTCACTTTGGTGGCCCATTCTGGAGGTAGGAGAGAATCCCAGAGGTGGGACCTACACCTATCAGACATTGATGACATATCCTAGCGATATGCCACCAATGTCTGAGGTGGGACAGCCTCTTTAATTGAAGCCTCCATAGATTTCAGCTATACTTTCTGGTTTAATAATACAATGCCAGGATTACAGTAAAGACTGACACCTAATCAGACCGTTAGACAAGAGAAGGCAGGTGAAGATGGAACAGATGGAACTGTGCATAGTGATACAGATTTGTATCTCATACTCATTCATCATCTGAGTGATAACCTATATACAGTAAGGATTGCAATAGTGGTCTTCTGAAACACACCAGTGAATTTAAAAAGAATCTGTCAGCTCTGAAACACCCTCCAAACTAGAGTAAGCGGTGTATAGTGTAAGTGATGTCAAGTCTGGTTATGTAAGTTTTATCTTCATACTCACTTCCATTCTGACTCTGTGCTCCCACAAACCTGCAGTAAAATGCACTCAGTGGACTCCAGTGCTCACTCACATAATGGAGAGGACTCAAAGAAGAGTCCAGTGAGTGCATTTTACTGCTGGTTTGTGGGAGCACAGCGTCGGAATGGAAGTGAGTATGAAGATAAAACTTACATATTCGGATTCAGCATCACTTACACTATACATCTCTTACTCTAGTTCAGGGGGTGTTTCGGAGATGACAGGTTCCCTTTAAGGTTACAAAGTTTTTGAGAAAGAAAAATGATATCCAATATGGCCGACATTTCAACTCCCACAGTGGTTGTCACCCAGATATAACAAATCAGACCAGTTATCTAGTGATTTATTCCTCATCCTGCCATTCAGACATGTTGAAAAACTGGGTGGCAACCCAAAGAGAAGACTTTAAAGTGGCCTACATTGGTTGTCAGCTTCTTTCCAATGAACTAAGGACCACAGTTCTTCACCTGACAAAAGAGGATGACTCAAACACTTAAAATATGGACCATCCAGGGGGCAGTGCACCATGACCCATGGCCAGGTGGGCCCGGCAGCTCCATGGTCAGTTAGAGCATTCCTTAAAGTTTAAAGGGGTTTTTCGAGAAATTTTACACTGATGACCTATCTTCTGAATAGGTAATCAGTATCTGATTGGTGGTGGTTCAACACCCAGGACCTCCACTGATCAGCTGTTTTAGAAGGCACTGTTGTGGCCTTCTCACAGCTTTGCCTAAGGCTACTTTC
Source organism: Rhinella marina (assembly GCA_900303285.1). Classification (NCBI taxonomy): domain Eukaryota; kingdom Metazoa; phylum Chordata; class Amphibia; order Anura; family Bufonidae; genus Rhinella; species Rhinella marina. The sequence goes on along the minus strand of ONZH01002718.1, from coordinate 908,277 downwards.
ACACTAGCGTTTTTAAATTCCGGTATTGAGTTCCGTCAAAGGGGCTCAATACCGGAAAAAAACGCTTCAGTTTTGTCCCCATTCATTGTCAATGGGGACAAAACTGAACTGAAGACAACGGAATGCTCCTGAAAGCATTCCGTTCCGTCTTCAGACCGGAGAACAAACCGCAGCATGCTGCGGTTTGCTCTCCGGTCCAGGCATCCGCACCAAGACGGATCCGGAATGACCCCCAATGGAAGTCAATGGGGACGGATCCGTTTGGTGTGGACACACCAGTAATCCGGATCTGTCCTCCATTGATTTCCAATGGGGGGTCATTCCGGATCCGGCATACATACACACAGACTACATACAAACAAACATACAGACATACATACAAACATACAAACATACAGACATACATACATACTCACATACTCCCGGGACGCTGGCAGCAGGTCTTCACGCGCCTCCTGCACGCTGCGATGACGTTTCCCCACTGCGCCCAGCAGAGGGCGCTGTGGGGAATCGTCATCACTGCGCGCAGGAGGCGCGTGAAGACGTTCTGCCGGCGTCCCGGGAGTATGTGAGTATGTATGTATGTCTGTATGTTTGTCTGTATGTTTGTTTGTATGTAGTCTGTGTGTTGTTTTAATGTGTGTCATGTGTGGGGCCGGAGCGCTGCTCCGGCTCCACACATGTATAGCGTTAGCACGGATCCGTCGGCACCCTTTAGGTGCCGGATCCGTGCTAATGCTAGTGTGAAAGTAGCCTAAGCCGTGTGACGTTATGTTCTTCGGTCATGAATGGGGCCGAGCTGTGATACCACAATGCTGTGGTTGGTAAGCAGAGAGAAGGCCACAGCGCTACTGTGAGTGCGGGTGTCTTCTCAAACAGCTGGTCCTAGGTGTCGGACTCCCACCGATCAGATGATTAGATACTGATGGCCAATACAGTAATTCATTCCCCTTAAATTTGATATATTAACCCAATTCAAAAGTATCATGGCCTTAACGGTTGGTAAGGGACTCATGCAGAGGCGTAACTCAAATCTCCTTGGCCCAATGTAAAATTCAACCATATGCTCTGCAACTTCTGGAGTCCATGTTCTCTTGTCTCCCCACCATGACCTATATTTATTTATATATTTATTTATTTATCTATTTATTTATTTTTATTTTTTAAAGGGCTAATGATCTTAAAAAAGGAACCCCTTTATTGCCTTGCAGAACCCCAGCCGCCATCATACACACTTTGGTGAATCTTCTGTTAATGGATGCTGAAGAAGAGATCTCCTTTGGTTTAGACTTTTTTTGATAGAGACGAGAAGAAACGCTGAAAATCGAGACTGACAACCAGACAACAAGCTCCTAAATAATGCCAGCGCTCAGCGCCTCAGGCGAAGTAATTTTCTTTGTGTCAGCTCCTATCAGGAGTTATATGTAAAGATATGAGGAGTGTGCATTGGATCGAGGTGCATTCGACTAAGAACTGAAGGTGTTTAAATATTTGCATGTGGCCAAGAATGATATTGAAATAAGGTGTCAATTTGGAGAAGGGAGACAAATAACGCTGACTCAGAAGTGTAAAGCAAGGAGCGGGGAAGAGGAAATGCAGATTTTTACACTGCATTATAAAAATTAGCATTAACCTTTTCCATGCTGGAAGCAGTGGAAGGCCTATAGGGACGCAGAGACTACAGTTGCGCCCGTGCCTGAAGGTCCATTTGCCCCACACTGTATGAGATGACCTGATGCTTCCTAGATAGGGACCTGCTGCTTCAAGTTACCGCAACCCTCAAAAGAGGCCACAGGTTCCCCAGCCAAGCTCCTATTTTAAGGCCTGGTTAATCCCGCACTAGACGTCTCTGCTGATATGGATGACCAGTTAAGTGAATAAGACATCCCAGTTTTGACACAGATTAAAGAGAGCTTTAAAGCTGGCAGATCCCATCAAGAAGGAGTCCAGACAAGAGATAAAGACTGGGATCGTCTTCAGGTTTTCTAAACCTTACAGGAGCGGTGTCCAAAATCCTGGCCCTAAGATCATTACAGTGTCTCGTCTTCACTTAAAGGTTAAGAGACGATACCGGATGCGCCTCGCCTTAAGACTGTCACCTTGGAGTGGAGATGCTCTAAGCAACAGACCAACAAGTCCTTGTATAAGACGGCCTTGGAAGGGAGCATGGTGGGCATTGGTGCCACAAGGATTTAGCATTGATATTGTGTCGGAAAGAATTCTTCATTGAGAGCTCAGATTCTTCTGTAAAACTTGATCTGTAATGAGAGCAGAGACACTTATCAGAGTAGCCTGGAATCACTCTGTGTACAGCATGCTCTGACTGCGATAATGAAGGATGAGGGGCATAAGGGGGGGATAATACTGAAGACCCCCTGCTGCATTGTATCTCAGTCTAGTATTTACTTTGCTTCAGTTATTAGCTTCTACCTTCGTGTGCAAACAGAGGAAAGAAAAGAGAAAATAATGATAAAAGAAAGAATAAAAATAATAACAACAACAACAATTATTATTATTATTATTAGGCAGTATTCAGCCTTGTAGACAGGTCTTCCTTCACTCAAGTCAAAAGATTCATTTCGCTGTTCTATCTAGATATCCTGACCAATATTTCTTTATCTTCTTATTACATTTAAGTGTTTATTTATTTTGTTGTTATCATGTTCTATTTGTTTATATTATTATTGTTTAACGCCTTAAAGGGGTAATGCAGGATTTTATTTTTTAACTGTGCCCCCCTTCCTTCAAGAGATCTATACTTGCCTGCTCCGCTCCGTTCAGGTTCCGTGACTCCTGGTCCCTCTCCTCTCTGTACCAGACTTCCAATCCCTACATATGAACTTCCTGCACCTACGGAGTCACATGCACCACTGCAGCCAATGACTGCCCTCAGTGGTGACATGTCCCCAAGTGGAACTTGACCCACCAGTGACACATTGCTGCTAAGGCTAGTGATTGGTTGCTGTCAGGGGCGTAGCTAAAGGCTCATGGGCCCTGGTGCAAGAGTTCAGCTTGGGCCCCCCCTTCCCTCAGTGCTTTGTGGTCAGGGGCAGGGAAGCACATAGGCTTCGTGCTGCCTGAGGCAAAAATTGAAATCCCCCCCCCATGCCAAATTCTTGCCCTAACCCCTTGCCTCCAGCCAGAGGTGTAACTTGACCTGCATGCACTTTCTATAATTCTGGTATCTTCTTTTATGGCACAAGGTTCTTTGGGCCCCCTCAGGCTCCTGGACCCGGTAGCGACTGCTACCTCGGCATACCCTATAGCTATACCCCTGGTTGCTGTGTATATATTATATATGTTATATCCAGTGTTGCAGAATCACTTTGTAGATTATCCCTGTAGTTGGACATCTCTGTACTGCGACATCACTGTGTGTATTATGCCAGTATTGTGATATTAATGTGTGTACTATCCATATACTGTCACTTCACTTTACACAATAGTCTACTATTATTACATCATTGTGTACATTATGCCTGTACTGTGACATCACTATGTGCATTATCCCTATACTGTGACAGCATTGTGTACATTATCCCTGTACTGTGAAACCACTGTGTACATTAGCCCTATACAGTGACATCACTATGTGCCTTATCCCTGTATAAGGACATCACTGTGTGCATTAGGGAGACCAATGATAAGCTTTTCTAAACATGTTGTTGAAAGTGATCATGGTGGAATGGGGCCCCATTCCAAGTTTTGCTATTGGACCCCTTGGTTACTTGTTACGCCCCTGATTCCAGTGATAGCAAATGTATATATGTTTTATATTTTCTACATAAATGCATCTTTTGTACAATAAAAACAGCTTAAAGGGCATCTGTCAGCAGTTTTGTACCTTTGACACTGGCTGACCTGTTACATGTGCCCTTGGCAGCTGAAGGCATCTGTGTTGGTCCCATGTTCATATGTTTCTGCATTGCTGAGAAAAATGATGTTTTATTATATTCAAATGAGCCTCTAGGAGCAATGGGGGCGTTACCATTACACCTAGAGGCTCTGCTCTCTCTGCAACTGCTGCATCCTCTGCACTTTGATTGACAGGACCAGGCCATGTAAACATCAAAACACCTGACCCAAACTTCTCCTAAAGTTAATCAAAGTGCAGAGGGTGCACCAGTTGCAGAGAGAACAGAGCCTCTAGGTGTAATGGTAACACCCCCGTTGCTCCTAGAGGCTCATTTGCATATATTAAAACATCATTTTTCTCAGCAAAGCGGGCACATATGAACATGGGACCGACACAGATGTCTTCAGCTGCCAAGTGCACATACAACAGGTCAACCAGTGTCATAGGGACAAATCTGCTGGCAGATTTTAATATCATGTGTTCATATTTCAAGAACCAAATTTTTTTATGATTTTGTAGACAGAGCTGTAGGGTCCGACTGGCCCACCAGTGTATCAGGGACCTGTAAGCTTCCAAACGGGAGTGACTGATGAGGGTGGGTATACCTTCTTTTATTTTTTAGCCCACTCGAGCCCTTACTAATGAATCCCCCTCCCCACCCAGGACACCCACCTTAATGGTATAAAGGGGCAATCAAGGAGAGCTATAATGGTAAACATATTTTTCTCCTGGCCTCCAGAAAAAGATGGAAAGTTCTGAGTACAATTTTTAACAATATGTAAAAAGGAGATGACTCAGACCGTGTGTTTTATGTGTTCAGTGGGGACGTCTGTGAAAATGGTGTACGTCCAATAAAATCTGCGTCATTTTTGCCGGCACTAGCAAAGTTTTTATAACGACCCGTTGTTATCAACAGTGAATTTATTATTTTTTTTAGAGCGATCCTGTCCCTTTCCACCAAGGAATTATGAGGTGTGACCTTGAGAGAATAATTTGGGATTGGCGAAGACCCTTGAAATGTAAAAAATGTGACAGCGCCGGAGAAACCTCTTGCTTTTATTGAGTGTTTCATTACAGGCATGTAACTAATGCAACAATACACATGGCTCCTGTTCACAACAGAGCGACACGAGCGGGGGATTTAACATACGCTAGACATAGCAGGGCCAATTACGTATTCTCATCCACTGGTTCGAATGAACAGCGTCCGACTATAGGCCCTAGGACCATAATCAATAAGGAAAAGAATATTTATTGTGTGCTTCACAAAGAATAATGGCTCCAGCAGGAAGCTAATTGTAAGTCTTGACCAGGGGAGAAGAAGTCTTTCATTGTTCTGACAAAGACTTGCAAGTCTGCACAAGAATATAGACCTCCATATAGGCCTCACCCGCAGTAGTTTCCGTATAATGGAGAAGCTGAGTGAGGGAGATTCATCAAGCTGGTGTAAAGTAGAACTGGCTGAGTTGCCCATAGCAACCAATCAGATTCCTCCTTTAATTTTTCACAGCTCCTTTGAAAAATGAAAGGTAGAATCTGATTGGTTGCTATGGGCAACTCAGCCAGGTGTACTTTACACCAGCTTGATGAATTTCCCTCACTCAGTTTCTCCAGACCTCTTAAAGGGGTATTTCCAGGATTTTAATGTTGATGGACTATACCGATGATAATCCATGATTGGCGGGGGTCTGACACCCCGCATTGGTGCTGATCAGTTGTTTCATGTAGCTCTGGAACTATACAGTTCTGTCCATTGCCTAGTGGACTGATCTGGTAACTGCAGCACTACTCCTATTGACCCCCGCCAATCAGATATTGATGGACTATACAGAGGATTGACCATCAAAATTAAAAGCCTTTAAGGAAAATCTACCTAGTGATGTAACAATGCATTCCTTGGCGAGATTTATCAAAATTGGTGTAAAGGAAAGCTGGCTTAGTTGCCCATAGCAATCAATGGCATGTAGGTGTTGGTAGTGGGACATGCCATTCCCTCACCACTCCAGTACAACACTTTCAGCTAGCCTGAGGCAAACCCAGGTGTAGCTGCTGGCTTCATTGCTGGGATGGGTCAAATTTTCACCCGATTCAACTAAACCACTGCTAGATCTGTCATAGAATGCTCATCTTTTGCTGGCACTGTGTTAGAAGATGTCGCTGTTATAGCTTTTTGTAAAAATTCAAAAAAAAAAAGAATCTTTTCATTGACATTTGGGCTTTCATGATGGCTGATTCTTCCATAGTTGGCAAAGCAGATCTCCTTGAAAATCTCGTCTAGACTAGGATCAATTTTGTGCTTTGCTTTTTGACTAATTATTACATTATTCATGGTCCACAATTGAGACTTGGACTGGAACTATGACTTGGGAATGAGTGAACATCCAGCTCTTCCCAAGTCTATACTCCTTCCTTCACTACCCAACCCTACGCAATTTCTGTACAGAATCATTAACAGAGTTACAATAAAACTTTAAAAAATATTTAAATTAAAGAAGGGATCTTTGGAGAACCACCATATTTTCAATTATCAACAACTCCTTGTTGAAGATGCTGAGATGTTGTTGAAGATGCTGTTGCCCACAACTTTTGTGTCTCTGAGGCCTAAGACAGTAGTGATACTATCACAAATGCTATGTCGCCTGATGGACTCCAATACCTGAGATGGGCCTCTTTCCAAAGAAAAAAATTTCATCTTTCACAGACCCCATCCCACAGTAGCAAACTGCATAACCAACAAGTGATATACATAGCATCATAAATCAATATAATGCTATGAGACCCTCTCAGTGCTGGGAGGTCAGGACGGGAGCTGCCGTCGCTCGTCTGAAAGGGGCCTCATAGTCAAGAGACCCTTTTCCCCAGGGCACAAGGTCTACCTAATAGAACAATCAATTGATGAATCGAAATTAATGAAGTGGACTTCGATCCGAATTTCAGGAAAAATTTGATTTGCCACAAAGCCGAATTTCCTCCCAAATCAATTTTTCTGAAATGGTGGTTAAAAAAAAAAAAATACTCACAGCCATCTTGCCTGAAGAAACCACGCAAAATTTCGTGCACAGTGACGTGTGACGTCATCAACGTGAGATTTTCTGCTGTTTCTTCAATCAAGATGGCCGCAAGGGCCTTTCCACGAGCAAATGGATGAAATGAGTATTTTTTTTAACCTCTGATTAACCCCTTAAGGCCCCAATGTGACTGTCAGATGTTGCGATCAGCCATGAACGCAGCATCTAATGGGTTCAATGATGGGGGCGGCGCGATCGCTGTTCCTCATTATCGCACCCGCTACATACAATGGAATGCGATTCGTGACAAAGTCATTAGTAACAAATCAAATTTCTTTGTGAACTTCGGAGAAGCAGACAAATCGAAATTTTTGATAAATTTGCATCTAACCTGTAGTTAACCTGTAGTTAGATGCAAAATATGCACTTTAAATTTAAGCATATGAACATGAAAAAGGGGTGTCCCTCTGTGGGTTCCCTCTTGCATTGCCCTGAGGTATAATGAGCACCATCCTAGACACCAGTGGGTTTTGAACGGTATTACTTGCCACCCGAGGTATTAGCAATTGTTTGCCATCCTCAGTTTCATCTATCTCCAGAAATCCCTCCTGGGTTCTGAGGGCTACAGTTGGGAGGTTAGCCACCTTGGGTGCGGGTGACCCTTTCCCTGGGACACAAATGCCACCATACAAAGCTATAAAGAGACAATGCAATGCATTTAGCAAAGTGCAAAACATAGGCAACATAAATATATGAAGGGTATCCTCCTGGGAATACTTCTTTATGCTGGTATACTATATCCCACATACACCAGCCCAATTTTACAGTGTACACCATGACACAACATTAGGACCGCTATTAGGTTTTTTTTCCCCAGGACCACCTGCAGTCCGCCCCTGCGCTCATCTCTATCTATTACCTCTGGGAGAGGACATGATCAGCAGTCAGATATACGTGTAAATACCAATCATCTGGTTGTACAAGACATGTTAAAATCCAGCATGCCAAGCCTATGGCAGCAACAGCAACACTCATGGACAATACAACTGCACCACCTTCATAGAAGAGAAGAGGTGCTTTAGAAAAAAACCTCTCTCCATTATGACATTTGAGTAAGTCATGCCCTTTTTTCTAGGAGTGCAGTTCCTCAGGGGAGGGGACTCCTGCACATCGCAGCACAGATTATAAAACCAATCAGGGCTGAAGGCCTCTCTTCAAGGATCTCATAGCAGCCCCATGATCTTCTTGTATGGTCTGTAGGTCTTTTGCCCAGATTCCTACACCATTATTCTCTAGGACTCCTGCTACAAGTTATTCAATTATGGACCCTCTCATGCGGTGGGGCCCCTCGGGGAATCGTTCTATTCCAGAATTTATCTCTACATTTCTATTATTATTTCCTTTATTAGACAGTCATCCCCTTTTATCTCATAGCCTTTTTTTTTTGCTCTGCGGCCCTGTCAGATGACATGATAGACTTAAGCTAATAAAGATTTTAATTAAAGAAATAAAAAAGTTGCGCGACCTCTGCGCCCTATCAGGATACTTTTATTAAATGCTTTCTAGAATGTCGGACCCAGCTGTGTACTGCCCACTGATGTGAAAATATGAAGGAATATTTCAGAAGGAATGCTGCGGTCCCCCCCATTGCTCGCCGTCTCTTAAGTGCTTAGTAAAAAATCTGGTCGCTCCGGTCTCCCACACGCCAGTCAGGTGATTTCTGCTGGTAATCGCGCAAGCCGGGGGCATTTGATTTACTCAATAATGTTGCATTACTGAATGTGCCATTATTGTGCTGCTACTCGTGAGTTTAGCATCGTCTGAGCCGTTTATCATTTTGATATACTCAGCTCCTGCCTGAAAGTGCCATAAAATCTAAACTCTTCCATTACCTACATCTGTTTAGAGCTGTCAGAGGGCCCAGCGGGGAGATGCCGGGCAGTCCTCCATGAATTCTTCTCAACTTTACTCACATGTCGGCTGAACAGCCGCTGAAAAATATGGAATTCTCCGATTCCTGAATGCTTCGCAGCTATGGATGGTTGCCCGGGCTGTAGGAATGTATAGAGTAAGTGCTACCAGGTCCTATAGCGCTGTAACGCAAACACTAATTATATATATGTACATAGGGTTGAGCGAATCAAAGTATCCGAAGTGGACTGCGATCCGAATTTCAGGTAAAATTCAATTCGCTGCGAAGCCGAATTTCCTCGTGCTTCGTGGTAATTTATCAATTTCCCTGAAATGGCGTAAAAAAAAAAAAATACTCCACCTCATCCGTTTGGGTGCTTGATTGAAGAAGCCACGCAAAATCTCGTGTACGGTGACGTATGAGGTCACCACCCCGGCCAGCGTGATGACGTCATCAGGCACCGCATGAGATCTTCAATCAAGATGGTATTTTTTTAACCGCTGAAAGGCCTCCATTTTTACATCAGATGCTGTGATCAGCGATGAGCGCAGCATCTGAGAGGTTCAATGACGGGGGCGGGGCATTCCCTGTCATTGCGCCCGCTACTTACAAAGAAATGCGTTTCGTGAGGAAGTAATTAGTCAAGAAAATGTCTTATTTCTTTGTCACATTCGGCAAAGCAGCCAAAACAAAGTTTTTATAACGTCGCTCAACAATATATACATATATAATTTTTTTATGTGTGCTCTTAACTACTACGCCATCTTCTTCCGAGTAATTTTTCCCCGGTTTTCATTCATCTGAATATACTTTAAGATGTGAGCAATGGAATGGCAGATAATTATTGTTATTAGAGTATATGCCAATGTAGTGGCTCAGTGGGTAAGACCACCGATTTGCAACACTGAGGCCATAAGTTAAAAGACGACATGATGCACACTTCTCACATGATCATGTGGATTTTTGATTCATGGACTGAATGCTGTAACTAGGTACATATCAGTATACCTGTGGGAGATAAAAAATTTAAACTTGTGACATCTTTGCATTAGGCTCACCGATGTGTTTACAGCTCATCCTAATCTGTCTTGACATGAACCGAGAGCTAGAACCATCTTGAAGTATACCCGTGGGAGAACGATCTAAAAAATTCTAAAAACATTTCAATTTAGGTAGAAAATTTATGTGAGTTTGCATTGCACACATGAATATGATGTCAGGAACCAGGTACACTGGGCCCACTGATGTGTGGCAGCTCATCCTGATCTTGCTGGTTCATGATCCGAATACAAGAACCATCCAGAATTTTACCTGTGGGAGAACGGTCTAAAAATCTCTAAAAAAATGAATTGTATGAAACATGAATATATCAGGTTCTTATAAAAAATTTCAGGATTCAGGTACACTTGGCCCATTCATATGTCACAGCTCATCCTGATCTACCTGCTTCATGAACACTAGAATGCTAGGGGCACATGTCAGTATTCTTGTGGGGAACAAGAAAGGGAATGATATAAAATGTTCACTTATGACATCTTTGCACTTGGCTCACTGATTTGTTTCCAGCTCATCCTTATCTTCCTGGTTCATGAACCAAATACAAGAACTACCTAGAAATATACCTGTGGGAGAATAGTCTAAAAATTTCTAAACATTTCAATTTAAGTAGAAAATTTCTATGGGTTTGCATTACACACCTGAATATGATGTCAGGATCCACGTGCACTGGGCCCACTAATGATTTGCAGCTCATCCTGCTCTGCCTGGTTCAGGAACAGAATATAAGAACTACTTAGAAATATACCTGTAGGAGAATGGTCTAAAAATTTCAATGTAAGTAGAAAATTTCTATGGATTTGCATTGCACAACTGAATATGATTTCAGGTGGGACTACCGCTGTATTGCAGCTCATCCTGCTCTTCCTGGTTTATGAGCGAATATAAGAACTACCTAAAAAGTAAACCTGTGGGAGAACAGTCTAAACATTTCTAAACATTTCAATTTAAGTAGAACACTTCTATTGGTTTGCATTGCACACATGAATATGATGACAGGTGGGCACACCGCTGTGTTGCAGCTCATCCTGATCTTTCTGGTTCATGAAAAAAAAAAACCACAAGAGCTACCTGTAAAAATTTCAAAAAAAAATTCCATCTGTGGTTTTGCCTTGCACATGGCGGGGGGAAGCGTTGACTGAGCATTTTGAAGAATCTTCCGCCTCTTTGGCATCTCGCGCGGATAGTACATAAAGAGAGAAATACGGCAGACACTCTCCTATTCCGGCACAATATGTTTTCCCCGTGGCTGCTCAGCGGGTCCTGCGGGTCACCGCTTACCGCCGAAACGATAATGTCAGGATCCAGGTGCAGAACTGCTACACCTAGGATTTTCGAAGTATTGGCTTTGGAAAGTTTGGATATTGCTGGTTAATTGTTGGCGAGGAAAGACAAATGATGAGCCGGGGAACAGTTCGGGGAGGATTTAGTGTATTTGAATAATTTAGACCCCTGTGGTTAATGTGACAGGATTGTTTTTCTTGTGCCGCACCCCGCTGCTACAAGAATTAAAACTGCCGGGTGCACTGGAGCCGGAGCCGGGGCTTAGTAATGAGGTTGATCAGTCAATAAATGATTTTATGCAGCAAATTAAACTGTAAATTTGGGGCGGGTGGTAAATATTTTGAGTGCGGAGCTACCTGGCTAATGAGGAGGTCCGGGTGGGGGGACACATAACCGAAATGTCAATGCTCTAAATCTTGCGGATGGCGGGGCTGTGTGAGAAGTTTATTGCTGGAGTGTGAGTTTTTCTGCTCGGAGAACAGCGGGGGGATGGTTTATAGATATATTTACAGGAACATTTCACCTTTATTTACATCAGAGCCAGCACAATGGCGCAGGAGGATCTGCGCGCCACCGACACCTTCGTGGACGAGGGTGAGAGAAGGAAGATCCGAAAATGCATAGATTGGTAGCACCTGCAGATTGTATATTGTAGCGCAGGCTCGGACTGGCCCACAGGGGAACAGGTGAATCCCCCGGTGGGCCCCTGAGCTAGGTAGGCCTCTAGTCCCCCACCTCCTGCACAAGTGACACATAACACAGTAGACTGACCTATAAATAGGCTGCCTAAGATGCTATGCAGTACATTGCCTATGTCCATATAAAAGACTGGATAGTGTGGGCAGGTAGCATATGCATGTGGGCCCCCAGAGTGAGCTTTACAGTGGGCCCCCAGAGGGAATTTTACTGGTGGGCCCTTACCCCAGTCCGACCCTGTTGTAGCGCCAACGTAGTCAGGAGCGCAGTACAAAGAATAGCAGCACCGCAGCTCAATGTCTACTTCTTCTATTTCTCTAGAACATTAGGACCGGTGTTTTCTTTTAAGAAACCAATTAACCTATCAGTGGGGAGGGGGCAGAAAACATGGAGGATAGACAGATAGATGGATATTACATAGATTGCTAGAAAGATAGATAGATAGATAGATAGATAGATAGATAGATAGATAGATAGATAGATATAAAATTAGATAGATAATTAGAAAGATAAATATTTGATAGATGATAGATAGATAGATAGATAGATAGATAGATAGATAGATAGATAGATAGATAGATAGATAATAGATATGAGATAGATAGGTAGATATTAGATAGATAGATAGATAGATAGATAGATAGATAGATAGATAGATAGATAGATATAAAATTAGATAGATAATTAGAAAGATGAATATTAGATAGATAGATAGATAGATAGATAGATAGATAGATAGATAATTGATATATAATTAGAAAGATATATATTAGATAGATAGATAGATAGATAGATAGATAGATAGATAGATAGATCCACCTCACTTGGTGCTTTGTGACTCTGTATTGTCAGTATAAGCAGCACATGATGGAAGAGTCTGGCGCATTTCCAGCCTGGTGCCCGCACTCTGCAGTATGTAAGTTGCCCATTGTTTTCAATAAAGCGATCAAAAGAAGCCCGGTGAGTGCCGCACTTTTTCTATGTTTGGAGTTTGCTATGTATCACAGATAACTGATCAGGACCACTTACTACTGCCCCTAGTTGGACAGGGCACAGATTTGTATGAAATTGCTCATTCAGATATAGCGCCTTTAATAAAGGAAAGGGGGTAGATGTACACCAGCTTTATCAAATGGGATTTTTCAAAAATTTACATAAAATGGTGCAATCTCACTAATTTAGAAGTCGGAATATAAATTGTAGTAACCTCTCGAGGCAAAAGTGTTTTAAGGATGCACCTAATTTATCAAACAATGTATAAATTTATATAAGTTTACCAAATTTGCCCCAAATTATCTCAACATAGATTTCAAAAATACCCTTAAAGGGGTTGTCTCACTTTGGCAAGTGGCATTTATCATGTGGAGAAAGTTAAATACAAGGCTCTTACTAATGTATTGTGATTGTCCATATTACTTTCTTTGCTGGCTGGATTCATTTTTCCATCACATTATACACTGCTCGTTTCCATGGTTACGACCACCCTGCAATCCATCAGTGGTGGCCATGCTTGCACTCTATAGAAAAAAGCGCCCACCTCTCTGGTGGCCAGAACCTTAGGGGCGCAGATAGGCTAGTGCTTTTCACTATAGTGATTGGATTAATGGATTGCAGGGTGGTTGTAACCATGGAAACGGACAGTGTCTAATGTGATGGAAAAATGAATCCAGCCAGAAAAGGAAGCAACATGTATACAATACATTAGGACGTGGCTTGGATTAAATTTCTCTACATGATAAATACCGTTTGCTGAAGTCAGACATCCCCTTTAATGATAAATCTCCCCCATTGTATCCGGTTCCCAAACCAGATCCCATCAGAATTTTCTGCCATAATTCCAATTTTGAATATTTTTTTCTCTTTCCAGCTACATTTGCTCTACAGTACAGGAATAAAATAACTGGAGTAGATGATCTGGGAATGTATTCGAGAAAATGGTGCGCTGTACGCAACTCATAAAGGAAGTTATAGGTGAAGCCCACTCGCTAACGCTTACATGGGCAAGTTCACGGAAAGTTCACCAGCTGGTTATTCATGTCTCTTTCACGATAGGGAATCGAAAGGAAAACTGCTTCCTACAGCCAAAAATAAGTGCAAGAAGCACATGTTTGGAACATATTATTTTACAGTGTAATAATATCATAGAAACTAATGTGCAGAAAATATCTATGAGGGAAAGAAACAAGTGAGAGGATAGGTTGATATCAATGGGGTCTAGGAGTAGAATATTGTTGACCTATCCTGAAGAACTCTACATGAAACTGTTGAGTAACTTTGTAGATACATTGAGTTACAGACAATGCTTGTAGATCCACTGTGCCGGGCTTTTCCTAAGGGTGTTATCCTGCCAGTCCCCTAGTTTTCACCTTTCAACCCCTGTACAAAGATCTGGACTTCACTGCAGGGGAACCACCAGGCTGCTACCTCTTGTAATAGTCCAGTTGTAGTTGGTAACTGATGCGCAGAGGTCAGAGACACCAGTGCAAAGCACCAAGGGATCCGGCAATACTGAAAGGCAGGAAACAGTCCAAGGTCAGGGCAAGCAGAAACAAGTATAATAGGACAAGATTAGTAGGAGTTCACTGATAGGCCAACTAAACCCTTGTTTAAAGTCTCGTTAATACAGCACTGGTTGGCTTTGAAAGTTTTTGAAAGTGATAACAGCCACTAGTTGCTGCAATGTAGGAACCATACTGTCATCAGTATACATGATGTAGTTCTGAAAGTGCACTATGTACACCTGGGGGTATCTGTACTTGTTATGTTTTCTATGTGTTGTTATGTATTTTCATGCTTTGGCCGTTTATTCCAGCCGAGGAGATAGTGGTTGGCAGGGACAGGGCTAAATCGGGCTAAATCACCCTGTTCCTCCCCTCTTGGTAGGAGTGGGCTGATCTAGCTTCCTGCTAAGAGTTCCAGTCCAAACAGGAGAGAGTGAGGAAGCACATGGCAGAGCTCCAATTTATCCTGAGACCATCTGAAGTGGCTGTGTTTGAGGTGACCCCAACGCTATGCCTGGTCCCATAGATAATGTTGAGGTGTCACCACGTGTTGCTGCTCTCCGGAAGGGATGGTAAGGTGTGGTGCTCCCCAATGGGCAATACGTCCAGAGAGTCAGGGTCTGCAGTTAACCAAGGTGCTTCTTTACTGTAGGAACTCAATTCAAAACAATATAGACAAGGCATAGGGCTGGCTTCTCCAGTCTCCTCCCTGGCAGAAGAAGGGTTTGATGCTGAGTAAAGGACTGAGCTAGCTGTCCCTCTCTCCCAGAAGTCTGGTACCCTGGACAAAGGCTAGTGATCCAGGGTCTGTGCAGAGTATCCCCATCTCAGCATCTTCTTCTGGTCATTCAGTAGTCTGGCAGGGTCTTCTCTTGTAAGCACTGTTCCCTAACTACAGAACACTAGGGTCTCTGACTGCTCTCATATATAGTTTCTGGCTGAACTAGAACCTTCTACTGGGAGAGTTGGAGTGGAGAAACTCAGCACAAATACAATGTTACAGTTATCATCTCTCATAGACTTGCATTACAAATTCAACGATAACTAATGGGAATGACAAAGCAGTTTTTACAGACAAAAACAAGTCTTCAGACATAATAATATAGCTATAACAGATATTCAAAAAGTTAGCCTGTTTGGTTTTGGTGGTAAACAAGTCCAGCTTTTTCCCTTCAAAACATACTTTTCTGTAACTCTTATTGTAGCTATGGAAAAGTTCCAGCTTCTTATAGCTAGAAAGTCCAAAAAGTCTCTTAGTATTCATTAACCCTTTCCACAGTCCCGTACAAACAGTGCAAATAAACAGGATATATATCACTACTAACATGAAATGCAGTGACACAGTATTAAACAGTATACATCAGTGCATGTTAACCCTTTAAAGTGAAATAAAGTAAGGAGTTGATGACTTTGGATAGTGAAAACAGGACCAAATGTCCACATATGTTCAGCCTTCAAAGTACCCCAGCCCCAGGGCACTACACATCACTCCAGAAAGATCATCAGTATTCAGGACATTGCTTCCAGAAAGCATCAGTGTAACAAGAGTAATGAGCTAAATCACAGCTTTACAGACCCTGCTGCAAACTAAGGGACTATGGCTTAGATACCCATCACCCAACCACCAGGCCAGACAAATCTTAAGCCTGTATCTCACAATGGACACCTATATCCACAAGTGCCTGCTAGTGCCAATTAATTGCCACTCAACCAGCCATCATACTTTCTCATCTGGTGCCAGAAGCTGCACTTTGTACTTAATACTGCCAAGTGATGTGCCCCAAGTTATATTTTGCACTAAGTAAAGAGAGACTTTTACACGTTTACTTCTGGTCTGATTCAAACTACCTTTCCACTGCACCGATCTCCAGGGAGCATCGACCTGAGGGAATACATGTGACACAACACCTCATTTGGGTCACTACCACTCCCATCCTCTGCACCGGTTCCTCAAGGGCTCTCTGCAGATACAGGGACATAGTTATAGGGGCTGCAGAGATAGAAGTCACATCCGGCCTGTGGTACTTTTGGGGGGGCTCGAAGGACCTTCTATGACATAATAAACCAGTATTATAAATGTACATAATTTCAGATACATTATTGATACATGATCATGATACATACCGATTCTCCTCCTCTATGTATGGTCATTGGTATTTGACCCATGATGGTGTATCTACTCCAGTCATTCATTGATAATTACAGGGACCTTCATATAGGAACCCTACAGGAATAGAAAACATTTCATAGAAGTGAGTTGTTCACGGCAGCAAATGCTCCCTGGAGATCTAGAAGTGTAATTCTGTATTATATAAATGGCAGTCGATCTATGTCACAGCCGAGATGGCCACTTTTATGTTTCCCAGTTGTCAGGATGCTCGGTTGCAGGAACAGCGCCTTTCAAGCACAATTCTTTTTTTTTTCTACGTCCTCACTTCACCTTCGATATGACCCATCTACAGGAAGCAGATTATTAAGCTTCTCGAGCAGGTAGTGGAATCAATCATTGCGATCTGTCAAAAGCATTCACCAGTCAGGCAAACGAAAGCTGCGTTTGTGAGGACGGACTAGCTTCAGGATGGAGAGACATGGTCTGCTATGCTGGTTTAACTCCCTCAGTCGTGCGTCTCTCAGAGATGTTGTCAGCTTTAGGCCACCACTTGTAGAGGTCATATTGGAACCCTCTAAATTGCTAGAGAAGAAGGGCATCTTACCCGTGAGGACCACCAATGTCCATCGAAGTCAATTCATGGGCACTATGAATTGTTCCAGATTCTCTGCAGCTCTGCAAATACAGGGTTCTCCAACCAATCACAAGGAGTCTTAGGATAGATTAACATTCATGGCAAAGTGAATCCAGCAGGCCGTTCCACATTCAGCCAGACAAATATTGTTGTGTGCTGTGATTTTTGTCTGGACGAATGCCAGCACTTATGTCAGGAAGCTTTTGGATCCCGTAGGATCCCATTATTGTTAAGGGGGTCAGGCAGGCATGCTATGCCAGATCTGGAGAACCTTGTTGAAACAACCTTCTGGATTAGTCTTGCCGCGAGTGTGAAAGTAGCCTTAGTAATTGAACCGCACAATTAGCCTTACTTCTGTAGGCTACAACCCCCAAAAACCATTTTAATTAATTTCCAACCCTTACAGAAAACCAAAGTCTTAATGTGTTCCTCTCAAATATACTCCAACTCCAAGCCCAGGAGCCTCCATCACCTCCACAGTCTCCAAGAGATGCAATCAAGCAAGAGGAGAATTTACATGGCTACAGTGAGAGAGAGACAGGTATCCCAGCTTAAGGTGATCTAGGCCCTGCTGCTGCAGAGGGATAACAAGTTAAGACACCCTATGCACCCCAGAATAGTGGACACTACAGCCACAGTTGCCAGATCACAGTTATTAGCAAGAGATCCCTATAGAAGATATTTTAGCCACAGTAATCTGAGGGACAATGCTGTATTCATCTGCTTAGCTCATGGGAAGACTATGCATTGTATACAACCTACTGCTAGGTGTGCTTGAACTTCAATCCTGCATACAGTAAGAGAAGCTCTTGTTAAGTTCCATCTAACCTGGTCTCTGAATCTTATCTAACATCACATGCTGGTCTTTGCATCTTCTACACGTGCCCTTCCTAGCACCCACATGGACGTTAACAGCATGGGCACCCCCACACTACCATCAAGCAGGGAGCCCACAGTAAAAATGGCCATTACATTGCCTCTGCTGCAGTACTCCAGACCTGGGGTTACAGGGAGTGCCCTGAGGGAACAGAGGGTGCCCCTCCTCAACTGTGTTAACCCCATGGAGCAACTGCCTGAGCTAGTGCAATCAGGGTCACTAGCACTCCCATCCTCTGCTCTGGCTCCTCAGGGGCATGTTGCACTGCTCATTTCTTCCTGCAGATCAGTCTGTCACATAAGTCCCTTCTGTCCCCTGAATAACAGACATGCAATTTAAAAAAGAGGTTCTTCAGCAGCTGAAGTGTGTATTAGATGGTACTTTACCACAGCTGCTGCAGAACATCTTAATACAAGCCCGCTGCTTCACATCTTCTTTAGAAAAAAAAACAATGGGGGCATTTCAATGAATCAGTCAATGGTGTAGAGAAAGTGTCCCTTCTCAAAAAGAGGTTCTGCAGGAGCAGTGTATTATAGAGTGCTGTGCCGCAGCCGCTGCAGAACATCTTACTATACACCTCAGATGTTTCAGATCTTCTTTATTTAATCAAAGAACCAGGGCGTTTCAATAAATGGTGAACAGATGACGCCATTTATTTTTCAAAAAGAGGTTCTGCAGCAGCTGGAGTGCATCATAAGTCTGAGACTATAAGACATCACTATGGAGTTCCTTGACCTGTGTAAACATTCTGCCGCATCATGTTTCTATACAGTCACAGACCTACTTGGCGATGTCTTATCATTTCCAGTAGGGGGCACTATTCCCTGTCCTTCTATATCGGTATTTATTGGGGCCCCTTTCAAAGCCTTTGCTCATCCTGCGCTGAGCTGGTGCAATCCAACATGTTGACTTCATCCCCACCTCTGATGTGTACCAATTATTGTGAGCCTGGAAATTAATGCTAGATTCAGGAGAATTATCATGAAGCCCCTAGGCAAAGGGTGAGATTACTGCCAGGAAGCTGCCAGATATGGTTACAGGACGAGGCCACTGGAGAGATGGACGGCTCCCAAGAGGTTCCAGGGGACTCGGCTCGGAGCGTTGGCCCGCGTCTGGGGCTGACGCAGTGCGGTACATTTCACACACAGGACAGGATGTCCCCTAAGCATACACACACACGTAATTATTTACATTTGGGTTCTGCTCACTGCCCAAAATTATTTGTCAGCGCTGGCAGATAATTACGAGGTGATGCTGAGGAGCAGCATCTTGTGAATATATAACATCCACGTCATCCCGCAGACCAGACCCCCCCCCCACCATCTACCGTCACACTTATGTATGATAATTTTCATTGTGACATTAAGTCTTGAAAAGTACTCCGGCATTGTTAACTATTCTCTGACCCATATGGCTTCATGCACACAGCCAAATTACGGCTTTATACAGTGCTCATAGAGGTGTATGGGACCTTACTGTACCTTTATGCCTCCGGTTGTCTGATTGATATAAAAGCCAAGAGTTTGAACCACGGCTTGCTCCATCAGATGCCATATTATAGAGGTATTCTCACCACATGAAGGCCCCATGTGGCGGCATAGGGAGTGTAGTACAGCCATGCATAGCCCTCTTGGAATACATGATTTAGCAACTTTCTTTTTATCATGACAGCTTACTGGCCTCAAACTATCAACTCAATTGATTAATATGTCTAAAAGCTCCTCCTCGTGGACTCCTTTAGAGATGGAGAAGTCCAGGGGCGTAACTACCATAGCGGCAGACCATACGACTGCTATGGGGCCCAGGGCAAAAGGGGACCCAGTCTTAGTTGGGATTATCTCCTCTTCTACTGGAGGTGAAAACTTGGTCAGGACTCTACCCTACAAATGAGGCAGTGGAAAAATGGCCCAAGGGTCACTGAAAGGGGTTTAGGCTGAAACCCTTCTGTCCTTTGTGGGGCACCTGGTTTGATCCTTGCTATGGGGCCCTTACATTTTGTCCCGCTCCAACTCATTTTAACTGACAAGTCTTGCTCAAAAATTAGCCAAACCAAAACAGGCATGCTGCGATTTCAGACATGTGACCTGGACCTTTGACTGTAATCTGTCACTGTTTAGTCTGTGTCGCCTGGCCAGCTATACTTCTCATGCATACTAGGCGCTCTCCAAAATAAGAAAGGGTACCACCCCTTAAAACCCTGAAGAACCCAGATGTACTGGTGAAACATGTTGGGGGGCAGCGTTAGGTTTTAGTTTCTGCTGATCTAACTGTACATGTGTGTTATGTCAGTAAGCAATCACATATCTACTTATTAATGAGGAGAGTGATCACTGCGTGGTCCAGTGAGTTGGTGAGAGTAACTAGTCACTAATCTCCTCTACATTCTATGGTGGTAACAGGATCAGTGCACACCTATACCACCATGAACGTACGATATATCTAGACATGAGTGTATACACACATTGACAGTACATAGAGGGCAGTGATTTTAACTTTTGTCGCGGCTCACTTTTATATTAGATACATTAAAAGTTATATTTTACTAGCGATATGTTAGATATCTGGGTCTAAGTTTGGTTAAGAGCCATTTTTGGCTGTTGTGTTTATATAGTCAGCAACCTCCAGCACTCCACAGCACTCTGTTGTGAAACTATGACTCCCAGCATGCACACTTGTTTGGCTGTTCTTGGAACTTCCATAGAAGTAAATGGAGCATGCTGGGAGTGGACGTGCTGAAGGTTGCCGATCCCTGCTTCATATTATGTATATGTCTATTAGATGTCTATTTTACGTTTAGACATATATTGTATGTGTTATACAGTATATTATATATGTTTATTAGACGCTTACTATATTATAAATGTAGATATGTATTGAATGTGTTATACATTGCAGGTGTACGCGGGCTTGCGCTATGATGTCATATCACCGCGCCGGCCCACGTGCACATGGCTGCCGGCGCGCTTGCACGCCGGCAGCACGGGCCGCTCGGGAGCGAGCGTGGCCGGGCTTAAATAGCCCGGCCACCCTGCGCTTAAGAGAATTGAGCCAGGCGGCCCCACTATGAAGAATCATCCCATGGACAACGAGCAAGACCCCCTGGAATGGCTGAGTAACCCCTTATCCCCCTCCTGAACCACCTATGCATATTCCCTACAGTATCCCCAATTGAACCCCCTGCAATATCATATTAACCCCTTCATTATCCCCTATAACCCCTTCATTATTTAACCCCTTCATTATTTAACCCCTTCATTATATCCCCTGAACCACCACCTGATTAACCCCTACATTGCCACTATATCACCAACGTCAATAATAACCCTTTCCCTGCCAGTCTTGGGAGGGTGTCAGTATTGTCTCCTGTTAACCTTTTCCTTACTGGTATCACATTTAACCCTCTTTTTGGTACCCCCAGGGACAGCTAGAGAATAGGCTGGGGTGGGCGCTGCCTTGGCGGTAACTAGAAGTATTTCTGTGTGAGTGTATGTGTAGTTAGTTTTGTGGGTGGAATTTATATGTGAGATTGTGTAGTGTAGTTAGGATTTTATACTGAGGTTGTGTTCTTGTATTGCTGTGCGGCTATGTGTATATATATTTATATACGCCAATATAAATATATCTAGATATAGTCTAAATAATTAGACTGAAGACATTGTATTATTGTAATAAATCTTTTATTATTTAAAATACTGTTTATATTGTCTTTGTAGCCGCCACAATAGTACAAGGTAGCTTCACAGTGCGGGGAACTGACAGCAGCTAGGGAATAAATAGGTGGAGCTAGCGATAGCCGGCTACGCCTATTTATGCATATTGATTATTAATATCACCCGAAATATTAATAATTAATATTCCCTACAGCAGTTATACAGTATATTATATATATATATGTTTATTAAATGCTTACTATATTATATATTTAGATATTTAATGTATGTGTTATACAGTAGATTATGTATGTTTATTAGATGCTTACTATATTATATATTTAGATGTTTATTGTATGTGTTATACATTATGTTATATATATGTTTATTAGATATGTATTATATGTTTTACATTTTAAAAGCTCATCGCAATTATTTCATCAGATTTAATTCGGTTACTTCACTGTTATTTTACTTTACTTTATTAAACCAGATGTAAAAGAATAGATCATATATTCTTCATTAGATTACAATAAAATTATTGTAAAAAAAAAAAAACGAATCCATAATTTCAGAAAGACATCCCCTCCCTGCCCCCAAAAAATACAAATATATTCAGGTAAGTCAAGTAATCGCGTAGTCTCCTTTGCAGGTCATTGTTTTGTCTTTGTCAATTTGAAATAAAATGACTTTTAAAAAATGATGAGGTGTTTTTGAGCCTTTACCATGGTTTTTGTGAAAATTATTAGAAGACTTCACTGAATGTTATTATTATGAGGTGGGATGTACACAGCTCATAAAATATCGAACAACTTGACCTATCTGTTGTAGCTGCTCGAAAGTCTTCACAAGCAGCAGAATATGCCCCAGACGACCTGACATATACATATAAATATATAATAATGAATACCATATAATAATATATATTTCTAATTAGGTCTTAGGTGTGAAACATAAGGTAAATATCAGATCAGCTCCCGGCTATAAGAGGAAGTAAATGGTAGCAAGGCCGAGGAGAAAAATATTGAAAAAAACAACAACAAAAAAAGAACATTATTTACTGAAAATTCATTACTGAATTATGAAAGTGATTTTATATTAGATATAACATACAGGAAAAATAAAGTAACTTTACAATACACTATAGAGATTTTCATTGGCAAAATGTTCTGTGCAAGAAACAAATGGATAATTTAATGTGCTCCCAAGATATGTTCTCCATATTTTTATTATTCCAGTTCATCTTAAATAAAGCAGCTTTGCAAATAATCTTACTTAAAAACCATCTACTGTCTTGTGTATACAGCTGCTATATAGATGTACGTGTCTCTGTGGATACAGACTAGAAACAAACCCTCACGTTACTCCATCCCCTCTGCCCTCCTGGATAACGTCAGGGGGACAGATGGAGGGGTGTAATGGATGACTTTAGGATCAGACTACACAAGGCTTGTTTGTAGTCTGTAACCATAGAAACCCATTACCGTTGTAGCCATGCAGTAGTTGTGCAGGGGAAATATAGTAACACAAGACAATTCAAATCAATGAGCAAGCAAGTAATGTATTCTCTGAAAAAGTGGGATTTATTCTAATATGTGCTCTGTCTTACAGAGGGTAAGGTGTCTTTATATGATGTCCCTAACTGGGCAGAATTCAGTAGTGTAATCTTGGTAAAACAACCCTTTTAAAGAAAAAAATGAATACTTTGGGTTATCTATAGAGCATAGAGGGATGACTGCTTGCCCCTCACCATCACCAGAAGGTAGGCCAGACGACTGCACCTTACTATGGTAATGCTAGGTAATGCTATGGTAATGCTAGAAATTGCTAAGCTAATCAAATTCACTACGAGTTTTGCCAAAAACTTTCCAATGAATCAGAATTTTGTTGTGATTCATTCCGCAGGAATCTCACAAAATGGGGGATGGTATTTTACATTTCCGAAGACAGAGAAGACGACATGCTCCACCAAAGAGTGGTAATTTTGGGGGGATTTTTTCAAATAAAAAATAAATAAATCTGCCATTATGAAACAGGCTGTTTACCCATAGTGATATATGTCGATATCACTTAGCTGTCTTAGCGGGTTGTGGCCGGATCTGTACCGGTCCCCACTATATTGAAAGGAAGTAATATGGACAATCACAATACATTAGTAAGTGGCTTGTATTAACTTTCTCTACATGATAAATGCAACTTACTGAAGTGAGACAACCCCTTTAAGTAACCAGTGGCAAAAACTTTTAGTTGACATTTTTCACTGGCTTTCAATGGATTTTGTGACGTGATATCACACTCCAGTTTAGAACCGCTACATCTGTGTCTGAACGTCAAGTTTTCCTTTCGTTTAAAGGGACATAGCCGGCATTTAAAGTGAACGATTTGGATAGTGTGATATATTTAGAGACAATCTGTTGTGAGGGGACCCAGGCATGAGCCAGTTGTCTGTACGCCACCATTGTCACCACGAGATCAGATGCTACTCGTGTCAGCAGAAAAAAAAAACGTGAACAGCAGTCGCCCTGTTATGATACACTATGATAAAGTGACAGGCGCGTGTGTGCAGAGCACAACTCACAAGGCTGCAATTTAATCTTCTTATTTGAAATATAAATATTTTTCCTATCAAACCTGACAGTACAGAAAATGTGTGCCCCGCAGCCGTCTGACAAAACAAAATTTATATTTAAAACTTCCTGAAATAATGCCTTTCATATGTTGGGTTTTGTCACATTGGAGTGGCTCTGAGCTTACCTTGTGGTCCTGCACCTTTAATTATTTTATGCCTAGAAGACACATTTTAAATAGAGGAGGCGGTCTACATGCATTTTGACAGCTGGGGATGATTAAAATACTGACAACATGTACTATAGAAAATTCCCTAAGGTTTCGGCTGGGCACTTACTCATATGAGAGCTGAAGATTACAATCCAAAAAAATTTTTTTATATATCCACAAGCACAAAATCTGCAAGCCGACGGAGAGCATATTTCCTTCTTCGTTGAAGGAACCTGAACAAATATCTTAAGGCTAAGAAGAAAAAAAAAAAAAAAAGCTCGAAAATTTATCAACACGTCATTTACAAACATTTCATTTAACGAGCCTGTAACCAGGTTTTATTAGTGTTTTTTTATTTTATTTATTATTATTATTATTATTATTATTATTATTATTATTACTTTTTCACTTGCCCTTATGAGTCACTAAAGTTGGTAGCCAAACTAGTATGTTTTATGATGTCCCCACAGGCTGGTAATACTGTAATAATATGGAGAAAATGACGTGGAAAAAAAGGAATCTGGTTGAAATTTTGCGGGACTGTTATAAAATGATCTACGTCCAAGAGTTGTCTATTTCCAATACCCCTGAAGCGTATGCATTCTCCAGTGATAATGACGTCTGGCGACTTTTACTGAAGACCTCATCGCTTCCTAGAAATGACTGATTCCCCAAACGAAGGTTACATGTGTCCTGCGCACGGTGTGATGAATTCATAGTACTCAGGGAATTCCTGCTGAAATATCTACAAGCCATAGAAAAGTGTTTCCGATGTTTGCGTACAAATAATTAAAGAGGCTGCATATAACCTGCAGATGGTGGTGTTAGATGGTGGTGTTAGTGGAAGATAGTGGAATCTTTTCTTTTACTGTGGAGATCTTTAGAACAGAATCAAAATTTGTCCAGAATTTTTCCAAGAATTTGGATTCAGATTCAGAATTTTGTGAGAAAAATTTAGGGGAGAATTTTGATTCTAGAGGAGAGAGAAAGAGAGGGGGGGAGAGAGTGGAATGAGATAGTGGGGGAGTGAGGGAGAAAGAGAGGGGGAGGGATGGAGAAAGAAAGAGAGGGGGATGGAGAGAGAAAGGGGGGAAGAAGAGAGGGGAGGGACGGAGGGAGGGAGAGAGAGAGGGAGGGAGATAGAGGGAGAGGGAGAAAAGGGGGAAGGAGAGAGAAAAGAGAGAAAGAGATAGGGAGGGAGAGAGAGGGGGGAATGATAGAGAGTGGAATGAGATAGAGGCGGTAGGAAAGAGAGAGGCAGAGGGAGAGGGAGGAAAGGGGGAGGGAGACAGAGAGAATGGAGAGAGAGGGAAAGAGAGAGAGAGAGAGTGGAATGAGATATAGATGGAGGGAGAGAGAGAAAGGTGAAGGCGGAGAGTGAGAGGGAGAAAAAAGGGGATGGACAGGGAGGGGATGGAGACATGGAGAGAGAGAGGGAAAGACAGAGTGAGAGGGGGAGAGAGAAGTTTGGATGGAGAGAGGGGAAGAGAGAAGGTTGGATAGAGAGAGGGGGAGAGGGAAAAAGGGGGAGAGAAAGGGGAAGAGGAAGAGAGAAGGGACAGGAGAAAGAGAGCAAGAGAGGGAAAGAGAGAGAGGGAGAGAGAGGGATAGGAAGAAAAGGAGAAAAAAGAGAGAGGGGAGGGATACAGAGAGAGAGAGAAGGAGAGAAATATAGAATGAAAGAGAGAGGGGAAGGGTAAGAGAGAGGGGGAGGGAGAGAAAAGGAGAGGTGGAGAGGGGCAGAGAGAGAGAGAGAGGGGGAAGAAGAGAGAGGGAGAGAGAGAAGGTTAGGGAGGGAGGGAAAGTTAATGAGGGGATGAGAGAGGGAGGGAGAGGGAAAGGGGGGTTGAATTATAGGAAATTTGCTCATCTCCCGTCTTGTATTTCATAAGCTAAGATTAATAAAGGAAGTGCTCATTTGATCTCAGGAAATAATCTGACTGCCCCCGTAGAGTGAAGAAAAAACATCAGAAAGCGATTTGGAGACCATAGCGTCACAAGGCCTCAGGTTTTCAATAAGTGTCTACGTCTGCATCTGTCTTTAGTCTTGAAATACATCTATACTGGTGGCGCCCCCTATGATTCAAAAACTGCAGACCAATACAAGCTGGTTTCATATGTTATTCTTCTTTACTGTGTTTCACATCAAAGAGTAACGTCATATTCTGAGCCCTGAAAGAATGATTGGATCTGCATAGTTTGAACGGGTTTTCTAGGACTTTGATACTGCTTACCTAAATTCAGGATAGGACATCAATATCAGTTTGGGGGGTCCATCACCTATCACCCCTACTGATCCCCTGTTTTAGGCAGCCGCTGAAACCATACAGAAGCAGGAGGTGAGCTGAAGTACTTCAGTATGGCCACTACACAGAGCACCGAGCAGTCCACTGTATAGTGATTGGTGGGGTTCCAGGTTTCGGACCCCCAACGATCTGATATTGATAACCTATCTTGAGGATAAATCGTCAATATTTAAGTCCTGGAAAACCCCTTTAAAGGGGTTGTCCAGCCTTTACTAAGTGACCACTTAGCCTTAGGGGTCTGACACCCCACACCAAAGCTGATCAGCTGTTTGGGTGTCGTTCTGTCTCCAGAAGTCAGCACTGGAAGTGCTCAGCACCCTCAGCCTTGTAATGGAGGCGGCTTGTTACCACAGCGCTGCTCCCATTGACTATATTAAAGACTGGACAACCACCTTAACTGTTTGTGGTCCAAAGATGATGTCTCTGTATTTTTCAGCATGGGGGGTATTTATTACCTGTATATTCTAGGAAAACTCTACTTATTGTGCCAGGAAACAAAGTTGCAAGTGAAGTTGTGACTACTGTAAAAATTCCATCAGGGTCGGATTTTGTTGCAATAATTTCAAGGTTACTTCTACTCCTTTTTTCTATAGTGAAACATTAAATGTCTATTGTGTCTTGTAAAGTGATGAGATATTGCTAGGCTCCTGATAATGGAGGGGCCACGAGAAGTAAGGACCCCATAGCAAGTATCAAACCAGGCCCCCCACACAGGACAGAAGGGTTTCCTCCTAAACCCTTTTAATGACCTTTGGCCCATTTGTCCACTGCCTTATATGTGAAAAGTTGTTCCTTTAGAGGGTAGAGTCCTGACCAAGTAGAAGAGGAGATGATCCCAACCAAGACTGGGCCCCATCTTGCCCTGGGCCCCATAGCAGTCGCATGGTCTGCAGCTATGGTAGTTACGCCCCTGGCCCCATTGCTGGTGACATGCATTGGGAGGGAGCTGCAGCACAGCCGCATTTAAGGGATTGCCCTTTCATTCTCAGGTTTGGTAGGGGTCCTCGAGGTCAGAAGACCATCAATCATAAAGTGATGGCATATGCAAGTGAGATGTGAATACTTAATAAAGGGGCATTCCGACTGTGAAAAGCTATATCCTGTCCACAAGATAAGAGATAGCTATTAGATCTGAGTTGGTCCAACTGTTGTAAGTCCACCGATGATGAGAACAGGAATCCTGTACCCTGTGGGGTCCCTCGAAATGAACAGATCGGCAGGTGAGGCTTGTGTATTGCCTCTTGTGATGCTCCTTTCATCTGTATGGACATTCCACAGACAGCGGAATACGAACAGGCTATCTGTTCTAGACCGATCCATTATTTTATGGCCATAGTCTCCTGTGGGACAATATTGTACCTCTATGTCCCTCCAGTTTTAGACGACATATAGAGGTTTCAAACATGATAGTCATTAATGGGACTCTATTGGCCCTCAGTATTTGCAAGACTTGTAAACTGAGATTTGTTGTAATAAGAAGTTTTCAGGGGAAAGAAAAAAATACAGTAAAGTAAAAAAATAATAAATAAATAAAGCTATCAATCAAGCTTTAGTTAAAACCTATAAAATCCAGTTTTCTAAGTAAAGAAAAAGGGACTTTCCAGCTGTGAGAAAATTTGTGCACATTGAAATTCCACCAGACCAAAGCGGAGATGGGAGTCACATTACAGCTGGACGGTATTTATAGTAGATCTACAAGTAGCAAAATCACATCAGACATTACAGATGGAAAAAAGGAGCATATCTGAAAAAATAACTCAACGGGCAATAACCAAGATACTAGAGGTTCTCCACTGATGTTAGAGTAGGTTCACATATAGGGCACAGCAAGGGGGTAGCTAAAGCCTCATGGGCCCTGGTGCAAGGGTTCAGCTTGGGCTCCCTTTCCCTCAGTGCTTTGTGGTGAGGGGCAGGGAAGTACATAGCCTTCATGCTGCCTGAGGCAAAAATTGAAACCTCACCCCAGCCATGCCAAATTCTTGACCTAAGCCCTTCCCTCCAGCCAGAGGTGTAACTTGACCTGCATGTACTTTCTAAAATGCCGGCGTTTTCTTATGATGCACAAGGGTCTTTGGGCTCCTTCAGGCTCCTGGGCCCAGAAGCGACTGCTACTTCTGCACCCCCTATAGCTACGCCCCTGGGTCATAACTCTGGTAGTCTGTCCCAGCAGAGGAACAGACTACCAGAGTTTACAGTATCTGGCATAGCCAGATCCCCCACGATAAAGTAGCCCACCTCCAGCAATAGTATGAAAAGATGAACGAGCAAGTGGATTGTTTTTTTTTAAGTACCCACAAAGTCACAAAAGATGCAGAAAGTGGTCCCCGTCAAGGTCTATGCCTCTTTGGGCACATTGGAATATGGCTGATACTGCTTGTGATGCTGCGGATGGTGTTTGTGATGTTCTCCTTGAGTTTCTCCAGGGGATGTGGATTGTTAGCGGACACTTTCTGTTTTACATTTTCCCACAGATAAAAATCACATGTGGACAAGTCTGGGGAACGTGGTGTGCCCTAACCCTGTGCTTACAGTTCGCTCCTCCGTAAACAGTTCATGAACCCGTGCCAGTGAGTCCTATGAGGTGTGGCATGTTCCATCTTGTTGGAACAAGTAGGGCATTTTTTCTTCTGGTGTTAGTTGGTTATAAAACTGTTCACAGATGTCCAGGTAAATTGCGGTATTCACAGTTCATATGAAGAAAATTGGGCCCACTATTCGTGTTCCGGACACTGGGCACCAAACTCCAATTTTCTGCTTGTGAAGTGGTGTTTTGTGAGTCAGATGGGGATTTTCAGCAGACCAGTACCTCGTATTCTGGGAATTTACGTGACCTGATAAATGAAACCAAGCTTTGTCAGTCATGAAGTACAGCAATGGGTCCAAATGTCCGTCAGCAATCATAGTCAGCAACCAAGTTGAAGCGTTTAGTTTTGTTGGACTCTCTCAGTTCCTGCACACACGTTATTCGGTGCAGTTTCAGGTTCAGAGATTTCAACACTCGCTGACACATTGTTCCTGATACACCAACTTGCTGAGACAGTCTTCAAGTTGATTTTTGGAGGCTACTTGCTGAACTTCTTGTAAAACTTCGGCCATTCTGATCAATGGAGGCCTCCGTTGCTTCATGTTTGCAACAGAGCCAGTTTGATGCCATTTCCGAACCAGACTCTGATTAGAACGTTTACCTGGCGGTTTTGTCCCTGGGTACTTGTCAGGTGCCTCTCTGTCTCCCATGTCCATTTCACTAAGTCTTTATTATAATCAATTTTCTTTTTAGAAAATACTGTAACTAATAAATTAGAGTAGGGTAAAATAACAAGTAATCTTTACTCACCTCACTGTTTCCTCACCACTTTTATTTGGCCACTGGTCCAGTCCCAGCTCCTTATCACTTCTTGGGCTTGGGCTTGACACGCCAGAAGTGACTGCTGAGATGGGTTAATGATTGGCTGAAGGAGCAGTCCAAGCCATTTCTGGTGTGTCAAGCCCAAGACTAGGATAGCAGTTGGGGAATCAGTGAGGTGAGGAAAGGTTGCTTTACATTTTACCCCACTCTGACTCCATTTTTAATTAAAATTATCCCTTGAATTTTCCTTTAGTTCTACAAAATATCACCAAGAATACAAGTTTTTTTTTTTTTGTTAATGTGCAAATTTGCAGAAATCCGGATCAGCAGGTGAATCATAGGGTTTATTTGCTGACTTAAACCTTCTGCATAATCCATATTTACCTATCTTAATCAGTATTATCAGTTGGCTTAGGGTGAGAAACTAGAGGTCTTCAATTTCTTCTAGCAAAAAAATAAAATAAAAATTGGGACAATTTGTTATGATACTGAGAAATTAAAACTAGCTGTGGCATTATTAAAAATAGACGCCGTTCCAAACTATACTGTTGACTTCGGCATCATTTTTCTTCCATGTGAAAAAATTGTCAAAGTATCACTGGAGAATAATGGAACAAGGCTGGAAATAGTGGCTTCATTTAATTCTCTTCCAGGAGACGTAGGAAACGAGGTAGATGCAAAGGGGCTTTGGGGATTCAATCTAAACATAAACACCAGAGATTTATTTCACTTCGTCTCCACATTTAGACAAACTTTAGCAACAATTTATCACAACTACTTAGATTGTACTTTGCATTTAGGAAGAACAAGATGCACTTAATCTTTATGACATCTTGAACGGCGCGTAAGGAAAAACCCTAAATTGTCTTTATTATATTCCATCCTCCAATACAACATGACTGCCGGGGTTTCCCTGATAAAGAATAAATGTGGCCTACTTAGAATACTTCATGATAATGATGCCTACAAGTTTACTATGAACTACTGCTGCCTCCACATCATGGGAGTAAAGATACTCCATGAGATCCTTAGCAACACCAGACATAGTGCATTAGCATTTCTTAGTCAATTTCGTGGTGGCATTTGGTGAGCACCAGATTGTACAGGCTTCCACTGGGCTTCTATTTTATATTTGAAAAATCAATTATTCCCATTTATCAAGAAAATAGGTAGCTTTGGACCAAATGGGTTCAAGAAGGAAATAAGAACATTTTAAAGGGCATCTGTCAGCAGTTTTGTACCAACACAGATTCCTTCAGCTGCCAAGTGCACATGTAACAGGTCAGCCAAATTCATAGGTACAAAACTGCTGACAGATGCCCTTTAACTGCTGATGTGGTTGGTAAACTGTATAAAATGCCCAAAGTTCTAGACTTTGAGCAGTTTTTCTTAAAGGGGTTGCCTAGGATTTGCATATTGATGGCCTAGCCTCAGAGGAGATCATCAATATGTGATTGGCAGGAGCCAACTACTGGCACCTGCACCGATGAGCTTTTTGAGGAAACCTCGGCGCCTGCTGGAGCTCCGGTAAGTGATGTGGCCTCCTTGCAGCTTACCAAGCACAGCGCCATCCTTGGGATAGCGGCTGTGCTTGGTTGCAGCTCAGCCTCAGTCACTTGAATAGGACTGAGCTGTGTCTAGGCCATGTGACTGATGAACATGACATCACTGGACTAGGCAAAGGCCCCAGAACTCACGGAGCACCACAGCCTCTTCATACAGCTGGGATTTGGGACCCTGCCAATCTGATATTAATGACCTATCCTGAGAATAGGTCATCAATATCAAAATCCTGGAGAATCCCTTTAATATTGATTGACCACAATGAATGTTTTACAGCCAAAGATCCTATGTGTTATCTGAAATGGATAGATACCTGTATGATACTACGTTCTACATTGGACCCCTCCTTAGCATGTCAAACATTGCCCAGTACTAAAAGTGGAACCTCTTTGAGATGATCACATAATTTGGTAGTGAAAATTATCTTCTACTCGAATAGTTCTCTCAAACAAAGAAGCCAATATCAAAAATCCTTCCAAATGATCTGGTGTAGCTCAAGGGTTTGTCTTCTCAAAGAGCTGGTTTTCTGGAAAGGTTTCAATATACGTTAGACTCTTTGATGTATTTAAAGAACCTAAATAATCGAAAGCTTCCACCTGCATTTGTGGCTTCATGACTACTATACAATTTATGATTTTGTGAAATATAAGCAAAACATATTGACACGTAGGGTCTCGAATTTGATAATTGAACTATATTGAGTTTGTATTGATACTAGAGGTGGAACATGGCTTCTGATCATACTCTTCTCTAATGATTGCTGGCTTCTTTCCTAGCTAAAGAGAATGTCTAATTGTAGATACATAGCACGGTAGGTTACATCTCATTACTTAATTACTTCAAAGTTTTATTGGTTACATCTCAAGCAGTCTCTTGCCAGTTCCTAGCACTTAAAGATTATGAGAATTTGACATAAAGCCATAAATAAATATGGAACAAATCTCACCAAATACTTGAGAACCGAAAAATTTAGTCTTGGATATTAGGAAACACAAGACTATAATCACATGGTATGATGAACATGCAACGGACGGCCTTCCTCCAGTGCCCGCTAAGGATGTTGTCACGCACGTCCCAGGTGTAAGAATGAGGAGTGGTATATTTGTGGCCTAAAATGTCTCTGGTGTGTCATGGTGCTCCTGCCTGGAAACGGCTGGACCCCAGGCATAGGCCCTGAAGCAATAAATAGGGGGAATAATTGAGGGATGAAAAAATAAATGTGTCCAGACCTTAAGGTGAAATCCAACGCAGCTTTACTTGAGTAGTCTTGCATTCAAAGAACAATCTTGTGGCTTTGTCTTGGTCCCAGCAGGTTTTAGCATATAAATGGCAGGCAAACACGTCTGCTCTAACTCTGTTGCTCACTGCTGTGCTGACAAGCTTTCTGTAAACTGTGATTTCTTCAAAAGGCTGCACTTTCCTCCTCGGTCAGACTTATAGTGGAGCCAGGGAACTACCTCCTGGCTTCTGAGGCTTTAAGTTTCTGCCTCGCTAGCCAGCAGAGCTGATGGTGCTCTGGCTGGCATGGGTATGACCAGCAGAGACATGCCCCTGCACACTTTCCCCTTGCAGGGTTAAACCTGAACTAACTGCTTCTCCACCCTCCCTGCAGGAAATGGGACTAGCCCACTCCTCTCCAGAGGGGGGTCAGAATGGCATGGAAAGGTCCATTCTGAGAAACAACAGCTCTGACTTGTTTTCTGCCACCTGCTAGTACACCAGGTACATTACATATATAACAGTTGCAAACATTATATTAAGTGCACATTTGTGTATGACTTGGAATAAAATGCATGGATGACATTGTGTTAGCCCATAGAAGACAGTAGCGGGGCGCAGGAGTGGTAACACCACTCGGTGGTGTTACATACATAAGAAGAAAAGATACTTGTAAAATCGTTAGGATTCCACAATTTGTCCACAATGTCAATGATTTTACTGCCTGTGTAACCATCAAATAATAACCAGCCCGCAATACCATCTATAGTGCTGCCTACTTTGCTACTGTATATTTCTTAAACCCAAAGTACAGGAGTGGAGATCCACCTTCTGGGCCTACGTGGACCTCTATATTGCACAATACCATCAATCTTTAAGGGGTTGTTTCATCTCAGACAATGAGGGCATATCGTCTTTTTACTGACGTAAACAGAGGGGGTTTTAGTTAAACAGCTGGTTCTAATCAATCATTACATGTACTCAAAATGGTGCATTAAAAACTATAACTTGTCCTGCAAAAAAATAAGACCTCATACAAGTACTTTGATGAAAAAACAAAAAAGTTACGTGGTCATGCGTGCATGGTCACTAAGGGGTTAATACTGATGATCTATGCTCAGGATAGGTCATCAGTATCTGACCAGTGGGAACCGGGCTTATCAGCAGTTTGTGGGGTGTGGCCTCTTCCTAGGCCAGTGATATCACGTTCTTCAGTCACATGGACTAGGCGCAGTTCTGTCCCATTTATGTGAATAGGGCTTAGCTGCAATACCAAGCACAGCCGCTATCCAATGGACGGTGGACTTGCCAAACAGCTGATTGGGAAGTCCCACCAGTCCTGAGGATAGGTCCTCAGTATTAAACACTCAGATAACCCCTTTAAAGAGGTTATGCCAAGACTAATGTAAAAAATGAAAATCAGACAGTACATGACAATCTATTTCTAAGAAAGCTAGAACCAGCCCTGGACCTCACATGGATCCAGAGATCTCTACATCACTGCTCCATTTGCTCTGCTACATTTTCTTCAGCCTGGCAGCTCGGAGGATGTGTCCCTTCTGCTACAGCTTTCTCTCTGTGAAGCCTCATTCACACATCAGTGTTTCACTGACGTGTGCTGTACATGTTCTCCACGGACAGCACATGTCCGCATTCCTTTCAATGTGTGTATTCAGACACCAGTGTTTTAGCACAGTTCGTGGGTCCGTGTTTTTATCTTGATCCATGTTCCCGGATCCCTCACACCCATTATAGTCAATGAGTCCATGTTGCATCCGTGTTTCACGGATCATTAAGAAGAGATGCTTTGAAAATTATTTTTCAGCTGTTCAGTGTCAGCGAAACACGGATGCAACACGGATGGCAAAACATGGACCCATGGTCCCAACACGGATCCTTCACTGACAGCTTCACGGATGCCTCACTGACCACCTGCTCACGGATTTAAGCACGGACATGGACGTGTGAATGAGGCTTAAGGGTGCATTCACATCACCGTTTAGCTTTCCATTCTTCTGTTTCGTCAGAAGAAGAGAGAGAGAAAAAAAAACCCAGGATCCTGTAAAAAAACGGATCCTGTTGCATCAGTTAGAGCTGATTCACACAACCGTATTTTCTTTCCGTTTCTGTTCCGTTTTTTTGCGGACCATATGCGGAACCATTCATTTCAATGGGTCTGCAAAAAAAAGCGGAAGGTACTGCGTGTGCATTCCGTTTCCATATGTCCGTTTTTCCGTTCCGCAAAAAAATAGAACATGTCCTATTATTGTCTGCATTACGGACAAGGATAGTACTGTTCTATTAGGAGTCATCTGTTCCGTTCTGCAAAATACGGAATACACACGGATGTCAGCAGTATTTTTTGCGGATCCATTTTGCGGATCCGTTTTTCATACGGTCGTGTGAATGAGTCCTTATGCATAGGATTGAAACTGATCCGTTTTTTTACAGGATCCAGTAAAAAAACATCCAGTAAAAAAACGTATCCTGTTGCATCAGTTGTCATCCGTTTGAGCCATTTCCGCCTGAGATACGTTTTTTTAGATGGAAACAAAAGTACTGCATGCAGGACTATTTTTGGGCTCGTTCACATCACCGTTAGGGCTTCCGTTCTCCTGCTCCGTTATAGGAGCAGGAGAACGGAAAAGACGTATTCGGGACATAACTGAGCCCAACGGAGCCTAAGGGACCCCATAGACTATAATGGGGTCCGTTAGGTTTCCGCTCAGAAGATGATTTTTGAAGCGGAGACAAAAGTCCTACATGCACAACTTTTGTCTCCGCTTCAAAAATCATCTTCTGAGCGGAAACCTAACGGACCCCATTATAGTCTATGGGGTCCCTTAGGCTCTGTTGGGTTCAGTTATGTCCCGAATACGTCCTTTCCGTTCTCCTGCTCCTATAACGGAGCAGGAGAACGGAAGCCCTAACGGTGATGTGAACGAGCCCTTTCCCGTCTAAAAAAACGGATCTCAGACTGAAATGGCTCAAATGGATGACAACTGATGCAACAGGATCTGTTTTTTTTACTGGATCCTGTTTTTTTTTCTCTCTCTCTTCTTCAGAAGAACGGAAAGCTAAACGGTGATGTGAATGCACCCTAATTGCTGGAACAGAACCTATGGCTGATGGCAGTTGAAGATTTATACTGAGCACATTCGACCACCCCAGGCGGACGGACAAAAAAAATAAGGAAAAGAACAAACAGCAGGTGGCGCTATACAGATACATTTTATTGAATAACTCAGCGGCTATAATACATTTTTAATTACTTGCAATTACAAAAGTATTCAGATCCAGGTGCCGGTTTGTAAAATGTAGACTATGTTTCATGAACAATCCTTTTAAGCCTACGTTTCCCATACAGTCTCTCTATGTCAATCACAGACATAATACAAGGAGCCGCACACTCCATCAGTGATGCCATATTGCATTAAACATTGCTTAATAAACCAAACACTTAAGGTATGAAGGGAATTAATTACTTGGATTATTTTCCATAAGAAAAAAAAATCACATTTATTTCCTTCCTTCAAGTCAATTGAAAGATTGATCTTCATTCAAAGCGTAGCTCGCATTAATTCAGACGTTGGGAGCAATCAGTGGACTGTGTAATCCTGGGGATTTTAAATATGGATATTGCAATTTCTTCCCTGTCATCCATTTTAAACATTGGTATTGAAATTTCAACAACTGCCACGATACAATAAGCAGAGTGCGCTTAGTACGGTATGAAGCATGACAGGTCGTGAGTGGCATATCATCAGCGGTACTATTCAGGAGAGTGCTTTGGCGTAATGCACTAATGACAGTCTCACTTAGAGTCACAGGAGCTTACACCGATCATTAGACGGGCCCCACATACGTGTGTGATAATTAAGGAGAATGTCAGTGTATGTACCAGGACGGATACCAGACACACAAACTGTACCCTATATAATAATTACACCGGGGAATATACCGCCACGATGTTCCTATACATTACAATAACAAGCTAATGGGAAGCGAGTGGGAGCGATCTTCTGCGGCGATGTGTCACACGTACAGTATCTTATAGTTTGTGTATGCTGGAGCTTGTCTAAGCAATGTCAGGTCCTGTTCACTTGTGAGGAAACACAGGCGGCGGTTTAAGCATGTGTAGGTATGATCCCCGCCATCAACGCATCCCCGAGAAGACGAGAATGGTAAAATCGAGCGTAGAAAAATAAAAATTTTTATAAAAGTATACATAAGCATGTATACATATGTAACACATAAAAGTTTTATAAAATAATAGGTACCAGCTAGATGAAATGATAGATAGATAGATAGATAGATAGATAGATAGATAGATAGATAGATAGACAGAGATAGATATACTGTATATAGATATACTGTAGATAGATAATAGATAGAATAGATAGATAGAAAAAAAAGAAAGTCCAGCAGCACAGTTAGAAAAAAAAGGAAGAAATCGGGTGCAGATCCTCAGGATACTTGGTACAAAAATCCACTTTAGATAAATCCACAGAAAATAAGGCAGCACTCCCGTATATGGTGAATGGGTGAAGACCCTTTTATTACCCTAGGCAACATTCCCAATGGCTTGACAAAGGCCTCATTGAGTTTGGGCTGAAACGTTGCCAAGGGTAACAAAAGGGTCTTCACCTATTCACCTTATGTTGGAGTGCTGCCTTATTTTCTGTGGATTTATCTAAAGTGGATTCATTTACCAAGTTTCCTGAGGATTTGCACCCATTTCTTCTTTTCTAACTGTGCTGCTGGATTTTCTGTTTTTGTAGATAGATTACAGGTTCAGTACCTTTTGTAAGATTACAGGTTCATGGTCCTTCAGATGGATGGATACATAGATTTATCTATTTTAAGCACTTATATAGCGCTACTATATTCCGCAGCACTTTACAGACAGTAGCATCAAGCTGTCCCCAGTGGGGCTCACAGTCTACGATAGGTCTCTGTCAGGATGTCTTTGGAGTGTGGGAGGAAACCGGAGAACCTGGAGGAAACATACAAACTCCATGTAGATGTTTCCTTGGGTAGATTCAAACCCCAGTGCTGCAAAGCACCAGTGCTAACCACTGAGCCACCATGCTGCCCATATATAGATATGAGAAAGATGGATGGATGGATAGATAGATAGATAGATAGATAGATAGATAGATAGATAGATAGATAGATAGATAGATTTTAAAAAAAAGTTTCATGGCACTCCCAAAAATTAATTAAAAGTGTGTTTTATTCAACTGACTGCGTCATTTCAGTCCTCACAATGGGACTTTCTCAAGCAGACTTTTCTCTGCTTGAGAAAATCCCCATTGTGAGGACTGAAACGTCATGGTCAGGTGAATAAAGCACACTTTTAATTTACTTTTGGGAGTGCCGTTGAACTTTTTTTCTTTATTGTTTGGATGTTGGATGACTTCTTCAACCCCAGTACAACTTTTTGCATAGACGGTGCAGTTCGCAACTTCGTAACTTAGATAGATAGATATTAGATGGATGATGATGATAGATAGATACATAATATATATTAGATATATAGATGGATGATGATAGATAGATAGATAGATAGATAGATAGATAGATAGATAGATAGATAGATAGATAGATAGATATTTTCAATAGGTGGAAATTGAAATGTTCCTGAACCTGAATGCATAATGAATGTGTCCCTCCTGCCCTTTATGGAAATTGTGCTTATACAACAGAGAAAGGAGCAGAGTAGTCAATAAATGGCAAATCCGATACTTCCAGAGGCACGAGAGAGAGATGCAAACCAACCCTGATGTTCAACTTCGAACTGGAGACCTCTTAAATGCAAGCTGACAGCTTAGCAGCCTTTCCTTCCTCTGTGTGTATGAAGCCCAGAGTAGATTTCATTCAGTAAAATAAGCTCACTCTAGAGGTGGATTGTCATGTGTTCTACGCCTTCGAACGATACAATTACTGACCATTTTCCATGTATTCTATATCATTTAAGTATGTTTGTGCTAAAGATGAGATTTCCAGGGTGGGAGAAAAGTAACTGAAAAGAAATACCTCGCACAGGAAGACTTCAAAACCAATTTATGTTGAGGGCGCAGCACTACAGTGAGTTATTCCAACTTACAGCCTCTTAAAATTATTCATGGCTCTCCTGAAATAACTGAATAGCCCAGAGATTTGCAGCTATTACTTAAACGGGTTTACTGGGATATTGATGACCTATCTTTACCTATCATACTGTAACAAAGTGGAAAATCACCAGGCCATGACCTCTTGGAGCCGTCTCTGCTCCAATGACTACTGACGCGGTGTATGGAGGAACCTGGCAAGACCATAGTCAGGAATAGGCCAAGGTCAGGTCTGGCAGAGTTCATGCAATCCATAAAACAGTCCTAGGGTCTGGGAGGGCAGTGCAGGGTCAGGACGGGCAAGAGGCAGAGGTCAGGTTAAGCAGTGAAGAGACAAATCCGGAGATCAGGCAGAGTTTGGTACATGGGCAAACAAATAAGAAATGACACACCTTTGCCAGATGCTAGAATACTGTCAAGAACCTATTGCTCAGACAACTTCTACAGAAGATCCGGAGATTTGCAGCTATTGTTTGAAGGGGTTTACTGATGACCTATTTTTACAAATCCTACTGTAACAAAGTGGAGAATCACCACACCACAACCTTTCGGAGCAGTCTCTGCTCTAGTGACAACAGACCAACAGGGTTCAGACCTGGAGCACGGAGGAATCTGGCAAGACCATAGTCAGGAGCAGGCAAAGGTCAGGTCTGGCAGAGTTCATGCAATCCATAAAACAGTCCTAAGGTCTGAGAGGGCAATGCAGGGTCAAGACAGGGAAGAGCCATAGGTCAGGTTAGGCAGTGAAGGGACAAATTCAGAGATTGGGCTTTGGTCGGTACATGGGCAAACAAATGAGAAACTGCACACCTTACCCAGATGCTGGAAAACCATCAAGCTATTGCTCAGGCAACTCTCTACAGAGGATCCGATAGTGATCAGCTATTGGCTAGGGAAGATAAGGGTTTACTGATGACCTCTCTTTACCAATCCTACTGTAAAAAAGTGGAGAATCACCACACCATGACCTCTTGAAGCAGTCTCTGCTCCAGCCACAACTGACCAACAGGGTTCAGACACGAGTATGGAGGAATCTGGCAAGGACATAGTCAGGAATAGGCCTAGGTGAGGTCTGGCAGAGTTCATGCAATCCATTAACAGTCCTAATTGCCTATTGCTCAGGCAACTTTCTACAGAGCATTCCATGGTGATCAGCTATTGTCTAGGGAAGATAAGGGTGCGCACGCTGGAGGGAGCCAGCACATGAGCCCAATGGGAACAGCTGGAAGCAGGCCTCATCAAGGAGGTCAGTCAGCAGTAGTTCACCAGGCCGGCCCACCAGGTTGGAAGAGAAAGATGCTGGCAGGACTGAACCACCAGAGACTAGGAACAATGGAGCGGGTCAGCAGAACGGTGGCTATGCCCACCATGAGGGGTGCAGCAGCTACTTTTGCAAGCATGATAGTCTAGAAATATACACAGATTCTATACAAAAAAACATAAAAAAGGAGAAATCTGAATATTTCTTTTCACAAGCGCCACTGTCAGGATCTCAGGCCATTATCTTGTAAAGTTACGAAGTTTATGTTCATCATGGAGAACATCTTTTCTGCCACGCTCCCCGGGGACATGAACAATCAATTTCATAAAGGTCCCAGAGAAATATCACGCGTTGTATAAGTGGGGTGAAGTGTTCTCGAGATGATCAGAAGAAAAGGTTGTCGAGAGTCAAGCAAATGTTAGTGCTCAGATATTAAAGCACTAATTATGCTGATAATAGAGTACTGTGACAAGTCCAGCTCTGCTGTATCCTCCGCACAGTACGGAGACGATTATACTAAATGGTCATGTCATCCTGCTGGCCAATAGGCTGCTGTAAAACCTAAAACATTGAACGTGAAGAGAAGTATACAGGATGAGTGGTCCCCTTAACGCTTCATCTCATTGTCTCATAATGGAGCCACGGTGCGATGAGCTCATCGCCATTCCAGAACCTTTGGCCATTTTTGCTAGTATAGACAGCCAGATATTTCACTTGCATAAGGGAGATCCTAATATGGCCTATAACAAGGGGTTGTCTAGAAGACAGTCTTCAGGTTGTGACTGCCAAGATATCCTCAATGGCTTATAAAAGCTTTTTGGGAGTTTCTTCATGGGATTTATGGAGTGAGCTCATGAGCTGACCCCAATCCATAAACACTCACCGATAATGACCAGGATCAGAAATGACTCCAATCCTGATCATCTCCAACCCTGTGGTTCTGAACAGAGGTCGTATTTGCGGGGAATTGTGAGGTTCTGAGGTTGCTATGGCAGCCCACGAATCCTAACACTATGGTAACACAATATAATCAGTGGAGTGCCTACCATTGAGGCAGACCACACAGCTAGTAGAGGAGACCTTGAGCTTAGGGGTTTCTCCTGTTCGTAACATACATTCACTGTATTTCCAGCAGCTTCCACTAGGAGGAGCTCAGTGTAAAGAGATTATTTATAGCTTCCATTAATATAAATGGTAACTGCAAAAAAAAAACTCCTATGCAATGGGGTCCCCCTAGTGGTGGCTGCAGGTAGACATTTTTATAATATATTGTGCGAAGAGGAGCAGGAAATTTAGCTATGTATAGAATATTGAGTTCATATTTATAAAGCAGTTTTTTACAAAGCAGGAGTCCGATAGGGTGGGTGAGGCAGAGGGCGCCGTTTTATCATAAATTTGTTAATTACGTTTTTTTTACACTTTAAAAAAAAAAAAAGAAAACTATCAGAAACCTAGGGAGTTTGACGCACACATACTGGATGATCCGGGGGGCATACTGAGTTTTGTTATGGGTCCCTAGGACATCTGTATGCTACCCTAGGGGGAAGTGGAATG
This sequence comes from Rhinella marina, assembly GCA_900303285.1. NCBI lineage: Eukaryota > Metazoa > Chordata > Amphibia > Anura > Bufonidae > Rhinella > Rhinella marina. Next base: position 866,554 of record ONZH01002718.1, on the reverse strand, counting down.
AAGCGGATGTCGATGACAGTGTGAGGTGGCATGCACTATTTCCCTGGTGGCCATTGTTCCCTGGTCCTGTGTGCTCCGCGCCCGGTATTGAAGCCGTTGCTGTGATATATTCCACGCCGCAGCCCTGCTCTGCACGCTGTTGCACGGGTGCCAGTTTTATTGCTTAACAAACATTTTCACGGCTGTGCTGTAATTCATATCTCTGTGATTTACAGCGTGCGCTCCTCACAGCCGCTTCCCTCTGTCACGCTGGATCCGCACAGCCGCTTTTCTCTGAGAGTGGATTAGATTTAAAGGAAAACTCCACTGGTGAATGGTATTTTACAATAGTCCACAGTACACATCTTCTTAAAGGGGTTGGCTCATCTCAGACATTGATGGCGTAGCGTTAGAATATCTGACAGGCGCAGGTCACACCTCCGGTCTCCAGAACAGAGTGCAGCTGCGCATGTGTGGTCACCATCCGTTCACCATGATGGGTATCCTGAAAGTAGCCAGGTGCTGGCTCGGCTATCTTCAGCATTCCCATAGAGGAGAATGCAGAGGTGGCCACACTTGCATAGTGTGCTCTCCATTGACCACTATGGGACTCTAAAAAATAGCCATGCGCGCTTGCTCAACTATTTTTGCTCCCATTACTCCCATAACAATGAATGAGGAGCACATCGCACATGCGCAGTGGGCTCTCCTTCACTTCTGGGGCCCCCATTCTGGAGATAGGATGCCATCGATGTCTGAGATAAGCTCAACCCTTTAAAAAGTAGAGTAACGTTGTAAACACTTTACTTTTTTTGCAGTTTTTTACGACATGATGTAGTATAATAGAGTGTCATCAAAATAGTGATGGCTTAGGCCTCGTTCACATTTCCGTGAAAAAAAACGTACATGTTTCATCCGTGAAGCTGTCCGTGAAGGATCTGTGCTTGGTCCATGTGTCCGTTTTTACCAGCCGTGTGTCATCCATAATTCACTGACGTTGCTCAGCTGAAAATTAATTTACAAAGAATCTCCTATTAGTCTTCAGTGAAAAACGGACGCAACACGGATGTGTGTCAGTGATTTTCACTGACCTATAGACTTCAATGGGCATGCTTGGTCCGCATCAGGGTCCAGTAGTGTATGTCCCTGTGATTTTTTTTACGTAAAAAAATACTGAAATGTGAACAGACACATTTAAATAAATGGGTACGTGTGCTGTCCGTGGAAAATGGAGACAGCACACATCAGTGAAAAACGGAAATGTGAACGAGGTCTTACTGTTACCAGACAGCTGTACCTTGGGGGATTCCTAATGTCATGTATACCGCGAGAGCTGAGTTATTAGGTCACGTATCTGACAGCAGGGTTTAATTGCTCTCCAGCGCCAACCCAGGGGAAATGAAGTATTACATGGTGCCTATTGTAATAAATGAAACTTTTGTGTAATGCATGAACGTACCAGCTCCTCTTGTGATCACAGTCCTTAAACTAACCTTCCAGTTCAAGGGGGAAAAAATTGCATTAAAGGTGTTTTCCAGGATTTTCATATTCATGACTTATCCTCAGGATAGGTCATCAATAGATAGGCAGAGGGCCAACACCTATCACCTCCACCGATCAGCTGTATGAAGACAAGGAACACGCGTACTGTCTCCTGTCTCTCTTCCTGCTCACTGTCTTCTTTCTTTCTTTCTTTCTTTCTTTCTTTCTTTCTTTCTTTCTTTCTTTCCTTCTTTATTTCTTTATTTCTCTTTTTCCTCTTTGCTCAATATTCCAAGATGCTGGTTCTAGATTACAAGCTTTCTCTTAAAAAAACAACAGAATTTGTCTAGCGACTAGGCCGCGGCATGCATTCCTCAGAGTCAGAGCGAATTTTGCAAAATGACATCCAGGCGATCCACAGCATTTAGCTCTGGAGAGCTGAAATACATGGTGAACTCCACTACCTCATCCACTTTCTCTTCCACTACAATTTTGCGCCTTGGTGGGTTAACCTGGTGGAACACCGGCCAACTATTGCGAATTCTACAAGTAGAAGCTCCGGCTACAGGTCCTTTGGCACTGCTGCCCTGTGCCACCTTCTCCTTTTTTTTGGAGCTCGAGGTCCGGCTGGAAATGGACCCCTTTTGCTTTTCTGTGCCAGACATTTTCACTTGACTGTGAACACAAGAGTTCTCAGTGTCTCAGAACTTCACAGACAGTGCTTCAGCTCGTCTCTGCAGTCACAGCACAACTAATGTCACTGGCTTACCGAGCCTGGGCCAATCAGAGCAAGCCCTACCCACTAGGTCAGGTGACCGCTTTCTTCCCGGGCTCCATCATCAGCGTATAAAGTAACTTATACGTAGCATTAGCGTACAATTTATCGGACAAGTATGTAGAGAATGCGTAGAAAGCTTTAAGAACATTTTCGAATCTAATGGAGCAAATCTCAAAAAATCCGGATCCGCTTCGCTGTGGAAAATTTCCAAGATTCGTATCGAATCTACGAAGCAGCTAATAGATTCGCTCATCTCTAATCCTGTGCAATGCATTTCTCACTTTCTTTCTCATTTCACATGAGATACTGTACTCACCCATCACTGCTTGTCTATTTCTGGATATATTTTTGCATTTGTAGAAAGAAGCGTGGAAAGAGCAGAGGCATTTCTAGTTTCCTTCACTTTCCTTCACTTAGGGCACAGATTCAGTTTGCTGCCCTAACCCTGAATAGGGGGACTTGGCACCACCTCTGACACCCGTTCCTGGAAAGGAATGAGTGTCTCTTTAAGGCAGGTCATTACCATTTGAAAATTACCTACATTGTCTGAAATTGTTCGTGTAAGTACAAGAGAATGAACAGAGCGCAGGCACTCAACAGATTATACTAGTGATCTTTATTATATTCCTCTCCAGACAATTTCCCAGGTTTTGTATATTAGTATGAACAAAGGTCCTGAATGAGATGCTATAGCCTCAATGCCTAAAAATGAAAAAAAAAGGCAAAGTAATGTGTCACTGGAGAACTTCAGATCAAATGAGCTCTAATATTTTATGAAGAATGTAATCACTTTTCTCTTGATTGTGGTTGCAAACATTACTGTTATTAAAGAGTTTATTAATCCTGAGGGATCTGCCTCGTTGAGATGCATGCCTACAGACCAAAGAATATCACAGTAGAAGAATCTCTCTGCTATAATAAAACCACACAATGAAATAATGGCCTATTACTACTAGAAGAGGAAAAATGCAAACTGTGATTCCAGGATGAAACAGAGGACACTGAGACAAAATCTCTGTTATTGCTTCGAGTAGGTTGATTGTGGTTTGCAAAGAGACTTCAATAGGTTGATATTGGAAAAATTGGTCTACATGACATTTTAAGCCACAACTCTAATAATGTTGGGTTTTCCCATGATAAACATTCATGTCATGTTGATTAGATATGACATAAATGTCCAGCTGGTGGGATTCCTGACAATAGGGCCACCACCTGCATTGAGCCCCTGAGGAGCTGGTGCAGGGGAGGGGATTGGTAGTGGGCTTGATGATAATGTTGTTCTGTCAAGATGTCCTACCTAAGGCCATCGCTCCCTAGGGTTCGGTACAGTGAATAAGTGATGATGAAGGAACCAGGTAGAGATTGTAAAACAAAGAATGTCTTTATTTACTGAATGGAAAAACAGATAGCAGCACATTCAGCATCAGTTCGCACAAAGTGCAATTTTTCCTCCCAGGTAATGGAGTATGATGGCTGGCAATGTGGCAGAAGTTGACAATCAGAAGTTTGCTAGATGACAATGTCTCTCTCTTCTGATTCTCTTCCCTACAACTGCATTTTGGCACCTGTGGCTGTAGATGTCCATTGTATGGTGCAGGCTTCTAGCTATGCCTGTCCTGAATTGCAGTGATGGTGTTTTAACACATTACCACCATATTGCAGCGGAGTCTTGATAGCTTGATTGGTTGATCACTTTGTTCACACAATTACACCATAGTTTACAACTCTTACATGGCTTAGGACCCTGCTGTCTCTCTGGAGCATTTGTCCTCCTAGATGAGCTGCCTCTGTGGCCCTCATGGCCTGAAGGAAAGGGAGATAGATTGCATGCTCCCTTACTCTTCACTTTCCTCTCTTCAACCAAATATATCTATCCCTGGCCCTTCCTTGGCAGGAAGTAGGACAAGCCTATCCCTACCAAGAGGAAAAGACTGAGATGGTAAGTCCCATTCCTGTTGCCAAACACTGCCAACTGTACCAGTCTGCTGGTATACAAGATCGATAGCATGATATTACATTGTATTTACATTAAAAACCATTTACAATAGTAGTACCACCAGGTCTGCGGTATTACACAACAAAATCATGACAATGGTTTGCCCCCTACCCATAAATATGCTATAGCTCTTCATCATCACCTAAGAATGAAACAGTGAGTGATATTAGGTGATCATACCCTCATCATCAAGACAATGACCTGTAGAATAGAATAAGTACTTTAAGCAGATAAAACATTGGTTGTCCAAACTAAAACTGACAGTATGCACAAAAGACAGGACCCACTGAGACAATCGGTCATTGGTCTCATGTGTATGGAGGCCTGTGGACTCTCTACAATGGCAGATGCTAGCGGAAAGATGGATCTGGTGTGTTGGATCCCTATGTATAATGTCTATGATCTTTTCACTAACGACCACTAAGTATTAGACTGCATGCCTCTGGGGATCCCAGGCCTAGTGGTGTTGACACACTTGGTTCAGTATCTGTGATAAAGCCAATAAGTCCCAACGCTGACCACGCTGGTCTGTTTGCTAAATGTAATATGTACAACTATCATTTCCTTGATGCCTGATTATAAATATGACCAATTAAGGTATATGGATGAATGTCCTCAAAGAGTCCTGTGCCATTTATCTGAATGCAAGACTGACTGTGGCAAATCACCTGGCAAAGATCAGTTGTTTGCTGTGAGTGCCTGCCAGGAGCCAAACCCAGGGTGATTAGAAGATCGGCATGGAAGTTCCAGGATTGTCTGTGACCACATCAACATTAAAGGATTAGATGCATTGTAGAGATGAGTGAATCTATTCTATAGAACAGAAATTCTACCTGAATTGTTCAAAAAATTTTCAAGAGAAAGAGAGATTTTTCAGGTATTTAAAAAACTTTCATTTGGGTACCAAATGTAATATCTTGGCAGATTTAGCAAATCTGACCAGAAACAAATTCTGTGAAATTGGCTCATCTCTAATGAATTGGATAAAATAGAAGTGTCCCTAGATATAATTAGAATTTTGGGGCTTTTCTATTGTCAAAAAGCATTTGATGTGAGATTTTTTTCCCTTACTATAGGACGTACTGTACTATGGAAAAGTTGATGTGTTTTATAATGCCAAAGAAAATCTATAGTACTTTATGTACTTTATCGGTTAGCTCCTTTGAGGTCTCAAAAGCCCAAAGTCTCTTGTCTTGAGTCATTTTCATAAAAAAAAAAAAAAAATGGTTAAATGTAACCTAATGAATAAGGAAAGTTGGACCGATTAACCCTGTTGAATGACATTTTCCATTTACTCTGAATGAAGTTGTATTTTTCACAAGGTGGAATCTTATAAAATGCAATGGACAACTATTCAGAGACTTCTATCCATAAGTGACTGTGTGGGCTTCAGAAAAGGGCATTTCCAACAATAGACATAGCTGAACAGAGGAAAATTGCTGTCAAAATTAATACAATACTGAAGCGGCTGGATCTATTTCGAGAAATAAAATACAGAGCCGCACATGGTGAAACTAGGGATAGATCACTCTTCATCTGTTTACGGTTATGATGAGTCTATTTTGTGGGAACTGACATGTAGATCCAACAGAAAATATTGACCTCTCATTTTATGACAGATTAGTTTTGAACCTATTTGCTATAGTTGAGGGGGCACTGTTGCAATGGGGTCTAGTTTTTGTGAATGTATGTATTGCATCAAACTATCGTGTTTTATTAGTGAACGCATTGTGCTGCAATAACAAAATTTGTTTACCAGCTGCAGTTAATGCATTGAATTACAATTGTCAATACCAGTGTGCTGTGTGTTTGTCGTAGGGCAAGGGCTTTTAATTGCGCTTCTTTATGTAAATTCCGGGGGGGGGGGAGGACTTGAAATTTTGCTAGTATCATTGAATAATCTGTGTGCCAAATCTGTGACTTTTCATTTATAGGATTCATAATAAAATGTCTGGTAAATAAAACAGTGGGGAAACAAAAGACCCAGAGAGTCAGAATATGGGTGGCTGTAGTAGTGAAAATAGCAGAAGCAGCACCAGCCATACAGCCAGTAGTAATAGTAGTAGCAGCAGGCCACAGTTTTCCCTGGCTTCCGATAGGTGCCACATTATTATTGAGGACAAAGAGGATGAGATTATGACTTATATGCCTCATTCCTCCTCTCACTCACTTGGTGCTACAGGTCACAGCTTTCTTCCTGCTCCTCCTCATTGCAGCCCTAGAAAAGTCTTTCAGGAGCATCATCTTTATCTTCACTACACCCTCCTAGTGGGGTGCCTTCTTTTTTTCCTAAGAAGATTCAACAAAACCCCTCAGACTATAGAAAATATGCAGTACCCCAGACGATTACTGCAAAGGGTTAATAAATGCTAAAGGAGTTCATTTAATTTTGTTGAGTGAAATGTCTCTTGTCATCCCAAAAGTTTTACCGGATGTTTTGATCACTTCTTTATGTAGGACCCCTGTTCATGGAGCCCAACCATAATTATCCTCTGATGTGTTTCTATAATAGAAACAATTGGAGTACCTTTTAATTTCTTCAATTTTTCCATAGATTTTTTTTTTGGTTTTGTGTTAATACTGACACCTGCACAAGGAAATGCACATCAGAAACATTGAGAGACCTGATATCTGTCTCAAATAGACCATATGGCTTTCTGTATCTGCGTGATCTTTGCCAGCTAGTGAATCCTTAAAGGGAACCTGTCAGCTCCGAAACACCCCCTGAACTAGAGTAAGAGATGTATAGTGTAAGTGATGTTGAATCCGATTATGTAAGTTTTATCTTCATACTCACTTCCTTTCTGACGCTGTGCTCCCACAAACCAGCAGTAAAATACATTGAGAAGGACTCTTCTTTGAGTCCTCTCCATTATGTGAGTGAGCTCTAGGGTCCACTGAGTGCATTTTTGTCAGAGCACAGCATCAGAATGGACGCGAGTATGAAGATAAAAATTACATTACTGGACTCGACGTCACTTACACTATACACCGCTAACTCTAGTTTGGAGGGTGTTTCAGAGCTGACAGATTCCCTTTAAATAGTAAAATATACAGTATTGGTTACCATGTCTAGATCAGCAGAAGATGGCCAGTGGGAGTTGTGGATAGGATGTGGCTTGTAAGGTGATTTCCTCATCGTGTGGTCATGAGAAATCACTTACAGAAAAAGATGCAACTCTATGCTGAAGTAAGAGTAAAGTAAAAGTCTGACTACAAAGTATGAAACAAAACAGACATGTCTGATGAAAAGATGTCCGAAATTCCCCTCAATTAACCCAGATCATACATGATTAGCCCTCATAGTAATATCTTCTGTAATATCCTTGAATATTATAGGAAAGTCCACAGCATGTTTAGTAGGTAGGAGGAGAATAAAACTTTGAAAACTGAAAAAAATATATTTTTAAGGAATCTGGGAGTCCATTTGTATTTTGTGGCACTAATCAAAATGGTAAAATGCAGAATGATATTGTAAAGTGTATATTACAAAAACAAAGTGTTTTTTTGTATTTAGCTTATTTTTTTGACCAGATGGATCTTGTAGCAGCCCATTGTACCTGTTATAAAGATTATACTCACATGCTCCCTGCAGGCCCCCTGACTTTGGGTCCTCATTCTGTAAACCTCTGGACAGATGGGGTTGTGTGTTCCACAGCAGTCATTGCCTGACCTCAAGAGTGATGTGTTTCCAAGCAGCGCATCACTGTTGGGTCACGCTCTGCTTGGGGACACATCACTGCTGAGACCAGGCAATGGCTGCAGCAGGACACATTACTCTGTCCCCCTAGAAATTTACAGGATGGGGAGTGGATGACCAATGAAGGGAGCCACAATGGAGTGTGCAGTGGGGAGCAAATAAGTATGATTTTTTTTAACAAGGACCATAGTGTGCTTCTGATAAGTAAAAAAAAAAGCTGGACATCTCCTTTAAGGGTTTCCCACCTTCAAACTGTTAAAGTCAATTATTGGGGGGTATCTGCATTAACGAAAATGCCAGTCAGTCTACTTTGACATCTGGTGCAGGGGGGGGGGGCCTTCCTACGTTCTAGGTTCCTTCTGATTCTCTTCTTGTTAGGAATGTATTTTACACACTTAGACTTGGAAGTTTACAGAGGCGTTTAAAAAATGACCAAATAGAATCCCAAAATGCCAAAAATACACATTTTTCTTGAACATCAATTTGAAGGCCACCATAGAATGAAGCTCTTGTCCACACAGACATGGAGACAGGACCTGAGACCAGAACCTTCTTATGCCCTGAAAGGAGAATTCCAATGGGTTGATGTTCCTCATGATTTGACGCTAGCAAATGTACTAACAGCATTGTTAAACAGATCATCAGAGCCATATTATGGATAAGTCATAATATGGCTTAAGAGGAGCTTGAGGACTTTACTGCATCTCCGATGACAATGATGCCTCCATATATCTACAAATCTTTATACTAATACTTAAGTCGATATAAAACTAATATATGGTAAAAAAATAAAAAATAAAAAATTCTCTGCTTTCCTAGACACAGGTTTTGTCTTCCTGATATCCCATCTCCATTTCTCATGCTAACATTTCCTTGAGAATTTGATTCATTTCTTTCATTTTAATTGTTCTCTGGCAAAATGATTTCTACAGTCCATCACAGGTTACTAGATTTGCTGCATGTATTTTATCACTGCGGATAAAAAGTGCCAGAGATGAGACCTTCATTCCACTGATCAGCCTTCAGTATGAATCACATCACCACCGACCGAGGTCCTTCTACAGGTGACTGCCGCTTGAGAAAATCTGATCAGGCAGGAGGCGATGTTCTCGGGAAATGAAACATGAAGCCATCTTTATTAGCATTACAATCTATTAGTACTATGGACAAAGGTTGTTTCAAAACAGTTATCGATTTCCATCTTCACTTGGCATGGAATAAATATTGACATGCGGACTAGGCAAAAAAAAGATTTGCTGAAGTCCATCCGATCTCTTGACAAGTTTCATATATGGAAACACCGTTTCCTGTTCCCATCACAGGTTATTGGCATTGATGGGGAGATTAAAGGTTACATCATTAAGGAGATTTTTATCTTGTTGATGGATTGGTCTTGTGAGCCATTCATATGTTTTCTAATACACTTTATGAAAGGTTTGCTCATGATGTGAACTCCCCCACCCCCCATATAGTTACTCATACAGTATTATTATAGATCAGTCACACAAATACTCCATAAGCAAGGGCATTGGTAGGCATTACGCAATTAACATAAGCAAGTTTTTGGAGAGTGGATGCAGGCCCACCAAACACAACTGTTGGATTTTGATCCTCTGGGTTATTAAAGGCAGCCTTTCACCAGGAAAAGTATTGATAAATCAGGTACAATGCCTTGTAGGGCTAGCTCAGCTGAATGCAATGATACCTTTCACTTAACGATCAGTTCTTTCTATTTAGAGAAAAAGTACTTACAATCCATATGCAAAGGAGCAGTTAAGTGCAATGAGGGTGGACGTAAGCCACTCTGTGCACCATTGCCAGTCCCTTCTTCTCCTTTTGATGATCCTCCCACACCACTGTCGCTGCCTACTTGGACGATCCACCCTAAATGGCAGCCCCCAACCATGAGACAGTCCCAGACTAAGTGTGTAGGACCTACTTAGGGGAGACACAAGGGGAAGTCAGAGAGGCTGTCGAGTCAAAACCAGAGAATACAGTCAGAACCAAGGAATAAACAAATGCAGAGGATCTCCCTCACCTTCTTTATTAACAGGACAAGATGAGGTGACTATGCAGGAAGCTGGCCCTGTCAATAAAGGGTCAAGTACTTACCCGTCCACTCTCCTGCGACGAGTCCAAGCACTACAATGTGGCACCTCTAGTGTCACTCCAATCAAGTCGCAATCAAAGAGCAGGGACACCAGGCCAATTAGACTTGGCACCACTGTCATGTGCTTCCTGTTGCCAAGGTATTAAAATAGTCAACTGCTGGCCACAGTTGCCTGTGATTGGTCTTCTTGCCTCACACAATAAGTTTGTGTTTCACGCGGATTCCTGGACTTCTGACCTTCTGCCTATTAAAGACTTTGCCTCTTATTGCTAATTCTGTTACTGATGTTACATCCTAGTTTTCCCTGGTATATTACTTTGTGTTTGTTTCTTCCTTGGTTCTGACTGTATTCTCTGGTTTTGACTCTGGAGGGATGGGAGTGGTAGTGGCTTTGGCTGTTACAGTCATTCACAGTGGCTTTCCTCACACCATTGTTTCCTAGGGCCATACAATTAAAGGAGGGCCACCCTTTCTTCCCAGAGGCACACCCTGGTTCTGGGACTCCTGCTTAATGGTAGTCAGGGTGCCCATTATGTTGAGTGTTTGTATGGGTGCAAGGCAGATTGTGTATAGTGCAATGGCCCCCGTTTGGTGCAGGAGTCAGTAACTAGACCAGATGTAGAGGAATAAACGTCTCTAGTGAAGTGCAAAATAAGAGTTATATAACGATGTATGGATTTAGGCAAGGGTGGGAGTAATGGCCCTCTTCCCGCTCTTTCTCAAGTCTCTCCCTGCTGAATCTATGATGGGCAGTTGTACTCTTTCTATAGTGGCTATAATGTCTACTGAGGGATGCAGGGTTTTAGAGATGACTGGTCAGGTTGTATCCTAGTGTGAAAGATGTCTTAACATTGTGCATCACTGCAGTAAAGTCTTAATAGTTTTGGTAGCAGGTTACCTTACTGACTCCAATGCACGGCCATGCAGACTCTAGGTTCTCTAGTTTTCTCTTTCGTCTTACTCCTGTAGATCATGCAGAGATCAGTGAGTGTAGATTTGTGGGCCTAAGAAGAGGGAACATAAGTCACAGCTTCCTCTCCCTTCCAAACTCTCCCTATCACCGACTAGAGCTAGGGGTGGAGCCAGTCCACACCTAACCTCCTACAAAGGCTAAGCCAGGATTGTTAACTCTGACTGTACTATACATACATGGCGATGTTGGGTTCAATACATTACAAGACATAACATTACATAACATACCATAAGGAACTGAACAATTTTCATGTACCCCCTTGCTCTGGGGTAGTGCAAAAATGAATGGGAGCAGTGTTGCAGTCACCAGCTAGGTCCACTACACAATGAATGGTGCACTGTAGTTCCAGCTACTGTGATTGGCAGGGGTACAGTGCATTAGTAGGAGAGGATAGGCCATCAATATTAAAATTTTTGAATACCCCTGTAAGGGGCTATCCTAATAATTGTTCATCAAAATTTAAGTCCTAGGAAACCCAAACCACAACACTTGTAGGGCAATAAAGAATAGACTCTTTGCCAGAAGTAGGAAATCCTTAGGTCTCCAATTGCCATGATACTTACCAAACTGCTTAGAGTGTTATAGGACAGCTGACGCATGCATGACATCCTCCCCCATATTGCATTTCCATTATTTACAGGCTTGTGTTCCTCCCTCCTTTTTAAATGGAAGTGAAACAGAAAGAAAAATAACATTAGCGATGCAAATCTAATTTAACCTTTCCTATTTAACCAGAAGTGACATGCACAGATCCTACCGCTGGATTATGGCAGGCGAGTTCCAAGGGTTAAGCATCCAGTGTCCTGTATGTAGGTAGATCTGTTGGTCGGTAATGGCTTTATAATAGTTATATTAATTCAAAGACATAATGTTTAACATAAACACTACATTGGAGATCTTTAGAGTAATTTATGCATTCCACTTTTGCAGAATTCCAATTGAATGAATATGAACATAATCATTTGAAATGTTCTCCGAGGAGCATGCAGAAAAGTATGAAGCAATGCTGTGGCTCCCCACCGTTTTATTCATAATGGATCAGTCTATTCATTCCTTATTAATTTAATGGAGTACAACCGAGATGCCTAGCAGCTCAAGCTTATGAGTTGTTCACAAATGGAGGTTTTTTTTTTCTTCTTTTTTTTTTTTTGGCCTGTAATCGCTTAATCCTACTGGCTGGGCTTCATAAATTGAATAAAAGAGGGAACAGAGTTTAATTAAGTCCAAGAAATAAGCTTGTCTAAAGTCTAACACAGGGCTGAAGTGTGTTTGTCTTGTACCGTGTTAGCACCGGCATCGTAGGTTACAAGGATCCATAGACCCTGCTTTGATGGCTTCTTAATGCCGTCTCTTTTTAATTAAAAATATATTTTCCACCATCTGCAGTACAGCAGGTGAGAAGTCATTGCTCCTTAGGGTGCTTGTAGAACATAATCCCTGGTGTTCGTGGCCTCAATGGAAAGTCTACAATGAGGTTCTGTCCTGTAGGTGGCTTTTGGAATGCTTCAAGTTTGAAAAGTGATATCCCACGTTGACTCCTATTTTGGACCTACTTAGCTATCTACTCATCTACTTCCTTACCTGCAACCTATTTAGCTTACCTACTTACTTACGTTGATCCTACTTTAGCTGATGTGAAGGTCTAAGGTAAAAGAACTGAACTATATTAAGGTGGAAGCTTAAAGGGGTTGTGTCTTCTCAGACATTGATGGCATGTCGCTCAGATATGCTACCAATGTCAGATAGATACGGGTCCCATCTCTAGGACCTACTCCTATCTCCAGAATGGAACAAGGAGAGCGACCAGCCTCTATTCACTTTTATGGGAGTTCCGAAATTAGCCCAGCCCTGGCCCAGCTATATCCAGCAGTTCTATAGAGTTGAATGGAGAGGTGGCCATGCATGCGCTGTGTGATCTCCATTCACATTTTTAGGACTTCCAAGAACAGCCAAGCACACTTGCTCAGTTATTTTCAGAACTCTCATTGTACTGAGTGGAGAGCACCTGTGCATGGACAGCCACCTCTCCATTAATCTCTATATGAAAGCTGGAAATAGTCGAGCCATGCTTGCAGGGTGCGTTCTCCATTCACCCCCATGGGACTTCCGACTACAGTTGAGTGCATTTGCTCAGCCATTTTTGGATCTCCCATATCAGTGAATGGAGAGCACCTGTACATACATGGTTCTCATCCTTTTCTTTGAGGGCCCTGTCCCAAGAGGTGGAACTGGAACCTATCTAACATTGGTGGCATATCCTAGAGCTATGCCACCAACGTCTGAGATGACAGAACCTCTTAAATTAGTTTATATAACATAGTGGACCAGAAATGGAGGCCTGTCACAAAGTAAAAATCATCTTCTGTTTAATAGATGCTATTTCCTGTTATGGTCACTTAACAGGAGTTGTGGATTCTCTAAGCCATAATCTGTTGGCTAGAGTAAGGGTTAAACGTCTAGAGGATCCCCTGGTGTTCACCCCATAAGAAGGTATGATCTTTGATGCAGGAAGATCTCCAGTTTGTATTACCCAGAGTGGTCACAGATTGTCAGCAGTAGTGAAAATGCAGTAGTAGCATAGTCTGGAACAGAGCCAAGGGCAGTCAGGTAATGCATGATACTGGGCTGTACAGGTGAAGCTGTTGTCTCTTGCGGTGACTTCCCTACCTTAAAGGGGTTATCTAATAATTTACTATTGACGGTCTGTCCTATGAATAGGCTATCAATTTATTTGATCGCCAGGAATCCAATACCCTGCACCCCCTACCCCACCCACACAAATACACTGTTTCAGACTAGCTTTGGACACAGCCCTGTCCATTGTGTAGTGGACAGAGTTGGTTACTGCAGTGCTGCCCCATTTACTTCAGTAGAAGCAGTAGAGCGATCCATTCACTACACAATCTGAAGCTACTCCGAAGCAGCTGATCAGCAGGGTCCTAGAGTGTATCAGGATGGTCTATTGTGAGAAATGAATGGCCATCCTTCTAATAGAAGGATGACTTGAGTCCTCCAGAATGAAAGCCACTAGTATCACCCATGGAGTGGGATTCCGAGTAGGGGACCACTCTCTAGGATGCCCATAATATGGCATATCGACTTGGCTTGTCTTCACAAGTTGAACCTTTTAAAATTCCTTCTACTGGATAACAACACTAATTATTTGGGTTATATTGGACTACATACGGCTACCATCCTCACTTTTACTCACTATTTAGATCACAAAGGGGTCACATAACACATCATCCTGACAACTAATTAAAACAAAACCATAAAAAGTTCTTGTTCTAGTCGAGGGTGGAGATGACATATTCCCCTAATCGTCACTTCAAGGGGTAACAGTTCATCAATCTGAGCCCATTAACTCAGATTCAGTAGGGCATCATTTAGTCCCAGTTCACAGTTTCATTGACATCCCAGTATTCCATTCCATTAGGCTATTCCGTTAGCCTTTTCCTTCATAAATGCTGACCGATGGCAGGACAGAAACATGAGTTTTTGTCCTACCCGAAAGCAGGTGGATCACTGCCGGATCCCATCATAGGCCACGGTCGTGTCCGGCAATGCTGGAAACGGTGAGCTATAGTAACCTGATCCTCTGCCGGATCAGGCTACCGGATTCCCAGCAGTACTGTGAATGTAGCCTTAGAAGGGTAGAGAACGATGCTCCGCCTGGAGTCCATGATACAATCCCAATGTATATAAATGGAATTATTCCTAAGATTCAGTTTCACAAGGATTAAGAGTCACAGACAAATGATCCCAGAATCCTGTTTGTGTACTTCAGAACGTGTTTACCAGTTTTTCTTCCCCATCTATGCAATCATTCGCCATTTGAAGCTAATTTAAACTAAAAGACCTCCTTTTTTTCAGTTTAATATCGCCGCGGTGTACAATTACATTTTATCAGAGCGTCAGCAAAATACGGTAATGAAACAGTTGCTGGATGATTAGAGTACATTTCGTACATGGGAAAATGCCTTGGACAAAGATGTTACCGTCTAATTTTTCATTACATGTGTAAGGTGCCTGAAAACCTATCTCTATTAAATAGCAAAGGCCCCATAGACAGATGTTATAATGAATTTTTTATTGATATATTCATATGTATGTGGTGTAACTGCACGGAGAGCCAAGGCTCTGCTTCTACCTGAAGAACTGTATATTTAACGGTGACCTGAATCCTTGGTACACCGAGGTGATGTAAATTACGCCACTTGAAGATAACTGTCTTCTTTTAGCCCACTTCAGCAGAAATAAAATAACAGATGTGTCCTTTGGAGCAAATCATCTGTAGAGAGAGAGAGAAGTACATAAAAAGAAAGCAGGGTCCCAATCATTAAGGAATTAATTTAGAATGAATACAACGGAGCAGGGGACCAAACGTGGGCTCATTACTATGTAAGTCTTAACCCTTAAAGGGGGTTTGGTTTTGATCTCCAAAATAATGATGGACTCTGAAAATGATGGGATCTCGATAAAGAATCAGAGGCTCGTAACTCTTTCTCATAAAGTTGGGTATTTGAGTAATATTCAGTTTGTTTGTTTTTTATATGTTGAATTGGAAGTTGTTTTTTGAACAGCTCTAAAACTTTTCTTACTCGGGAATTATAACAGGAAAACCCTCAACATGTGACCGCTCAGCATTTTCTCCTGGGTCACCACATATGGACAAATCATTACTCTTTAGATCACTCACAACTTCACAGCCAAATGTTTCTGCCCTCCTCCCAAATAATACATTGAGAGAACCATAATATAGTGCCTAAATACCACTCAAATAGCTAGGCCAATGGTGGCAAATAACAGAGCCTAAAAGTTGCCGAAATAACCGGCAATCTATCAACATACAGTGCTTTCTTAAGGTCTAGACACCAAGTAGGGAATTGAAGGTGCATGTTTCTGATGCTCAGGACATCAGTTCCTTTGGTGTCTTTCCATCAGGGTGCAGAGATCATCTATTCCTGGTTCCAGCCATGGATATCTTAAAGGGATATTCCAGGATTGTACTATTGATTGGCTAGGTCACCAAACCCCTGCCAAACAGCTGCCCTGGTGCTGGGAGTCGGCACCAGAGCATTGTGTAGATGGTGCTTGTTCTTGCCATTCTCTAATGGAAGCAATGCTACAGTAACCAGCTTGGTCCACTACACAGTAGATGGAGCAGTGCAAAACCATGAAACAGCTGATTGCTGGGGATGTGGAGTGTCAGACCCTCACCAAACAGATAGTGATGGCCTATTCTGAGGATACACCATCCATAGTGAAATCCTAGATGCCCCATTAATTTTGAAGCATTGAGATAGGTAGGCTCTAAAGTATTTTTTTTATCTATGCAATATAGTTTTATATACAATTGCAATAATTACCATGTTGTCTTCTAGACTGAGACATTATTTATAGCACAAAAAAAAAGTCAGAAACCATATGGTGAAAGAAATAGCAAGAAGAGAGTGACAATAACATACAAGATATATCAGTGATAAGATAAAATATGTGCGCTCCTGAGCTCACCGCCACAAACACACAGGCTCAATTTATGAAAGCGGCATCAGATCTGAAGAATTTATGTTTGAGGAAGGACTTGGACATTTAACCTCACAGGAGTAATGTATCAATATAGAGAATTGAGCTCAGACAATGAATGATAAAACTGGATTTTTATTTTTCTGCTGTGTCAAATCCTCAAAGAATATTAGGAAACTTTCTTTAGACAACGAACCAAGGCATCCAACTCCTATCATCATGTGCGTGGCGGATCTGATTAATATTTAGGCTACTGAATTGGTCGCCGTGGACCAAAAGTATTTGAAAAATAACATTTCCGAATCATTTATAATAAATAATTTAAATAATTTAAGGGGTTGTGCAGGATTAGAATTAAAGGGGTTTTCTAGGAGTACAATATTGATGACCTATCCTCAGGATAAGTCATCAACTCCCAGCACCCAGCTGCTCAGCTGTTTAAAGAAGACATGGCTTTGGTGAGCATGGACAAGAGTGGCGCTGTTTCTAGAGAAAAGCAAGCCTTTTTTATTGTTATCCTTGGCAACCCTTTTAAAGGCTAGGTACACCTATGGGGGGAATTTATTATTATTATTATTATTATTATTGCATTGTACTCATTTTGAGCTAAAAATCATTTTTCCAATTGGTCTTTATTAAAAAAGTCCTTTTTCTGTACAGAGCTGAGATGCTCTAGTAGCAGCCTCTAGATTTTCTCTCTTTTCCGTCAGTTGGGGGCTGGCAGGCTGCTTATCTCTGCTCTCTGACTCATTAAAGCTCTGTTCCTATCTTACTAATAAGAATGTGGCTTAAATAAGTGTTTATGACCTCTAAGTAGTTTAGAGATAAGGTTTATTAGATGACCGCCACAAAGTGAAAGTACCAGTCACACAGTTAGAAAAACAGATAACCCTTTGTGACAGAACAGCTCAATATTTTTAATACAGGTCAAATGAAAATATGATTTTTAGCAAAAAAATGAGTAAAATGCAATCATAAACAAAAATTGCCTCCGAAGGTGTACGTAGCCTTAAAGCTTTAGTTGGAGCTATGCAATTTGGGTTCAAAGAACCAGAAATAATTTGGATTATTTATTAGTCATCATCCACTTGGTCAGGGGCGGACACAGACAGCAGAGGGCCTCTGTGCAAAGATTGTGCCTGGACCCCCCCACCCTCATGCCAAATACTCAACGTAACCTATTTCCTCCTAACATTACATACAGCAATACAAAACATACAGGGTGAGGCTACTTTCACACCTGAAGCACTACAATCTGGCTGGGCCCAAATCACAGCATGCAGCAGTTTGTGTCCCGCTGATTCTCATCATTTTTGCCTGAATGTGGCCGGATCTTCGCCGGAACCCATTATAGTTAATGGGACCAGCAGGCATTCTGTATCCAGCATTGCCGGAGCCGGTGAATCACTAACGCAGATGTGACGGTAGCCTAATACAGCGCCACATACCTAATACATCCAGTGATGTCTTCTTAGATGTAGACATTCTCTTTCCTCATCTTCTCCTTTCAGACCAGACCACTACGATGATTTCTTTCAGCCATCACTTCTCTCTGCGGAGTTTCACAGACAGACATATTAGTTTCCTACTTTTCCATCATCCTCTCACCTTCTGAACACCCAATCCTGCCACCCCCAATACTGTGCCCGCTGCAGAAACAGTCCCCCTGGAAATACTAGTACCACACAAATAACGCCCCCTTCAATAATTATTGGCACAGAGTGCCCTAAAAAATAACTGCACCCAGTGGAGCCAATGTCCCTATAGTGCCCTCATAATGTGTGCCAATGCCCCTATTGTGTGCCCAAAAAATACTCTTAGTGCCCCCAGTTAAGCTCCCCATAGTACTCCATAATTTGCACCAGTAAAGAATACTCCTATATAGTGCCCCCAGTAGATGCCCCCATAGTGCTCCTCCCCGTCCCATGGTGCCTGACATAATGTGCCAGTATAAAATACCCCTATAATGCTCCTCTCCCCCTCCTCTATAGTGCCCCCATAATGTGTGCAAGTATAAAATGCCCCATAGTACTCATCACCACCCTCCACATTGCACATATAGTTTGAGCCAGTATAAAATGCCCCTATATAATGCCCTCCAGCAGACGCCCCCATAGTGCTCCTCTCCCCATTTCTCCATAGTGCCCCCCATGTGACAGTATATAATGCCAATATATAGGGCCCCCAATATATGCCCTCATAGTGCTCCCCCATGTGTGCCAGTATATAATGCCCCCTTGTAGATGCCCCCATTGGGCTCCTCTCCCCTATGTGTGCTAGTATATAATGCCCCCTTGTAGATGCCCCCATAGTACTCCTCTCCCCGATCTGTGCCAGTATATAATGCCCCCTTGTAGATTCATGCATAGTGCTCCTTTCCCCCCGATTTGTGCCAGTATAATGCCCCCATAATGCTCCTTTCCCCCATGTGTGCAATTAAAATGCTCCCTAATAGATGCCTCCATACTGCGCCTTTCCCCCCATGTGTGCCAGTATAATGCCTCCTGGTAGCTGCCTCCATACTGGGCAACAGTGTGGCGTTAATAAAAAAAATAAAGTTATACTTACCTCCAAGAGCCTGTCAGCGATGCGATGCAGGCCTCTTCCGGCCTGTGTCCCACGCTGTTCAACTGAGCCAGCCTCTGATTGGCTGCAGGCACTAGGCCTGCAGCCTATCAGAGGAGCAGGTAAGGGAAACGCCTCTCCCCTGCCCTGCCCCAGCAATCATCTGTATCGCTGTCCTGAGGACAGCGATACAGATGAATATGGAGATGATCTCCTACTCCTACTCATCTCCTACTGCCACCAAACCTCCCACGGGCCCGCCTGCCGCACTGGGCCCCTGTGCAGCCGCCCCTGACATTAGTCCTTGTCCCTAATAAGATTTTTATAATCTAATTTCCTTATTTCTTGTTTAAATTTGAAACCAAAACTCTAACAGTGTTAGGGAACCATATACATTAGATAGACCATCCAACTATCTAATAAATACGGGGGAGTCCCAACTCTCCTTAAATGGGAGTTAAAAGAAGGAAGGTTTTAAATTGTCCAATCCTTTGTTCCTGCAGCAGATGAGCTGGTGCCAAAGATGTCTGTCAGCATTTTTACTCTCTCCCCCTTGAAAACACATGCACAAACTTCTGAGTAAAGCATGCATGTACTGTATGTGGGAGAGACATGAGAAATAGCTGGTCTCCAACAGCTATCTAAGGTGCATTGTAAACTTTAACCACCATTATCTCATGCAAGGACATATAAACTTTCCCACAGGGAATCCAATGAGCTGACACAGGCAGGTGTTCCCAATACATAGTACCAAGGCAGCAGGCAGGAGTTTAAAATGGAGCAAATGTGGAGGCTGGCAGAGTTCCATCATCTGCGGAGGTCTGTGGAGGTCAGGCAGAAATGCAAAAAAAAAATAAAAAATTGTCCAGGATAGCAAGTATATTCTCAACTAGAGATGAGCGAAGTTTTCAAAAATTCAATTCGGCTGCTTCACCGAATTCCGTCAAGAAATTTGATTTGTTATGGATGACTTCCTAACGAATTGCATTCCATTGTATAGAGTGGGTGCAATGACAGGGAACGGTAAACCCCTCAGATGCTGTGGTGATAGCTGCATCTGAGAGTCACATACAGCCTATCAGTGGTTAAAAACAAACAATTTATACACTCACCTCACCCATTTGATCATGGAGAGGCCATTGTGGACACCTTGATTGAAGAAAACGCGCCAATTCGGGCGTGCTGACTTGATGACTGATGATGTCACTGCGTCTGCCCACCGTGATGACGTGGTGAAGTCACACATCAGCACGCAAGAGAATTAGCACATTCTCTTCAAGATGGGTGTGACCACCTCTTCACGATCAAATAGATGAGGTGAGTATGTTTTGGGTATTTTTACCACCATTTTAGGAAAAATTGATTCACTACCATGAAGTGCCAGGAAATTAGGCTTCGTGACGAATCAAATTTTTCCTGAAATTCAGATAGAATTCTACTTCTAACTTTGATTCGCTCAACACTAGTATCAACCATAAGCAGCAGGAGCAAATGCACATTAGAGCTGAGTACATTTTTCAAAGTTCATTTTGTCCCGATTCATCCAAATCCACAAAAAATTAAATTTGGGTACAAATTTGAAGGTGCTTTAAATACCTGGAAAGTCCTTCTCTCTTGCTCTCTCTTCATCTAGTCTGAATTTTTCTTAATTCTGATTAATCCAAATTTTTGCAAAAATTTGGGTTGAAGTTTCATCCTGACAAATTAATTAACTCATCTCTAATGCACACCAAGACTAAATGGAATCAAATAAACTTAAAGGGTTATTCTCATTTTAGACAATGGGGGCATATCGCTAGGATATGCCCCCATTGTCTTATAGGTGCGGGTCCCACCGCTGGGACCCGCACCTATATTGAGAACGGAGCCCCCGAAGTGAATGAGGGCGCACTGCGCATGCGCAGCCGCCCTCCATTCATTTCTATGGGGCCGCCGAAAATAGCCGAGCGCTGGCTCGGCTACTTCCGTCGGCTCCATAGAAATGAATGGGAGCCGACCGCGCATGCACGGCCCGGCTCCCATTCATTCCTATGAGCAGCGCGGGGAGCTGCGCCTGGTGGTGGCCGGACCCCCGGAAACCTGGGGTCCTCCAGGCGCAGCGCTGCCCGCTCCATTCTGGCTATAGGTGCGGGTCCCAGCGGTGGGACCCGCACCTATAAGACAATGGGGGCATATCCTAGCGATATGCCCCCATTGTCTAAGATGAGAATACCCCTTTAACTACTCAGAATGATATGGGAAGGACCCTTATGAATTCTGGGCACTTGACTGAAGTCAGGGGCAATAATTCCCCATGTGCCCTATAAAAGCCCAGAAACCAGCACTCCATGGAGCAATATAGAACAAAATTGGTGATGGACTGCAGTACTCTAGCCACCAGGAGAGGTGAGCTGGCAAATCATTACCTATACCATATGTGCAGCAGGATTCCACTTTCACAACTCATAGATCTTATGCATAGGATCTTAGTCCTCATGGTAGATAGAAGATCATAAAGTATGGCAAAAGGCTCAAATGTTCTCTTTAGTCATGTCAAAAAGTAAAAAAACTCAACACAAGTCTTGGTTTTGTTTCTTGAGGGTCATCAACCTGTGTAGAGTTTGGCATTTTTTTGGGCTTATCTTGTACCTTTTATTGATTTATTTACTAGTCCAGTGGGAATTTTGTAATATACTGTATTTTGAGCCTGTAGACCACTCATAATTAACAAAAAACATTTGGGCCTGACACACATCAACACAGGAATGTCTACATGAGGGGTATCAGGTGTCATAGTTATCGTTTTGCCCCAATATAGTGCTATTTTGTTTATGAGGAAATATGGTCAGGTGTAGATATTTGGTAATGTAAGATAAGTATTAATATAAGATAATATATTTTACAAGACAACATTTTTTGTTAGCCAGTGTTGTAAACCTGATTGGCCCATATATGACCAATCAGATTCCGAGCTTGCGGTCTCACTATAGTGCCACATCTCACTACTGGTATATGCAGCAATTTTCTATTCAAAGGGTTAAAAATCAACAAAGCTGGCTCACCGCGGCAGTAGTAATAACTTGTGAGGATGTAAATGATGAAACAATAATTTGTCTCAATGTGTGAATTATTCATTAGAAAGCAAAACAAAGGTGGGCCGCTTGATTAAGGACAATGCAGACTGCTGATAACACACCGAGATGTAATTTGGTTGCCGTATAATGCAGATGAAGCAACAGGAAATGATTTAACATCTCTGTAATCAATAATATCACAGCTGCAGGCCAGCTTCTTAATGCACTTTAATAAGAAGTGCTGCTAAGTAGTGACAAAATCTTTGCGTTGGATCAAATTTAGGCAAATGTTAGGGGAAATTCTGCAAAGGAAGCAGAATCACAACCCTCATCCAGTCTGCTAACCATTTCCCTACTGAATGTCTTCTCAGTTATTCTCTCCACTCCATGAAAATGTTCACTTGTTGCAGTACCTTGTTCCATTAGTCACTAAGAGCAATGGTCTACAACCTATGGCTCTCTGGATGTTGCAGAACAAAAACACCCAACGTGCCTTGATAGCAGCCAGAAACATGCAGTATCTTGCAATAGCTGGAAGGCCACAGTTTGGAAACCACTGGCTTAGAGCTTTGTAAACTTCTCTATGCATTTTTCCAATGGTTCTAATCTAGTTTAATACAAGTAAATAAAAATCCCAAAGATCCCTGATCTCACCAATGTCTCATTGTTGGCTTTTTGTACTGAACTTCAAAGGTAAATGAGTCTTAATAGTAGCATGTAAGACAATCCTACATCGAGAAGTCATAGGGACAGTGTAGACCTAAGAAGGACCTAATGGAAACTTATGACAACACTCAGAGCATCCAAGAATTCTGTGGGCTGGTTTCAGAATTCAGTAGCATAATAGCATGAATATTATAGCCGCAATACCTGAACTTCCAGTGGTTCCACACAACCAAACTTAGGTCACCCTACACATCTATAAAGATAGGAATGAGTAGTATGTCAAGAGCTCCATAGCTGTGAAATGGACATCTAAAAGTGGCCTTAAAGGATGTGCCATTAAACAATAGAACATTCATATTTGTATAGTTTTCCAACCTTATTAGCTTGTTTTACCACTATTGACATGTTTTTGACCTCCAAGAGAAGGTTTGTCTTCCAAAATCCATCCTCCATGAGTTCACATCTGTGTTGAGCTGTCTGTTCTTCTGTTCCTTCAGTTGTTATTTGGAGCATAAGTTATGTTCATTTTGCATCAGTTTTTGTAAGTTCCGTCAGAAATCAGTTATTTTTGATGGGAGAAAAAGTCCTGCATGCAGCCCATGAGAAGAGATAGCCTAGACCAGGCTGGGCTTAACTGACTCCTTTACAATTACTGTATGTTGCAGGAACCTGCGCACAACTCCCCTCTCTAGATAGAAAGGACATGAAGTGGAAATGAACAAAGAGATTCTAAAATTCAGGAATTCAACCTAAATTTAAAAAAAGAAAAGGTAGTGTTTGAGGCAATCAGGGTACTTGAGATTTGGGTCAAATTTATTCATACCCAGTTCGAGTAGAATAACCTATTTGGCTGATTGGGACCCAAATCAAATTTTAAGAAATTCACTCACCTCTAGCATGGAGGACAAAATAAATACCAGGCCCATTCAAATAAATTCTAAAATTCAGGAATTTGAGTTAAATTACAAAAAAGATAGGGTTCAAAAATATTTGAATTTTGTATGATTCATTTTAGGATAATTGAGATATAGAGAGAAGAGACTTCTCCAGGAAATCAGGGTACTTCCTATTCGAGTTGAATTTTAATCAGACCCAAATCAAGTAGGATGACCAACGGACAAAATAAACACCAGGCTCTTCTGTCCAGGGTGGCAAAATTTGGCACCATAAAGGAGGGAGACTTTTGGGCTCCCCTCTCTTCTATTCACATCAATGCAGCACACAAATTGTAAAAGAAAAAGGTAAAAAAAAAGGGACAAAACTCAACAACATCAATAAATACACAAGTGCCGTATGAAAATTTAATGAAAACAAAGGAACTTTTTAAAAATACATACAGTTCATTTTAACATTCCTGCCTTTCACCGAACATGAAATTATATCTGCGCATACAGAAGCCGGCATTATCTGAACGGTAAACAAACTCTAACTCATCTCAAGTGTTATTATAAGAAATAGAATTTACTGGCGAGGGCCCATATTCAATATGGCTCCTTGGCTTTTTAATGAAATGTCATTATTCCAATACAAATCCTTTCACTTTTACAGTCTTGCTCCACTCTCATATTCTTATATTTCATTTCCTGCAGTTGCATGGTATTATTGTCTTTTTTTTCCGAAGCTATTGATTTAGGTGCGTATGGTTATTACAATGCAAAATAAAACAGTCCCCTCATCCATTCTACCTTGTACTGTTGAACATTAACTTAATTTGTTTCAAATCTGCATTCGATTTGGCAAAGAAACCATTTATCTTTATGAAGAAAGCTCTCATAAAGTAGGGACTTTAAGAGATCACTGCTCTAAAAAATTTAATAGCCTTGTGTCTTATACACTAGGAAAATGAATTAAATCTTCAAATATTAGATGTCTCAGAATAACCTTTTTGCATTTCATACTATGTTTAATTTATTGTTTTCGAGACACAAAAATAGAGCGTGGGGGGGGGGGTGAGAGGAAGCCTTTATATTCCGGTTTAGTGTCGCCTTATGAAAATCAATCCATGAATAAACACTTAATATCAAAAGGGATCACGGAAGGAATACAGAGAAGTACTCTACAGAGCGTTCGCTCATCGGGCGGCGCATAGACTTCCTGTTTGAAGTGATGATGTATTAAACTGTTTTATATTTTTAAGAATGGGCTGCAAAGTGCAGAATATTATGTGCCCTCTGTCCACAGTCAACTATTATTCCTTGTCAAGGCTAGACATTTACCAAGGAATATTTAATAGAAGGAATGTCACAGATGATGGACACACTGGAGGACAAAAACAACTCATTTTTCAAAAATATTGCCTACTTCAGGGTTGTCACTAGTTTCCAGAGAATCAAATGACTGTCCTCTCATGAACTCTAAAGACGTTGTTCAAAATGTTAGGATTGATAGCCTACTCTAAGCTGAGGCCATCAATATCTGATCGGCGGGATCTGACTCCACGCACCCCAGCAGATCAGTTGTTTCAGGGTAGCTCCAATGCCCAAAGTTGGCACAAGAACTACACAGCTCCGTCCATTGTGTAGAAGGCAAAGATGATTACTGCAGCACGACTCCCATTCACTTCAATGAAAGCAGTGCTACATAGAGGACAGAGCAGTATAGTTCTAGTGCTGACTTCTACTACAGACATTTGTGGGGGTGAGTGGTGTTGGAATCCGGCCAGATATAGGCCATCAATAGTAAAAACTTGGACTACCCCTTTTTAATGTTAGTTCTTCATTTGAACCATATTTTTAGTGTACATACAGTGCCTTGCGAATGTATTCGGCCTCCTGGAACTTTTTAACCTTTTGCCACATTTCAGGCTTCAAACAAAAAGATATAACATTTTAAATTTTTGGTGAAGAATCAAGAACAAGTGGGTCACAATTGTGAAGTGGAACGAAATTTATTGGATCATTTAAACTTTTTTGTAATAATAAAACTGAAAAGTGGGGCTTGCTAAATTATTCGGCCCCTTGCATTAATACTTTGTTGCGCCACCTTTTGCTGCGATTACAGCTGCAAGTCTCTTGGGGTATGTCTCTATCAGTTTTGCACATCTAGAGACTGAAATTCTTGCCCATTCTTCCTTGCAAAACAGCTGGAGCTCTTTGAGGTTGGATGGAGAGCATTTGTGAACAGCAGTTTTCAGCTCTTTCCACATATTCTCAATTGGATTCAGGTCTGGACTTTGACTTGGCCATTCTAAGACCTGGATATGTTTATTTTTGACCCATTCCATTGTAGATTTTGCTTTATGTTTGGGATCATTGTCTTGTTGGAAAATAAATCTCTGTCCTAGTCTCAGGTCTTTTGCAGACTCCAACAGGTTTTCATCCAGAATGGTCCTGTATTTGGCTCCATCCATCTTCCCATCAATTTTAACCATCTTCCCTGTCCCTGCTGATGAAAAGCAGGCCCAAACCATGATGCTGCCACCACCATGTGTGACAGTGGGGATGGTGTGTTCAGGGTGATGAGCTGTGTTGCTTTTACGCCAAACATATCGTTTTGCATTGTTTCCAAAAAGTTCGATTTTGGTTTCATCTGACGAGAGCACCTTCTTCCACATGTTTGGTGTGTCTCCCAGGTGGCTTGTGGAAAACTGTAAACGAGACTTTTTATGGATATCTTTGAGAAATGGCTTTCTTCTTGCCACTCTTCCATAATGGCCAGATTTGTGAAGTGTTCGACTGATTGTTGTCCTATGGACAGACTCTCTCACCTCAGCTGTAGATCTCTGCAGTTCATCCAGAGTGACCATGGGCCTCTTGGCTGCATCTCTGATCAGTCTTCTCCTTGTTTGAGATGAAAGTTTAGAAGGACGGCCGGGTCTTGGTAGATTTGCAGTGGTCTGATACTCCTTCCATTTCAATATGATCGCTTGCACAATGCTCCTTTGGAATGTTTAAAGCTTGGGAAATCTTTTGGTATCCAAATCCGGCTTTAAACTTCTCCACAACAGTATCACGTACCTGCCTGGTGTGTTCCTTGGTCTTCATGATGCAGAACCCTGAGACTATCACAGAGCAGGTACATTTATACGGAGACTTGATTACACACAGGTGGATTCTATTTATCTTCATCAGTCATTTAGGACAACATTGGATCATTCAGAGATCCTCAATGAACTTCTGGAGTGAGTTTTCTGAACTGAAAGTAAATGGGCCGAATCATTTTGCACGCCCAACTTTTCAGTTTTATTATTACAAAAAAAGTTTAAATGATCCAATACATTTTGTTCCACTTCACAATTTTGACCCACTTGTTGTTGATTCTTCACCAAAAATTTAAAATGTTATATCTTTTTGTTTGAAGCCTGAAATATGGCAAAAGGTTGAAAAGTTCTAGGGGGCCGAATACTTTCGCAAGGCACTGTCTGCTGAACCTTGTAGCTCTTTAAAAAGATTTCTGGCCTCTCAGTGGCTTTCCTCACCATACAGGCAGCCTAAGGCACTTCTATGGGGCCCCTGAGAAGAATAGGCTCAATCTAGATTGGTCTCTCTCATCCCTACTGCATTAAGGATGGAGCCATTTTGTGCCTTGAGGACACTACTTAGAGTCAGCACCGTCAAAGTATGTCAGATGGTGCAAGCAGTTCATGAGTATTGAGACCCTACACGGGAATGTGGTCTCGAATGGGACTTCAATGTTAATATAAAAGGAAGATGAAACTGTACTCCACTCCTATGGAAGCACCAGGACCTACAATTACGGGTGGCTAGGAGTGTCGAGGTGTCAAAAATCACCAGAAAGGAACCTCATTTATAATGTTTCTATGGGGCATCCCCAGGGTTCCTCGAGCCCACAAAAGGAAATTATTTTCTCGGCCCAACTCCCATGTCATTATTTAGGTCTAATAGGTTTTTATTAAAAGCAATACCCTAATGGTAAGTTACTGATTACAAAGGCAGCTCCAAACGTTTTTTTTGTCCTCCTAGACCTGTGGGGTTTCTCGAGCCCACCAAAGGAAATTATTCTCAAGGCCCAATTCCCATGTCATTAATAAGGTCTAATAGTTTTTTATTAAACGAAATAGACCCTAGTGGTAAGTTATTGCCTCCAAAGGCAGCTCAAAATGTTTTTTTTTTCTTCTAGACCTTTGGGGCCCACTATAGTATCAGAACCTAGGCTCAATGGAGGATCCTCTGGTGGGCCAGTCTGACACTGGGCACCACTTCTTCTATGTTCATAACAGTCTCTTTAGTTTCTGAACAGAGAATTAGAACATTAAATTCCCTTCAGATCTGCGGTCTCCTGAATTCAAAGGGTAGCTGTGACTACCTTAAATGAATGAACAATTAATAGGTTGGCATGAACAGTAATGTGTTCCCCTTCCTTTGCATTAGTCTTGATATATAAGCAGTGCATGGTGGACATTACTCAAGACTGAATTTCAGATTTCTCCATGCATCTGCCCATACACCTCTTAGAAAGGTTCCTTGTGTTCTATGTACAAAATAATATGATAAGAGCATTTATGGAATAAATTTACGGAATAAACATTTTAAGTATTGTTTTACTATTATAATAAAACACTAGCCTCTTTCAATTTTGGGTTACTGGGTGTTTGTTTCCACTGAACATTGGAGACTAAGACCTGAAGTTGACAGTAAGGGTGTGAGACTGGAAAGTGGATGCCGTTCAAAACCAGTTTACTTTTATGACCACATCAGAATGTTTCCCGCACGTCTTTTGTACACAACCATGCTGTACTGGAAAGGGCTATCAGTAGGAAGATGTTGTTCCAAGGTTCTGCAGCCTGCGGCACTTGGAGTGTTCTCAAAGTGCTAAATGAAACCTGTGATTTTGATTTGGCTACTATACTAGAGTTACATAAGTTCAACCATGGACAATGACTTTTTGAAGACCCCTATAATATCCTTTTATACTTTAGTAAAACTAGCTGCCCATAGGAAATCAGCTATAGACAGCCTCTACGCTGTGAATCTTCCAGATCTAGGACAATGTTACAATTGAGCCAAACGGTCTCAAAAATGTTCACTCCTGTATTGATATAAAAGGTCCCAATGGAATTCCCAACAGGGTAACTCGAGTTCAGTGACATTTATATAGAGAGTCTTGGCTCTAGAGTAATATGGTCATAAACTTTCCCCTTAACTTTTTTACTCAAAAAGTTGACAATGAATATGCCGGTGGCTAAAAATAAAATCCATGCATCCACAAATTGGCAAGCTTAAAACCCGTTTCATAAAAAGTGTATTCAGTTTTTAATTTTGATGCCCATCAATGTCCATGATAACTGTTGTTTTTGTAACATCTTGGACCTCGAGTCTATGCAGAAGCTGTAGGGTACGGCCAAGCGTTCAGGTTTCCTGGTGCAGGTTTGGAAGCCAAAATCAGGAGTGGATCATAAAAGGAGAGAAACCATAAAGGATGGATGGGACGTCTTCTCTTGTTTGAAATTATTCCTGGTTTTGGCTTCAAAAACTGCACCAGGAAACCTGAACATGTGGCTGTAACCTCAGACGTGTTCAATTATTTCCATTCTTCTGCAAAATGGAGCAGCCTTGAATCTCATATCACCATTTGAGCTGTGAGACATATCTGCATGGAGTTTTTAAGGGTTTTTAAGGCTCCTGATACTGATGACCTATCCTCGTCAATATCTGATCATTAAGGGCTCAACACCCCGCACCCATACTGATCAGATGTTCCCTTTAGCCTCTGGCTCCTGAACTAGCTCTTGAACGAAACAGGAAGCACAGCTCCGCGCAAAGTGTTGTCGCCGTGCTGGGTTACTGCTACCATTGAAGGGAATAGGAGTTGAGCTACAGTAACCCAGCACCACCATTACCCAAAATGGACCTGTGCTTCCTGTTGCATTCAAAGTGTTGCAGGGATTGAGGGAATATGGGATGTTGGGCCCTCAATGATCAGATATTGATGACCTGAGGATAAATCATCAATAACTAGAACCTGGAAAAAACCCTTCAAGTATAACTTTTGTTCCAGCACTTCAGGCATCTCAAGATGCCTTGAATTGTAGGTCACATAATAGGTCACATTGAGCTGACTTTGGAGATGAACAGAACATCTTAAGATTTCATGTCAAGGTGTCTCTCAACTGACCCACTTCATACTGAGCATCATGACCTCCCCTTAATGCTATCATACTTGCTACAAACAGAGTGAAAGGTTTCCTGGATTAATTTGCAATACATTTGGAACCTTCAGGGTCAGAAAGGCCTCTCAGGAAAACTGCTGACACAAGTTCTGATCGGTATGACAAAAGCTGCAAAGAAAGTATCTGAAGTTCTTCATTGATATCTTATGTAGAGAACAGTGGTGATCATTACTGGGGGCACAAAAGAGGTTGCACTATAGATGCCTGAGGCCCAATATGGCCCACCATGTATCTGGAGCTATACATTTTGGGGATGTGCTACTGTTTTCAGGGGTCTATGTACCTTGTTTCCCACAAAATAAGACTTACCCTGATAATAAGTCCTAGTGCTATTTTGCCCTGTTTTTGGAGCAGGCTTAAAATATAAGCCCTACTCCAAAAATAAGCCATAGGTACATTGAGGATACACTGAGAATAGGGTTACGGTCCAGGCCTAGGGGGGGGGCACAGCACGCAAGTGATTTTAATGGCCAGTCAGGGCCTCTCTGCTGGTGGCGCTACATGCGCAATGCTGCGTACTATAGTACGCAGAGCTGCACAGTTAGTTACCGATACACACCCTTATACCCATACCCTATCCGGCGCTGCAAGACCTCTCCCCTGTGATGATCCCGCGAGACGTGACTTCAGTGCCGAGTCTCGCGGGATCAAGCTGGTTGACGGGATGATGCAGCGCACGCCGGATGACAGGATTGGGTGAGAAGAAGAAGTCCGGAGTGGAGTTGAGGTAAGTATATTTTTTGTCTGTGTGTGCACAGGGGCTCGGGGCAAAAAAATTACATACCAGTATGTATTCCAAGGGGCCAAAAATGACATATATTCAGTGGGGGCAAAAATGACATATATATTCAGTGGGGGCAAAAATGACATATGTTCAGTGGGGGGCAAAAAAGATATACCGGTATATATTCAGTGGGGGCAAAAATGAAATATATGTTCAGTCGGGGCAAAAATAAGACCTACCCCGATAATAAGCCCTAACCCTTTTTTCAGAGATAAAAAAGAAATAAGACCATGTCTTATTTTCGGGGAAACATGGTACCACTATTTGTGGGTGCTAATTATAGTTATGATGCTATTTTTTAAGCACAGTATTTAAGGTCACCATACCATGCAGTAGGTATAGTACTAGGGGCAGATGGAGTAACCACAGGCACAAAATTGTGGGTGTCAGTAGGCAACTCAAATCTTGGACATTTCCCCCCTTCAGATACCATGGTTAATTGTGACCATGTCATCTGAGGGGTCATTTAGAGGGAGGGGGGCACCTCTGATGAGCAAGAGCAAACAAGATCACTGAAATGTGTTTGTTGCAATGCAGACTTAGTATGGCTGCCAGCCTTGTGAAGGCTCCCAAGCCTGCCTTGGTATACTTCCTATTAAAGGGCATCTTTAAAATCACCTCCTTACCCCATTTCACAAATAAACTAAAAAAAAATCATAATTGGCATCACTGCATCAGAAAATGTCTGAGCTATTAAAATATAAAAGTAGGTATCCCATCCCAGCAAAAAAGTTTTTTGGTCACTTAATCCTCCCATTAATTGAATAAAAATTAATAAAAAAGTCATAAATATCCCAAAAATGATATTAATAAAAACTACAGATTGACCACAAAAAAATTAGCCCTTGCCCAGGTCCATAGAAATGTAAAAGAGTTATTGGTGTCAGAATATGGTTATGATTTTTTTTCATTTTTTTTAAGTAGTAAAACATAAGAAAAATCATATAAATTTGGTTTTACTGTAATCATATCGACCGGTAGAATAAAGGTGTCATGTTTACCATGCTTTACATAAGAAACCTGAAAAGCAATGGTGTCATTTTATTTTTTATTTCAGCCCCATTATTAATTTGCTTCCAGCTTCCAAAGTACATCAAATGAAATATTAAATGGTGCCATTAGAAGGCTTGACAACTTGTCCTTCATAAAACAAGCTCTTATACATCTATGTGAACGGAAAAATAAAAAAGAGCTTTTGGAAGGCAGGAAAAAAACTGTGCAGCCAAAAGGGGTTAATAAATGTAAAGGTCCCCTACTCAAGACCCTCATGTATTAACAAGAGATAAAAACAACTACAAAGACTGTCTCTCCCTCTGGAGGACCTGGCATGGAATACATGAGCAATCCAATAATTTCAATAGGTATCTTGTGATCCTCCTGTCGTGGCATTAAAGTGGCATGGAACACCACCTGGTTAACCTGTAGATCATAGTTAGGACGACTGAGGGTCCTAGTAGTAGAACACACTATGATCAGCATATCATCTAGAGACTCTTCTGACAAAAAGAGATTGTCCACAATAGATTTAATGTGACATAAAAAGTTGGTGACAAAAGAAACATGATTTTCTACATTTTTGGCCATTTCGACCATATTGGGTTCCAAAATAGCTGCTAATAACAGCTTATTAAGTATGTAGGTTCATTGAAATAATGATTGCCCTGATGGTAGCCAAGTTGGTCTTCACTGAGTTTCCACCTCTAATACGCTACATATTCATCACAATGAAACCAATGCAACTGATACATGACCCCTGGTGGATCTGAGGCTGTTAATGCCAATAATGATCCTTCTACCGGGCTTCAAGCCAACGCATATCGTACATCTTGGATATCTGATATTAAGAGTTGGACTGTTTCCACTTTGCAAGAATATAACTGACTTGCCCACAATATATTTAATTTCACTTCCAGGACAGTTGTATTATTTCTTCTATTAAAAGGCCCAAACCAAATGTATCAAAAATCATTCTCCTAGAAAGATTGCATCTAGGAAATCTATACATAAATGTAAAATAAAGTCTGAGGGTCAAAGTGTTCCTCATCTATAACAACCAAAAGCCTCAAGGTAAAGATGTATGGAAACAGTAGGCAGCCAGTGACAGCCGGACTTTTCCAGCCTAATTATAGACTATTGGAGAAAAGCGAATGAGGTTATACTCTAAATACATTAAGTGGAGTTTTGGATAATATCCACAACCTTATTCCAATTATCACGGATCAAGAAGCCAGAGAGAAAAGTGAGATGTATTTGGAGAACTTTTGAAACCAATTTCAATCCCTCAAGAATGAACCGTAATAACAGAGACTTACGGCACATAAACAACTGTGATAAAGGCTTAGGCAGTCAAAAGTAGAGTTCCTTCAAAAATACCTTTGATCATCTAAACTGTTTACTACAGATCCACAACTATAGTAATGCTTTACTAACCCCTGTGAAGTTTGAGAATCCCACCAATATGACTTCTGACCATTACTTTTTTCTGGTCCATGATGGTACAAAAATAAATGATTTACATCTTATCATTTAGGATATGACTTTCTAGAATAATCCAAGAACAAGGTTTTGAGGCGAGAGTGAGCATTATGATGGTTAATGGGTCTTTGAATAATATGGTAGAAGAATGGTCCACCACTGGTGGATTTGTATTCATCCAAATCTGTGAAACAATTCATTTTTCAAGTCTCCTAAAGTCTTGTATGTTCTTCGCCCCGGAAGCCACAATACTTTTACCATTTGATATTAATAAAGCTATATTATTTATATATAAATTAATAAAGCTATATGGTAAACTTAAAGAGGACTCAAAATTACGTGACACTGCAAATGGGTTTTCTGTACATTTCCTGCGTGTATGATGCTAAAAGGTCGAAAAGTCATCAAGTATGTTGATGAATTCTGTATGTAACTTACTCTAAGAGGTAATAGGCCATATCAACTAGTTTCTAGTTGGGGCTGTTTACACCCTCCCTATAGGGAGTGGTTAGATCAGAATTCAGTGTAGAGACAGTGGATGTCTAGTTAGTGTAGTGTGCTGAGACAGCAGAACACACCCCTGAAGAAAAAGCAAAAAAGCTTAACACCAGCGTAAGTGGAGGATGAACACTGCCCCAACCAATACCAGCCAGCAGAACCTCAGAGCCAGGGGTGAAAGGATGCGCCCTTCCCATCACTGCAAGGCCCAGGGAGTATCTGAACTATGAGTACCAGTATTCCCATCCTCCAAACCACCCCTGCTGCACATGTACTGAAACAGGTGTTAACCAAAAAGGATATTAGGAGCAAGAAAAGTTTACCAAGATTTTGAGAATAGATTGCCAGCACCCGGTCCAGTCAGTTTTGTATATTTTGCAGGACGGTCTACCGGCATGGGTGGAGATTTTGGTCAAGAAAAAAATGATCTCTTTAGATTATCCATTAATGGATTATCCAGGATTTTGATAGTTATGGCCTATCCTCAGAAGCCCCCTTTGATCATGCCATGGTCATGAACCATTAAAATCAAAGGTTTATCAGCTGGGATCGGAGCTTTCTCTGACCCTGGCTGTGGGGCAGGAGCCTGAGCTATGAACCAAAACTGTTAGCAACAACTGGGTCTTCAAGCAAGAAAGCTCCAGACGATACCAGATCCACTCTACTGGAGCAACATCAAAAGATGTTGCTGCAGATTGAGGACCCAGTATCAAAAGAGAAAGGTTTAAAAGAAAAAAATCCTAACTCATTCTATCTGCTCAGTCTTTCTCTTCTGGTCTTCTATACTAGAAACAAATTTAGATTCTTATACTTTACGGATAAGCAGATGTCAGATTATAGGAATTCACTTTCTAATTATTGCTGGAATACTAAAATATTCAGTATACAGTATGTGCGTCATTCCATAACATTTCATTAAATTCACATTCATAGCGCAGGGTATTTTAAAAATAATTTTTAAATAATCGTTCAATGGCCTGAAGCTGCAGAGCAGTTAATTCAGGCAGCCGTCTGCAAACACAAACGCATTCAGATAATTTGGTATGCCAGCGAACTTATCCATTTAGAATCTGATCGATAGGGTAATTACTATCTGTTGAGTCTAGCAGTGTCCATTTAGTGGGAGATGTCATGGAGATGACCCTTTTTCTAAGCATTTCCTGTGACTAAATCTCCTGTTTTCATTTCATGAAAGACACTGGGAATCATTTGAGAGATTAGTCAGGCAGGTTGTAGAGTGAGGATGGCGGTGAGACGTGCAGAACTTGACTTACCGGCAGCTATAACCTCATTTTATAACACGGGGATTATCTAGATAAACAGCATGTGTCTGCTTAGACAGGGGAATGTGTTGCAGATGGGTTAACCCTTTTGTGGATTAAATAAATTGGAATTTTTTAAAAGGAGAGTGTACATCAAGGGCTAATTAAAAGGAGCTTTTTACAAGTCTGGTAAAAGCTATCATTAGTCTCCCCACTGCTCCACCACCGGTCAAAGTTAGACTGGCCTACCAGTCTGACCAGAAAATTCTCTGGTGCGCCAAGGCTCTAATACCATAGTGGAGCCCAAAGATCCTGGACAAAAATTCAATTTTCATCACTTTTCACTAGGGTCTATGTCTTTCTGTTATACTCTATTAATGATATAGGAGTTGGTCCTTGAGAATAAGTTTCTCTGGTGGGCCCAAGCAACCCTAGTCCAACACTGCACTTGTTCCAAGTTCTCCATTGCATAGTTGTCAACATATCCTACAATATTTAAGCCCAACCCTCAGGATCACTCATATCAGCCCTTATGACCAGCCCAAAATGCTCAGGAAACTCCTATAAGCCCTATAAAGTTAACAAAATACAGACTTCTGCAAAGCAACTTTTGCAAGTCCAATGATCATACCCCTTGGCCAGTAATGGTAGTGGTGGTGGGAAGTAGTCAGTGTTGGACTGTCGTTCATTGGGCACACGAGAGCAAATTATTCTGAGGGTCCACCTTCCATTTATACACAACATTGCAATCTATGTTATCATTGTGCACATGGGACATCTCATCGATAAAGTCTAAAAGGTTCACTAAGAATCAACTCGTAGGAAATAGACCTTAGTGGTTCTAACGTCAGCTTCAAATGAGCTTCTCATCTGCTGGGATTTTTGGAACCATTACTGTGTAAGAGTCTACACCTACTGGTGGATCCTCTGGTATGTGATCTGGTAAGTCTGTCTAGTCCTGGATCTAGAACTCGTGCATGACAGCAGATCACGTCCAGAGATAGTTTCTATTGAGTTAGCTTTTATTGCCTTAATTAGGAGAAACATGGTTCTGCAATACAAATTATCAATATATCTTTTGGACAACCATTGATCAGATTGAAGGTGAAAAATCGACAAGCCAATGGCAGTGAGTTTTGTTTTGGGTTGCCCAGGTGATATACTGATCAAAAAAGGGACAATCTTGGGAATAAAGGGGGGTGAAGTTTGCAGTTGGTGGTGGAACGGCCTCCACTGGGTGTTATATAACTGATCATGCCTTGACCAAGTAATGATATCTTTAGCGCTTGAGGGAACCATTAATGAACAAGAAAATAGAAGTTTTTATAAAGCCCCTCAAAGAAAAGCTAAGTCGTAAGGTAAGATGATACATCTTAAGAAGCTTTCAAAACAATCTTTTGAGTATAGGGATCCATATACAAGATATAACTGAATGGCTTTGAAACTTTACATTTCAAATACTGTAGAGAGTCTGTTTCGGGCAATCTGCACAATATTGTAAGAGAACTAAATTTACGTAAACCTTTGTATGTCAAAGCTGCTGGAAAACAACATTAAGATGCAAAATATGATTTCCAATCCAGGAATCCAAAACCAGAGAACATAATGTGAACTCGAAGAGATTATGAAAATAAAGATTAGTATTGGAAACCAAATTGCAAACAGCAGCCAGGAAACTGTTTAATATACATTGAGGGGAATTTAACGTCTTCCGATTTTCATCTAGAGTATGACTATAAGGGAGAATTACCCATGAAAATGTTATGTTAACCATCATATGGCCTGGACTAGAAGCATTCGCCAACATCTTAAGTCACACCTCCATTATTTACCCTACAAAGATGATGGAATGTTTTTAACTACAACTTGATGGGTCCTCCATTCTGATAAATAGAAGTTGGTCAGAGGACTCTGTCTCTATGCAACAGTAGAGCAAAGGGGTTGTCCAAAATGGACAATCTACTCAAAGGAAAAATGTACCCTTTAAAGGGAAAATAATCTCCTGACATGTAAGAAATTCCTTCGGTGGAGGCCTTGGCCACCACCACCACCTTCCAGAACCATTGGCTGTGCTCAGGGGAGGACTGGGAACTTAAATTGGCCCTGAAAAAATACTAAAAGTGGCCTCGTTTGGTAGTTGGGTCCAAATTGATGGAAGGCAGGGCCAGCAATACCATATTGTTGCACATTATACCACCCCAACAGAGGCAAATACCACAGTGCAGGACAAAATTCATCACCAAAAACTTCCACTGGCTGGTTGTGAGGAGAGCCCAAATGGCTCCCTGGGCGTCGGCTCACTGGGAAATTTCCCTGTAAGGTCTATGGCCAATCCTGTGCTGCTCAGGCATTTTATTTACAAAATGTTACGTTCCATGGTTTTCAGTGGACATTTGTTAGATATGTCTCATGATAGGAAGCTCTGAATGTTGCTGAACAAAGGTCAGTGGTCTGTTATTTAGGACATCAAGGGAGTTCTAAACTCATTGAGGACATTTATCAAAATTGGTGCAAAAGAAAACTGTCTTAGTTGTCCATATGGTGGTGGTGGTTCTATTTACCACTACTGTGTTTACATCCATACATAGTGACAGCTGTGAAGACAGGCCGCCTTTTGATTCCCACTATATTTACCTCTATGCGCCGCCTACTTTGGAGGGCTCGGTCTTAGGGGCGGGGCTTACAGAGGCTGGTCCCTGCCCTCGCTCCTGATTGGCGCTCTTGGCGTGCCATTCACACCCCATGGGAGGGGCTTCTTGCTCTTAAGGTCTGGCTGTGGAGCGCGTGTCCACGGCCAAACCAGTGCCGCATGCTACTTCACAGCTCACCTTTGAAAATGCGCTGTACTTATCTGCTACATGAATATTGGGCTCCTGATTATACTCTGTTGTAGAAACGCGTAGAGCCAGTTTAATCTTTGTCTATTACCACAGGGTCTATAGTGTTGGAAGCTAGTGGTGCAATCCCCTTTCCATCTGGGCCAGTGGGAAGTTGTTTGGAGCCCTCCTGCACCTGGAGTTGTCTCCTACCCCCAAAGGCTGTAACTTGGATTGATTATGGGGATGCACCTGCTGAATATACCTGCTACCTAGCAGCTTAGGTGCTCCTTATGGAGAATTTTTACCTCTCTTTCCCTTCATCACCCGGACCTGTGGGGTGTTGTTTGGAGCGCTCCTCTTAATGGGGGCATGCTATTACCGGGTTGTAACATGGACGATGTTATGGGATAATTGAGGATGGGCAGGATACCTTTCCCACTTCACCATCAGTTTTGGTAGACTCCTGTATTTGTGGACAAGTGTATAAGGGGTGTTCATCTATTGATGGTAATTACCTCCATCAAACCCCTACTTTGATGTTGTCCGCCTGCTGTGAGTACGGCTGGGTTACTCGGTGAGGCTTCACCAGGCCCTGGGTCTGTTCATGGCAGTAATTTAGACTTGTTTACACATTGACCTTTTCAGGGATCCTGGGTGTTTGTACTGCCTCCTCCTCGCTTACAGGCTAGTGCACGCTCTGGTTACTTACCTGGCTGTGCCTCCCTTGCTGGATGGCTTCAGCCTGTAGCAGAGAACGACTTCCATTTGTTTAATTTTTGCCTACATTGTTTGGGGTGTTTTTTGTTTTCCTTTTAATAGTGATTCAATAAAGTATTATTGTTTTTAGCGTCTGTATAGGCAGTGATAGTATCTTAGTTGCCCATACCAACCAATCAGATTCAACCTTTTAATTTTCAGAACTCCTTTGGAAAATGAAAGGTGGAATCTGATTGGTTGCTATGGGCAACTAAGCCATTTTTCATTTGCACCAGTTTTGATGAGTCACTCCCATTGATTCTAGCAATATAATGGTAATCCTTATAATCCTTAACGTGCATCGATGACCTGTCAAATGAACACTTTTGGGTGGCCTTTCCTTTTAATTAAATAATAAGGGTTTCATTAAAGAGGTTTTCCAGGAATATCCTAGGCCATGAATATCTGATCGATAGGGGTTCAACACCCGCAATCCCCATCAATCAGAAGAATGATGGCACTTACTGTTTCTTATTCTAGATACACATATGTGGATATGATTGGCCTGCAGTACCAGCCACAGGAAGGGGTCACATCCCCTTTGTTCGATAGATTGGTGGAGATCCATTAGAAAACCCATCAAGCAGAAGAATGAAGGAACCAAGGCACTTGCTGTTTGTTCTTCTAGACACTGTGAATAGTGCTGTTCTACACTATCAGGCACATCCACAAGTAGAGGCCACTACCCATTTATTCTGTTAATCCCCCCCCACCCCTTCACAGCTCACACAATAATGACTTTTCTTAAGAATAGTCCATTAACAGAAGTAGAAAGAGATATCAGAGAGCCCCAATTCAAGAATGATATATGGGCCTCATGGGCTATGGGCTTCTCGAACAATTAGAAACCTATGGGCCATAAAAATTGATTAGCTCAGTCACTTATATGTAGTCTAATGAACAGTAGGAAGCTATTTGTAAGATGCCAATGCACGTATGATATGTCCACCCCTAGACCTAAATATTCCTTTGGTCACCAGAACCTCTGCCTTGGCCATTTCGTCAAACCATATTCACCGTTGGGTGTTCCTGGCAGCTTGACCACTTGGGTACCTGTGTTGTTATAGGCCGTAGGTACCATATGTGCTCTATAAGATCTCCCTATATAGACTTGTGTATAAGACTGGCAGCTTTGTTAAATGCATTTACACAGCACAAGCTTTTCTGGACATATCTTCTAAGTCGTGCTGGCATGAAAGCAGTTAAACCCTGTGAGTGTGATGGACATTATCCAGAACTTCAAACCGCTGGTTCCAAGCCTGGCACAATAAACATTAAAGTTAATTTGTGGTGCTCTTTACTTGATGAGTGGTGTGTGCATGGCTGATTCACATCTCGTGTAGTAACCAGACCTCTCACTGTATATAATTTATAATGTTTACATGCTTCCAGAACCCTCCTGATTTGCTGCATACATCCCACATTCTGCGGTTTCTATATAACTCCCCAGATTTCAGTGCCGTCATTTTCCATTTCGTACAAATTATTTTGATTCAATCAGTGCGAATGGGAGGGATCATTAACAGCAGCCGGCCAAGGTGCGAAAGGTGACTCTTCTATAGTTGTGTATGTATACGTGAATCTCTGTATACTGTGATATCTATACATATAACATTTCCTGAAAGCATTATTCCATGAACATCACTTGTTTCTATATGACCTACAACAGGGGTACTGAACTGGCAGACTGCTGTCCGAATCTGGATTGAGGACACCAGCTGTCTGGACTCCCTGCAGCCGCAACCGGATGGCAGTGGGCACCCCTTTAAAGGGGTCTTCTGAGACTTTTATACTGATAACCTATCTTCTGGATAGGTCATCAGTACAAGTATATCGTAGGTGGGGGTTGGACACCCAGGGCCCCTGCACATTAGCAGTGTGAGAAGGTACCAGAGATTTAAATAGCGCCACAGCCCTCTCGCAGCTTTCCCTAGGCCGGTGACAACACGTTCATCTGGCCTAGGGGCAGTCAGTCCCATTGAAGTGAATAAGGCTGAGCTGTGACACCAGGTACAGCCACTATACAATGTACAGCTCTGTGCTTGTTGAGATCAGAGATAGCCACGTCGCTGGTACCTTCTCAGCTGATCCTGGATGGTCCTGGATGTTGGACTCCCATCGATCAGATACTGATGACCTATCCAGAGGTTTTCATGGGCCCATAGACTATAATGTCTGTGAGATATCCGTAATCCCAGACATAAACAGGGCATGCCTCCATGGTGTCACCACCGAGCCATGGTCCGTGGAAAACCACTGATGTGTAAATATACACATATAAGTCAATGGATATGCGTGCTGTCTGTGGAGACCACTGAAAAGTGAACCAAGCATAAGGATCTAAATAAATTCATCCAGGCTCTCTATCGACATATTTGCCATGAGCTCCATGTGTTGGAGCAAATCCCCACAACAATATAAATGAATTAATGACACGGCCTGGTTACCTTTTGTATTTTATTCAAGCAGGACTCGATCTGGTTCCAAATAGTTAATTTGACAATCCTTGGAGATTTGCTAATGATTCTCGGTTATGTGAGCCTCCATTCATAATGTTGGGTCGGTAATACATTTTCAGGGCACATCTTCAGACGTATTATGACTGGAAGTGATCTTGACAGCAAATGGAAGATTGTCTTTCTCCTTAGTGAAGGCCCCGGAGTGTTCCCTCCATGCGACCTCCTCAGACCTTGGCTCTACATTAGACTTATTGTCCTGAGAGAAGATTCAGTTACGGCACCCAATTCATTTCGTATAGTGCTCTGTACTTTATGCTCGTTGGCAGCTAACTTGTAAAATTTTATTACTACTCCTTTTTTTTTTGTTTCCTTGATGGAAAACAATTATTCTATCATCAGCTGTGCGTACAGCTGCATTTCTTGATATATGAATTGCTTATTTTCCC
This sequence comes from Rhinella marina, assembly GCA_900303285.1. NCBI lineage: Eukaryota > Metazoa > Chordata > Amphibia > Anura > Bufonidae > Rhinella > Rhinella marina. Next base: position 825,098 of record ONZH01002718.1, on the reverse strand, counting down.
TTCCTATATCACCAATTAGTCAAAGTACAGCCGACATATGTAGTATGTGTTTTCTGTGTGATTTATTTGCATCCGAGCCAATGACGTCACAGACCATAGGATAAGGGAACGGTGGATTCTCAACATTATCATGTCCAACATACAGCACGATGTACATTGCAGGTCCAACGTTTTCTGCTGATTAATTTCAGAATATATAGCAGATGAAACAGAGCTTCATGTGTCCTGCATAGACATGGAGTTAAAGGCCATAGACACCTTTTGGGTTTTTTTTTTTATTACTGCATTCGACTTATTTTGGGTTAAATATTATTTTATCAGTTGGTCTTAATTAAGGATTTTCAAATTTTCAACAGTTTTTCTTCTGGAGGTTTCACTTTCAGTAGATTTGCAGACTAGCAGGCTCTCTGCTTCCCGCTGAATCCGCCAAAATATTGCTCTGTCGGCTGGATCTGTAGCCCTTATCTCTGAACTCCTGACAGCTCATTAACACTCATTTTAGCTACATTTTTAGCCCACATTGGAAAATACCTTGTTCACATTTCTGTGTCTGACGTCCGTGAAAAAAATCAGTTATGTTTCATCTATGAATATATCCATGAAGGATCCATGTTTGGTCTGTGTGTCTGTATTTTTTGCCCTGCATGTGCCATCCATATTCAATAAATTTCAAAAGCATCTCCTGTAAAAAATGGACCTAACATGGACCAAACACCGATGCCATACGACCTGTGATATTCATGGACCCATAGACTAAAGGGACATTACGGACCAAAGTAGTGCACACCTCTGTGATTTTTTCAATAAAAAAATGAATGATGTGTGAACAGACACATTACAATCAATGATTATGTGTGCTGTCTGTGGAAAATACGGACAGTGCAAGTCAGTGAGAAATGGAATTGTGAATCTTAGTCTTAGGGGCCGTTCAGACGGCCGTGTTGTTGCGGATCCGCAATTTACCGAGCACACATGGTCGGCACCCCATACAAAATGCCTATTCTTGTCCGCAATTGTGGACAAGAATAGGACATATTCTATATTACTTCGCAGAGCCGCGGCTCTCAGCGATGTAATGCCGGCCATTGTAATTGTGGAATAGATGCTGACCCATTCACACGGTCATGTGAATGGGCCCTTAGTCTCCAAATGTACTGAACCTGAAAGTTGCAGAACGGTTGAAAATTTTTACTAAAGACCAATTGAAAGAATGATTTTTAGGCCAAAGTGAGTAAAAGGCAAAAATTAAAAAAAAAAATGCCCCCAAAAAAGTCCATAGTCTTTAAGTGATAATTTGCACCAGTAGGGGGAGCTCAAGAGCTTTCTGTACATTAGCTTATTTACCTTTAAGCAGTGGAAGGTTGAGGTGTTTCCAAACAGTGGAATCCTAGAATAAAACCGGTTCCCAGTTCAAGCCAAAGAAATACATCGGAGACGGTCCATTTTCTGAAAAGGTAATCTGAGTAGGGTATTCTGCTTAAAAAAGGGCAGAAATTGGTTCTTACTTCCAAACAGATCGTATAAGGGGTCATCTCATCAAGATAGCCCCTTTTACACTGAGGGTGACCCAGTGATCATTTGATTACTGTGGATCTAGCCTGAGAAATCCCCAGCAATCAGCTGTTGGATAGGCCGGGTCTGGCAGAGTCACTCTTTCTTAGCATGTCCCTGCTGTAGTTAATAGAGTGGTCTCTAGCAATTCAATCCCTTTATGATGTCCTTAAAGGCGGTTTACTGGTACGTGTATATTGATGGTCTATGCTCATGTCCGGAGCTGGCAACTGCAGTGCTACTCCCAAGGAAGCAAATGGGAGTAGAGGTCCAGTAATCAGCTCCGTCCATTAAACAATGGACAGAACTGTGTTATTCCAGTGCCAACTTCTTGAGCTGGAGTTACTGAAGAACAGCTGATCAGTAAAGGAGGGATGTTGGACCCTTAACAATTAAATAATGATGGCCTATCCTAAGGGATGGCCTATCCTAAGGGATGGACAAATCTTTAAGACCTAATAGGACATATGGTCTTCTTGATAAGACCTCTCTTCCCCCCTATCCATTTTGCACCATCTTGTTTGTCAGACATTTATGGCCCTTTTAAAGGGATTTTCCAGGAATGAAATACTGATGATCTCTCGTCATGTCATCAAGATAAACTTGGTGGTAGTCTGACTCTCCCCTGTCTCCATTCCCTCAGAGATTCAGCTGAAGATCTTATCAGCTGTATTCAGGATCATAATCCCTGACAAGCAGAGCAGAGAGGAGGATGAGGCAGCTCTTTACCTCAGTATTGTGAAGTAAATTGTCCTGCTGTTTGATCAGGACAGGTTTTGTGACACGAATAGGATGGCGGCCATTTTATTTCTCCTATTGATTGCTACCTAGCAAAACGAGCCATTATAACTAATGAAAGGTATTTGGGAATATATTTATAATAAAGTAATATTTAAGTATTTTTAATCATTTTACTTTCTCAATTCCTGGGGAAACCCTTTAAAAGACTCTTCCAGTGATGATTCTGCAGAGAATAGTATTTTTGCATTGACCCACATGAGAGTTATAGTAATAACCAATATGGATGGGGAATAATTCGATGTTTGTGTCTTTTTTGAACATTGAACTGAATCAGATCTGATCATGACTTGATCTTGATACACTAGGTTGGTGCTTATTAAAAATGATAAGTATTATAAAAATGAAATGTCCCCATAAAACCTATAATTCTTATAATTTTTTTTTTCTAAATGTCATTTTGTCATTTTCTAAGACTGAGCGACAAACAACACCTGGAATCCACAGAGTAGGTAATGTTAATTACAGGTACATGGAACCCTTGTCAGTCCTTAATTGACTCAGTCCCATATGGAGGAGGAAGGGTACCTGTGTTATCCACACTGTCAAGTCTAATGTTTGCCACAATCTTACTGAAGTCAGTGGGGGACTTCATCTGTCATCTTGAATCAGTGATACGGTCTTGGAGGCAGTCACAGCCATACTAGCAGGTGTATACAAAGGAACTCTGCTCCAGAACAGAGACATCACATTTGGGGACACTGACACAAGTGAGCTGACGCGCTTCAGGAGTGATTAGCACAGGCATTAACATTGAGATGTTGCACAAAGGTGCAAAACCAAAACTATCATCTAGAGTCCAAAGTTTTTTTCTGTAAAATCCATTATCTTTATCTATTAGGAACAAGAACTTTTAAAGTGTTTTCATCCGCTCGAGGGGGAGATGCAGTGGTGGCCACGCGGGCTTCAAAAGCGACATGGGTGCCGGTGAGCGAGGTAAGTACATTGTGTATGAGGAGCCCGGGCATATGAGGGGACATTTCAGGGGTTGGATAACCCCTTTAATGGGTGTATTTACACATCAGTGGTTTTCCACAGACTCTGGGTCTGTGAAGCATGCCCTATTTTAGCCTGGGGTTATGGATCCCTCACACGCCTTATGGTCTATTGGTCCATGAAATCCATGGACACAGCACAGATGACCATTGGTAGGAGATGCCCTGGAAATTAATTATCAGCTTAGTAGTGTCCATGGAATTCGGATGACACAGAGAGGGCAAAAAACAGGCACTCAGACCAAACACGGATCCTTCACGAACATTTTGTTACAGATGTCATCACGGACAGGGACGCATGAAAAAGGCCTTCCAGCTCACCTAGCACAGCGCCATACATTGTATAGTGACTGTGCTTGGTGTTGCATCCCGGGCCTATTCACTTGGGCCACAATATTAAAAAATTGTGACCGTTTCATGATGGTAAGTGTGTGGCTCTGTGGTCAGGGTAATGTGAGGCAGCATCACGCAAAACAGGCTTTGGTCTCATTCACACTTGTTTTTTTGTTTTTGTTTTTTGCTTTTTTTCATATTTCACACAATTTGCTACTAATATGAATAGAGCCAAAGATCCTGTTCCAATCTCTTAAAACCAAATGAATGCCAAAATATCTCCCAGTGGATTTGAATTAATTCCATCAATTTTCTTATTTTATCGAATATTGCAAATTTTTTTTCTTAATTTTTTATTTTATTTTTTTACATTTTTGCATCAGTTGTCCGAATTCTTCAAGTTTTTGCCTTTTTATTGGTAAATTTTCAGCATAAAATATATATTGTTTCTCAATTTTTTTTTATTATCTTTTGTATTACTTTTTTTGTCCTTTTTTTGGGAAACGTTTAAGCATAAAACAGCTATTGGTTTTCGATTTGTGTTTATTATCTTTTGTATTACTTTTTTTGGCCTTTGCATGAATACATCCCTTACTAAAAAATTTTCCCTGGCCTGACTACTGTACCTCACAGTCACTCTAATTATGTCCATATATAAAAGTATAAAAAAAAAAAAAAAAAATCCTAACAAGAATTAATGATCTAAAAACGTCAAAAAATAAAATAATAAGGCTTTCGCAGTGGGTTAAGAAAAAAAAATTGCTAAGTGATCTTCAAAAAATTCCTTGCGGGTGACTAAATGGCCTGTTTGTTCTAATTATTTCAGGAGGAAAATATATGGGTAGTTTTGAAGGAAGAACAAGCATTTATCCATCAAAAAAACAGCCACTTACGGCCAAGTCAGCAGCATTTCCCAAGGAGTTCACCCAACGTCTTCATGTATCAGGAGGGCGAAGACGTATCCGTATGACACAATTACAGCCGTGATACCAGTAATGTAATCTTCTAATATCATACACCTCGCAATTTCCTCTTCTTGTTTTATCTACAAGACATCGAGCCTCGTTCCCATCAGTCAGCCGCTTTGATAGAGAGCTTTAACTAATATAAAAAATTTCTGACAGCTTGTCTGTTGGCGGTAAGTGAATATCTGCCACTTCTGAGCCGTGCAATGTATATGGCAGTGTAATAAATTGCAATTAACCTGTGCATCTAAATGTGAAGATGAATCATTTTAATGAAGCGAGACACATAGCTTAATTTCAAGTGGGTAATATCTGGCGCTGCACAGCTCCGAGGAAACATCCAGCTCCCGGTATCTTAAGTGCCTTTTTAAAGCCCTGTAGATTTGACATGAGAATGTGACATCAAAATAATGCATTCCAAGAAATACAATGCTTCTGACATTGAGGCAATGATTCTATGGAAAGACATTAGTGGGGTAACGAAAGGCGCGCTGGATCGTTTATTTTTCATAGACTTATCTACCTCACAGAGTCGCTGCTCTTCATACTCCGCTGTGCACGCGTCCTCTGCTGATAACCCATTAAATTCTAGGTGCCTCTGAAATTAAAGATGGGTTTAACCCTGACTGAAAGTGACCGGCCGGCACCGGAATTGGATCTAAATAAACAATACATTTTATTCAAAATAAATCAGCTTAAAAATGTTACATTGTTGTCTTTTATTTGCATAACAAACAATTGCTTAAGGTGATTGTCTCATGAAAAATATTCAAAATTTTTAAAACCAGCACCTTGATATGAATACATCTCTAATTTCATATGTAGTATAGCCAGGGGGATTATTCAATAAAATGCATCTGTATAGCGCCACCTGCTGTTTTCTCTTTTTCTTTATTTCTCTGTCCACCTCTCTGAGGTGGACGCACATGCTCAGTTCTATTCATCGGCTGCCGCCAAGCAGCTCTTCTGTTAGAAGCTGTGACAGTTACAAGGAGAGAGCTGCAGCAGAAAGGGTGCAAGCCCTGAGAAAGGACACACCCCCTGAGCTTCCAGCCTGAAATAAATCTAGCAGAGCAATTGGAGCAATGAATGTGGAGATCTCTGGATCCAGGGCTGGTTCTAGCTTTGTTAGAAAGAGATTGTCATGTATGTCTGATTTTTACATTACTCATGAGATACCCCTTTAATAAATCTAGATTTCACTTTTTAAAGGGGAAGGTTCTGTTAATAACCCTACAGGGCCACATGTTGTTCACATAGACAGGTGCCATTTTTAACAGGCTTTGTATTCACGGGCCTATTTCACACAAGTGTAATATGGCTGCATTTCTGAATCTACATTAAGGCTTCATCCTGACCCCACCCCACAGTGGGTCCAGTGACCTGAATACTGGACACTAGGATGCTGTTACTTCAGGTTATTGGAACCACAGACGACCCAGGATTCATAAACAGCACCTTATTCTTCTGATGACTCCGTTAGTACAGTGTAGGACTGTGATGTCTAACCTCCGGCACTCCAGCTGTGGTAAAACTTTGACTCCCATGACACACTCTTGCTTGGCTGTTCTTGGATCTCCATAGAAATGAATGAAGCATGCTGGGAGTCATAGTTGCACAACAACTGGAGTGCCGGAGGTTAGCCATCACTGGTTTAGGAGAACCCTAAGATAAAAGAGCTCAGTTCCTAATAATAAACTTCAATTTGCAGAGTGGTCTATGGCCCTCTTGGAGAATATATCCGATAATGAAAAGAAATTAGGAGAAATTCACTGTGGTGCACTCGTTAGGTTCAACAGATATCTGATATTGCTACTGATGGTGAGAACTTCTGTGATTAAGACATTGAAAAGCACCCATCAGCAGGAGCAAACCTATTGAAACAAGCATACTGTCTGATAGGATTGATTCTGCTGATTAAAATGATACCAACCTTGTGAAAATTGGTTGTGGCATTCCAGAGAAAAAAGACTTTTATTTTACATGCAAAGGAGGAATTCAGTGGATCAAGGGGCGGGGCCTGCACTGCGAAGCTGAGGTGCACTGAAGGCTAGGCTCCACCCCTCTGTGTACTGAAGCCTTTATTTGACTACAGACTAAAAGTCTTTTTTTCTTGGGAATACCACAACCGATATTGACAAGTACCATTTTAATCAGCCGGATCAACCCTACCAGGCAGTATGCCTAGCATAATAGCAGTGATCCTGCTGACAAGTGCTCTTGAAACTACTAATAGTCCACATAGTGGATTATAAAGCTTGCCCGGACCCATAGAGTGTCCACTTCTCCTCCACATAGTTACATTGTACCCATATAGTACCATACTGTGCACACACTGTGCTATACTCTGCCTACACAGAGTCATATAGGGGCACATTAAGACCGGCACTTTAGACGCCGGTCTTAATAAAGCCCTAAGCTGGCAGTGGTTCCACCGAAGTTATGAAGAGGTGTGTCCTCTCCGCCATCTGTGCTTCAAATAAGCAGTCAACACTTACCTCCCTGTCATGCTCTGCACCTTGAGCATGAGAAATAATACTGCCCTCTACTGGCTATAGCTTATAAAGTCGGCAAATGTCTCTGACATCACTCATTGTGCTAAACAAACTGTATCCCAAGCCTTGAAGGTTCTCCCACCTGAGGTCAAAACCGAAATCCAGACTGTCTCTCCGGTTCTTGGTCGTTCAAGACGCCAGTAATATCATTTTTCAGGCTTTTGGAACTTCTAGCTCCAAAAAATGGAGCTCGATTAATAGTAAAGTATTACAATAGCTAAATTGTATTTTTGTCTTCTTTACACACAGAGGTGGTGATCGTTGCCGCCTCTCAACTGCAAAGTTATTAATGTCAAATATGCCTTTGGGTGCCTAGAAATTCAGCCTGGAATGTCTTATTAGGTAAGTAGCCCCCAAGGTGTTTACTGACGGTGGTTTCATAATTGAATGCCTTCTTTTGCATTTCTAGCTGCTCTCTTCTGTGTAAGGGATATTCTGCTTTCAATGGTTTTTAGGGTTTTGCATTGAAGACAGTTTATGGAAATGTGCCTTCTGCTTGATTGCTCCAGCTAAAGGGTTACTTTTAGGCCAAAAAGGACAGACTAGAGCTTGTCATGCATATTAAACGCGTTTTGGCCGAACCTGCCGATTTCTAATGTGTATGGGGGCCTCCCGGTTATTCCTCTATGGAAGATGCTGTGTGAAATAAGGATCAGGCAGTTGGATTTCAACATGTCCCATCCTTATATTCTCAAGGGAATAAGCTGCTTCCAGAGGTTGGCAGAGGTTTTCCCTCCTCTCCCCATTCAGAACACATGCATCCTTGGCCTAGCTGAGGATGTATGTGAATAGGTCAGTTGGGAGAGAGGGCTGAACAAGCTATTTAAAATGTATGGTCATCTCAACATAGTTTGTGCAGATCTGAAAGTAAAAACAAACTAAAAATAAATTGGATATATACATGTTTCATACTTATTGAGTAATGGTAATATTAAAAAATAAGTATGAAACATGTATATATCCGATTTATTTTAAAATAATATTAAAAAATATTTAAAAAAAACTTTGTAATATATCTTATCAGAGGAGGAAGCTTCCAACTCCATGTTTCTTTCCTGCAAACCCAATATCTCAATTCACTGCTCAAATCCATCTTCAGTGAAGGTGGGCTGCATGCTCACTGAAGGATCAGCTTACATAGAAGTCTATGGAGGGGAGGGGGAGGATAAGGAAGAGGCTGCTGGAGTCAGACAGAGGCAGAGAGATAAAACAGAGGGGCTGCTTGTGGTGTGCGAATGTGCTACAGGCCTGGGGAGTCGATCGCCTCAGGCAGCACCAGGTAGGGGCAGCGGAAGGGCCATGGGCAATGAGCGCTTTCATTGTGGCAAAGGGTTAAGAATTTGGCATGGGGGGGGCTGCGTTTCAATTTTCGGCTCACGCAGCAGAAAGGCTAGGTGCACCCCTGACAGCAGGACAGAATACAAAGAAAGAAACCTATGCATTTCAAGTGCTTGAAATGCATGGGTTTCTGTAATGTTTTTTATTCTGTCATCTTCCATGGATTGAATAAAGGAACTTTACCGGTACTGGAAATTTGCATGCTACATTTTGGATTTACGTCAGGTTGCCAGCCCTGCATCCTGTTTCATGTACAAGGAGACTTTTGAAGGTGTAGTCAGTTCCTGGTGAGCTATGTTCTGCTATGTAAGGTCTTATTGCTTCATTAACACTTTATTGCTCCTGAAGTCCCCCTCATTAACATAGGACTACACGAGGTAGATAGTGGTTCCTTAAGGCCTCTTTCACACTAGCGTTAGCACGGATCCAACACCTAAAGGGTGCCAACGGATCCGTGCTAACGCTATACATGTGTGGAGCCGGAGCAGCGCTGACGATTCCCCACAGCGCCCTCTGCTGGGCGCAGTGGGGAAACGTCATAGCTGCGCGCAGGAGGCGCATGAAGACATGCTGCCGGCGTCCCTGGAGTATGTGAGTATGTTTGTATGTCTGTATGTATGTTTGTATGTCTGTATGTATGTAGCCGGATCCGGAATGACCCCCCATTGGAAATCAATGGAGGACAGATCCGGATTACTGGTGTGTCCACACCAAACGGATCCGTCCCCATTGACTTGCATTGGGGGTCATTCCGGATCCGTCTTGGTGCGGATGCCTGGACCGGAGAGCAAACCGCAGCATGCTGCGGTTTGTTCTCCGGTCTGAAGACGGAACGGAATGCTTTCAGGAGCATTCCGTTGTCTTCAGTTCAGTTTTGTCCCCATTGACAATGAATGGGGACAAAACTGAAGCGTTTTATTCCGGTATTGAGCCCCTATGACGGAACTCAACACCGGAATTTTAAAACGCTAGTGTGACAGTAGCCTAATTCAACCATTTGCCTGTGCACATCTAAATTACCATCAGGTAAATAGAGGTTATAGAATCTGTCTTCCATAATTAGAATTTTTTTTTAGATTCATTTTAAAGGGGTTGTCCCACAAAAAATATTTTACCATTTTCAAACCAGCGCCTGGATCTGAATCCTTTTGTAATTAAATGTATGAAAGCCACTGAGTTACCGTATTCAATAAAATGTATTCGTATAGCGCCACCAGCTGTTTGCTCTTTTTTTTGTTTTCTTTGTACGGGCTACTAAGATGGCCGCTAGTGCTGAGCGAATTGAAGCTGATGATGTGGAATTCAATCCGAACTTCTGGAAAAATTCCAAATTTCCTTCTGCTTCCTTGGGCTTCGTGGTAACTAATCGATTTTCCCTGAAATGGTGGTAAAAATAAAAAAAAATCATACCTACCTCATCCTTTTGAGCGTGAAGAGGCCACTGCGGCCATCTTGCTTGAAGATTTTGCACGAAACCTCTTGCGCCGTGACCTATGATGTCACCATACCGGTCGACGTGATGCTCGAGATTTCGCGCTGGATCTACAAGCAAGATGGCCGCAGCAGCCTCTTCGCAATCAAATGAATAAGGTGAGTACAATTTATTATTATTTTTTTAACTGAGTAACCCCTGAAAGGCCTTAATGTACTTCTCAGATGCCGCAATCAGCGATAAATGCGGCATCTGAGGGTTTCAATGACGTGGGGTAACGCAATCGCCATTACCTGTTATTGCACCCGCTATTCACAAAGAAATGCACTTAGTGACAAAGTAATTTGTCACAAAGTAAATTATTTTTATAAAAGTCGGCAAAGCAGCCAAATCTAATTTTTAAGAACTTCACTCATCTCTAATGGCTGCACATGCTCAATTTCATCCTTCAACTGCCTCCTGAGCTGTGATAGGGAGAGCATGAACACGCCTCCTGAGCTGTGATAGGGAGAGCTGAGACACACCCCCTGAGCTGTGATAGGGAGAGCTGAGACACGCCTCCTGAGCTGTGATAGGGAGAGCATGGACACGCTTCCTGAGCTGTGATAGGGAGAGCTGAGACACGCCTCCTGAGCTATGATAGGGAGAGCATGGACACGCCTCCTGAGCTGTGATAGGGAGAGCATGGACACGCCCCTTAGCTGCAGCAGAAGAGACACTCCCCTTGAGCTGTCAGCTTGATATAAATCTAGTAGAGTAAGGAATGGGGAGATCTCTGGATCTGGATCTGAATTTATTAGAAAATTAAAGAATAGATTTTACATTTGTTGCCTTTGACGTAACTTTTTTTTTTCTGGAGGTAAGTTCCCCTTATACAAAGTTCCCCTTTGTAGATTTTATAAAGACAGTAAGTGCCCCATATAAATACCAATGAAGTGCAGGATCACTTTAGGTGTCATCCATAAATAACTTTTAATACGTGGCACTTCTTCTAGAAAAATTTATTGGCAATGTATATCTAGCCTGCAATCAACTGTACATTATATAGGCCACTGGAGGAGCCGATGTCATCAAAACCTGGCGTCCTGCGCACGGAAACAGTTAAAGTTAATGCAAGCTTATTATATCTTTGGCAGCAATTAGTATGCATCATATATTAGGACTAGGTAGACCCTTGCACGTCAGCTTGCATTATCTTGCCAAAGGCTGAAGCCAAAGAATACCATTCTCAGCAGAAGTATCACATACGATTCTTGCATCTCCTTAAGACTTGAGACGTGGCTCTCTGATTGGGCATGAAGTCTGCATACAATATTTAAAGAAATTGTGTAGGGGGCACCAGTTCTTCTGCGTTCTCAGGCTGGTAGAAAGAGAAAAAAGATGCAATGGGATATTTGTTCTGTTCTGTTACTGTGTAATTTCTGGGAAATGTAAATGTTAAAATACCTACAAGTTGGTTGCATCGTAAGACCTGGAATTAGGTGGTGTTGGGTATCACAAGCCCCAGAAGACTCATGATATGATAGTCATGGTTAGAGATGACAAATCACTCAAAATTCATTTTCAGGTTCGATTTAGCCAAATTGGTCACCAAATTCGGTCCAAATCGACAGCACTTCAGTTGCCCTGAAAATTTATGTAGGACCCTTTGAGATCTTCTAGGACTCATCTTTTTTTTTCTCTCAACTCTCCCGCATTAATTTCTCCCTCTTATGAATAATTGCCTAAATCGAATAACCAAAATTTCGGACGCAGCTCAAATTTTAAGACATTTCATTTCAAATTTGACTCTTTTAGAATTGATTCACTCATCTCTAGTAATGGTATGATTAGAATATAGCGGGAAAGTGAAATAGGTCATTCATGCGAATGAGCCTGAGCTGTAATACCAGACACGACCTATGGACGAGAGTGACGGTGGTTCTGGGGGAAAAAAAAAATTCAGGTTGTATTCGACTCATTTAGAATCGATTCACACATCTCTAGTAATGGTATGATCAGAAAAGAGTGTAAAAATGAAATAGGTCTAGCCCTAGTATTACATGCCCATCCCCATTCACATAAATATCCCTGAACTGTAATACCAGACATGACCTATGGACAAGAGTGGCGATGTTTCTAGGGGAAAAAATAAAATAAAAAATGAATTAAACTACAAACACGCCCGGGCAGTCAGAGAAGCAAAACGGTATGATATGTTGGAATGGATCAGTTTTATCAGTCATGTTGTGTGCTATGCAAGGATTTAAGAGGACCAAATTGTGATGGGTAGACAACTGGATCAGAAAATCTCCAAAACTGAAGGCCTTGTGGGATGTTTCTGATGTGCAGCCATTATTGACTACCAAAAGTGATCCAAGGAAGGACAGTCGGTGAACCAACAAGTTTATTAATGACCAAGACTCATTGTTGTGCAGGACAAACTAAACCTAGCCTGTCTGGTCCAATTCTACAGAAGATCTGCTGTAGTATAATTTCTTTGAAAAAGGTAATGATGACAAGGATAGAACGCTAGGTAGAAAAGGTGTTGGAACACAAAGTGAATTGCAGCTTGTCTTGTATGGGACTGCATAGCAGCAGACCGGTCAGAGTGCCTATGCCAAAGTGAGTGTGACTTGAGGAACATGACAAAGACTTCAAGGTGTTGACTTGGCCTCCAAATTTCTCATATCTCAATCCAATAGAGCAGGGTTCCTCAACTCCAGTACTCAGGGTCCACCTTTTTGTCATGTTTTCAGGATTTCTATAATATTGAGCAGGTGATATAATTAGTGTCAGTGCATTAAGACTTACTACAGGTACTCATTCTTTGGGATATTCTCAAATCATTACCGTTAGGTGGTCCCTGAGGACTGGAGTTGAGGAACACTGCAATAGAGCATCTCTGGAATGTGCTGAAAAAAAAAACAAGTCCGATCCAAAGAGACCCATCCTCACAACTTACAGGACTCATAGGATCTGCTACTAACATCTTGGTCCCAAATACTAAAGGACTCCTTCAGAGGTCTTGTGGAGTTCAGGCCTCCACAGGTCAGAACAATTTTGATGGCACGAAAGTGGCCAAAGTGATATTTTTTAGGAGGTTTTAAAGGGGTTGTCTCATCTTGCCTAATGGGGGCATATCGCTAGGATATGCCCCCATTGTCTTCTAGGTGCGGGTCCCACCGTTGGGACCCGCACCTATATCGAGAACGGGGCCCCGCAAGGTGGTGGCTGGAGGACTCCGGTCCGGCCACCACCAAGCCGGCTCCCCATAGAAATGAATGGGAGCGCACCGCACTTGCGCGGCCACCGCTCCTATTCATTTCTATGAAGCCGACGGAAATAGCCGAGCCAGTGCTCGGCTATCTTCGCCGGCCACATTGAAAATGAATGGAGGCGGCTGCGCATGCGCAGTGCGCCCCCGTTCGCTTTCGGGGCCCCGTTCTCGATATAGGTGCGGGTCCCAGCGGTGGGACCCGCACCTATAACACAATGGGGGGATATCCTAGCGATATGCCCCCATTAGACAAGATGAGACAACCCCTTTAATGTTAGGGTAAGATTTTCTGTTTCTGTTCTGGTATTCCAACCATCTGCATAATAAATGTACTAATCCTGCTGCTGCCGCTGCTTCTACTCATTGTATTATCTTAAAATCTCTACACTTTTGCCTATTTAAATGTTAAAAAAAAAGTAAAAAATATGTAAAAATCAATAGATATGATGGGAAGTGCGATGCTTACGGTCTGTGGAGACTGAGCTGCACACAACCTGCTTTTGCAGAAAAGTGCCTCTGGAAATATTTAACATTTTTGGCAACTATCTGCGTAAAAATAAATTCTACAGTAATTAATATCATTATTTTGAAAAAAAAATTTTGAGATCTGTCCTAAATATAAAAATTAAATAAAATATTGTAACAGAAATTAAATCTTATGCATTTTTGTTTTCTAACTAGTCCAACTTATACTGTATCGATCTCTCCGTGTATAGACTTCGTTAAATGAGTTTCCTTTCACAAAATGGCGATTTAATTATAATAAAATATATGAATATTATACATATTATATATATATATATATATATATATATATATATATATATATATATATGTTAATTACAGTACTATATTCCGTTCAATTTTGTTTAATATATCAAACTAACATGTAATCTGATAGTAATTAGCACATTTTGTTGTAGTGATAATTTCATAAAGTAGATACTGTAGATTTTTAAGATTTTTTTTTTAACTTCTGTACAGTGCATAATGGTAATTTTACACCCCTTTAAGTAATGGTTACATGAAATGAAATAAAATAATTTACTGTTTTTGTCTTTTTTATTTTGTGTTAAAAATTAATGTTTTATTGCTTTTTTAAACATATAAATTATATAAGCATAAAATACAAATAAAACAAATTTTTACTTCTAATATTACTGTTTAATTATATTTTTAAATGATGTAAAACATATCAATGATTACGAAAATAATATATACCTGTATGAGAGAACCCCAGCCAACAATACTTTACTATTATAATCCCGAATATCAGGTATAAGTAGGGATTTATACATTTAATGTTAGGCTTAATATGATACAAGCCATGGAAGTTATAAATTAACAAAAATGCAAGCAGATGTATTAGATTATGAGCATAGAAACAATGCAAATACTTCAGTTATTAAAAACATATCTACACTGCTGGTGTTGGCCTAAGTTAAAAGACTCTTATTTGGTCGTACTTGCTTTTTTTACAATTTTTTTTTTAAATTAATCTCTATTAAGAAATTTCCATCTCAAATTTCATTTAAAAATATATTCATAATAATATATGCTGAAAAAATCTTAAAGGGAACCGGCCACCATGAAAATGCAATGCAGTCTACAGCAGCAGGTTATAGAGCAGGAGGAGCTGAGAAGATTGATATATGAATTTTGTGGGAAAAAAATTTAGTATAACTTTTTATACTTTTTTTGTATTTTACTCATTTAAATTCCTCTATTTTTGGACTTTGGAGTCTAGGAGGCGGTCCTATCAGTGATTGACAGCCTTCCATCTATGACTGTGTATGAAGAGATAGCTGTCAATCACTGATAGAACCGCCTACTTGACTTCAAAGTCCAGAAGGAGCAGGAATTGAAATAAATAAAATACAATTTGTATTGCATCTTTTCCACAAAATTATACATCAACCTGCTCAGCTCCTCCTGCTCTATAACAAGCTGCACTCGGCTCGAACACCATGTTCAGCCTGACAGGTTCCCGTTAATACTGTTTAAATCACATCCTACCCACCTTCACTGCTCAGTGAGAAAAAAACATCCTTATTTTTGATATCCAAGACCCTTTATCATCTACAGTAGTATACTGTGTGGGTGGTGTATTATATGGATATATACTAACAATGAATTTGTCCTTTAACACTTTTCGAACTGCATCATTTTTTCAGCTGAAGTCCGGTTTCAGATGGTCTGAATATGGACATATTTTAAAAGGGGTTGTCCAGTGAAGAAAAATGTTCTCAAAGGATTGGGTTAAAAACAGGATTGGTCATAGACTTTACAGGGAAATCTCCCGGAGGGCCGATGCCCAGGGGGCCGCCTAAGCCCTCCACAAGGCCAACCAGTGGAAGTTTTTGGGGATATATTTTGTGCTTCTGGCAGTATTTTGTGATGGACTGTGGTATTTGGCTCTGTTGGGGTGGTATAATGTGCCACAATATTGTATTGCTGGCCTTGCCTAACATCAATTTGCACCAGACTACTATTTTTTCCAGGACCACTTTAGGTTCCCAGTTCGCCCTGGTTAAAAAAGTGACTGGGTTAAAAAGTGATATCTACGGTAATTTACCGATCCCTAGCTGTTCTCGTTCCAATCCTTGGAGCAGGAATACTTTGAAGTCTGGACATTTGCCCATTTCCCTATGTAAAGTCATCAGCTCCTTACTTTATTTCACTTTGAATGGTTAACTTGCATTGACTTATACTGTTTAGTACTGTGTAACTGCATTTTATATGGATGTTGTGATATAGATCCTGTTCATCTGGACTGTTTTTGCGAGAGACTTTTGGGACCTGAATTCCTCCAGTAAAGAAGCACACTGGTTTACTAAAGACCCTGACTCTCTGGACTCATTTCCCATTGGGGTGCGCCATGTCTTGCCAGCCCCTCCAGAGAGCAGCACTTCTATGGTGTCTGGGGCACCCAGCATAGCATTTGGGCCACTACAAACCCGGCCAATGCACCTCTACTTCCCTGTTTTGCAATCAGACAAAAAATGCCAGGAAATGCTTCCTTAGCCAATCATTGGCTTTAGTGGTGACCTGTCTCTGCCAGTGATTGGCTGAGAAAGCATTTCCTGTGTGTCAAGATAAGACCAGGAAGTAGAAACCTGCAGGTAGCCAGCAAGTATCAAAACAGGAGCAGCACAGGATTGATGAGGTAAATATCATTCCTTTTATTGTTTTTTAAAAACCTCCTTAGCTTTTTGAGAACACCTTTTCCCAACTGGATAACCCCTTTAAAGCCAAAATTCATGACTGTAGAATCTGGACCCACTATGTATATACTGAACCAAACTTTCATGACAACACAACCCTTTGGTGATCTAACTTTGGTTCAGTAGAACTGGAGGGGTCCCAATGGTGTGGAAGTTAGAAGGCAGTCATAAATCGACCTAAAAGAGTTGAGGGGGTTGTAAAAGTAGCAGAACATTTTATAAAATAATTAAAAAAAAAACCACAGTACTGACGCCAGTGCCGATGCTCCAGTGACCTATCATCAGTCTTTATTTTTGAAGACCAACCAAGAGAAGACCAACAAGACTAGGAGTGATGATGAATTTTAAGTATTGTGATGTTGGAGTTGTGAGGGGGTTAAGAAGTGAATACAATGGGCTCTTTAATTTTTTCTTTTTTTGGGCAACCTCTGTAAAATAATGTAGTAGTTTGACCTAAGCTAAATGTAATTTAAAGAATTCTTCTAATTATCTTGATTTGTACAATATAGATAGATCACATATGTTGCAGTCTTCCCAGCTATCATCCCATTTAGAAGAATAGCAGCTACGATACTTTAACACCTCAAGTCAAGAAGCTTCAGTACTAAAGAAAGACCAAGATAAATGATATCCAAAGCATCCTCTGAAAATAAGCACAGGACAGGCCAGGGAGAGAGAAAAATGGAAGCGTCAGGGTGAATTTGTACGTTCTCATGTGTTTATATATATACTGTATATATATCATTTTACTCGCTGAGAGGATAAGAAGGAGGTCTTGAAACTAAGGCAATCAATACTATCCAACGATCAATGGGAAATGCAAAGTGTAACTGTATATCACACACTGCTTCACATTCACAATTAGGACCCACTGCCTGTGTTGAAGGAGCTGGGAGACACTCCGGGCCTGAAGCAAGTGGATAGATTCTACTTCAAGTTCCTGACGTTACTTTCATTGAAGAAGTCTGGTGGGAACGATGCAAGACAAATTCTTATTCTCATTTTCTCCATCTCCTGATTGCTCTTAAATAGGTTGCCCCACAAAAAATTGGCTACAGTTATTTAAATCAGCACCTGGATCTGAATGCTTTTCTAATTATTATTTTTGGCGCAGATTGCAGCACAAATGTTATTTGCGCCGCAATCTGCGACTTTCCCCAGCTCACGCCAGGTCTAAAAAGGGGTTTGGAGTGGGGGGGGCCAGAACGCTGGCCCGTCTCATTCATCATTTTCTATGTCTGTTTTAGGCGTAAGACAGCAAGGAAGCTGGATACGCTGAAGTTCTGTAGAGGCCTGCACCTCTACATAACGTCGGCGGATCCACCGCCAGCACAGAGGCTTGACCTCCTTAGTTTAAGCACTGAGGTATTCAATAAAATCTATCTGAATACCATTGCCTACCATCTATTCTTGTCTTTTTTTCTCTGTCCACCTCAATGATGTGGTCGCACATGAATGGAGCTTAGCCCCGCCCAGGCCAGTGATAGTAGTTGTGACGTCACTGGGCCTGAGGAAAATACAGAGAAAGCCATGGCGCTCCTGGAGCGCCGTTGCCTTCTCAAACAGCTGATCGGCAGGGGTCCCGTGTGTCGGACCCCGGCCGATCAGATGCTAATCTATCTAAAGGCAGTGAATACAAGTGCTGAGTGACATGTCTGCCTGCTAGAATACTCAGCAGCATGTTGTATGTGTAAGACTACAAGTCCCAGCTGTACAATGACAATGCTGATACACACAGGAAATTCTCCCTACCTGTTCTTTTACAATACAATTCCTCTATAGCTCCTTTCCCAGCATTTGTCTCCTCTCACTGCTGCAGCTACTATTTGTTGTAAAGCCTTGAGCCCTCAGTGTGTTATGGCTGAAGGGGTTAATGTTTTATCTGAAGGAATCCAGGGAGAGAGCAGATAGCAGCCTGGCAAAGAAAGGGGGCATGGCCAGTGACGTCTCGTGTACAGACTGTTATCTGATCTCTGAGGCTTGTGCACGATACATCACAGACCAGGGAGATAAGGTGACATCACAGGTCATGTGACCCTCAGTCAACTCTGAAAAACCAGCAGCTTTAGAAACACAACGTATATGGGAAAGTTGTTATACCTGACAAGGTTAGAAACATATAAAGAACAAAATAACTCGGACAACCCCTTTAACAATTGTTGTAGAGATGTGTCTGCTGCTAGAACTCTGTGTGGCATTGACCTGGTCTCTAATTGAGCTGCTGTTAACCTGCGATTTCTGAGGCTGGTGACTCGGATTAACTTATCTTCCGGAGCAGAGGTGACTCTTGGTCTTCCTTTCCTGGGGCCGTCCTCATGTGATCCAGTTTCTTTGTAGCGCTTGATGGTTTTTGCGACTGCACTTGGGGACACTTTCAAACTTTTCCCAATTTTTCAGACTGACTGACTTTCATTTCTTAAAGTAATGATGGCCACTCGTCTTTCTTTACTTAGCTGCTTTTTTCTTGCCATAATACAAATTCTAACAGTCTATTCAGTAGGACTATCAGCTGTGTATCCACCTGACTTCTGCCCAACACAACTCATGGTCCCAACCCCATTTATAAGGCAAGAAATCCCACTTATTAAACCTGACAGGGCACACCTGTGAAGTGAAAACCATTTCAGGGGACTACCTCTTGAAGCTCATCAAGAGAATGCCAAGAGCGTGCAAAGCAGTAATCAAAGCAAAAGGTGGCTACTTTGAAGAACCTAGAATATAAGACATATTTTCAGTTGTTTGTTAAGTATATAATTCCACATGTGTTAATTCATAGTTTTGATGCCTTCAGTGTGAATCTACAATTTTCATAGTCATGAAAATACAGAAAACTTTTTGAATGAGAAGGTGTGTCCAAATTTTTGGTCTGTACTGTATATTTTGATGACATCCAGAGAAGCCAAGCACGTGAGTATTTACTATAAGTATTATTACTTCTTGCTGACATACTTTTTTTTGTACCCCAAAATAATACCAATCAAACCGTCATCTCATCCCTCAAAAAATAAGTTCCTACATAAGACAATCGCCCAAAAAAATTAAAAAATATGGCTCTCAATATAGAATATGGAGACACTAAAACATATTTTTATTTGTTTCAAAAATGTCTTAATTATGTTAAAGTGAAATAAATAAAAAGTGGAAATATTAGGTATTTCCGCCTCTGTAACGGAACCGTCACCTCATCCAGCAAAAAATTAGCCCCTACATAAGATGATCGCCCCAAAAATAAAAAAAAATGGCTCTCAGAATATGGAGACACTAAAACATGATTTCTTTTGTTTCAAAAATTATTTTATTGTGTTAAAATGAAATAAATTTTAAAAAGTTGACATAGCAAGTTAGCAGAAAAGACACTCCCCTTGAGCTGCCAGCTTGATATAAATCTACAAATGTGGAGATCTCTGGATCCATGTGAGGTACAGGGCTGGTTCTAGCTTTGTTAGAAAGAGGTTATCATGTCCTATATGATGTCTGATTTTTATTTTTTACATTAGTCATGGGATAATCCCTTTAAATTGGCTGTCCCATCTCAACATGCAGGGTATATCACTAGGATATGTCATAATTTTGGGATAGGTGAGGGTTCTACCTCTGGGTGCAATCACCATACCTGGGTCCCCAAAGTGAAGAAGATTACACTGCACTTGTGTGGCATTCTCTCCATTCCCTGCTAAGGGACTGCCGGAAATAGCCAAGCCAGTGCTCAGCTATTTTCAGAACTCCTATAGCAGTGAATGTAGGGAGACTGTGCATGTGGGCCTTACTCTCCATTCACTTTGGGGACCCCGTTCTGAAAATAGGAGCGGGTCCCAGAGATGGGATCTGTACCTATAAGACATTTATAGCTTATTAGCCTAGTAATATGTCACAAATGTTGAGATGGGACAGCCCCTTTAAGGGCATATGTACCAGTGATAGAACAATCATCTGCTATGGGCCCTTAGAAAGAGAGAGAAAAGCCCTGTTTTTTCCATCCATTTTGCAGTCTGGTGGTGAAAACAAATTCCTGTCATATGTGGAATAAATTGGCACCATTATGGGGGTGTCCATTTTTATCTTTGGTACGGATCCCCCCTCCTATATCTCCATTTCTCTGCATTCCTAGTGTCTGGTAACTAGGAAGAGGTTAATTGCATCCTCTTCAGCCGAGGAAGTGCACAGGTTAAATCCAATGCACACAGATAGGCCGAGTACAGGCGAGGTGTGGGCAGGTTTGTGAAAATAATGCAGCTGCTGGTAATTAATCATTAGAAAGAAACTCATTGTTTGGCTTCTATTTCTGATGTTCTAGTTCCAGCCAGTAATGAATTATAGCGCTGACTGCATCTCGCCCGTATGACAGGTCACAGCTACCTAATCACCACCATGGAGTACTTATACAATCAATACCAAGCTAGCAAATAAAACCGGGGAGTATCAACGTCAGTGTTATGGCTTTATGATCGCTGGCAGTTGTCGCTAACTAAAAACTGAGCACCCACTTTGTTCAGACAATAGAAGTCTAGGAGTCGTCGTTGTAAAGTATCTATGAATGCCGTGATGTCACATCACTCATAAATCATCCCGGCAGTGAAGACTCCTCTTTAGCTACTTGATAATCAACTCAAGGCTTTTCCATTCATGTTGAGGGATATCCCTGTGAATACGACACAGATTGGAGTTTAGAATATAAAACTCTACTGTACTTAATAGGAGGACAGATACCACATCTAGGGTGTCTGCACAGGTTACCATGTCTAGGGTGTCTGCACAGGTTACCATGTCTAGGGTGTCTGCACAGGTTACATGTCTAGGGTATCTACAGATGATCACTGTAGCTCTCCCTCAAGTCAAAGTCATGGTGCAAATCTGCTACATAATTTATAACTTTTTGGGTGTGTAAAAAAGTTGTTGTTGTAAAGTAACTATGAACACCATGATGTCACATGTGTCTGCCATCATAAATCATCCCAGCATTGAGGACTCCTCTTTAGCTAGGCTATTCATCTGAATGTCTAGTTGGTTTTCCCCTGACAAATTCAACTATTTGTTGGAAATGCCAGTAGCCAGTAGACCGAGCGTGATTAGATGATCACTATGATGGCTGCAAATTTAAAGTGGTTGGATCTAATGAGACAACCCCTTTCCCTAGTGCAGCAAACCCATCATTCTTAGGTCTGAGATCTGGTCTTCTGAATTTTATGACTACATTGGGATATGAAGGGAGTTCTTGTGGTTTCCTCTCTTGTATACAGGTCACTCTGCCTTGGTTTTCAGATTTGTGGTTGTGAAGCCCATCCAGGCCCCTCTTGGACTCTTTTAGTGAACTTACCATCACCACCTCCTCAGGCAGAGAGTTCCATAGTCTCACTGCTCTTACTGTAAAGAATCCTCTTCTATGTTTGTGTAGAAACCTTCTTTCCTCCAGACGCAGAGGATGTCCCCTCGTCACAGTCACAGAAGTGTACACAGTACTCCATGTGTGGTCTGACTAGTGATGTGTAAAGTGTCAGGACTATGTTCTCATCACGGGCATCTATGCCCTTTTTGATGCAACCCATTATCTTATTGGCCTTGGCAGCAGCTGTCTGACACTGGTTTCTACAGCTTAGTTTGCTGTTCACTAAAATTCCTAGGTCCTTTTCCATGTCAGTGTTACCCAGTGTTTTACAATTTAGTATGTACTGGTGACTTGCATTATTCCTTCCCATATGCATAACCTTACATTTGTCAGTGTTAAACCTCATCTGCCACTTCTCTGCCCAAGCCTCCAGTCTATCCAGATCCATCTGTAGCAGTGTAGTGTCCTCTTCTGTGTTAATTACTTTACACAGTTTAGTGTCATCTGCAACAATTGATATTTTACTGTGCAAGCCTTCTACAAGATCATTAATAAATATATTGAAGAGAATAGGGCCCAATACTGACCCCTGTGGTACCCCACTAGTGACAGTGACTCAATCTGAGTATGTACCATTAATAACCACCCTCTGTTTTCTATGTTTTCTGTATTACAATGTATCAGGACCATTTATAGTATGTAGGTAGTAGGTATAGTATGATGTCATCAGTGGGTGACATCATTGGTGTTGATTTACTTTAACTAGGACATTAAACCTTTCCCATATCTGGACTTATATGTGCATCCTTGTAGACAACTCCCTCACTAATCAGACATACAGGCAAGGGTTGTCCTCTTGGGATAGACCTATTTAATGCAGATCTAATAATCAAATCCAAAAAGGGGGATTTAGGGCAAAATCTAAGGACTGTTCCTCCAAAAGAGGGACCATTAGGAGTTGTCAACCTTGCAGGGTGCTATTTCATAGGAGATAATTATCCATGACACTTCACATGAGGCTGAGATCTGGTCTTCTGAATCTTATGACTACATTGGGATATGAAGGGAGTTCTTGTGGTTTCCTCTCTTGTATACAGGTCACTCTGCCTTGGTTTTCAGATTTGTGGTTGTGAAGCCCATTTAAGTGTTTCTGTACAAAATGGCAGATTCAGTATCCATGTACTCTCCGGGGATGGAGTCTGTTTAGCCAACGTAACAGCAGCTCGTTCTAAAAGCCTCTGGTTCTGTCATCTATCCATCTAGACCAGAGTGAGATTTTGGATGGATTAAGGGGGTTGTCCATAGACATTTAGGAGGGGAATTTTTAATAGACCAGTGTTGTACACCAGTCTTTGGAATCTCTCTTGCTGCCAAGGGACGCGATTGAAATTTGTCGCAAGCGGAGTGCAGTTTTTAACTTGTTTTCTACCATTTATAGTATTTATATATGGGGAGGAATAGATTAAAATAAAAAAAGAAGCATTACGCGCCGTATGAAGTGTCAGGGATCGGTGTTGATAGTGATGCATTTTTTTCTAACCCATTTGGCTTCATACACAAATTTATTAAAAAAATTTGAATTCTAGTGGACAGCCCCTTTAAGTCACACGGTTTGTAATCACACTTTCTATATCGCAAGCATGGTCTTGTCATTCCTTGGGTGTGTTCATAGGAATGGTAAAAGCGACAAAGGCCACCATCTAAGAGTCTTCACCACGCTCCTCATGGGCAGGTCTTACAAGTTGCAGTATTGTACATACATTGTTTGCAATTTTGTGATGCAGTGTTTGGGGCATGGTTTTTGGCCGAGAAATATATATATTTTTTACATATTTCACCAGTAAAGAGCATTTAACCAAAAGCTGCATTGCAAAACTGACACAAATGCATATAGTTTTGCCGCACGGTAGTTGGGATAACGGCAAGAAACCACAACAACGTAAACCCAAATGTAATCACTCTATGTCATTAGACTAATATGACTGTGGTACGGTTTTATTGCTTTCATCCTTTACCTATAGTCTATCCCTTTAATTTCTTCAAGAAAAACATTGGCATCCCCCACAAGATAAGCATCACAGTCCTGGAAACCCCCTTTAAATAAGACCTCTCTCCTCTCCTGACTTGTCTGTTTTAGTAACTACTTGTATCCCCCATGTAATAACAACTGTGGAACATGTATCTTAAAACTCTAAGGCTACATTTACATGACCATGTCATGTTTTGTGGTCCGCAAATTGCCATTCCGCAATCTGCAGAACGGAGAGGGTGGCCCATTATAGAAATGCCTATTCTTGTCCGCAAAACGGACAAGAATAGGACATGTATTCTTTTTGCGGGGCCACGGAACGGAGCAACGGATGCGGACAGCACATGGAGTCCTGTCTACATCTTTTACGGCCCCATTGAAGTGAATGGGTCCTCATCCGAGCATCAAAAAAAGCGGCTCGGATGCAGACCAAAACAATAGATGTGTGAATGTAGCCTAAGTTGTGTCATTCTTCTCTTATTCCTACTAGAGATTTATGAATGAATTGCTAACAGTTTGCAGTGAAGGTCCAGATGGGTGTTACCAGTTAGAGGTGTGTCCCTGCACTGTCTGACACTATCCAATCAGTACTGCTATTGTCACTGTGCAGGGACACACCCCCCTAACTGGTAACATCCATCTGGACCTTCATTGCATACTGCTGGTAGTTTGTGCCTTAACTTCTAGCAGGAATAATAGAGATGTTCCAGAATTGTTACTTCACGGGAATGCAGGTAGTTACTAAAACATAGGAATCAGGAGAGGGGACGGGTCCTAGGCATCAAATTATTTATGCTCCATACAGAGGCGTAGCTAAAGGTTTGTGGGCCCTGGTGCAAGAGTTCAGCTTGGGCCCCCCTTCCCTTAGTGCTCTGTGTGTCTTCTTATGCGGCACAAGGGTCTTTGGGCCCCCTCAGGCTCCTGCTACCTCTGCACCCCCTATAGCTACGCCCCTGGCTCCATAGGTGGCGCTAACAATAAAAAACATTCCACGATCCGTACAGCCCATAGACTCGGATAAGCGCTCATTTGGAGAACACGTTCTGCCTGTACCAGATCTCTAAGCATCGTCTCACTTTCCTCAATGTCATTTTCATAATGAAGCAGCAAGAGGTGAGCAAGAAGCGTGCGCCCCTTACATGCTCCCAGAAGCCCCGTTGTGTTCGCCCCTCCGAAATACAAGACACTTCCCCCCCAGTACAAGTGAACTGATCCTGCCACAAGAGGCAGCCGCTGACCTCCATTAACGAAGCACACCCCGTGTATCACAGACGTGCCATATGAAATTATTAAAATGTAAAGTGATGAACAAGAAGCGCAGGCGAAGGCAATCATTGTAACAGCGGTGCCAGTGACAACTGTTAGTCTGAATTCCCCGGGCTGTCACAGTCTGTGGCCACCATTTGTCACACCTGCTTAAGTCTTCATAACATTGGACGGCCAAGGAAACAGGGAAGACAATTTCACAGTGACCTCCAAAGACGAGCATCCCAAGTCAGCACGTGATACAATGTAACCAATCTATTTACAAACAATGTATCACACAACTCATTCCGCATGCGGAAAATTCCACCTAGGTTGGCAAAACAGCCTGCAGCAGAAATCCGAGGGTCGTGCTTAGATTTATGGCGCAATTCGAAATGCCACAGATAGAGATGAGCAAAGTATTCCAAAATTCGATTCGGCTGCTTCACCGTGTTTTAAAAAAAAAATCGCTTTGTAATAAATTACTTTGTCACAAAGTGCATTTTTTTGTAAGTTGTAGGTGCCATGTGGGGAGCGGTGATTGCGCTGCCCCCCGTCATTGTACCCCTCAGATGCTGATTGCGGCATCTGACATTAATAACCAGTGTAAAAATGTTTTTTTTTAAATGACATCATACTTACCTCATCCATTTGCTCGCGACGGGCTGGCCTCCGCCATATTGATATAGGATCTGGCGCAAAATTTTGCGCTGCCCGTGATGACATCATCATGACGGGTGCGTGGTGATGTTGTACACTGTGAGATTCACACTCAAACAGATTAGGTAAGTATGATTTTTTAAAATTTTTACCGCCATTCAGGGAAAATCTATTCGCTAATCACGAAGCACAAAGAAATTTTGCTTTGCGGCAAATCGAATTTTCACCTAAATTCGGATCACATTTCACTTTGTGGAGTTCGATTCGCTCAAACGAACATCTCTGAGTGTGCAGCACAAATCAGCACGTGATACAATGTAGCCAATCTATTTATAAACAATGTATCACACAACTCATTCCGCATGCGGAAAGTTTCACATATGTAGGTTGGCAAAGGAGTCTGCAGCAGAAATCCGAGGGTCGTTCTTGGATTTCTGGTGCAATTTGAAATGCCAAAGATTTACTGGACACTCAGATAAGCCCCATTTAATCTGGCCAATCCACACGTGGCTACTCTGCCGCAGGCTCTACGGGAAATTTGATTTGATTGATTTTTCCTGTTATGCACTGATTTAAAAAAAAAAAAAAAAACACTGAACAGAGATGCAGATTTCCCATTGAAATCAAGGGGTAGTGCGTCCGAAACATGGTGTTAAAAAGTTTTTACGCCGCCCTCGCCACTTTCCCTAAAGGGGGCGTGTCAAGGAGCGGGAAGGGGTCGTGGCAAACAGCTCTGACAAATTTATCTTCATTCACGCAAGTTTTCTGCCACAAATGAAGCCAGAAATCTACAGCCGCTCTGAGTTGTCGTAGATTTCTGTTTAGCTGCACGTACTGCAGGAGGATGGCCTAATGTGCCTCATCATAAATTAGGCGCGTCCTTCAGTAGTGCAGAAAGAGCCTGTCTCGATAAATCTCCCCCCATATACTGCGCCTATTCATGTAATAAAGAAATAAAGTCAGTAGTTGGTGGATTTCATGTAGATTTCTGTTTGAGGTTTTGAAGTTTTTGTATTACTGTACTTTTATACATTTTCTGTGGGGTGACAGTGAGAAAAATTCTTTATTGGACTTTATTTTTTAGGTGTTCCCTTTAAGCCTCAATCACACATCAGTGTCCGTGCTCAATTCCGTGAGCAGGTGATCAGCGAGGCATCCGTGAAGCTGTCCGTGAAGGATCCATGTTGGGTCCGTGTGACCGTGTTTTGCTGTCCGTGTTGCATCCGTGTTTCACTGACACTGAACAGCTAAAAATTAATTTTAATTTTCAAAGCATCTCTTCTTAATGATCCGTAAAACACGGATGCAACACGGATGGCATCCGTGTTGCCTCCGTGGTTTTCACGGACCCATAGACTATAATGGGCGTGAGGAATCCGGGAACACGGATCAAGATAAGACAAGCATCCGTGCTGAAAACACTGACCCACGGACGGTTATGAAACACTGATGTCTGAACACACACATTAAAATGAATGGGGACGCGTGCTGTCCGTGGAGAACACGTACAGAACACGTCCGTGAAACACTGATGTGTGAATGAGGCTTTATTCTGCTAGTCAGTTTGCAGGACAAGTCATAGTTTACATTTGCACCATTTTTGGATACATTCAATCTTTTGATCATTTTTATAGCATTTTTGGGAGGTGTTAAAAAACAAAAAAAATAGCAATGTTGCCATATTTTTATAGTTCACAATGTTCATCATATGGGATAAAAAATGTGATCATTTTATTGTATCATGAATCATTACGGATGTGGCAATACCAGTCATGCATAGATTTTTTTATATGTATAAAAATGTGTCTGCAAGTGAAAAAAGGTGATTTTTTTGTTGTTATTTGTTTTTTTTTCTATTTTTTATTTTTTTATGTCCCACTAGGGGACTTGAACATGTGATCTTCTGATGGTTCATATAACACTCTTCAATATATTGCAGCAAATAATTTCAGTTATTGCAATAAATACCATAATGCCCATTCGGCCCTGGTTTCCAGAGCACCCCACGATCGCATCATGAGGGGAGGGAGGGATAATGATGGAGTGAGAGAGGGAGACTCCTTTCTCTCTCTCTCTCTGATGGTCAGTATTAGCATAGGCATCTAAGGGGTCAAGCTGCCGGGATCGGAGCTATCTCCAACTCAGTAGGCAGTGCAAGGTGCCAGCCGCCATTAGAGTAACATACATACTATTGCATTGCTTTGCATCTACTCCCTACTTAAAGCGTCATAGCAAAACGGCACAGGTCAGGAAATGGTTAAAGGGGTTGTCCATGAAAAATATTCTACATTTTTCAAACCAGCACCTGGATCTGATTACTTTGGTGATTGCATGTAAATAAAAATGTATTATAGTTACTGAGTTGTTCAATAAAATGTATCTGTATAGCGCCACCTGCTGTTTGCTCTGTTTCTAGTTTCTCTGTCCTGCTCACTGAGATGGAAGCACATGCTCAGTTCCATCCTTTCACTGCCACCAGGTACAGCAGAAAGGACATTCCCCCTCCCCGAAAGCAATTGGAGAAATAAATGTGGAGATCTCTGGATCCATGTGAGGTACAGGGCTGGTTCTAGCTTTGTTAGAAAGAGGTTGTCACATCCTATATGATGTCTGATTTTTGTTTTGTTTTTTTAACATTATTTATGGGACAACCCCTTTAAAGAATAAAACAATAAATTTAGCTCTTCTACTGTTGCTAATCGCCATCTATCATCAAATTAGTGTTGAGAGAATCGAAGTTAACAAAGTGGACTTCGATCCGAATTTCAGGAAAAATTTGATCTGTCACGAAGCCAAATTCAATTTTTCCAGAAATGGTAGTAAAAAAGCAAAAAAATACATACTGACCTCATCCATTTGCTCACAGAGAGGCTGTCGCGGGCATCTTGATTGAAGAAAACGCGCCAAATCTCATGTGCTCTGTCGTATTTATTGCGCTGATCTGGCGCTGTGACATCTAATTTTTGATAACTTTTCTCATCTCTAATCATCATCATCATATTTATCACATAATTAATATAAGGACTCATTCACACGACCGTATGTATTTTGCGGTAAGCATGTCCGTGTGCATTATGTATTTTGCAGAACAGAACAGCTGGCCCCTAATAGAACAGTCCTATCCATGTCCGTAATGTGGACAATAATAGGACATGTTCTATTTTTTGGTGGAACGGAAATATGGAAAAACCACTGACAGAACACTGATGCCATTTATGTTGTGTCTGTGGATTTTTCACCGGCCTATAGATTTTAATGGCTTTGTTCGGTCTGCATCACGGGCCAAAGTGGTGCATTTCTCCGTGATTTTCCCACTGACCCATGGTTCATGGAAAACCACTGATGTGTGAAGAAACACATTAGAATCAATGGGTACGTGCGACACTCATGGAGAACAAGGATAGCACATGATTCACTGAAGTGTTAATGAGCCCTTAGGCTGGGTATGTAAATTGTGAGAGATCAGGGCCAAAAAAATTTCATTTTAAAGGGGTTGTCTCATAAAAAATATTCTACAGTTTTCAAACCAGCGCCTGGATCTGAATACTTTTGGTTCTAGCTTTGTTAGAAAGAGGTTGTCATGTCCTATATGATGTCTGATTTTCGTTTTTTTACATTATTTATGGGATAACCCCTTTAAAGAATAAAACAACAAATTTAGCTCTGCTACATCGGTATATCCATATGAGTGTCCCTGTTTATAACATTTGGAAAAGCATATTGCTTGACCTATTTTATTGGCTATAAATGATAGAAATATTGCATGTGGCCTTTTTACTGGAAAATTTATATTCTTACACTGGAGCAGGATGACTTCTCCACACTAACATGCTTTTACCATAAACCCGCGCGCTTCCAATATAAGAGCTAACAAACTTGATTTTTCCAGTAATATAATTTTTCTGTACCCAGTTATTTCCTTTTGCTCTTTTTTAACACCTTTACGTTTCCTTCCTTCTTTGGACAGCTTCGCACTCCACATTTCATGACCTCACCTTGCTTGTTTCACGTGTTTCACAAATCCCGAAAGGGCTGCGGGGATAATAACTCACCGCGCATTTCAGATCGGATCAAAGTCCCCCTTAATATTTACACTGCCGCACAGAAGACCGCGGATCTTTTTCAATCAGCTCGGCTGGCAGTCATTTAATTATATGGATGTTATATCCGGCCATAAATAACGTCCTGTGCAAATCCAGTTTAAGACTAGAACGGAGTATCCCTCCCTGAAAACAGAAAAGACTGATGGAAAGAGAGGAGTTCTTGTTCTACGGCATCTACCAGGAATTCTGCAGGTTTATACCGGGCTTTGCCAGCTGGACCCAATGTGGTCACATTTACAGAATAAGGCAGGACAGGGTCGTACTGAGGCTGCGGAGTCCCTACAGGTCTGCAATAAGGCTTCTAGGGCCGGGGATCTCCATAGTCAGACACCATGTACAGAATGGCTGAAAGCAGATCCCCCCCTGCCTCTCCCGGGTGTCCTCCTCTCATTCCCACAACACTGTAATCACTGAATCAACAGATTAATACACAGGGCCACCTACAGGTGCTACAGCTAAATCTGGCCCTGTCAATAACGTACAGTACTTACCAACATTTGCTTCACATTTGGCAACGCTTCCCCGATCCACCCTGTAATACCCCCAAACTATCCAGGAATGTACATGGTTTGCTGAACAGTGTCATTATCTATCTATCTATCTATCTATCTATCTATCTATCTATCTATCTATCATCTATCTATCATCTATCTATGTCACATATATCTACCTACCTATCAATTATCTATCTACCTAGTTATTAGTTATCCATCTATTTACCTATCAATTATCTATCTAATTATCATCTATCTATCTATCTATCTATCTATCTATCTATCTATCTATCTATCTATCTCACATATATCTACCTACCTATCAATTATCTATCTACCTATTAGTTATCCATCTATTTACCTATCAATTATCTATCTATTTATCTATCTATCCATTTATGATACATATAAATATACTAGCATTTCATTTAATGTTTATTATTAGTGTTTGGTTAAATGATATCCACAGTGTTCCCCATAACAGTGACCTCTACAGCACTCCGCCCCCTCTAGAGTGACCTCCATAGCAGCCCACCCTCTTAATTTTGACCTTCACAGCAACCCGCCCCTTTAACAGTGACCTCCACAGTGCCCCACCCCCTAAACAGTGACCTTCACAGCCCCCATAAGTGTTCTCCACAGCGGCCCATCCCCTTAATACTGACCCTCCACAGCACTCTGCCCCTTAACATTGACCTCCACAGCATTCCGCCCCCTTACCCAGACCTCCCAAGTGTCCCTCTTTTGGAGGGACAGACCCTGTTTTGGACCCAAGTCTCTCTGTCCCTCTTTGCTCCTTAAATGTCCCTCTTTTTGATCTGAGGAACAGATTTGCATAGTTACATTTATAATATTGATCCAGAAATTGTCTGATTCCTCTCTGTATATTAGACCTCGCCTTGTATATTAATTCATTAATTGATGCAATTTTGATTTTTGAAATTTCTATATTCAGATAATTTTTGCGCTATTGAAGTGTATAAATATGAAGGAAAAATGGACTTTCACACAATGAACCACAAGTGTCCCTCTTTGACCGTCCAAAAAGTTGGGAGGTGTGCCCTTACTATTGACTTCCACAGCAGCCCATCCCCTTAACATTGACCTCCACAGCAGTCCGCACCCTTAATAGTGACCTCCACAGAGGCCCGTCCCCTCAACAATGCCATCCATAACACCTCGCCCCCTTAACAGTGACCTTCAAATTACACCGCCCCTTAACAGTGACATCTGTCCAGCATATTGACTTGCATACATATCAGAAGACACAGGTTGTTTTATGGCATCCAGTTCTCTAGGGTCCATTGACAGACTATTGACTGCCATAAACTAGTCTTCTGACGGTGGCACAGGGAAAAATAAGAGTAATTTAAAGTGACCCTCTGGGCTCAGTATACTAATTATCTTTTTCTTCGGCCTCATTCACAGGAATGTATTTTTGACTTCTTGTCCAATCTGCATTTTTTGCAGATGACACATGGACCCATTTGTTTCTATGGGTCCACAAAAAATACAGACAGTATGCCATCTGTGTCCTGTCCTTGTAGTCTTTCCACAAAATATAGAACAAGTCCTATTCTTGTCCATTGTGTCCACACCCTCAACTGGTAACACCCATCTGGACCTTCATTGCAAAGCAGCTAGTAATTTATACATAACTTCTAGCAGGAATAATAGAAGAACAGCACATCATAGAGTCAGTATTACATGGGGGATGCAAGTAGTTACTAAAACAAACATGTTAGGAGAGGGGACTGAAAAAAACACCCTGATGTATTTGGCTTGTTACCGCTGATGGGTGTCCGTGCTATTTACTGCACATCTGCATTAAAAATCCATAAGGGGAAGAAATTAGTAGAAGGGTAAGATGATTGACATTGGTTTGATGTCCACGGCAGAGGACACCAGGAGAACTGCCCAACAGCGCTCTGCAAGTAGAGACAAAGAGTCAATGTGTCACCCGAGTCACTTATCTCTATGGGGGTGGAAAACCAGAGGGGGTAACCACTGTACCACTAAAGGCAGGTTTACACGACCCAATGTTCAGGACAATTATCTGAAATCTCAGCAGCTTTCTTCAGCAGTACTGCCGTTATCACACTATGAGACTAGGTTGCGGTGTGATATCATGTGGAACCCAGGGTAGCTTTATATGTGCAATGTGTACAGATATATACCATATCTATACACATAATCTTATGTCCAGCCAATACGAAATCACAGAAGTCACAGATCAGGATGGCACGGTGAGTTGTACCACATGACAAACTCAGCCCTACTACATCTCATATTCTGCAGAAACACTACTCCCATGGTTGCCAGCTACAGGACTGCACTTAAAATGACTTTTCAAGGACCTCCCGATAGTTGTACGGCACAAACAAAGCATTGATAATGGATGATAATTACAGATCTTTTTAAATCTGATTTCAATCCAATTTGGCCAAATCAGACGACCGATTCGATACAGATCCGAATAAATTCAACCCAAATCAACAGTGTTCTAATTGCCTGGAAAACTCTCTATCTCTGTACCTACCCTCCTCTCTCTCCCTCTCCCTCCCTCTCCCCCTTCTCTCTCTCTCTCTCCCTCTCCCCCTTTCTTTTGTCCCTCTGTCTCCCTCTCCCCCTTCTCTCTCTCTTTACTTCAGTACCTCTGCCCCCCCTCTCTTTCCCACCCTCTCCCTCTCCTTCTCTCTCACTCCCTCTCTCCTACCTTCTCCATCTCTTTTCCCTCTTTCTTTCTCTCCCTCCCTCTCCCCCTCTCCCATTCTCTTTTTTTTCTCTCTCTCTCTCCTACCCTCTACCTCTCTGTCTCCCTCTCTCTTTTTCTCTCTCTTTCCCACCCTCTCCCTCTTTCTCTCTCCCCCACCCTCTCTCTTTTCCTCTCTCTTTCTCCCTCTCTGCCCCTCTCTCCCTTTCTTCTGTTCCTCCATCTCCCTCTCTTCCTCTCCTCCTCTCTCTATAACCCTCTACCTCTCTCTCTCCCCTTCTCTCTCTCTGCCCCTCTCTCTCTTTCTTCTGTTCCTCCGTCTCCCTCTCTTCCTCTCCTCCTCTCTCTATAACCCTCTACCTCTCTCTCTCTCTCCCCTTCTCTCTCTCTGCCTCTCTCTCTCTTTACTTCTGTCCCTCTGTCTCCCTCTACTCTTCTTTTGCTCTGACTCTCAAAACTCTCTCTCATACCTTCTAGATCCCCTTTTCCTTCTCTCCCTCTCCCTTTCCCCCTTTTTCTCCTTTTCTCTTTTGTCTCTCTCTCCTACCCTCTACCTCTCTTTCTCCCTCTCTCTTTCCCACTCTCTCCCTCTCTCTCTGATTCTCCAGAATTAAATCACACAAAATGTGTGTTTATTAAAATCCCAAATGTTTGAACAATTTCAAAAAAACCATCCAAATTGATTTGCTCATCTCTAATGATAATCTGTAGACAAACTCCTCTCTGCTACATCTGTACATCTGTCAGTCAAGCATCAGATCATGCCGGCCCACGCCCAGATGGTTATCATTGCCCTTTCCACCTGAGGCCCATTAGCTGATGGTTATTTAGACTTAAAAAAGGAAACGTATGTTCCCAATGCACATCCATACATGTATCCTTTGGGAAGTGTCACCTGTGGAGGTCAGGGCCTGTGCTATTAAAAAAATCCACCTGCGTTATAAAAAAAATCCTCCACCTGGATATAAGAGAAGACAACATGAGGTTCTAGGGTCTCATCTGGATGGGGTGTTACAGTTCATTAGAGAGACATCAGGGAATCATCATATGAGCGTAACGTGTAAATCTTTCATCCAGATGAAAATAACAGCATTGGCCGGGATGACTCTTTACAATCGGGGGCCAAGCGGCCGCCACATCCCCAGCACTCCTGTTATATAAACTATTCTCTGAATTTGTCTGTCATCGGAGAACGTAGACAAAAGCCACGGTGCAGACAGCAGAGACCGTGGCTGCCGCATATTTCACTCTTCAGCTAACGAGGGCACAAGGATTGGAACGGAAGACGACGCTCTTGTTTCCCTTTCATTATCCAATGTGTCGAGTAGGAAGCAGCTGCCTTCCTGCCTATGAAGAGGTGGACTATTGTGTAACGCTCAGTGAGTAAACACACTCACACTCAGCAGGCCAGCGGGGGAAGGGGGGCGCTAATTACAGCAGGCGATTAATGAGATACCGAAATAATATTCTGTAATAAATGTGGAAAAGTGCTAAAAAGAAGTCATTCCAAAAAGATTCAAGTGAATCGAACTTTTATTTTTGATTTTCTTTGATATGAAAATGTATTTACTTATTATTGTATTTATTTACTAAACTTCATTTGTTTATGTATAATAATAATAATAATAATAATAATAAATAAGAATTAAATAATTCTCCCTACTAAACTTTTTAGTAATAATAATAATAATAATAAATAAGCAATAGCCCATCAAAATCTATATTTTGACTAAGATTGTCATAATTTTATATCAGGTTTAAAATAATAATAATAATAATAATAATAATAATAATAATAATATTGATACATTAGCAATCTACAAAAAACACAAA
This sequence comes from Rhinella marina, assembly GCA_900303285.1. Classification (NCBI taxonomy): domain Eukaryota; kingdom Metazoa; phylum Chordata; class Amphibia; order Anura; family Bufonidae; genus Rhinella; species Rhinella marina. The sequence continues at coordinate 790,248 of ONZH01002718.1, read as the reverse complement.
TATAGATATCTGCTTTTCATTTAGTTTTATTTGTACTAATATTACTACCATTACTGTTGCTAATCGTCATCTATCATCAAATTAGTGTTGAGCGAAACGAAGTTAACAAAGTGGACTTCAATCCGAATTTCGGGAAAAATTTGATTTTTCACAAAGCCGAATTTCCTCGTGCTTCGTGGTAACGTATCATTTTTTCAAAAAATGATGGTAAAAAACAAAAATATACATACCGTATTTTTAACCCTATAGGACGCACTTTTTTTCCCCAAAAGCATCTTCCCCCTGCGTCTTATGGGGCGAATGCCATTATGGAAGCGCTCATTAGCACCGGAGGACAAGGAAGCAGTGAAGACTCTGTACTCACCACTTCCTGGTCCTCCGCTCGGCTGTCGGCTGTGCAGGGCTGCGCACAGCGTGAGGGGCGCTCTGTGACCTCATGCTGTGCGCGCCAATTCACAGCACAGCCGACGGAGTAGGAGGGAGAAGAGCGCGGGAGGAAAGGAGCGATGGCGTCCAGGAACAGGAGAGGTAAGTGCTTTATTTATTTTATATGCTGTGAGGCTGGGGGCTAACATAAGAGGCATGGGAGCTGACCATGGCATGGAGGCAAATAAAGTCCATGGGGCTGACAGAGGCATGAGGGCAGATAAATGGCATGGGGGCTGACATTAGAGGCATGGGAACTGACATGAGAGCAAATGGGGACTGATATGAGAGCAAATGGGGACTGATATGAGAGCAAATGGGGACTGATGAGAGGCATGGGGCTCTTGTATAAGATCTGATTGGGGGTCATTCACATTGGGGTCTGATCTGAGCTCTTATTGGGGTCTTATTAACATTGGGGGTCTGATTGCTGATCTGACCTGAGATCTAATGAAAAATATTTTTTTCTTATTGTCCTACTGTAAAAACTAGGTGCGTCTTATAGGCCGGTGCGTCTTATAGGGAGAAAAATACGGTACTTACCTCATCCATTTGCTCACAGAAAGGCTGTCATGGCCATCTTGATTGAAGAAAACACGCCAAATCTTATGCGCTCTGTCGTATGACGTCACCGTTTCATTGCGCTGGTCTGGCGTGACATCGAACTTTTGATAACTTCGCTCATCTCTAATCATCATCATCATATTTATCACATAATTATTATAAGGGCTCATGTACAAGACCATATTTTGTGGTCCGCAAAATTTTGCGGAACGGAACACCTGGCCCCTAATAGAACAGTCCTATCCTTGTCCGTAATGTGGACAATAATAGGACATGTTCTATTTTTTGGTGGAACGGAAATACGGGAAAACCACTGACAGAACACTGATGCCATTTATGTTGTGTCTGTGGATTTTTCACTGGCCTATAGATTTTAATTGGTTTGTTCGGTCTGCATCATGGGCCAAAGTGGTGCATGTCTCCATTATTTTCCCACTGACCTATGGGTTATGGAAAACCACTGATGTGTGAAGAAACACATTAGAATCAATGGGTACGTGAGACACTCATGGAGAACAAGGATAGCACATGTCCATGATTCTTTGAATTGTAAATAATCACTTAGGCTGGGTATGTAAATTGTGAGAGGTCAGGGCCATTTTTAAAGGGGTTGATTTACAAAAAAAATATTGTACAGTTTTCAAACCAGCACCTGGATCTGAATACTTTTGTAATTGCATGTAATTAAAAATTTCGCATAGCCACTGAGTTATTCAATAAAATGTATCTGTATAGCGCCACCTGCTGTTTGTTTTTTCTTATTTCTTTGACCTGCTCACTGAGAAGGCCACACATGCTCAGTTTCATCCTTCAACTGCCTCCTGAGCTGTGATAGGAAGAGCTGAGACACGCCTCCTGAGCTGTGATAGGGAGAGCTGAGACACGCCTCCTGAGCTGTGATAGGGAGATCATGGACACGCCCCCTGAGCTGCAGCAGAAAAGACACTCCCCCTGAGCTGTCAGCTTTATATAAATCTAGCAGAGCAATGAATGTGGAGATCTCTGGATCCATGTGAGGTACAGGGCTGGTTCTAGCTTTGTTAGAAAGAGGTTGTCATGTCCAGGGGCGTAGCTAAAAGCTCATGGGCCCTGGTGCAAGAGTTCAGTTTGGGCCCCCCTTCCCTCAGTGCTTTGTGGCCAGGGGCAGGGAAGCACATAGCCACCATGCTGCCTAAGGCAAAAATTTAAATGGCCCTCCCCCCCTTGCCAAATTCTTGCATGGACTTTCTATAATACCAGTGTCTTCTTATGAGGCACAAGGGTCTTTGGGCCCCCTCAGGCTCCTGGGCCTGGTAGCGACTGCTACCTCTGCACCCCCTATAGCTACGCCCCTGGTCATGTCCTATATGATGTCTGGTTTTTATTTTTTACATTACTCATGGTATAACCCTTTTAAGTGCAGAGATTCTACATCTATATCTGCAATCTATGGAGTCGTTCTCTAAGTGTCATCAAGGCACTTGGCAAACAGTAATATTTCTCCAGAACATCCTGTCTAAAGTTTTCTCCAACAGATGTAGCAGTGCTAACTTCGAAGTGAATTTGTCATATTGGCACAGCTCGTAGATGATGTGTCTTCTGTGTTTTTACACACGGCCGCAGTATCATGATGTAGAAACTATGCTGCCCCCTCACATGATAAGACTCTGCTCTGCTACATCTGGATTATGTAAGAAATAAGTACAAATATTATAAACTCCTCTGACTCTATCGTGACATGTAATCAACTGCAGCAGCTTCCTATTAATCCAACCATGTGTGCGCTTGTGATACTGCTGCAAATGTGTCTGTCTGGATGAGGCCTCTGGGTGCCGAAACATTTTTTTTTGCTTGTAATAAAATATCATTATTGTTGAGAACTGTTCATTGTGTCTTTACATTACATTTTGTTGTTTTTTTGTTTGTTTTTTGCATTTTTTGTGGCTTTTAGTTCATGTTCTAAACAGAAATCAATGCAATAAATGCCAAGAAACCTCAACTAGGGTATGCTGTTTTGAAAAAATGGCGCCAACTTATAAAAGATAAAAAGGCCATAAAATAGAGTTTCTATTGCATTTCATAGACTGCAATAAATGCAATAACATGCTGGTAAAACACCATGGAAAATGATGTATGGGTGAAACCATCCTAAATGTAGTAGTATTTCAAATAAGTCTTGTGTAGATAGATATATTATGATAGATAGATAGATAAATAGATAGATAGATAGATAGATAGATAGATAGATAGATAGATAGATAGATAATTAGATATGAGATAGATAGATATGAGATAGATAATAAATAGATAGATAGATAGATAGATAGATAGATAGATAGATAGATAGATAGATAGATAGATAATAAATAGATAATTAGATATGAGATAGATAATAGATAGATAGATATGAGATAGATAATGGATAGATAGATATGAGATAGATAATGGATAGATAGATAATAAATAGATAGATAGATAGATAGATAGATAGATAATGGATAGATAGATAGATAGATAGATAGATAGATAGATAGATAGATAGATAGATAGATAGATATGAGATAGATAGATCTGTCCCGCTATGTTCATATATATATAGTATATATCAGCAGTACATAGACACCTCTGTACGGTCTGTACATATAAATCTGTTATGTATTAATATTACAATCACATATTATTCATGAAGCTCCTGATTCCCAAACATCCAGTCTGGGAGTCCTGATTTCCTCTCTGATCCCCAAGTGAGGATTATGGGGAACCCTGGGATAATCTATCCCTGCATGAATAAGTAATCAGAGACTACCGGAGATCTTCAAGAGGGTTTAACTCTGAATTTGTGATGGGTTAAGCAGAATAAAAGGTTTAACCACTCCACCGCCAGACACAGGAATGCCAGCGCTCTCACCCCTACACGAGCTGGCAGCGCGCCCGCCACCAACAATTAGCTCCTCGCTTTTAGGGATTTTTTTCTGTTATTAAAATCAATGAGTCTCATAGGGTTACAAACCATTAAGTGATACAGTGCAGAGCGATCAAACCAAAGCTGTAACCAGGTACAGACGGGAGAGACCATTGCTGCGTGCTTCACTTGTGTTAAGTGAGATTCACATAGGACTGCAGGTAAAAGCTATATTTGAACAGACAAAACATTCCTCCCCGTATTCAGGTACATATGTGTGTGTGTGTGTGTGTGTGTGTGTGTGTGTGTGTGTGTATATATATCTCATCAGACATTAAAGGTTCTTTCATAGCTATGTGTCTAGGTGCCAGCCTCCATTATAGCTCCTCTGGGGAGGGTCACCCAGCTTTCCCAGACTCCACACAGCAGCAACAGGACTGTGGGAAAGCTGGACTGCGATTCCTGTGGGAAGTTACATGGCAGCCATAATCATACCCGCCAATGATTCTGTTCTGTGAACGGGACAACAATAGTTGCAAATTGGCAGGGAAAAGACATTTCTGGCTCCTTGTGGGCATTCCTTGAATAAGCGGGGGTGGGGCTTACAAATGTTTGAAATGAAGCATAATGGTTGTCATTTAGCTTTCCTAGAAGCAGATACAGCCATATCCACCAACAGTCCCATATTCACTGACCAGTCCTATATGCAAATTTTCATAAAAAGAGCCCCTTTAAAAGCAGAGATTTGAATTAATAAAGTGCAAGTTTTCTTGAATCTTTTTCCAGAAAGCTATACATCAATCTGCTCAGCTCCTCCTGATCTATAACATGCTACCTGCAGACTCTATTCATGGTGGCAGGTTCCCTTTAAAGGGTTGTAGAAACAGTACAACTCTTATTTATGTGACTCTTTTAATGAAAATTTGCATAAATCACTCCCCGTTTTATAAGACTGTTCAGTGTTATATCCATGCTCAATCCTGCAAATCAAAACATCAATCTGCTCTGCTCCTCCTGCTCTAAAACATGTTGCCGGCGGCAGGTTCCCTTTAGAGAGAACTGTCCTGGCATGTCTAAGTAAGTACTTGCAATTCCAAAAAAAATAATTCTGGAGCATCTTTTCGTAGAACTTTATATTGTACCGTTCTTCTGTTATTCCTCCTGGAAATGGATGACTAAACCGACACTGGACACTACCATTTCCTCTTCAATTTACTGTGTGCATGCAAAGTCTTCCATGTTCTGTGGGTAGAGGTTTTTTTCCAAGAGGAATAGTAACATCCAGTTGTCAATTTATTATTTATTTTTTTTTTATTTCCAGGAGTTAGAACAGAGGATTTTCACAATAAAACATCCTAAGAAAATACGTTAAAGGGGATGTCTCACTTCAGTTAGTGGCATTTATCATGTAGATAAAGTTAATACTAGGCACTTACTAATGTATTGCGATTCTCCATATTGCTTCCTTTACTGGTGGATTAATTTCTCCAATCACATTATACACTGCTCGTTTCCATGGTTACGACCACCCTGCAATCCATCAGTGGTGGCCGTGCTTGCACAATATAGGAAAAAGCACTAGCCCAGGGGTCCCCAAACTACATGCGGCCCCCTGAGGCCATTTATCTGGCCCTCGCTGCACTTCTGTATTTTCCTGGTGGATAAAATAAAAAAAAACTCTATTACCTTACTGCTGACTGCGTACAGCGTCAGGACGTAGTGCGCACACTCTGACCTGACGCTGCACGCAGTCAGGTGACAGTGCAGCGTGGGCAGAGAAAACAGAGGAGCGCCGGACCCGTAGCGGAGCCACGGCGCCGGAGAGGTAAGAGAGTTTTTTATTTTATTCTGATGGGGGCAGAGTGGGCTGATCTGAGGTCTGATGGGGTCAGAGTGGGCTGATCTGAGGTTTAATGGGGGCACAGTGGGCTGATCTGAGGTCTGATGGGGTCAGAGTGGGCTGATCTGAGGTTTGATGGGGCACAGTGGGCTGATCTGAGGTCTGATGGGGCACAGTGGGCTGATCTGAGGTCTGATGGGGGCACAGTGGGCTGATCGAAGTCTGATGGGGGCACAGTTGGCTGATCAAGGTCTGATGGGGCACAGTGGGCTGATCTGAGGTCTGATGGGGGCACAGTGGGCTGATCGAAGTCTGATGGGGGCACAGTGGGCTGATCAAGGTCTGATGGGGCACAGTGGGCTGATCTGAGGTCTGATGGGGGCACAGTGGGCTGATCTGAGGTCTGATGGGGGCATAATGGGCTGATCTGAGGTCTGATGGGGGCACAGTGGGCTGATCTGAGGTCTGATGGGGGCATAATGGGCTGATCTGAGGTCTGATGGGGGCACAGTGGGCTGATCTGAGGTCTGATGGGGGCACAGTGGGCTGATCTGAGGTCTGATGGGGGCACAGTGGGCTGATCTGAGGTCTGATGGGGGCACAGTGGGCTGATCTGAGGTCTGATGGGGGCACAATGTTTGCTTTTTTACTTTAAAATAAGATATGTGCAGTGTATATAGGGATTTGTTCATAGTTATTTTTTTGTGGAACGGAAATACGGACATATGGAAACGGAATGCACATGGAGTAACTTCCGTTTTTTTGTGGACCCATTGAAGTGAATGGTTCCGCATACAGTCCGCAAAAAAAACGGAATGGACATGGAAAGAAAATACATTTGTGTGCAGGAGGCCTAATACATATAGGAGGAAGTTGCTTAAAGCAGAGCTAAATAGTGATCTCGTATCGAAGGTGTCGACCTGGCTATGAAGTAATTGCACTATTAGCAATTTGGGAGTTGCATCGCCAGCGTTTACGGCAGTGTATAGATGCCATCTGGCCGTGATGGAGATCTAGTATTGAGTACACAGTAAAACAGTCTGACTGTGATGCTGAACACCAGCTCTTGTCACGCTGGCGGCGGGTGCTGGGGCGATGTTCCACCCGTGACTGGTCTGCTGGCTAACATTTCTGCAAGCCCTGCACTAAAGTGATCAGTAAGAGATGTCTAATGAACGTTCCTCTTCTTTAAGTGCAGACACATTTCCTGACGTCGTTTCCACCGCTCTGCACAGTAACACGGTGGCATTTGCAGTGACAATGCCTTTGGGTATCGGTAGAGTCCGACTTGGCTTTATGAATATTAACAGATCTGCAAATCGTGCATGAATGAAGCCAGAAACCAATCCAGTGGCTTCATCTGATTCCAAGAGACACTTCTGCTGAATGTGTGCTACGCTATAGCATCGAGGACGCGTGCAGCGCCAGCTGTGTGAGCCCAGCGTCTACGCCCGGGCATGAGGGCAGCACAAGGAACATGCAGGATCAGTCACTCTCGAAAAGGCTTCCAAATCATTAGCTGTGATGGGACCCAAGTACTTGAGTTGTCTTCTAGAAACGACTTGATTGCAGCCATCACATGGCTGCTTTTTGTAAAGGGGCACCTAATGTGACATCATTATAGGTGCCACAGGAGTTGTCACCCAGTTTTCCCATAGTCCTTATTCATCGATATGTGATTACCGTATTTTTCGCCCCATAAGACGCACCAGACCATAAGACGCACCAGACCATAAGACGCACCTAGGTTTTAGAGGAGGGCAATAAGAAAAAAATATTTTTTATTAGATCTCAGGTCAGACCAGCAATTAGACCCCCAATGTAAATCAGACCCCAATAAGACCTCAGCTCACACCCCAATGTTAATGACCCCAATCAGACCTCAGATAAGAGCCCCATGCCTCTCTTCAACCCCCATGTGAGCCCCCAATTCCTGTAATTAGCCCCAATGCCTGTAATTAGCCCCCATATCAGCCCCAATGGCTGTAATTAGCCCCCATATCAGCCCCAATGCCTGTAATTGGCCCCCAATGCCTGTAATTAGCCCCCATATCAGCCCCCAATGCCTGTAATTAGCCCCCATGTCTGTAATTAGCCCCCACATTAGCCCACATGCCTGTAATTAGCCCCCATATCACCCCATCACTTCAGCCCCCATGCCTCACTTTAGCTCCCATATCAGCCCCCATGCCTCACTTTAGCTCCCATATCAGCCCCCATGCCTCACTTTAGCCCCCATATCAGCCCCCATGCCTCACTTTAGCCCCCATATGATTCCGTATGCCTCACTTCAGCCTCCATGCCTCTTGCCCCCCACCCCTTCTGTTAGTAATAAAATAAAGGCCATTGAATGTTACGGTGATTGCCACACTTTCCTCCTTCTTTCCATTCTGGATTTAGAGGCCCGAAGCCATTATCAGCCCCCATTATGAGCCCAGCATGCCTCCGTAAAAATAAAAAAGCCACTTACCTCTCCTGGACGCCGATGCCCCTCTCCACCCGTGCTCTCTCTTCTTCTTCCTGTCTGCTGTGCTGTGACCCTGCGCGCACAGCGTGAGGTCACAGAGAGCCCTCACACTGCACAGCCGAACGGAGGTCCAGGAAGTGGTGAGTGCAGAGCCTTCACCGCTTCCCAGTCCTCCGGTGCTAATGAGCGCTTCCATAATGGAAGCGCTCATTAGCATTCACCCCATAAGACGCAGGGGCATTTTCCATCATGACCGGCAGGTGGGCCCTGAGGACTGGAGTTGAGGAACTCTGATCTAGATGATGGTGGCCACTAAAGGATCATGTGTGATGCCATTAGGGCAGAGGTTTGGGGGTTGTTCATTGTAGACACACTCTTTCCATATTGCGGGTTTCTAAGTGACTGCAAGGGGTAAGGGTGTCACTCTAATAGGGAATATGGGAAGAGGCTGAAATCCATCCTAACAGGGTATGCTGGTAAAGATGGTCTAGATGAGAGATTCCTTTTAATTCCCACCACCACATCTTCCACGAGGACCAGGGCTCTCCTGCTAGTAGGTCCATGTCAAGAACATTTGCACTATAGAGGCAAATGTTATGGGGAGAGATGCTTAGACCAGGTTGGAGTTTCCCTTATTTAAAAGGGTTTGCCCATCTGAAATATTGATGGCAACTACAATATGGGGCCACTTCTAGTATTTTTTCCAGGACCATTTGGACTCTTAGGTGTGAGTACAATATCTGTACCATACCTCCCAACTGAACCCGGATCCAGCGGGACAGTCCCGGATTGCAGTGGCTGTCCCACCGTCCCAGGAGGCACCGTATTTTTCGCCCCATAAGACGCATTTTTTCCCCCAAAAGTGGGGGGAAAATGCTCCTGCGTCTTATGGGGCAAATGCTAATGAGTGCATCCATTATGGAAGCACTCATTAGCACCGGAGGACCAGGAAGCGGTGAATACTCTGTACTCACCACTTCCCGGTCCTCCGCTCAGCTGTCGGCTGTGCAGGGCTGCGCACAGCGTGAGGGCGCTCTGTGACCTCACGCTGTGCGTGCCAGTTCACAGTGCAAGAGGAAGGAAGAGAGCGGTCGGCGGCGAGCGGCGGCATCCAGGAGCAGGAGAGGTAAGTGATTATTTATTTTATAAAACAGGAGGCAAAGGGGGCTGATATAAAGTGGCTGGGGTCTGGTGAGAGGCAATGGGGGCTCATATAATGCTGTTGGGGGCTAATTTAAGGCTGCTTGGGGGCTAATGAGAGGCAATGGGTGCTAATGAGTGGTGCTGGGGGCTATTAAGAGGCACTGGGGGCTAATGAGAGGCAATTGGGGCTGATGAGAGGCAATGGGAGCTGATGAGAGGAATATGGGGGCTGATATGAGGCATGGGGCTCTTATCTGAGGTCTGATTGGGGGTCATTCACATTGGGGTCTGTTTGGGGGTCTGATCTGAGGTCTTATTGGGGTCTTATTAACATTGGGGGTCTTATTGGGGCTGTCAGCTGAGGTCTGATTGGTGGTCTGACCAGAGGTTTAATGAAAAATATTTTTTTCTTATTGTTCTCCTCTAAAACCTATCTTATGCGTCTTATGGGCCGGTGCGTCTTATAGGGCGAAAAATACGGTATGTCCCTGTTTATGGCAGCTGTCCCTGCGTCCATAGGATGGTGATGAAGCAGAGAGCCGGCATCGGCTCACTACTTCATCTATCATCCCTACCGTCCCCCCTGCAGGCTCTCCATACCTCCCTGCGCTCTCCACACCTTCAGTCTGGGCAGGGAGCGGGGCCGTCCGACAGTCAGCCTTGGCTCCACCCCCTCCAGACTAGAGAAGACGATGTCCTGCTGGTGATGCTACTAGGAAGAAGGTAAGTATATGGTGTTTATTTTTTTCAACTTTCTGTGAGTGGCACAATATGGGCATATTACTGGGGGCACAGCATTACTGGGGAGCACAATGTGGGCATATTACTGGGGGCACAACATAAACTGGGGAGCACAATGTATTGTTGAACATGTAGAAACACAGATACAAAAGACAGGATCCTGCCATCTTGGCAGACAGCAAGACCACCCAGTTGACCAGAGATTCAGTGAGACCTTCACACTTGGCATTTAGATGAAGTTCTTGACCAAGCCTCTCACCATAGTCTAATGCTGGGAAGAACAGCATATACAGACTGCCCCATGGTGAAATAGAAGAGGATCCTGGAGGTCAGTCATGTCCATGGGCCCCTTGATGAATTGTTATCTTGCAGGAACACATGTAGGTTAAAGCAACATTCAGATCAAACCACAGTTCTGCTTATTTTTTAATCCCCCCGGCTCAGGCCAAGACTCACTTCTGATTATTTTCACTAAAAATAAAAGGATGTTTCCTTTAATAAATGATGGCTTCCTGAGTTTCAAATGGACATTGGAAAAAAGATGGAAAAAAGAAAGATTAGATATCAGGGTTCACCTTAGTCTATAAAAATGTAGCAGAACTGAGTGTGTCAGATGTAACGGAGCTGGGTCTAGCCATACACATTAGATTAATGATAGACAAACCAGATGCTTTTGGTGGGACTGGTCGATCATCTAATATATATGGGGGCCTTAGCAAGGGAGATAAGGATCAGGCTGTTGGATCTCAATATGCTCAATCCTTTTATTCTCAGAGAGATAAACAGTTGCCAGAGGCGATTGTCAGAAGCTTATTTCTCTCTCCCCATTTAGAACACATGTATGCTTGGCTGAGCCAAGTGTGCATATGTATGGGGCAGATTGAGAGACATAGATGTTGCCCATCTAATGTGTCCTCCTGACTCTTCCTGGACAGCAGGGAAGAGAAGGATCAGGCCTGTCCCAACATGTTCAATACTTATGTTTTCAGGGATATAAGCTCTTAACAGAAGTGGCTTATTCCTCTCTCCTCATTTAGGAACACATGCATGCTTGGCTGAGCTTATACATGGGGGGGGGGAGATAGCTATCAACCAAAAGAGCATTTTGTATGGCCAGCTTTTTACTTCATAGGACTGTAAGTAAAAGTACAGTATTATTTTTGGGGCATAACTGGCAGAGGTTGGGGAATTTGACTTGGGGTTTAGATGGCAGGGGCAAAAATAAGCTACACAGCCTTGGTAAGGTAATTTCAATACAGGGCTAGACAGCAATTTTAATCTTTGCCTCAGTTTTGGCAAGATAACAAGAGTCAAAGGGGTTTGATGCAATAAAAAACTTCACAGTTGGGGGGGCAGAAGAAGACCGATCATTGGGGAGTAGAAGAAGAAGACCGATCATTGGGGAGTAGAAGAAGAAGATCGATCATTAAGGGGCAGAAGAAGACTGATTATTGGAGAGGTAGAAGAAAAAATATTATTGTGGGATAGACGACCAGTCATGGGAGGCAGAAGAAGAAGACTGATCCTTGGGGGTAGAAATAGATGGATCATTGGGGGGTAGAAGAAGAAGACCGATCATTGGGGGTAGAAGAAGACTGATCATTGTGTGGCAGAAGAAGGCGGATCATTGGGGGGTAGAAGAAGACCAATCATTGGGGGTAGAAGAAGAAGGCGGATCATTGGGGGTAGAAGAAGAAGACCAATCATTGTGTGGCAGAAGAAGGCGGATCATTGGGGGGTAGAAGAAAACTGATCATTGAGGGATGGAAGAAGGCTGATTATTGGGGAGGTAGAAGAAAAAATATTATTGTGGGATAGAAGAAGACCAATCATTGGAGGCAGAAGATCATTGGGGGTATAAGTAGACAGATCATTGGGGGGTAGAAGAAGACCAATCATTGGGGGTAAAAGGAGAAGGCGAATCATTGGGGGTAGAAGAAGGAGATGAATCATTGAGGGCAGAAGAAGACTGATCATTGGGGGTAGAAGAAGAAGATTGATCATTGGCGGTAGAAGTAAAAGATCGATCATTGAGGGGCAGATGAAGACTGATCATTGGGGGAATAGAAGAAAAAATGTTATTATGGGATAGAAGAAGATCAATCATTGGAGGCAGAAAAAGAAGACCGATCATTGGGGAGTAGAAGAAGACCAATCATTGGGGATAGAAGAAGAAGACCAATCATTGTGTGGCAGAAGAAGGCTGATCATTAGGGGGTAGAAGAAAACTGATCATTGAGGGATGGAAGAAGATTGATTATTGGGAGTAGAAGACTGATCACTGAGGAGTAGAAGAAGACCGATCATTAGGGGGTAGAAGAAGACTTGTCATTGAGGGTAGAAAAAGACCAATCATTGAGGGGTAAAATAAGACATCATTGAGGGGTAGAAGAAGACCTGTCATGGTGGGTAGAAGAAGACCGATTTTTGGGGGTTAGTAGAAGATCAATCATTGAGAAGTAAAAGAAGAACTATCATTTAGAGGCAGAAGATGACCAATCATTGGGTGTAGAAGTAGACATCATTAAGCGTAGAAGGAGACCGATAACCCCATTCCAATATAAACCTGTGGGACACTCTTAAAGTACCCCCTTTGAACAGCCTGTTTAGTTCTGCATCTATCTAGTTAAAGAATATAACCCTTTCCTGTCCAACTGGATCCAGCTCTCCCCAAGCTTCGTTGTCTGAATGACAAAAGGCGTATTTAGAGGACAGGTGGGAAATGACACCGCCAGAGTGTCTTTCGTCTTCTACACATTTCTACAATTTCAATTAAGTGGTTTCCTGTTCACTAGATGTAATTACACGCATTTTAAACATGTTAAAAATTGTCGTAGTCAGCCATCTTAAATGGCCTGCCACAATTAACAAAAAAAAAAGGCATTACACGTGTTTCCTCTCAAGGGTGGCTTTTATTTGTGGTTAGACCCTAAATGGGAGACGATAATGTCCTTCCCTGAACTTCTGGGACTTTGTAGGTCTCAAATAACACAGTCACTTTAATTGTGCCGCAGTCCCCATCCCGCGCGTGCACAGTCCAATCCCAGAACTGCTAACCTATCATAACGGAAGAAGAGATAGTATGAAAGGTGCCGGGTCAGCAGTCCCCACAAGGAACAAATCTAAAAAAGCATAAATACAATCCACCCAAGGAAGAGATAAATGGATTGGAGGTGACATGATGTCCGTCGGGGGCTTCCTGAGGACAAGTGAATGGTGTTGACAACAATCGGTGCAGAATTCAAACTCCTCAAATCCAAAAAATAATTGTCTCGGGACCGTTCAATGTCTTTCTCCGGGTTTGAGACTCTGCAGGATGGAGGATGCATTGGGGCTTGTGATCGATGCATTGTTCAATGTCTTACAAATGACTTGACATCTGAGATTATCATAAATGATAAGAGCAGCCAGGACAGAAATTAGCATTGACATGAATCTCCAGTGCTCAGCATCAGCGGGAATATCACTACCAGAGCTGAAATAGTGTTAAGGGGGGAAAAAAGCTGTAGAACGCGTGGTTCCAGGAGGTGTCGGTGACGAGATGATGTGACACGGCGTGAACTGAAATCATACAAAATTCACATCTCTGTCTGCGTGAGATGGAATAAATTCTGGGTTTATGGAAAGATATTATAGTCAGGGAGTAGGGAAAATTTCTGCAGCTTTCTAGTACACTTTAGATTTGATTTCTTCATCTTTTTCAAGATCTCTGATTTCTGTCAGTGAATGGATAGGCTCTGGTTTATTCTCTAAGCCCATTAAACTAACACAGGTGCAGGACTCATATATCAGTAGTGAGTCATGGCACCTGCAAAAGTGGTCATGTGTGCTGAGCACTTAAAGGAATTGTCCAAGGATTACTCTCTTTTTTTAAATGCCCTCCACCCCAGCCTGACCTGAGAAGAAACCTATACTTATCTGCTGCCTGCCACTCCATTCAGGTTCCTGGGGTGTTTTCACTGGACCTCCATCCCCAGCCTGTAGGATTCCTGCATGGACAAAGTCATGTGTGCCGCTTCAGCCAATGAATGTCCATGCTGGAAGCTTATAGGCTGAGGCTGGAGGTCCATAGTCCTTGCATCTAGGAGGAAGTAGGTTCTGATATTAGACTATATTTAGACAGATATAAATTATAGGCTTGTTGCTTGTTGTGGCCTCCATGGTGGGCAATGGGGTCATGATTTCAAATCTGAATAAGACATAAAGATTACTTAGGTTACCTTGAAGACATACATTAGGCACCACAGTGATTCAGTGTTTGGCATTGTTGCCTTACAGTAATGGGGTCCCAGGAGCAACCAAGGTCAACATCTGCCTGTAGATGAAATGTCCTCCTCCGAATGTTTGTATGGAGGCTTTCTGATTTCTTCCCTTACATACTGGTAGGTCCATTGGATTCCAATGAAACTGGCCATAACCTTTGTGTCTGAGATGGGGAAAATAGGTTGCAAGCCCTATTAGAGACATTAGGAACCTGAAGGTGAATTCTTAGTAGTTCCAGGAGACATTTGCATGCTGCTATCAGAACAAACATAAGTCAAGATAAGAGTTGATAGCAGAGTAATAACCACTATGTACCATAATTATCACAGTTCCTGGGGTTCGGGGTCACTGTGTTCTGTTGGAACAGGAATTGTGTGCAGTAAAGGAGAATGACCTGATCAAATTACTTGAAGACAATGACCTCTGTACCCAGAACACATCTCACAGTGTCTCTGACAAACAGGGTTGGACTTTGCTTTCTCTCTAAGGGAAAGTCTTTGCATGGTGTTAAATGAATGGGTTTGGGGCTCGTCCGGATGACATCATCCTATTTTTGTATCAGATCCTATGATCTTTCAGGCTTTCATTCATTACCTGTGGTGCCTCTCAGCACGTTCCTCTGCTTTAAAACCTGCCAGCGAACTGCAGCCGTGCAGAGATTAAAGGTCCAACAAAGGGTTCATCGCAAGTCCACCCTAGATTTAGTTTCTACCCAGTGAACTGTGCAAACCAGAGCTGACAATGACGAAGTTAAGAACGTCACAGCAGGACGTCTTCTGTCGGCCATCACGTCAAAAAATACAAACTCCGATTGTTATGAGTGCAAATATAAGACAGAAGCTGTGGCTGATACTTTCATTAATGGTGGAACATAGGTCCATAGTCAGGTCAAGTTCTAGGTCTATAGTCTGTGACTACAATATTGTAAAGGAGGCTATGAACAGAGCCTAAGCTTTATATAGCTGCCCAGTAACTCATAATCTGGCACTTATCTGGTCCAATTTATTTTGCCAGATTAAAGGAATTTTACTGTACATTTGGTAATTTGGCTCCATGGTGGAACTTAAAGAAGAACTCCCACCAAAATTTTTATTCCATGTCCTGCTAGAAATGCACATGATCTAATCTGCAGTGAATGTCATTTTCTTACCAGTGGCTGTATTTGTGAGTTATATCTCCCTGATGCTTCTCATCTGTGTAATGTGACCAGGAATCAGACCCACCAACTCACACAGCATCTTATGTGTGGACAGGAAGTCTAATTCTCTATGCATTCCTATGGGAGCCTCACTTTCAGTCTCATAGGAATGGATAGAGCAGCAACTGGCTTCCTGTCCTGGGTCAGTTGGAGGTCAGCGAGTTGGTCACATGACACAGCTACAATTAGAAAAGAGGGGATAACTCATAAATACAGTCACTGGTAAGAAGATTGCATTCACTACAGATTACATCATGCAGCTTTCTAACAGGTCAGAGAATAAAAATGTTTGCGGAAGTTCTTCTTTAAGCTCCTTTTACAGAGCTGGATTCAGGGCTCTGATGCTTAAAGGGTTTTTTCTGGATTCATATATTGATGACCTATCCTCAGCGGATAGGTCATGGCATGTTGTATGAACAGAGTTACTCTCCCATAGAAGCAGGGCTGTTAGGTGACTATATCTCTTATATGACTCCAAAGGAGTCTGTTCATTAGTTGAATCCTTGTGGTTCTAAAATACTGAGTATGACGACTAGGTATTGGACTTCTGTATGGTACCTGAACCAGACAATCGAGGGCCAGAGAAAGCCCTAAAGTGTGACTTCTAAAGGGCCAGCACATACAAGTTGATCTCACCCAGTCTATGGCTGGCTACCTGAGGGTATTTAAGGCACCTTCACCTATAGGAGAGGGTGCCTGAGCAATAGGTCTTTCTAGATTGCTGGATCCTGCAAAGGTGCAATAATCCATTTGTCTGCCTGTTCAGACCCTCTGCCATCTGACCTGGCTTGTTCCTGTTCACCGTACTGATCCTGAGCCACCTGTCTTGACCTTTGGAATGTTTAATGGATTCGCAAAAACTCTGCCCGCCTTGACCTCAGCCTCAGTTGGTTGCAGACTCCCGTGGGTCAGCAGCCAACTGCAGGGAGACTACTCCAAGAGGTAGCAGCCAGAGGTGTAGCAACCTGGGGGCGGGGGGGGGGGCGACGGCTCCGGGCCCAGTGACTCTGGGGGGCCCAACGGGGATGGCCTTAGTGCAATCAGGCGAATACAAGTGAGCGCTTCCATTATGGAAGCGCTCACTTGACTGTAGGGACCCCCATCAGACCTCAGATCAGCCCACCCAGCCACATAAGGTTAAAATAAAAACCGGTACAGTACAGCATCAGGTCATAGTGTGCGCGGGACAGGAAAGAGATCGGAGCGCCGGACGTGAGGTCTGATGGGGGCACAATACGCTGATCTGAGGTCTGGTGAGGGCACAATACACTGATCTGAGTTTTGATGGGGGCACATTCTGCTGATCTGGGGTCTGATGGGGGCACATTAAGCTGATATGAGGTCTGATGGGGGCAGGGGGCTGTTGGTTTAGTGATGTAAAAACTGGGGACAGGTTTCCTTTAACATAGGAGTCCCCTTGTTTTTTACTCCTATTACTCCTATATTTTACTGCATTATGTGGTAGAGTATTTAGACTAGGGTATGTAGAAAGTCTATTGTACTGTACTTAACAGCATAGATGATCTAGCAGTTTATACAGTCATCTTTCTAATACAATATTATAACCACAACTAGTAGTATGTGCCTGTGAAGTTGGAAACGTGCGTTTGGGAAGCCAATAAGTGGGGGGCCCACTCAAGTATGTTTCGCCCCCCTGTGCTGAACCTCTAGCTACACCTCTGGTAGCAGCCATTCTATGCAGCAGGCATTAAAAGATGAAAGCCAGGGTGCCACCCCACCAGGATCAAGCCCTTAGGTTAAGCTTAAAGCCAAATCTGTTAGTTGACACAGTGGATCCACAACCATTGTTCGTAACAGCCACCAAATTTAGCTCCTAACATGTCATATAGAAATGCCCGAATGCATCGTCATTGGTGATCCATGAGTTAGGACCTCCATTAGTTTCTAAAATGAAGACAAGGGGGTCTTCTGTGGAGCACCTGACTTCCATCACTACTGTTAGGAGGTTACTTCCACTGAGTATCATTAATGGTGGTGAATAGAGATGAGCGAGCACTAAAATGCTTGGGTGCTCGTTATTCGAGTCGAACTTTTCCCGATGCTCGGGTGGTCATTTCGAGTAACGAACCCCATTGAAGTCAATGGGAGACTCGAGCATTTTTTGCGGGGGACCAAGGCTCTGCCTAGGGAAGGCTGGGTGAAAACCTGGAAACCTCAGAAAATGATGGAAACACCACGGAAATGGACAGGAAACAGCAGGGGCAGCATGCATGGATGCCTCTGAGGCTGCTTAATCCCACCATTACCCCAAATTCTCAGGCAACAGCCTGGTGGTTACCCTCATGGCAATTGTGCTCACCCAGACCAAGAAAGGCGATGCAAATACCCATCACATGTTAGGGAAGCACCCAACTAGGTGCAACGAAGGTCCATCACCGCCTGCAGGTGACACCACTGCTCATGCTGGCACTGCAGCTAAAATCAAGTTTAGTATCTGTTCTTATCAGTTGCTGTGGCTGTTGGATGTATAGTGGTGAGCATAGCTGCTTCCCAAGCATCTAAAAAATAAATCACTACAATATCTAATACGTCCCCCTACCCGGGTAAATTGTTTGGAGAGAGTAGGTGGGGGGGAAGGA
This sequence comes from Rhinella marina, assembly GCA_900303285.1. NCBI lineage: Eukaryota > Metazoa > Chordata > Amphibia > Anura > Bufonidae > Rhinella > Rhinella marina. The sequence goes on along the minus strand of ONZH01002718.1, from coordinate 772,125 downwards.
GGTTTCGCTGGAAGAGCCGGAGGGGTGACCCCTGGGCTAGTGTGTGTGGTGGTGACAACAGCCGGAATGCATTTGGAAATACTCTAGCATCAGCCGGTGCAGTATCAATTCTTCTCAGTTTAATACCGTATACGTCCCCTATCTTGGGACCTTATATTTTATGGATTTTTCGACCACGGAAAATGGAAAAAGAGCTTGCTCTGGCCAGGGGAGTGTCTTTCCCACTGCAGCTAAGGGGACGTGTCCATGCTCTGCCTATCACAGGTCAGGAGGCAATTAAAAGAAGAAACAAAAAAAACATCAGTACAATATCTAATACGTCCCCTATCCGGGTAAATTGTTTGTAGAGAGGGCCTGTAGGTGGGGGGCAGGCTGGGGGGAAGGAGGTTTCGCTGGAAGAGCCAGAGGAGTGCCCCCTGGGCTATCGTGTGTGGTGGTGACAACAGCCGGGTGTAGTTAGAATCACGACGCAGGACCCCAACTTAAAAATTTAGCATCAACCGGTACAATTGTCAATTATGAGCTACATCAAGTGTGGCATGACTTTTAAATGGATATTGCATGTGGTCACGTACTCCCTGGAACCCCATAGTCACCCCTTCTCTGATGTGCTAGCCCAGAACATTCTCTGCCCCAATTCGCAAGACCTTTTGCTGTTTCCGTGTGCTGACAGTGGGGATTTACCAGTGTTGTCTGAGGAGGTGGTGGACAATGGCGAGACACAGGTGTCGGGGGGTGAGGTAGTTGTATGGGAAGCAAGTTACAGTGGGGACTCCTTGGGGGGGAATTTCTCAGGATGGGACAGATTCAGCTTGGGTGGATCAGGCACAGGAACAGATGAATTTTTTGGGGGGTTTATTTAACTTTTATTTAGCAAAAATAACCACAGAGATATTTATTCGTTATCTTCTCTGCGGAGTCTGGCTTAGGGGTTCGTCACTTTGATGGCGAGCTGTGCCGCTCTCTCCACAATGGTCTGTAGGTTCTTAGATGGAGACTTTGTCGGCGATTTCAGTACAGAAGGACTTGTTGCTCATCAACAGAACCACGACCTCCTTGACATTGTGGACAAGGAATTTGCCCTGTGAGCAGCATGTGTTTGGTCTTCTACTTGCTACCGTATCCAATGTTGGGCAATATAGATTCGCAAGTAATATTATTTTTCACACCTATCCCAAAAATAAAAATGTATGAAGTTTGCGCAAATAAAACTGGAAACTGGAATTGGAGAGAGGGCCTGTAGGTGGACCTCCGGAAAAATTGTTTGGAGAGAGGGCCTGTAGGTGGAACTCCGGAAAAATTGTTTGGAGAGAGGGCCTGTAGGTGGACCTCCGGAAAAATTGTTTGGACAGAGGGCCTGTAGGTGGAACTCCGGAAAAATTGTTTGGAGAGAGGGCCTGTAGGTGGACCTCAGGAAAAATTGTTTGGACAGAGGGCCTGTAGGTGGAACTCCGGAAAAATTGTTTGGAGAGAGGGCCTGTAGGTGGACCTCCGGAAAAATTGTTTGGACAGAGGGCCTGTAGGTGGACCTCTGGAAAAATTGTTAGGACAGAGGGCCTGTAGGTGGACCTCCGGAGAAATTGTTTGAAGAGAGGGCCTGTAGGTGGACCTCCGGAAAAATTTTTTGGAGAGAGGGCCTGTAGGTGGACCTCTGGAAAAATTGTTTGAATAAAGGGCCTGTAGGGGGCCCTCCTGAAAAATTGTGCTAAAAGAGTGCCAGTTGGACCTCTAAAAATGGCGTTTTTTGGGTCAGCGTTAGGCAAAGACGATATATAGGAGGAGGAGGAGTAGGAGGAGGAGTAGAGAAGAGGAATCGGATACATAAGTTATTTAAATCTTTAGCTGCTTTCCCCTGGAGGAGATTTGAATTCCGGTGAAATCCAGGCTTTGTTCATTTTAATAAGCGTCAGCCTGTCAGCGCTGTCAGTTGACAGGCGTGTACGCTTATCGGTGATGACGCCACCAGCTGCACTGAATACCCGCTCTGACAGCACGCTAGCGGCAGGGCAGGACAGCATCTCCAAGGCGTACAGCGCCAGTTCAGGCCACGTGTCCAGCATTGAAACCCAGTAGTTGTATGGAGCAGAGTGATCGCTACGGACGTTGGTATGGTCAGCTAGGTACTCCCTCACCATCTTTCTGTACAGCTCCCCCCTACTCTGCCTAGACTGGGGACAGGTAACAGTGTCTTGCTGGGGTGACATAAAAGTGGCAAAGGCCTTGGAGAGCGTTCCCCTGCCAGTGCTGGACAAGCTGCCTGCTCGCCTCCTCTCCCCCGCTACTTGGCCCACAGAACCATGCCCTCTGCCGCTAGCGGCGTCAGATGGGAAGAATTGTTTCAGCTTGTGCACCAGGGCCTGTTGATATCTATTCACTCTCATACTCCTTTCCTCTGCAGGGATGAGAGTGGAAAGGTTCTGCTTGTACCGTGGGTCCAGGAGAGTGAACACCCAGTAATCGGTGTTTGAAAAAATTCTTCTAACGCGAGGGTCACGGGATAGGCAGCCTAACATGAAGTCTGCCATGTGCGCCAGAGTCCCAACACGCAAGAATTCCCTCTCCTCACTGGCCTGACTCTCCATTTCCTCCTCCTCCTCCTCCTCCAAGTCCTCCTCTTCAGCCCATACACGCTCAAGAGTTAAAGACTGAGCACTGGTACCCTCTTCTGTCTCGCCGACATTCTCCTCCTCTTCCTCCTCATCCTCATCCCCCTCCTCCGATACGTGCTGAGAAACAGAACGGAAGGTGCTCTGGCTATCAAGCGACGTATCTTCCTCCACCGTCTCTTGTGACAAGCGCAAAGCATCCGACTTGATGCTGAGCAGTGAGTTTTTCAACAGGCAAAGCAGCGGGATGGTGAGGCTGATAATGGCGGCATCGCCGCTGACCATCAGTGTTGACTCCTCAAAGTTGCTCAACACCTGGCAGATATCAGACATCCACGTCCACTCCTCATTGTAGACTTGAGGAATCTGACAATCGCTCTGCGCTGCTGGTAAACTCTGGATAACATGTTTAATGTGGAATTCCATCGCGTGGGCACTTCGCACAACAGTCGGTGAGCGGGCAGTTGTAGGCGGCGCTGCGCTGCCCTGAGAGTGGCAGCATCTGTGTTCGACTTGCGGAAATGCGCACAGATGCGGCGCACCTTGGTGAGCAAATCAGACAGATTGGGGTATGTCTTGAGGAACCGCTGAACTATTAGATTGAACACGTGGGCCAGGCATGGCACATGTGTCAGTCTGCCGAGTTGCAGAGCCGCCACCAGGTTACGCCCGTTGTCACACACAACCATGCCTGGCTTGAGGTTCAGCGGTGCCAGCCACACATCGGTCTGCGCCGTGATGCCCTGTAACAGCTCTTGGGCGGTGTGCCTTTTGTCACCTAAGCTCAGCAGTTTGAGCACCGCCTGCTGGCGCTTACCCACGGCACTGCTGCTGCGCCTAGAGCTACCGACTGAAGGCGCCGTGCCCACAGATGGTAATTCGGTGGAGGAGGGGTCGGAGGAGGAGGCATAGTACGTCTGAGAGACCGTGACCGAGGTAGGCCCCGCAATCCTTGGTGTGGGCAGTACATGAGCGGCCCCAGGGTCATTCTCGGTCCCAGCCTCCACCAAGTTAACCCAATGTGCCGTCAGTGAGATATAGTGTCCCTGCCCGGCAGCACTTGTCCACGTGTCCGTGGTTAGGTGGACCTTCTCAGAAACAGCGTTGGTCAGGGCACGGATGATGTTCTCCGACACGTGCTGGTGTAGGGCTGGGACGGCACATCGGGAAAAATAGTGGCGGCTGGGGACGGAATACCGAGGGGCAGCCACCGCCATGAGATTGCGAAAGGCCTCGGTCTCTACCAGCCTATAGGGCAGCATCTCCAGGCTAAGCAATTTGGAGATGTGGACGTTGAGGGCTTGGGCATGTGGGTGGGTGGAACTGTATTTCCTCTTGCGCTCCAGCGTCTGCTGTAAAGACAGCTGAACGCTGCGCTGGGACACGTTGGTGGACACTGTGGAGGATCGTTGAGGCGAAGGTGTGGTTTTCCGGCGGGAGGCGCTCGTGCCGGGGTCCTGGGCAGGGGGTTGACTAGCAGAGGCAGCGAGTGACGCAGGGGGTTGACTAGCAGAGGCAGCGAGTGACACAGGGGAAGGAGCAGTGGTGTGACCCGCAGGAGGTGGTGAACGGCCTTGGTTCCATTGAGTGGGGTGTTTAGCACTCATATGCCTGCGCATGTTGGTGGTGGTTAGGCTAGTAGTGGTGGCACCCCTGCTGATCCTGGTGTGGCACAGGTTGCACACCACAGTCCGTCGGTCATCCTCACTTTCTTTAAAGAACCTCCAGACTTGCGAACATCTAGGCCTCGCCACGGGAGCTTCACTACGTGAAACAGTTGCTGCAGATGCACCAGCTCTGGCCCTGCTTCTCCCTCTGGCCACACCACTGCCTCTTACAACCTGTTCTGGTGCAGCACTCGCCTCCGCCTCAGAAGCACTGTCTTCACTCAGCATATCAACCCAGCTTGGGTCAGTCACCTCGTCATCCTCCGATTCCTCAGTCTGCTCCCCCCTCGGAATTCCTCCCCTTACAACAACTTCACCACTGTCTGAACTGTCTCAACCGTGTCTCCTCATCGTCCGACACCTCTTTACAAACTTCTTCCACTAACTCAACATTGTCATTATCACCATCATCACCCACAGACTGCGACAGTTGAAACACTTGGGCATCGGGAAAGAGGTCAGCAGCAACCTGAGAAGTGGTTTGTGACTCTGGGAAGGGTCCAGAAAACAGTTCCTGAGAGTATGCCGGATCGCATTCCAAATTTTCCTGGGAGGGGGCAGACTGGGGGAAGGAGGAGGAGTCGCACAGAGATTTTTAGGATCAAGCTATATATACGTGACAGGTAGCAGGTGACTTGGTTGTATTTTGTGACGTACAGAAAGTGTCACCTGGACAGTATATACCGTTTGGAGTGAGTATGCTGAACTGTGTCACACAGAAAGGTTACACGCAGCTGTGTGAAATGGATTTGTATCACTCAGCTAAAACAACAAAAAACTAATTTTTTTTCTATATTTTTTTGTATTTTTATTTTTTTTGGGAAGGTGACGTGCAGAAACTATCGTAGAGCTAACTGACACCCTACTGGCGGTAGCTATTTAGACTGCAACCCAGACAAATGTCGCACAGAGATTTTTGTGATGAAGCCATACACGTGACAGGCAGCAAATGACTTGGTTGTATTCGGTGACATACAGAAAGTGTCACCTGGACAGAAAATAGTGAGTGTACTGAACTGTGACACACAGAATGGTTCCACACTGCTGTGTGCAATGGATTTGTATCACTGAGATATAACATAAAAAAAGGGGGGGTTATATATGGCGATAGCTGCACTACTAGTGCCAGCCAGCCTAGTGACAAAAAAAAAAAAAAATGTCTTCTAGCCCTTAGAAGGGCTGTTGGGTTCTTTGTGGGTGATCCCTGCCTAACAGACAACTAAATGCAGGCCCTAACACTGTCCCTGAAAGGCAGCAGCTCTATCCCTAACGACATCCAGACGGCATCTGAGCCGAGCACCGCGGCCAGTCGGTAGTATATTCCAGGGTCACCTGATCAGGCCAGCCAACCCCTGCTATCGACATGTAAGGGCCCCACGTGATGCTGGGTGGTACGCAGAGTCTCCTGGCTTGTGATTGGCTGTGTTTTTAGGCGCCAAAAAAGCACGATGCGGAAGTTGCCATTTCCTCGAGCATGGCGAGATACTCGTACGAGCAGCGAGCACTTACGAGTACCCTAATGCTCGAACAAGCACCAAGCTCGGACGAGCATGCTCGCTCATCTCTAGTGGTGAACCATCTTACTATCTTATCTTTCTACATGATATGTTAGAAGATGTTATCTTATCTTTCTACATGATATGTTAGAAGGATTTCCCCTGTAACAGAAATTCAAGAGGTGCTGCACTGGATGTGAGAAGTTCCATGTAGGCTTTCACTTGATCATCATTGTCGAATGGTTCATTGACCATCTTTATGGGGTCTTTTGTGACTGTCTATTCTAATTCCAAAATCAGTGACACAGATGTGTACATTTTTAACCATATCTGTTAATTTATAATTGGTGCCTTTCTCCTTTTATTGATAGATTGGGGCTCAATATTATCACAGAAATGTATTTTCCTTCATTATTTGTCAGCTTTTGCTCCCTTTCATGGAGATCACGACGAGGGCAAATCCCACTAACCAAAAGTTATATACAGAATTAATGTAGGTCACGTTATATGGAAAACCATAGTGAAGCGCAGTGAGATGCCATGCATAAGGTTGTCATTACTTACTATGATTGTAATGGGCAGCCGGCGGCGCACTCCCTCCCTGCAGCGCCGCTGGTCTCACGCTAACGTAATGGAGCCAGGACGCGGCTTGCGTCCTCGTCTTCATGGTGATCAGGGGGTGGGGAGGTCCCGGGGATCCCCCGTCCCCTAGGCAACGAGCAGACGGGGCATGAGAGCGCTGGCAGAGATATACTATTACGGTGACATGACGCTGGCCACCTCATGTGACCTACCTGTGGGCCTATTTAAACAGGCAACCTGCTGGCCACAGGTTGCCTGTGATTGTTCTCATAACCTTCACCAGCCTTTGATTCTATTATGACTTTGGTGTTTGACCTCGGCTTTGAACTTGACCTTGTCCTTGCATCTTCCTTTGTACTACGTTGCCTTTCAGATTTTGACCTCGGATCATGTTTGACTCTGCTCCAGTTTTATCCCTAGGTATTGACGTGACCTCCTGGCTTTTGACCTCAGTTTGGCGGTATTTTATTTTCTGTGTGTTCTGTCTTTGTCTGTTGTTTTCTCCCGTTGTTCCCTCCCTGTACGCCACAGCACGTACGTAAGCTAGGGACTGCTGTCCAGTTGTACACCGTCGGTTAGGACGGACTGTGCAAGTAGGCAGGGACAGTGGTGTGGGTTGAGCTCAGGGCTGCACTATTCCCTGAACCTTGACAATGATTTCATCAATCAATGGTTTCTTCTACATTAAAATCGAGTTGTATCTATCTTATTATCTATCTATCTATCTATCTATCTATCTATCTATCTATCTATCTTATTATTTATCTATTATCTATCTATCTATCTATCTATCTTTATCTATCTATTATCTATCTATCTATCCATTATCTATCTATCTATCTATCTATCTATCTATCTATCTATCTATTATCTATCTATCCATTATCTATCTATCTATCTATCTATCTATCTATCCATTATCTATCTATCTATTATCTATCTATATATTATCTATCTATTCATCCAACAATTTCCTTCCTTCCCTCCTTTCTTCCTTCCTTCCTTCCTTCCTTCCTTCCATCCTTCCTTTTTCTTTCTTTCTTAGAAATTTGGAAACACTCCAGTGTGTAACAATAAAGTATAAAAATAATAAAGAAACAAAACACCTTTTATAAGTTAGCCATATATATCAGACCGTTTTGATAGGATTGGCCAACCAGCTAATATGTATGGGGGCCTCCTGACTCTCCCCCGATGGCAGGTGCTATGAAACAGAAGGGTCAGGCCTGTTAGATTTCAAAATGCCTGATTCTTTATTCTGGGAGGGATGAGCTGTCGTCAGTGGTCTGAGCAGCTTACTCCCATTCACTTGCATGCATATGCGGTGATCGGGGGGATAGATGTCACCTGAATGCTTGGTCAGCCGATAATTATATCGAGGGTATGGCCGGCTTCAGACTCTGCTTTGTACATTTCCTCTGATGATGTGAGGGTGGCCCACAAATGCAAATCATATGGTCCTCCTTATGGAATTCAATCTGTTAATCCAACTCAGGTGTACCACAGCTTTAGTTGCCTATTGATGCCCAGCGCTATTTCCAGTCAAAATTAGCCAAAATCTGTCATAAAAGAGTCCTTATCTAGAATTTTTTTAACGTTCCAGTGAAGAAAAAACAATTGACTTAAAAGTGTCACTGCTCCTATCGTACAGGTTCGACAACCTGTCACTTTACAACGTGTAAAACTTTGTACGGCAGTAACCAGCCCAAACTGCTTTCTAATCTGATGGCTTTTATGACTTCGCTCACTGTAGACTTTGGCAGCTCTTGTTTCCATGAAGCAAACTATACATAAGTCACACAAACTGAGTCATGATAAAAGTTATAATAAAAGTATGTGCCCCCTCTGAGATCTCTCCTATTAATGCAGAATTGTCATACAGAAGGGTTCCTGATCTATAAAAATTATAAAAAAAATATTCCAGTACAATGAAAAAAAGGTATAGGATTTAGTGTTGATCGAGCACCGAGCACCCGAGCATAATGTAAGTCAATGTGACCCCAAATGTTCCAATAGCCCTCAAAAGGGCTTTTATTTGTTTTTAAAATAAAATCTATCCCTGCCTAGCCATTTCTGTCCCTACACTATCTGTCCCTCCTTGCGGCAGCTCTCCCTGACTAACACTGGCCGGGAAGGCATCACCGGTGGCTATATAGCACCCGATGACGCGTTCCCAGCCAGCCAATCAGTGTAATGCCAGTAGCTAAGATAGCTACTGGTATTACATTGAATGCCAATTGAAAGCTACTTTCATTTTTTAACCATTTTTTAACCATTTGATCTCAATCCTATTAGTGATGAGCGAGCATGCTCGGCCGAACTCGCCATGCTCGAGTCCCCTCCCCGCACGCTACTTAATTAGCGTGCGGGGAGGGGACTCGAGCATGACGAGTTCGGCCAAGCATGCTCGCTCATCACTAATAGGATTGAGATCAAATGGTTAAAAAATGGTTAAAAAATGAAAGTAGCTTAAACTCTCCTTGCCATTTCTCCGCCACTATGTCTATTTTGCCTGCCCGAGCAAAGTTTTGAAAAATTCGATTCGCCAAAGTTTGCCAAGAAATTTGATTTGTTTTGAATTAATTAGTCAAAAAACACTATAAATCAGGAACACCCAGGCCCCTCTGCGTAATCATATTCTTCCCACTTGGTGGCTCAATTTCAGTGTGAAGTCTTGGAGCCTAACCCTTTCCCAACTGCCAACAGAAAATTTAAGTCAACAGCCTGGCATTTAAAAATGGCGGCCACTGGCACGTGCTATTTTAAAGAGCAGACACCTGGCACTAATGTCTGGCACTAATGTCCGCGACTGGCGGTAATGCTGATCACAGACTTTTAACCATTCAGATACCGTGGTCATCCAGGTGTGCTCAGGTTCCTCTCGGCAGTGATCGGGGTAGCCGGAGCGTGTATGCAGCATCCCCTGTCCTCCTGTGTGATGGTACCAGAGATAGTATACAGTGTAGAGGCAGGTGCTCCCATGTGGATCCCTCCATAAGGTCCGGGATCCCTCCTTACTATGAACCTAGTGGTATTCTGCTTTTAAAATTATTAGGGTTAAGACATGGTGGATGGATCAAACATGGCCGTTGGATTATTGCACCAACACTGTCCCTAGCAAATGAACACTTGCCACATCTCTCCCTATGCTCAGCTCACAGGACAATGGCGGAGACCGTGCTGGATGGGGCTTTTATAGGGCTGTGACATCACAGGTGATGGCTAGCTGCAGATTGGCTGGCTGCACGGCATTATGGGTCATATCGCATTCCCGGGGTTCTTACTTTCACTTTCTAACACGTGCAGCTGGCATTTTAGGAAAAACTGATTCGTTACCACAAAGGGCGAGGAAATTCGGATTTGTGTCGAATAAAATGTTCCCAAAACTTCAGACAGAATTCTGCCTTGAATGCTTTAATTCGCTCAACTGTAGCTGAAATGATCGGGAATGCCTTTCAGCCAATCACTGATGAAGTAATTCGTGGAGAATTAAATTTCTTGGCAAAGTTCGGCAAGGCTGCCAAATCAAAATTTTGAAAACTTTGTTCATCACTAGTCCTGACTCCTGAGATATTAAAGTCACCCCACACCATTTACCTTATCAGTAGTTTCTGCCTTGGTACACTGCCATGAATATTATTGCTATCCAGTCCCTTACCATTTGTGAAGTCATGAACACAAGTGTTAGCTGAGGCTAAAAAGAATTGCAGTTCTTTAGGCAGGGGTGGTCACATAAGAAGAGTCTGGTATTATAAATGGCACAGTAGGTGGGGGCCCTGTTGCAGATTTTTACACTGGGGCTCAGGAACCTCAAGTTAGATGCTCATCTTGGAATGGTTTTGGGAGGCCCACCAGTTTTGGGAAGATTTACAACTGTTTTTAGCCTTTATGAGAAAAAGGCTAAACTTGCCTGCTCCTCTTATCAGATGTCCGGCCCCCGTCTGTAAACTTCCTCCACAGACAATGTCATGTGTGCCGCTGCAGTCAGTGACTGACCTCAGAAGTGGCATGTTCACTGCTACTGTAGGTCACATGCCTCTTGGGGGACACATCACTGCTGATGCCAGTCATTGGTTGCAGCAGTGCACATGACCCCATCCATGCAGGAAGTGTACAAACAGGTAGGTATGTCTCTAAACACTGCATGTCTCTACATAGCACTCTGCTTTCATGAAGGGTTTAAGGTTTATGAGTGAGTCTGATGGTTCTTGCTCCATCATGAAGAGCGAACCATTTACATCTCCAGCGCATGAAGCTCCTTGCAGAAAGTCTACACATTGAACTACCAGTTCCTTCGGTAGCTGTGTGCTCTACCTTGGACTTTAACCAGTAATTAATTTATTAGGCTCATTGTGTTCTGATACAGAACGAAGATAAATGTTCCTACGAATGACTTGGTCTGTAATCGTTCAGTAATGTGGCTAATAAACCTAATAAAGACAATGAGTGAGTAAATAACATTGTGGTGACTTCTGTTTGATCTATGAATAAATATTGCCTGAGTCCTGAGCTTCATTCCAAGATTCACCTAACCACGCTTATCTTTTCAGGGACAAGTGAGAGATTATATGATTGCTTAATGGTATTCTATACACCAATGTTCCCCAATTCGTGGATCGCCAACTGCCTAAATACTACAACTCCATGAGATGTGAGAGCATAGAAGTGCAGGAGTGCGTATTCCCCACTCAGGCTGCCACAGGCTGTGATATCACTATATTATTCTTGACCTGTGACAATACTTTATTCTTGTACAGTGACATCACTATATTCCTGTACTGTGACATCACCGTTTATTACTACTGCACTGTGACATCACGTTTATCACTCCTGTACTGTGACATCACCGTTTATTACTACTGCACTGTGACATCACGTTTATCACTCCTGTACTGTGACATCACTGTTTATTACTCTGGTACTGTGACATCACTATATTCGTGCACTGTGACATCACTATATTCCTGTACTGTGACATCAGTATTATTCCTGTACTGTGACATCACTATATTCCTGTACTGTGACATCACTATATTCCTGCACTGTGACATCACTATATTCCTGTTCTGTGACATCACTATTATTCCTGTACTGTGACATCACTATATTCGTGCACTGTGACATCACTATATTCCTGTACTGTGACATCAGTATTATTCCTGTACTGTGACATCACTATATTCCTGTACTGTGACATCACTATATTCCTGCACTGTGACATCACTATATTCCTGTACTGTGAAATCACTATTATTCCTGTACTGTGACATCACTATATTCCTGTACTGTGACATCACTATATTCCTGCAATGTTACATCACTATATTCCTTTACTGTGACATCACTATATTTCTGTACTATGACATCACTATTTGTCATGAACTGTGACACCATTATTATTCCTGTACTGTGACATTACTATATTTCTGTATTTTGACATCACTATATTCATGTACTGTGACATCACTATTATTCCTGTACTGTGACATTACTATATTTCTGTATTGTGACATCACTATATTCATGTACTGTGACATCACTATTATTCCTGTACTGTGAAATCACTATATTCCTGTACTGTGACATCACTGTTTGTTACTCCTGTACTGTGACATCACTATATTCCTGTACTGTGACATCACTATTATTACTGTACTGTGATATCACTGTATTCCTGTACGGTGACATCACTGTTTATTACTCCTGTGCCGTGACATCACTATATTCTGTACTGTGACATCACTATATTCCTGTACTGTGACATCAATTTTAATACTCCTGTACTTTGACATCACTATATTCTGTATTGGGACATCACTATATTCCTTACTGTGACATCACTGTTTGTTACTCCTGTACTGAGACATCACTATATTCTGTACTGTGACATCACTATATTCCTGTACTGTGACATCAATTTTAATACTCCTGTACTTTGACATCACTATATTCTGTATTGGGACATCACTATATTCCTTACTGTGACATCACTGTTTGTTACTCCTGTACTGAGACATCACTATATTCCTGTACTGTGACACCACTATATTCCTGCACTGTGACATCACTTTATTCTTGTACTGTGACATCACTATATTCCTGCATTGTGACATCACTTTATTCCTGTACTGTGACATCACTATATTCCTGCATTGTGACATCACTATATTTCTGTACTGTGACATCACTATATTCCTGTACTCAGGGGCGGTCTTGGGCACCACGCATCCTATTCATTTGCGTGGGGCCCCCGACGTCTAAGGGGGCCCCCACGCTCCGCTGTTGTGCCCAAGACCGCCCGCCCTCCTAATACATTCTGGGGGGCCCAGCAGGGATGGCCAATACAAGTGAGCGCTTCCATTAAGGAAGCGCTCACTTGTATGTAGGGACCCCCCATCATCCCACCCAGCCACATAAGAGTAAAATAAAAAAGCTTTCTTACCTGTCCTGCGGCTGCCCTCCGGTCCGGCGCTCCACTCTCTTCCCTGGCCGGCGTGCACTATGACCTGACGCTGCGCAGCGTCAGGTCATAGTGCACGCCAGCCAGGGAAGAGAGTGGAGCGCCGGACCGGAGGGCAGCCGCAGGACAGGTAAGAAAGCTTTTTTATTTTACTCTTATGTGGCTGGGTGGGATGATCTGAGGTCTGATGGCGGCACAATAAGCTGATCTGAGGTTTGATGGGGGCCCCATGAGCAGCTCTGAGGTCTGATGGGGCACAATATGCTGCTCTGAGGTCTGATGGGGGCATATTACCCTGATCTGAGGTCTCATGGGGGCACATTACGCTGATCTGAGGTCTCATGGGGGCACAGTGGGATGATCTGAGGTCTGATGGGGGCACAATACGCTGATCTGAGCTCTGATGGGGGTACATTAAGCTGATCTGAGGTCTGATGGGGGCACATTTTGCTGATCTGAGGTCTGATGGGGGCACAATACGCTGATCTGGGGTCTGATGGCGGAACAATACGCTGATCTGAGGTTTGATGGGGGCCCCATGAGCAGCTCTGAGGTCTGATGGGGCACAATATGCTGCTCTGAGGTCTGATGGGGGCACAATACGCTGCTCTGAGGTCTGATGGGGGCACATTACGCTGGTCTGAGGTCTCATGGGGGCACATTCTGCTGATCTGAGGTCTCATGGGGGCACATTACGCTGATCTGAGGTCTCATGGGGGCACATTACCCTGATCTGAGGTCTCATGGGGGCACATTACGCTGATCTGAGGTCTCATGGGGGCGCATTGTTAAAAAAGTCTTTGATGTGTGTGTGTGTGGGGGGGGTATCATTGGGGAGGGGGCGTGTCATCAGAGGGCATGTCATCAGAGGGCGTGTCATCAGGGGCGTGACGCGTCATTGGGGGGGGGCCCCCCGGACATAACTTCGCTTAGGGCCCCAGAAATGCCAAGACCGCCCCTGCCTGTACTGTGACACAGGGGCGAACTGGGAACTTAAACTGGCCCTGGAAAAAATATCAAAAGTGGCCCCGTTTTGTAGTCGGGTCCAAATTGATGGAAGGCAGGGCCAGCAATACCATATTGTGGCACATTATACCACCCCAACAGAGCCAAATACCACAGTCCATCACAAAATACATCCCCAAAAACTTCAATTGGCAGGCTGTGAGGAGGGCTCAGGAGGCCCCCTGGGCATCGGCCCACCGGGAAATTTCCCTGTAAGGTCTATGGCCAATCCGCCCCTGCTGTGACAAAACTATATTCCTGTATTCATGTACTGTGACATCATTATTATTCCTGTACTGTGACATCACTTACATCGCTCAACAAGGGGCAGAAAAAGAAAAAAAAATGCGCTGCTGCTGTCTATAAAATTATTTATTAAAAAATAGATAAAACACCACTTAAAGGCTAGCTATGCATTTCGGGGGGTGGGGGGCACCTTCATCAGTCTGTAAAATAAGAAAATACATACATTTAAATAGGGCTAACCAAAACAGATCCACTGACCACAATCAGGCCAATCACAATACAAAGACATCCAGAATACATGTAGTGTTTGTATTTTGTTTTGTTTCAATCCATTTGAGTCTACTCCATGTTTTCTGGAAATGTGCTTTTCAAATGGCGCAAATTTTTCCACATGGATTTGAAATTTGATTTGGGGAAAAAGAAAAGCTAACAGATTGCATTTCAAATTGCGACCCCCCCCAAAAAAAATTTGAGGGTGTGGTTTAGATTTCAGCTGCAGATTCTTTCACAAATTGCATTGTCTGAACATTGTCTTAGGCTAGTGCTACTGCATTTCAGTCTCAGGGTCCATTCACACGAGAAACTGCGGATCCACAAGACATGGACATCTGTCATTTGCACTCCACATTGTGCTGTGGACTTATTGACTTAAGAGGGCTTCCATGTGCTTCTGAGTCCACGAGACATGTCCATAAGATATGTGATATTCTTTGACTTCAGTGGGTCTCCACCGCGATGCCTCATGCATACAGTGGGTGTCCGTGTTTTGAGGATCCGCGGTTTACGGTACACATAACGGACATAGTTGTGTGAATGGACCCTTAATTGATACAGCAGATCTTAAACTGCACATGATTTGCAACTAAATTGTGCATACCTCCCAACTTTGTAAAGGGACAAAGAGGGACACATTGTGCAGCGTGCTAAGTTTTTTTAGCACTAAGCCATGCCCCTAACTCTGCCCAAAACATAACTATACACCTAATCCCACCCAGTCCCCTTACTGCTCCACATAGTAAATATTCCCCAGTTATGTGCCCCCATTATTATGCCTAGCTGTGCCCCGGTAATATCCCGTTATGTGCCCCCAGTAATATGCCCAGCTGAGCCCCCAGTAATATGCCCTGTTATGTGCCCCCAGTAGTATACCCTGTTATGTGCCCCCAGTAATATGCCCAGCTGTGCTCCCAGTAATATGCACTGTTATGTGCCCCCAGTAACATGCCCAGATTGTGCCTCCCCAGTAATATGTTGTGCCCCCAGTAATATGCCCACATTGTGCCCCTCACAGAAAGTTAAAAAAATAAACACCATATACTTACCTTCTTCCAAGCAGCATCAGGACATCGGCTGGCCTAGTCTGCAGGGGACGGAGCCAAGGCTGACTGGACGCAGAGACAGCTGCCAGAAACTGGGACAGCGAGACAGCCACTGCAATCCGGGACTGTCCTGCTGGATCCGGGACAGTTGGGAGGTATGAATGTGTGACTGTAGATTGGGCAAATTTTTTGATTGCCTGATTTTTATGCAACTTGATACTGTATGACCACAAAAAATGTACGTGATTTGTATCTCACTTGTTGCACAACTTTTTCAGGATGAGATGTGGATGCGGATCCTGTGCAGTTTAGGATCTGCGGCACCCATTAAAGCGTAAGCATGTTGCAAGTGAGTTGCACACAACTTGGATTGATCTCCATGCTGAGATGCAACTTGCGATCTTTGACATAAAAATGAGGCTTTGGATTCTTTGCGACCACTAAGTCGTGTTTCGAAATGCCCCCGCGTTGATAATTATGGCTTGTGAATTTGCATCATTGCGATCTGCATGTTGCACAACCGTAGTCTCTATGTAGCCCCATTCTGGAGTTTCTTCTGATATTTCCTAAAATAAGAAAACACATGCCGCACCGCCAAATATTGCTTTAATGCAGCATACGATAACTAATCATAGTATACCTCTCTGTGACATGTGCATTCTCTGCTAGACACTTCCCTACATTTCTCTGCTAGACACTGAAGTCGCTGAAAGAGTTAATGACGGCAGCCCCAAAAAGACAACAGGCCCGGGAATTCCTACAAAGCCAGTAATGAATGATCACTTGACTTGTTTAATAATTCCAGATAAATGTGTCAGCTTTGAAACACACTGCCCTCTAATGCCCGACCGTCAGATTTTCTCTAAGAGATGAAAAGCGGCTCCAGCATAAATGTGGACTCGTCCGTATTCACTGTGCGATACAAGAGCCGCAGAAAGTTCTAATGTCTTACAAATTATCTTTGAAGAACATCAGGTCTGGACTGCTGAGTTATTAGGTCCAATTTCATTAGATGTTCTTCATATTTTGCATTCACTGGGGCAGAGTGTTCCTAACACAGGTAAATCAGAGGTCCAAGAGGGAAGCAAGAGTCTTTACTCTCTGAGGCTTTTTCAATCACCTTGAGCAAATATATGGCCATAAAGACAGTCCGTGCACCTGCTCTGGGGTCCCTGGAGTAGAACTGTGCCCAGGCATTTCTTCACCTAGAGCAAAGATTTAGTGGCACATTTATTAAGGTCGGTATTTTAGACGTAGGTCATGTACTTGCACATTACACACATATAGTCATATACTTTACACACTTACAGTAGGGGCCTAACTACCATAGCGGCAGACCATGTGACTGCTATGGGGCCCAGGACAAGAGGGGGCCCAGTCTTAGTTGGGATCATCTCCTCTTCTACTGGAGATGAAAACTTGGTCAGGACTCTGCCCTCTAAAGGAACAACTTTTAGCAAATGAGGCAGTGGAAAAATGGCCCAAGGGTCATTGAAAGGGGTTATAGGCAGAAACTCTTCTGTCCTGTGTGGGGGGCCTGGTGTGTTGCTTGCTATGGGGCCCTTACTTCTCTATGTACGCCACTGGCTTACAGTATACATGCACTTTACACACATGTACATACACATAGCACACATGTATGCATATTCTTTACTCAGTTATACCTACACTTTACACAAATATACAGTACATACACATAGCACACATATATTCATATACTTTGCACATTTATACATACACATTACTCACACATGTGTTGAGCGAGCACCTCTCTGGCCCAGCACCCGAGCATAATGTTAGTTAATGGGACTAAACCAGGCACCCCCCGCTCGGAAGAGGGGAGGGTGTCTGGTTAATAGAAAAATGTCAGAATCCCGAACAGTGAACAAAAATGCGTATGCATCAGTGTACAAAATGCGTACGTATTACTGAACAAAAATTTGTACGCACTAGTGTACAAAATGCGTACGGATTAGTGAACAAAATGCGTACGCATTTACGGACAAAATTACGTACGAATTACGTAACAATTAGCGAACAAATTTGTGCTCAAACAATAAACAAAAGATTAGTACTAAAATACGAATTGGCATACCAAATTGCGTGGGAATTAGCGTACAAATTGCGTACGAATGAGCGTTCCAAATTGTGTACGAATTAGCGCACCAAAATGCGTGCGAATTTGCGTGCGAATTAGCGTACAAATTGCGTACGAATTAGCATTCCAAATTGTGCACAAATTAGCGTACCAAAATGCGTACGAATTTGCGTACGAATTGGTGTACCAAATTGCGTGCAAATTAGCGTACACATTGTGTACAAATTAGCGTACCAAATTAAGTACGCAAAAATGAGCAATTAGTGAGCTGCTATTTAGTTTGCAATTCATACGCTAATTAGTGCGTAAATTAGTACACTATGCATACGCTAATTAGTACACAAATTACTACGCAATTCATACGCTAATTAGTGCACAATTCATACGCTAATTATTACGCAATTCATACGCTAATCAGTACGCAATTCATGACTGATCCATACAAAGTTGTAACAAACTGCGTACGAATTAGTGTGACAAAATGCGTACGAATTAGTGTAACAAAATGCGTACGAATTAGTGAACAAAATGCGTATGAATTAGTGAACAAAATGCGTACGAATTAGTGAGCAAAATGCATACGCATTACTGTACATACTGAGTACGCATTAGTTTGCATACTGCGTACGCATGAGTGACTAAAATGCGTACGCATTAGTGTACAAAATGCGTACGAATTCCAGTTCTTCCTTTCTTTCTTTGGAGTACTGTGGGTTTCACTCTGAGGAGTGAGCACATGTAGCTTGTTTCACGTCCATAGCTAACACACCACACTGGGAGCAAACCTAAATCCATTACCTTGCTTCCTACGGCAGCAGAGTCAGAATTGTTAACCCTGACTGATCCATACAAAGTTATACTGAGTATAATACATGACATCAAACAACGTGAAATAACATAACATAATGAAACAACTTTGCAAGTACCCTATTCTGAGATGAACAAAATGCGTACGAATTAGTGTAACAAAATGCGTACGAATTAGTGTACACAATGTGTACGAATCAGTGTACACAATGCGTACGCATTAGCGTACAAATTCGTAGGCATTAGCGTACAATGGCATCATAATGGAAGATAATTACTAATACTAGTACAATTCCTATGGCGCTGCTGTGCAGATTCCATTTAGGCCCCCACAGTAATAATCCTCCGTATCATCTCTGTAGCAGGGGCGGACTGGGAACTTAAAGTGGCCCTGGAAAAAATACTAAAAGTGGCCCCATTTTGTAGGTGGGTCCATATTGATGGAAGGCAGGGCCAGCAATACCATATTGTGGCACATTATACCACCCCAACAGAGCCAAATACCACAGTCCATCACAAAATACTGCCCGCAGCACAAAATTCAGTCCCAAAAAGCTTCCACTGGCCAGCCGTGAGGAGGGCTCAGGCGCCCCCCTGGGCCATGGCCCACCGGGAAATTTCCCTGTGAGGTCTATGGCCAATCTGCCCCTGCTCTGTAGAATCTAAGGCTACCAATGATGTTCTTGCAAACTTGTCTGTAATTCCCAGGCAGAAGGGCACAGGATGACATTATGGTGGGCCAGGACCATGTCAAAGTTTGAAAGGCTTATTAGCATTATCCCCTTCACAGCAGTAAAGTTTTTCTCAGCCTTTCTCGGAACCATTCATTTCAATGGGTCCGCAAAAAAAACAGAAGGTATGCATTCCGTTTCCGTATGTCCGTATTTCCGTTCCGCAAAAAAGATAGAACATGTCCTATTCTTGTCCATTTTGCTGACAAGGATAGGCATTGTTACAATTGATCCGCAAAAAAAACGGAAACGCGAATGACAGACGGAACATCATCCATTTTTTTTTGCGGATCCGCAATATACGGAACCGAAAACACATATGGACATGTGAATGAAGCCTTAAAGGGGTTCTGCAGTTTTTAAAAACTGATGATCTATCCTCTGGATAGATCATCAGCATCTGATCGGCGGGGGTGCGACACCCGGGACCCCGCCGATCAGCTGTTTGAGAAGGCAGCGGCGCTGCAGTAGCGCCGCGGCCTTCTCTGTGTTTACCGCAGGCCCAGTGACGTCACGACTAGTATCACTGGCCCGCCAGTGATAGTAGTCGTGACGTCACTGGGCCTGCGGTAAACACAGAGAAGGCCGCGGCGCTACTGCAGCGCCGCTGCCTTCTCAAACAGCTGATCGGCAGGGGCCCCGGGTGTCGGACCCCCGCCGATCAGATGCTGATGATCTATCCAGAGGATAGATCATCAGTTTTTAAAAACTGTAGAAACCCTTTAAACAGCGAATACCTTACTGACTGACTCTAATGCTCGGCCTTGCAGATTCTGGACCTTCTAGTTCTTCCTTTCTCTCTTTGGAGTACTGTGGGTTTCACTCTGTGATAGTGATTATCTGGAGTCCAGGACTAGTCCTCTGAGGAGTGAGCTAGAGATGAGCGAGCATGCTCGGGTGGAATTTGCGTGCGCTTTTTCAAATCTGCACGCTCATTCATACGCATATTTTAGTATGTACACTAATGCGTACGCATTTTATAAATTAGTACGCATTAGCTGAGCATGCTCGCTCATCTCTAGAGTGAGCACATGTAGCTTCTTTCACTTCCATAGATAACACACCACACTGGGGGCAAACCTAAATCCATTACCTTGCTTCCTATGGCAGCAGAGTCAAGATTGTTAACCCTGACTGATCCATACAAAGTTAAAACAAACTGCGTACGAATTAGTGTAACAAAATGCGTAGGAATTAGTGTAACAAAATGCGTACAAATTAGTGTAACAAAATGCGTACGACTTAGTGTAACAAAATGCGTATGCATTACTGTACATACTGAGTACGCATTAGTTTACATACTGCGTACGCATGAGTGACCAGAATGCGTGCGCATTAGTGTACAAAATGTGTACACAAATTAGTTTAACAAAATGAAGTTAATTAGTTCGCAATTCATATGCTAATTAGTTCGCTATTCATACGCTAATTAGTTCGTTAATCTGTTCGTTATTCATACGCTAATTAGACCGCAATTCATACGCTAATGAGTTCGCTATTTATACGCTAATTAGTGCGCTATTCATACGCTAATTAGTTCGCTATGCATACGCTAATTAGTTCGCCATTCGTACGCTAATTAGTTCGCTAATTTGTTCGCTATTTATACGCTAATTTGTTCGCTATTCATACGCTAATAAGTTCGCTATTTATACGCTAATTAGTTCGCTATGCATACGCTAATTAGTTCGCTAATTAGTTCGCTATTCGTACGCTAATTAGTTCGCTAAATTTGTTCGCTATTCATACGCTAATGAGTTCGCTATTTATACGCTAATTAGTGCGCTATCCATACGCTAATTTGTCACTAATTAGTTCGCTATTCATACGCTAATTAGTACGCTAATTAGTTCGCTATTCATATGCTAATTAGCTCGCTATTCATACGTCAATTAGCTCGCTAATTAGTTCGCTATTCATACGCTAATTAGTTCGTTAATTTTGTTCGTTAATTCTACCGCTGATGCCACTGACTGGTTGATAGCAGAGACGTGAGCGTAGAAGGCACGTCACATTTCCTGTCCAGAGAGAGGGAGCTCCGTGCTAGTGACACCAAGCCGGCACATAGTAAAAGGGTTTCTAGGTCTCTGAGAACTCCTCCCGAAGCAGCCTACATTTTATCATTGCTATGGGTCCAGGGTTGCCAACCGTCCAGAAATTTCTGGACAGTCCGTAAAAATGGGTGACTTTTTACCTCTGTCCGTGAAAAAAAATAGAGGTGTCCGTGATTTTTTTGAGGCTGGTGATACTTGACTAGATTATTTTGGTGGTAAATATAATCATTTTACAGCTCCCAGTAAATGCTGGCAATGAGTTCTGATCAGTATATTGAGCTATAGACCTGTATTACTTATAATATTTATCCTTCATAATGGTTTTCCAATTTGTCCGTAAAAAATGTTGGCTGTCCGTGATTTTGGGATAAGTTGTCCAGAAAAAAAGAATAATTCTGGTTGGCAACCCTGTATGGGTCCCCCAGGTATGCCACATTCACACCATAGAGGTAGCAGTGAGGCTCCTATTAGACCCCACAGGGCATAGACTCCAGGTGACGGAAATGCAATATATGAGCCAACCTATAGAAGAGGCACAATTGCTCATTTTACTCGGCCCTGTAGCAGGATTTCTGCTGCCTTTTAGTGACCACCATTATTATCTCCAACTTACTGATGTTCCTTAGCAAAAACCCTTGAGTATAAAGTACTGTAGGTAGAACCTTTATAACTGTGGTGGGTGAGGGGAGGTGGGTAAAATACAATACTTCCCTGAATAAGTTTTCTTTAAAACACAGGCCAGGCTTGCATGTTGATGTTGGGAGTTTGCCAGCGTTGTCCTGAAGGATCTCATGCCTACAGCCCACTTTACACGGCAACACATTCATTCAACAGCTTACAGAATTCTCTGCAAATATGCGCCGTGGAATCTGAATGCAATGGGCTGATTATAATCCCAGGCTCATTAGTTAAACCATTTATTATTTTACCACTTGTTTACCACTCAGAAGAAAACCGGCTATCACGTCTCCACCCTGGGTGTTGTCAGAAGATACAAAGTACAGGACCATTACAGAACACTTACACATTAACAAATGCATCCTTCCCTATTAACATCTTAGTTTTCCATTAAACTCATTATTAATGGAGATCGGTGGTTCTCAACCTTTTCACGCCAGGTACCCACTAGGGACAAGAAGTTCGAGTCAACTACCCCCAGGAAAGCGACAGTGATAAATATTAACAAAATAAGGCTATTTTCACGCCCTAGCCATATTCTCTGTTCTAAGCCTCTGTCGGTGCTTCCTTCAGATTTGACAGAATAATGTAGCATGCAGCTCTAATCTTCCTGTCAAAATAACAGACACTACATTAGGACTCATGATGAATGACTATTACATTATATATCACATTCTACACTACCAAACATACAGGAGAATACAGCACCACATACTGCTTGCATCCAGTGATGCCTCCTCTGATGTAGATGTTCACTGTCCTCATCAGACCGCCATGAGGGCTTCTTTCAGCCACATCTTGTCTCTGCAAAGTTTGTCACAGATATCTCAGGTTCCTACTTTTCCATCATCCTCACCCCATTGAGCCACCCCAATACTGTGCCCCTCATTACCATACTGCAAAAAACGACAAACCCCACCTACACCCCCAAACCACACAGTTTATCCTTCAATAAATATTACCACACAGTGCCCTCAATAAAAATTTTGTCCAGCAAATGCCTTATCTTACAGTACACATAATGCTCCCCAAAAATAACTTATAATAAGCTGATACTGTACCAGAGTGCCCCCCACAGTAATAGTGCTCCCAAAAGTACCACCAATAAGTAATAATGTCTATATTGTCCTAGTAATACTAATACCCCCTATAGTGCCCTTCAGTAGTTATAAAGTCCACCATAATGCCTCTTGTAGAATGAAAGCCCCCAAAGTGTACCCTAATAGTAAATATGCCCTGTTATAGTGCCCACAGTAGTAATGACACCAACCATTGGGCCCCCCAGCAGTACCACAACCCCCATAGTATGCCCCAGAAGTCACAATCCCCACCTATAGTGCCCCCAGTAGTAATAAAGCCACCATAATGTGTACCAGTAGAGAAGAAATGAGCTCCTATAATAATGTCCAGTGGAGAAAAAATAAGACCCCTTATAGTGCACTAAATAAAACAAATGTCCTCATAGTGACCCGCGTGTCCGTGTAGTGGAAAAATAACAAACTATATCACTGTAAGGATGTGCTAAGGACACAGGGCTCCTCCGGCCTCTGTCCAGAGCTGTATGCAGACTGGCTCAGGCGGCTTAAAAATGGTGATGTCATCACACTGCCTCCGCCGGGCTCTGATAGGCTACAGGCCCCCTATCAGAGTGGGGGCAGGGCATTCTCACTTCCCCCCACACCCTGTTTCAGCTGTGGTATGCGTACTGCAGATTGAGAACCTGTAATGTAGATTAGAAATTAAAATTATTTGGTTTAGACTAGGAAACATTTTCCCACAAAGAAGAATTTGCCCAAAAATAGTCAAAAATTTCACCTCACTACCTGCACAATGGCTGGGTGGCCTTGGCACTATAGATGGAAGAATTCAGAAGGAACTGAGTTGCCCAGCAGAGTCTTGAAGCTCCTATACGCTAGCAATTGGGATGGCTACGAATTTAAGATAGGCAGAAAGGAAAAAAGAAGGAAGGTCCTGTGCAGGGCCACACTGTACAATGGATAAAGAGAAGAAGCTAATTCAAGCTACGGCCCCTTATTTTTTAGTCTTTCCTTAGTCCCCACATCCTTGGTTTCCTCAGACTCGGCCATTCAAAGTTCTCAAATATGTCTCCATTTGAAAGAAAAGTTCATCCAGTTTGACTCTCTTAAGCACCCATTCAGTACAAGTTCGACTCTTTTAATCATATATGAAAAACTTTTTGGTTGGCTTTCTATGATTTTACTTTTTGATGTTTTGGCTAGTGATTGTTTATACAATATAGATGAATTTTTAGCAATTTTAGTTTTTGGTAGTTGGAGGACTCCCAATCTAAGACTGGCCATACCATTGGCCATTTAGTAAGAAGATACAGAAAATCTCAGGACTCCAGGGCTATCCTATGATGGCTTCTAATGGAGGGAAATAAGGAACCGACCTATTCCCATATAAATACCGTAGTTACATGGATGACTGTCTATGGGCTTTCAAGTATCATTGATCATTTAGAAAATGAAGACACATCAGATAATGAGATAAAAACATTCAAATAAACATCTCAATAAGGGTACTTTCACATTAGCGTTTACAAATTCCGTTATAATACCGGAATAAAACACTTCAGTTTTGTCCCCATTTATTGTCAATGGGGACAAAACTGAACTGAAGAGAACGGAGCGCTCCTAAAAGCATTCCGTTCAGCTCTTTTCAGTATACAGACCGGAGAGCAAACTGCAACATGCTGTGGTCTGGGCATCCGCACCAAGAAGGATCCGGAATGACCCCCAATGCAAGTCAATGGGGACGGATCCATTCGGTGTGACACAATAGTAAAGGGATCCGTCCTCCTTTGACTTTCAATGGAGTTCATGACGGATCCGTCACCTTGCATTTTTCCCACAGCTCCCTCCTCCCTCCGACAGGGGGCGCTGTGGGGAATCTTACCTTCCCTTCCATTGTGCGAGTCGTCCTCCTCCTCCTGTGGTGTCCGGAGCTGCTGGGACAGGTAAGAGACAGTCTGACACGTGTGGGGCCAGAGCACGGTTCTGGCCCCACACGTGCACCTGTGGCAGCACGGATCCGGCGGGACCCTTCACCCGCCGGATCTGTGCTGCCGCTAGTATGAAAGTAGCCTAAGGCAAGCAGAAAAATGTATACCAAGTTTGTGAACTAAACAGTAGGGCTTATCTCAATGCAAGGCACATACAGTGAGAGTGGATCCCCTCCCCAGCTGACATCTGGTTTATGTACGGTAGATGGTGAATGCTTTGTCAAGGTAACTTAGAGACATTTCACTTTGACAAAGTATTTCTCTTCAAAATGAAACCTAAATCCAAAGGAGGTCACAGTTTCACTGAAATCGACCAGTCAAGTGCATAGAAGTGAATATCACACATGGACTGGATATAGACTCTTTTTTGAAGAAGTTCTAAAAATTCTATTGAGTCACCAGATATAGCCTTTTTTTTTACACAATCTACAAGGGGTACCTACCTGCACTTCACAACATTCAGTTAATGTAAGATACAAATGAGAGCACATGAGCCCGTGTAGAGCCAAGTCATCCCATTCGAGTACGAGAAGATCTTCCATTGGGTCCCAAAGGTCCAGCAGAAGACAACTCTAGTTGGAGTTGACCTTGGAGCCAACCAGGGTCTATATTTTATCAGTTGGTTCCCAAGAAAACTTTTAGATCTTATTGATTCTATATCCAGCAATGATTAAGAGGAACCATCATATGGAGGATATGCCTCAGTATCATATGCTCTGGAGGTCCATGGTACCCTGGTCTGACACGGTTTACCTGAATTCTTCTTGTCTGTTCACACTCCTTAAAAAAGTGTTGAGGAAAGTGAAGAAACAAGAAAGCCTGCCAGTACATAACCTGTTCTTTTCTTGTCTGTTGCCACCATTTTAACCAGGCTTTTTAAAGGGCATCTGTCAGCAGTTTTGTACCTATGACACTGGCTGACCTGTAACATGTGCACTTGGCAGCTGAAGGCATCTGTGTTGGTCCCATGTTCATATGTGTCCGCATGGCTGAGAAAAATGATGTTACCATTACACCTAGAGGCTCTGCTCTCTCTACAACTGCAGCGCTCTCTGCACTTTCATTGACAGGGTCAGGTGTGATGATGTTTACACTGCCTGGTACTGTCAATCAAAGTTGTAGAGGTAGCAGGGCCTCTAGGTGTAATGGTAACGCCCCAGTTGCTCCTAGAGGCTCATTTGCATATAATAAAACATCATTTTTTTCAGCAATGCGGGCACATATGAATATGGGACCAACACAGGTGCCTTCAGCTGCCAAGTGCACATGTAACAGGTGAGCCAGTGTCATAGGTACAAAACTGCTGACAGATGCCCTTTAAAAATATGGTTGGAAAACCCCTTTAAAGAGAACCTCTCCTGACGTCTCTTTTAGTAACTACTTACATTCCATACAGTTGTGAAGCATTTTTTTCTTATGACTCTATGACTCTGTGTAATCCTATTATTCCTACTAGAAATTTATGAATGACTTACTAGCAATGAAAATCCAGAAGGGTATTACCAGTTGGGGGGGGGGTGGTGTACCTGCACAGTCTGAAACTGACAGCACTGATTGGATAATGTCAGACTGTGCAGGGTCACACCCTTGACTGGTAACATGAAGTAGGCAACTGATTCAAAAATTTCTAGTAGGAGTAATAGAGGATTGGCAGAACATAGTCAAGGTCATAAAATTATTTCTTAAACTGTGTAATAGATAACAAGATAGGGCATTAATATTAGATCATTGGGGGTCCGACTCTCGACACCCCACTACTCAGCAGTTTGATCAGTTAACGATAACCCCTTTGAATTCTCTCCCAAACAGATCTGACATAGAAAGACAGTGATTTTCTCTTATATATAGCAATGAGGCTGGTCCCCTGGTCAGACTTTACCACTGTATTACAGACATGACTCTCCGACACCCAACTGTTCTACAGAACTGGACCTATATCATTAAACAGGTCCTACGGGTTCTATGGTAAGTTCTGCTCACTAGAAGGAAGTCAATATGGCCCTAAAGTGAAAAAAAATGAATAAATTGGTGCACCACAAGTGAGGCGATTGCCTCGGGCAGCACCAGGTAGGGGCATGAATTGAAAACAGCCAAAGGGCCATGAATTGAAGGGAAGGGGGTTAGGTTAAGAAATTAGCATTGGGGAGGGAGGGATGCTGATCCAGTTTTCACCTCAGGCAGCAGAAAGGCTAGGTGCACCCCTGATCAGGGTGAACACAGCTATAGGAGACTGCACCACGGGGCAGGAAAATGAAGTTAAATGAGAATTTAAAAAAAATACGTAAGCTATTTACTCGTAGGCAATCCTGTTTCCCTGTAATCTAAACTCTGGCAATATCTTCACTACAAATAACAGGTTTCTCCATCTGGTCAGCCTCCAAGGCTATTCAGCGTTCCTGGCCGTGCTGGTTCCTAGCACATAATAAAAATGAATCAGTAGCGGAACTGGTTGAAAATGGAAAAGTTATTTCAGAAATCAGGTAGGTATAAGTTTTACACTAGTTGCCAGATAGATTTGGCGTATGGTGCAGTCATCCAACCATTCTACATACCAAGAGGAGCTTGTCCGGGGGTCAACTTAAAGAAGAACTCCTGCAAAAAAATGTATTTCATGTCCTGCTATAAATGTACATGATGTAATCTGCAGTAAATGTCATTTTCTTACCAGTGTCTGCATCTGTGAGTTATATCTCCCTGATGCTTCTCATCTGTGTCATGTGACCAGGAATCAGACTCACCAACTCACACAGCACCTTATGTGTGGACAGGAAGTCTAATTCTCTATGCATTCCTATGGGAGCCTCATTTTCAGTCTCATAGGAATGAATAGAGCAGTAACTGGCTTCCTGTCCTGGGTCAGTTGGAGGTCAGGGAGTTGGTCACATGACACAGCTACAATTAGAAGAGAGGGGATAACTCAGAATTACAGTCTCTGGTGAGAAGATTGCATTCACTACAGATTATATCATGCACCTTTCTAACAGGTCAGAGAATAATTTTTTTTGCTGGAGTTCTTCTTTAAGTCTGACCTCCTGCTTTGCAGAAGATATGGGTTTTGTATTTCTGTGCGTGATCTAACGGGAAGCCTAGATCAGAGTCAGATTGTCCTCGTTCAGAATCACCTACTGAGCATGTCTGTGCATTACACAGGCAGCCCACTAAATTCAATGGGGACCATGTAATGCTTTAGTTGACCTGCAGAGGCAGTGTAGGGAAATTAACATGCTGCTTGGATTTATCATCAATTACAGCTGATCGCTGGAGGTCTAAACAGCATGATGACAGTGGGCCCCTGCGCAAAAATAGTACATGGGTTTCTGGTTTTCCAATTGTTAATTTGACCACAGTTAGGTTCTAGATGTAGACCACCTCATTTATGGCTCCCCAGAAAATCCCTCTTACATGGGATCTACTAGACGGGGAGGACCATTATTTTTAAGATAGCAGTGACCACTCTCTTGCCTGTATGGCCCCCATGTACCTGCACAGGTTATACATGTGGTAAGTCCACCATTGATTCTAAGAAAAAGGTCAATGCAGACACATTCAAACTGATAAATGGGTTCTCTGCGAGATTGTCTAAATTCTACCTTTGAGGCAACACATTGAAGGAAGATAGCTTCACCCTTGCTTTCCATTCTGCCATGCCACCGATTCCGCAATCTGGGCTGTAACTGCCTGGCTGTCAGCAGGCTCTTCCCGAATCGGCGGTGCAACACATTGGTTGGTAGTGCTGAAATTATCTTCCTTCCACAGGTTGTCTGAAAGGTAGAATTTAGTCAAAGCCATGGAGAACCCTTCAAAGGGAACTTATGGGGATAAGAAGACGTTTCATTTGTATCACAAAATTAGGCATGAAAAAAGTTAAACTTGAAAGGGTTATCACCCAGCCCTCTAATATGAGTATTGGAGTATTTCATGCTCCTATGCTCTCCTTTGCCTTGTGATGAATCACGCAGGGGAAAGGCTTTTTTAGGAGATTCAGTGACATACTGGGCTCTCCATAGGGACTGCTTGGTCGAGGCTTCCGCCTATCACTGAACCCGGTAACATCACCGGCACTGATGGGTGGGCTTTGGCACTGCCCTAGCCTGTAAAGCCCGCCCATCAGAGCTGGTGATGTCACCGGTAACACTGATAGGCGGAAGCCCCCCCCTAGCAGTGTAAAAACATAAACAAAAAAGCCCTTGCCCTGCGCGATACAGCACAGGGCAAGGGAGAGCATCAGAGCATGAGATGCTCCGATGCTCATATTAGGAGGGCCGCCTGGGTGAAAATGTGAGTATGTCTGGGTTCAGCACTGTCCTTTAATGGGCATATGTTCTTTGGCCCTCGCTATGTGCAGTACCTGTAGTAGCAGACCCTGCTTACTGGGTCAAAACCACACCTATTAGACCTAGTCAGCTGACAATTGTTTCTTAGTCCTCCAGTTTCTCAATCTTTTACCATTGGCTTAAATGGAGGGGTGGGGGGGAACAAAAATCTAGCAAACCAAAATACTCAAAATAGTGAGATGGTTAAAGGGGGTTCTCTGGGCTGCAGATATTGATGTCCTTTTCTGAGTATAGGTCAACAATATGTGGGGGTCCAACACCTAGCAACCCCACTATGGCCAGCCATAGCACCGGAAACTGTACCGTGTACGAAGCTGGAGACAGTTAGCACCATGTATTGTGTAGTGGCCATTGTGGGTACTGCAGCTCAGCTCCGATTCAAGTAAATGGGAGCAGAGCTTCCGTACATCGACGCTAAAAGCTACACATTATACAGTCGTCTGCTTCTGCGGGGAGTGAGGTGTCAGATCCCCACCGACTTTATATTGATGACCTAACCTGAGGACCCCTTTAAGCAGCAAGCACGTGGCCATATAATCATCATCATCATCACAATAAAAGAACAACGACAAAAGCGTATGACCTGGATGAGAAACAATTTGACACCGTTTTGACTATAAAATTGCACACAAAAATAACACGCGTCTCACAAAGCCTCGCACTCGGCGGGACACTCATTTGGATTCATTGAAGTCAAAGAATCTTCTATGCTGCCATTTTTTATTCCATAAAGCAATTTTCACTCTTTTAATGTAACAGCATAATTACCCCCTTTCTCGTCTTTCAAGTTGCCATTTTATTAAATAGAGCGCTGATATAGTAGAGGGTTTTTTTTTTTTATTTGATCTAAAACAAAATGATTTCGCTTTTAAAGTTGAATAGGCGAATAAAAACCGCCTTTAACTTACATGGGAAGCGTCTGCCTCTCAATTTCAAGCCGTGCGACATCAGAGGCCAGGCCTGCAAATTAAATTAATTTTGCTTTCTTCTTTTAATAGGTTTTCCGACATGCTAATGAACAAAGAAATGAGAGCAGGGATAGACTATAACTAATTTAAGACTCACAGGTCTGAAGGAGAGAAAATAAGGTAATAGAAGGACTACCTCGGATTCCTCGTACGTTCCACAAGGTCTTATCTCCTCTTTCAGAAATTAATTAGGAAACCTGTAGTGGAGATAGTAAATACCAGAGAAGATGAAGGGGCCCCTATTTAGATTTCGTGACCCCCTCCCCACCATCATTTTGTTGAAGCCGACTCAACTTAACACAGCAGGAGCACATAGGAGCTGGGAATCCCCTCAATGCGTATTCTTCGGCTTAGGTTTTTTTTTCTAATTCCCTAAGCAATTCATGTCAGGCAACATCCTTCTCTTTAAAGGTGTTATTCTAAGAATTGGGGCAAAAAATATCTGGAGTAATGCCCTCCATGATTTTATTTATATAAAAGCAAAATTTCATTCTCAGCTTTTATTTCTGTTTTTTCGCTCAGATTATTTTGAGGAATTCTCTTTCCTTTTCTGTGGGTGGGCAGTAGCTCATCAAGCACCTGCATCCCCTGCAATTATGAACGGGACCCTCCCAGCAACCCCCTCCCTTACTTCTGTGACTAGTCAAGATAGCTCTCTCAGACCAGGCCCGGCAGCCGCTCTGTCCAGTTCCTACACATATACATACCTCCCAACTTTTTAAAATTGCAAAGAGGGACAATATGTGCAGCGCGCATCACGGCGGTTTTTTATACTAGGCCACGCCTCTAACTCCGCCCAAATCATAATTACTAGAGCCCCTGTGGCCTTTTTTTTTTCTTGCGCTTCAATGTCCATATAAATATTAGCACAAAAATAATCAGATTATAGATATTTTAAGGCCTAAATTGCACCAAATAATGAAGTTACTGTCTAATATACAGGTAGAAACCATAGAGATAGTTTAGTAAGGAGAAATTTTGCAAATGTATTAATGCACATTTATGAATTAATTCTCCAGGTCAAAAAGAGGGACATTTAAGGATCAAAGAGGGACAGTGGGACTTAGGTCAAAAAGATGGACTGTCCCTCCAAAAGAGGGACACTTGGGAGGTATGCATATATATATTGTAAATCATGTCTCTGTATATGCTGTAACTATAGGATGTGGACCCTGACAATAAAATCTTTCGGTCCTCCTCCCGGGCTGGCCCAGTAACAGCTGTTTCCCCTGCTTCCACTATAGCTATGCCCCTGGAGCCGGGAAGCTACTGAGCATGTCAGTCCACCACGGAATGCAGGAGAAGGTGGATCAGTAAGATAAACAGCAGGGGGCGCTTCCAAAGAAGAAAGTGTAATGTGCAGAAAAAAAACTAACAATATTTTATTTGCATGTATTTAGCAATAATACTTTATTTCATCATAGTAACACTTTTCATTGGATGATCTCTTTAGGCTTTCTTGCTGCTTCTTCAGCTTATGCCAATTTTTTTTGTTGTAAACTCACAAATTCACAAACATCACAAACTGTGTAAAGAAAATAACATAAGCTGCAAAAATTCTTACAGCTACCTGTAATATACCTGGCTTCTCAGCTCTGCTCTCCCTGCCCCAGCCCCTGCCTTCTAGACATATTGCTAAAAAACTGATTTTATCCAGTTCCCTGTTTACCTGTCCATCTGTGTCAGCACTGATCGCTGCAGCGCTGGTCTCTATTTACCCAGTGCTCATTGAGTAGCCAAGGAAGTGATTAGCAGGTAGAGAAGAACAGGGCTGCAGATGATGTGTACCAATTAGAGATGAGCGAACGTGCTCGTAACGAGCACTGTAGCGCTCGGCTCCCCTGCTCTTGCATGGGCGCAGGCATCCGGATCCGTTGGGTGAGGAGGGGTGGGTGCGAGCGCAGGGGAGCCGAGCGCTACAGTGCTCGTTACGAGCACGTTCGCTCATCTCTAGTACCAATCTTGACCATCTATCATGTCTACCATCATTTAACTATTGCTAGTACAATGTTTGAAGTTTCTCTGTGGTTATTAGTAATTGTTTGCGGGTTTCTCAGTTGAAAAGTTATGGGATAATCTCCAACAGTCAAAGCAAGAATGAGAGACCTGTTGTTTCCCAGTTAATAATTCACAGTAAAGAAAGGTAACCCAGATTCTCATTGCTTTTGTCTATTAGAAAAACAACTTGCTCAGCCATCACCTGTAGTAATGCTCAGTGGACCACGCGCCTGTCAAGCATGAGGAGCAGAAGTGCATTGAGTACAATAGCGGAAAAAAGTTACCTATTTGTCGAAGATTCAATGTCAATTAGCACCGTCCAGGCTCATTAGTGTATCATTGTCCACCTACAGCTGTGGATGCATTTTCCTACCTAGGAAATGCTATAGATAATGGAGTTGTAGAATAAAGGTAAAGTAAGGAAAATTACATGACATGGACAACCTGACAGCTGGACCATATATAGGGATCAGCGCATCCCAAATAAAAGATCAAAATATGGCCCTTTCTTAGTGCTGGTTAACACTACCATCTCCTTTCCATAATCCTTGAGATAAAGGGATTATCCCATCAAAAATATTTATTGCCTATCCACAGGATATGTATCATCACTTGGTGTCCCACCACTGAGACCTCAACAATGCTTTTCTGGAGGAATTTGAATGGAGCACACCTGCCCTGCCACTCCATTCAATGTCTTTGGAAATGACAGAGATATCCAGGTTTTGAACTCAGCTACCTCCATCAGTCCCATAGGCTTTGACTGGTCCGTCAGTGCACATGTACGACCATCGCTGCATTCAATCTTCCATGGAATAGTGATCGTCTTCTAGTGATCATTGTGTGACCCAGCAGTACTGCCCCCAGGATTATACAAGCTAAGTTTTTTTTTTTTTGTAGGATAGCCCTTTTAAAGGGGTTTTCCAAGAGTTCAGTATTGCAGTTCTATCCTCAGGTGAGTGTGACAGCCTCATCCTAGGCCAGTGATGTCACGTTCATCAGTTAGTTGGCAAGTGAATGGGCCTGGGCAGCAATATTGAGCATAGCCACTACCCAATGTTTGGTGCTGTGGTTAGTAAGCTGTGTGGAGGCCATATCACTCTCCAGAGCAACGTGGCCTCTTCAATCAGTGGGGGTGTCAGGTGTCGGACCCCCAGCAATCAGATATTGAGTACCTATCCTGATGAAAAGGCCAACAATATCGAACTCCCAAAAACTACCTTTAATTTCCCAAATCCATGTTTGTTTACACCTCCAGAGCTGGGATTTATTGTATGGACAGTTTATTACCAGTATAATGAGGGATGGAGCTAATCAGGTTTAGACTAGTGTTGATCGAGCACCAAAGTGCTCGTGTGCTCTGGTAGAACACTTGGTGATGCTCGAGTGCTCTACAGAGCACCCAAGCACAATGTAAGTTAATGAGAGAAGACCAGGCACCCTCTGCTCGGATGAGGGGAGGGTGTCGGGTTCATAGGAAAAGGTTAGAATCGCAAATTCTCCTCTTTCACTTGTTAAAGTACGCTAATTAATAGTGTTGAGAGAGCACCTCTGTGCTCGTATGCTCGGGTGCTCTGGCCGAGCACTAGGGGTTGTTCGAGTGCTCGGCTGAGCACCCGAGCATAATGTTAGTCAATGGGACTAAACCAGGCACCCCCCGCTCGGGACAGAGGAGGGTGTCTGGTTAATAAAAAAAGGTCAGAATCGCAACTTCTCCTCCTTTACTCCTTTCACTCGTAAAAGTATGCTAATTAACTGAATTTGTACGCATTAGCATACAAATTCGTACGCATTAGCGTACAAATCAACATTACAGTGCGGGGAAGAGACTCGAGCATTGCGCTTGAGTACACTCGGTGTTCGGCCGAACACAGAGCGGACCCGAGAGTAGGCATGCTCAGCTGAACAGCGAGTTCGGCCGAGCATGCTCGCTCAACACTACTAATTAACTGAATTTGTACGCATTAGCGCACAATCCGCAGCATTAGCAATGCTAATGTTACGCATTGTATGCTAATGCGTACAAATTTGTATGCTAATGCTACGCATTGTACGCTAATGCTTACAAATTTGTATGCTAATTTAGCATACAAATTCATACACATTAGCGTGCCATGCGTAGCATTAGCATACAAATTCGTACGCATTAGCGTACAATGCAAAACATTAGCATACAAATTCGTGAACATTAGCATACACTCGAGCACACGCGGTGTTCGGCTGAACACTGAGCTGACCCGAGCGTAGACAGTTCGGCCGAGCATGCTCGCTCAACACTAGTTTAGACATTTAGGGGCTCAATAATAATCGTATGGTCTTCCTCTATGGTACATGTTACCCCATGGCTGGTAGGTGAAACAAAAAACAATTCACAAAAAGTACAGTTGGTAAGATGTACTGATAGAGATGTCAGACTTATTCGATGTGACAGATATTTTCTTGCCTCAGAACCCAGCCATGCTTTATTAATTAATTGACATAAAAGCCTTTCATATAAATTAAATAATTGAGCTTAGGTTAATTCATTTAAATATAAGAGCTAAGCTCAGAAGCTTGAAAATATCTCCTCAATGGAATGGGTCAACTAGACGTCTCCGCACAGTGCCATCGTCAGCAGTCTTGGGACCTCCTTTTCCAGACTTCATTCGATCACTGTAAAAGGGGTTACTTTCTGGATGAAAGCAGCGAGGAGCAAGAACATTCACCAAGTTTGCTCCACATATTGCAAATGGTTGACTAGGAGGCAATTTATTTTGAAGGCAAGAACTCTTCGGGTCCATGGACTGGCCATTGTCATGTGCATACTGCTGTGCAATGGTATACATAGTCCTCACTCTGCAGGCCAACATATGGTGCTCTAGTCTTTCAAAGGAAGAATATCTCAGAGCATATGATAATCACAGAGAGAGTCAAAAGAGAAAATACCCTCAAGATTTTAAAATTGTAAAATAGAAGGTTATCCAAATAGAAAATAACGAGAAAAGTGGAAATTAATAGATTAGATGGTAAGCCAGTACGTAAGAGGGGTAAACATGTCTGCAGTATCTACTGTAGCCTGTCCTATTATTTGTATACCCTGTATTCCACAGAGGTGAAGCTCGCTTATATTCCACAAGCTAATGAAGTGGATCTGGCCATATTGTTCCTGGAAGGAGAAGTCCAGAGAAATCCTGAAGAAATCAGGAAAAGCCTGAGTCATGTGGTGGATTATTTAGATTGCTTATATGGAGACCCCTCATCACCAGGTGTCAGCATGAAGGGGAAACTTTGCTGCAGTTTGCACTGGCATTGCAAAAGGTTTTCAGAGATTTTTATACTGATGACATATCCTCAGGATAGGTCAGATCAGTATCTGATGGGTGATGGTCTGACACCCAAGACCCCCCGCCTATCAGCTGTTTGAGAAGGTACCGGCGCCATCCATTATATAGCGGCTGTGCTTGGTATTGTACTCAGCCCCATTCACTTCTATGGGGCTGAGCTACACCTAGGCCACGTGACCGATGAACGTGTCATCACTGGCCTAGGGAAAGCAGGAGAAGACCGTGGTGCTCACAGGAGCGCCAGTGCCTTCTCAAACAGATGATCAGCAGGAGTCCGGGGCGTCGGACCCCAACCGATCACATACTAATCCAGATGATAGGTCTTTAAATCTTGGAAAACCCATTTAATGCAGAGAATCCAGAAGAAGGATGTCATTAGTCTTGGACCTGTTGATAGACCGCTGTGTGGACAATTTATTGTGGGACTAAAGTGTATTGCTTTAAAACTAAAGTGTATTGCTTTAAAACAGTTTTTAAGGAGAAGAGTTAAATCTCACCCAGATTTTACTTTTCCAAAGTGACTCACAAGAGGCAATTGAGTATAGCAAAGAGGAGGGGATTCAGAATAAACGTTGGGTTAAGGAGAAGCCACCCCAAAATTGTCTGGTTCTCAAGTGCATAGAAGAAAAGAATCTCTTGAAGTATGAATGAGTCCTCTTGCCTGCCTCATAGATCAATTGGCTAGCCAAAAGGAAGGAGCAGTTTTGCCAAAGGACAGTCACAGGCCACCATTGTGTCTATGCATAGTACTGTCAATGGGCAGAGTTGCCAACCTAGAAATCTGATATCTATTTTTCAAGACAGCTCAAAGAATATGAAAGGTGGATGTGCCATATTTGCCACTGTCCACTGTATCACTTGCACTATGAGGGCAGCTACTGCCAAGCCAAGGGCAGCTGCAGTGTCTGAGAGGAATGTGCCAACGATAAAGGTTTCAGGAACTGTGCAATGGTTCAATATACGCAAAGGTTATAGCCTCACTAAAGGGGTTCTGTCATTAAACTCTATCAATAAAATGTATCTGTATAGCGCCACCTGCTGTTTTTTATTTTCCTTATTTTTTGTCCATCTCACTGAGCTGGTTGAACATGCTCATCTTCGACTGTAACCAGCCGTATGTTCTGTTAGAAGCTGTGGCAGTTTTAAAGAGAGAGCTGCAGCAGAAAGGACACACCCCCTTGGTTACCAGGCTGAAGATAATTTAGCAGAGCCATTGGAGCATGTGAGGTACAGGGCTGGTTCTAAATTTGTCAGAAAGAGATTGTCACGGACTATATGATGTCTGATTTTCATTTTTTACATTAGTCATGGGATAACCCCTTAAAAAATATGTGGAATTACAATGGAATTGTAAAAAGCCGCCCTGATCAGCCCTGAGAACTGGAGAATCTGTGCAATTCAACATTGTCCATAGACTGCAAGATCCAAAAGCAGAACATGTCTCTGGGCCTGGTGCTGTCCCATTAAACTCTTCCTACCAGGACTCCCAATATGGCTGCAGCATTGTAGGGGACCCCAGTGGACAAACAAGGGGGGGAAGGGTAAGAGCGATAAACATGTCTGTATTATCTATTACAGCATGTCCTATTATTTGTATGCCTTGTATTCCACTCTTTACTATGTTTCATATGTAAAGGAGGTTGGTTTTGGTTATGCCTCTATCTACATAGAAAGACTATATTACTATATGTGACTGAGTGCCCTGTGTCAGGCACTGTAGAAAGTGCTAGAAAGGAGGGGGCGGAGCTTGGTGCTGACAGGATGTAGGGCTGTGAGGAACTGTCATGGAAAGCTATAAGAGGAGGGTCCTGGGGAGAGATCCCTGAGAGGAGAGTAATAAGGGAGAGTGGCTTCTAGAGAGAGAGATGGGAAGACGTAGACCAGGGTTAGAGACAGCACAGGTAGAGGATAGCGGCCACGAGACACCTAGACTGTTATCCCTCAGAGGTGGCAGTTGTAAGCTGAGGGCAGTTTGTGGAGATTGCACAGACTGATATTATGTCACCGGACAACCTTGACTTATACACTATATATCTTTATTGAAGTAAAGTTGTGAAAAATCTGCCGCCTGCCTGGTTCCTGAGCTTGTAGACTACCCTGTAGACTACCCAAGTAGTCACAATGCCCCATGGCTTGTGACTAGGACACATGGTTGTATTACCACACAGCCACATGGCACAAAATGGCTCCCATGCCCTGATTAGTGATGATGAACCACTGTCGCCGGCTCCAGTATGGTCAGACTGGCCTACCGGGGAGTCAGAGGTTCCTGTTGTCAGCCCAGTTTTAAACATAATAATGGGTCCCGAAGATTCAATAGTAATAAACCTCTTTTGAGCTGGTGAAGGGAGGTTGGTGAGGTAAAGACATGACCACCTATCAATACAGAGAGACAACCCAGTTAATTGGGTGCCCCAATCCTAAGGATGTTTCTGTGGAGAAACTTCTGTATCTACCTGTTTCACTGCTGTATATATATATATATATATATATATATATATATATATATGGCTTATGTTAAAGGGACACGCCTAGGGTGCCGCCACAAATAGTTGTCTGTTGGGGGGGGGTTTTGGCTCAAAAAATGTCTGCTTTATTTAGCATTTTTGTAGCTCTTTTTCAAGCATTTTTGGGACACATACATTAAGGCCGGCTTTACAAACACCAGTCTTAGTATCAAGTTGGAGCAAAATGCCAAAATGTATTTATTAACTAGGCATATCGGACGACATTCCTTCCATGGACCAGAAGTTCAAATGTTCAGCTATATGCCTGCGTAGATCTGAAATATAATTTACACCATTTTCCGGTGTATATTATAGTAAATATGATGGGCTTCATGAGCCACAGCCTTCACGCTAAGCCCCACGCAGTTTTTGTTGCGCCACTTTTCAAAAGTGGTGAGAAAGTCAAAAAGAAGTAAATTACTGTATATAATTATATGCCATAATTGGCACACAAGTAGCGTAAAAGGCTTGATAAATTGATAAATGCACCCCACTGCCATTTTTAAATGCCGTTATTGTATATGCCTTGTTTTATTTTAATTTTTTTTATAGGAAAGTATGTACTCTCCTGTAATGGAAACATACAAAAAAAAAACAAAAACAAAACTAAAACACCTAGAAAGACCTAACTAAAAAAAGATTGTAAAAACCTCAGCAAAATAAATAAATAACTAACTAAATACATAAATACATATATAAATAAATAAATTAAAAATACCTAACACACACAAAAAAACCTGTGTGTGACACTAGCCTTAGGCTGCCCATACACTTCTAATAACTGTTGATTTACCAATCGTCAGCCAGACTCCCTTTCACACCTGCATACTTGGTTCCCTGTACCGGGAGTGGTGAGTAAATCACTGCCAGAAATCCCTGATGGCTGCTTATCTTCCCTGAGGAATGGGCGTTGACTTTTAACACGCTCGATCCTCATTTCCCCCAACATTATCTGTTAGGAGAGAGTCAGGAGACCCCCGACTCATGCACTGACGGAATTCGGCAAGTCAATGTGTACGGAGGCCCAGACGATGATAAATGGCAAATCAAAAGACAAATATATGAAAATACGGACATCCAGTCACACAGTAGACTCTAATCACATCAATGACGCCGTGATTATTGGCTACGGGTAATGTATGGATACTTAAGCAACCAGAACACTATCCATTATTTCCCTTAAGAAACAAAGTTGTACTCTTTGGCCATTGTGTGCGCAGCGAGTGTGTCTTTGGGTTCAATAAATAGGATTTCTGTTCTAAAATCCTCTAGCAAAAAATCATTTGGTACAAATGGCAGCCACTGTAATAATGAGAGGAAATGGTAGTTTATGGATTGCATGCAATTAAAAGCTATTGTCTCCGAAGTACTTTGTATCAGGTTGCTCATCCTTCAATACTTTAAACCCTTTTACTCCAATACTGTCAATTCCAGGATGAGCGCTACTGATGCAGCATTCAATATGGAATTCTGGGCTGCACTTTACTCTGCATTACTGTCAGTCACAGCGCCATTACCATCCAGAGAGGTTCACGTCGGAATCCTGAAGAATCAGTCATTTCTGCTCTTTTCTTATATGAGGATGCGCAATTCAGAAAATCGCGGATCTTCAAGAGGATATATAGATGCCTTGATTGACTGTCACCCGACTATATGTTATGTGGGACATTTATCCTCTTCCTTTGCCATGCAGCTGAAGGCTTGTATTCTGCACGATTGGTCGACTTGCCATCAGCAACATTTTGGGGTACGTATAGCTTACTGATTAAAGGGCATCTATGTACCTAGGAAACTGGCTGACTTGTTGGCAGATGAAGGTCTCTGTATTGGTCCCATGTCCATATGTGTCTGCATTGTTGAGAAAATGAAGTTTTTATATATGCAATTGAGCCTATAAGAGCAATGGGGGCGTTGCCAGTACACCTAGAGGCTCATCTCTTTCTACTACTGCAGCGCCCTCTACACTTTGATTGACAGGGCAATGAAAATGTCATAACGCCTGATCCTGTCAATCAAAGTGGAGAGGACGCGGCAGTTGCAGAGAGAGAGCAGAACTTCCAGGTCATGGATCAGCAATATCCAGCACTCCTTGTTCTGAAACTACAACTCCCTCCTCCTTTCACTTCTATGGGAGATACAAGTAAGTGTGCATGCATGTAGTTTTACAGCAGCTGGAGTGCTCTTAGTGTAATGGTAACGCCCCCGATGCTCCTAGAGTCTCATTTGCATATATTAAAAACATAATTTTTCTCAGCAATACAGGCACATATGAACATGAGACCAACACAGATGTCTTCAGCTGCCAAGTGCACATGTAACAGGTCAGCCATTGTCCTAGGTACAAATCTGCTGACAGATGAACTTTAAATTCTTTGGGAGCGGGTATAGATAAAAATAGCAATAATACCATTGTTTTTTGGTATTTTAAATTTATGCCGTTCACCACGTGAATGCGAGATTTTAGTTTTTCTAACATTGTGTTTTACTTTCCAGTTATGAGGTATTGAGTGCAGATTGATAGGGAAAAATTTGAATTTTTATTTTTTTATTTTTTTAGCATGAGGCCACAGAATAACAAAATGTGAAAAAATGTAAAGGTTCTGAAAACTTTCCGAATCTGTGCGTACACCTTCTTGACATAGCTAAGTGCATTCATTTTTCCACCCACTTTTCTCTTTTTCTCTATCTCTATCACACCCTTCTTAGGAAGCCAATGTCAATAAATTCTGATTCTAAAGAATCCGAATCTTTTGAGAAATTTGGGTCCAATTTTAATTCTAAAGAATTAATTCACTCATATGTAACTCTGAAAAAAGTTCCAGAAGTTGCAGAATCTAAAAAGTACCTTTAAAAAAAAAAAAGATTAACAAACAAGTTTTTGGTCCAAAACATCCGTACATAAATCTAAACTGATAATAATAAATAAAAATAAATAAATAATAATAATAAACAATAATAATAATAAATAGTTCTAAAGGTGTCCATAGTGTTTAACCCTTTTAGGACACAGCCTATTTTTGTTTTTGTCCCCCCTGCCTTCCAGGAGCCATAACTTTTTTACTTTTCCTTTCTGTGAAACTGGAAAAGAAAAAAAACGTAACCCCGGGATTGTCTTTTGGGCTTTGTTTTTACAGCACTCCCTGTTTATTACATGACAATCTTATTCGATACAATTACAGCAACGCAGGCATCCATGACTATTTTATAGTTCCATCTACAAAGCCTCGTGAGGATTTTTTTTCGGGACAAGCTGCAGTATTAATATAATTTTGGGGTACATATCATGGATATGTTCTTATCATGGATAACTTTTTATTCAATTTTTTTGCAGGACAAGGTGAGCAAACATACGACAACTTGGCCATTTTTATTTTCATGTGTGTTACAACATTCATCATGCATAATAAATATATTCAACAGGCAGTTTCCTATGGGAGCCTTCACAAGACCCCAGACTGTCAAAGCAACCAAAGGAGCCTTGCAAGTTTGCCATGGGGACTCTGATTGTAGTTAACCATTTAACTAACCCCTCAGATGCTGCAGTCACTATTGACTATCTAAAGGGTTAAATGACTGGGATCAGTTATATCTGATCCCACTCATTGCAGCCAGGTGTCAGCTTCATTACACACCGTAAGACAGCTTCATACATTTAGGATAAGGATAGGACTACACGATGACATTTGTTGTGTGACAATAAGTCGCTTCCTGCTGCCATCTTGCTTGAAAATCTCACACAAAATACCGTGCGCAGTGACGTATGACGTCACTATGCCGGCCGACAGGATGACGTCAATAATGGGCCGCGCGTGATTTCGTGCCAATCAACATGGCTGCGGCCGTCCTGTCGCGAGCAATGGATGAGGTAAGTATGATTTTTTTTGTAAAGGAAAAATAAAGTTAATATATTGGCTTTAACAACCCAAATGACTGTGGCTTTTATAACACGTTCCTCTACAGATATACGACCACTGTACAATGTAGACCACCTACAGATTTTTAGTAGCTTTACAATTGAGACCGCAAACCACTGTTGACTTTTCAACGTACAAACCAACTCATAGATGATGGCTCAATATAAACCACAATCATTTACATTCTTGTCTTGAGGCCCCATTGAGGCTTTTACTATGTG
The DNA here is from genome assembly GCA_900303285.1 of Rhinella marina. Taxonomy (NCBI): domain Eukaryota; kingdom Metazoa; phylum Chordata; class Amphibia; order Anura; family Bufonidae; genus Rhinella; species Rhinella marina. Next base: position 730,086 of record ONZH01002718.1, on the reverse strand, counting down.
TAAAGGCTAGACAGCTGTAATAAATAAGTGGTGCATTGGTGAATAGCATAAGAACCAGTATTGGGTGGGGGGTTTCCCTGGGGACAGTCATATTGGAGGTATACGCGTTCTGCCTATAAAGTCTGTAGAAAGAGAGTCACAGGGTGTTTATGCTTTTTGGCAGCTCTACAGGGATCTGGATTTCCCTACAGGTGAAGCACCAGGCCGCAACCTCCTGGAGTAGTCTCTGTTTGGTTGACAGTTGACCCAACAGAGCAATGAGGGATCAGGCAAAACTGTAGTCAGGGACAGGCCAAGGTCAGGGCAGGCAGCTCAGGGTAACATAGTAACATAATCTATAAGGCTACAAAAAGACATCTGTCCATCCAGTTCGGCCTGTTGTCCTGCAAGTTGATCCAGGAGAAGGTAAGAAAACCCTGTGAGGTAGAAGCCAATTTTCACCACTTTAGGGGAAAAAATTTCTTCCCGACTCTAATCAGGCATCAGAATAACTCCCTGAATCAACGACCCCTCTCTAGTAACTATAACCTGTAATATTATTACCCTCCAGAAATACATCCAGGCCCCTCCTGAACTCTTTTAGTGAACTTACCATCACCACCTCCTCAGGCAGAGAGTTCCATAGTCTCACTGCTCTTACAGTAAAGAATCCTCTTCTATGTTTGTGTAGAAACCTTCTTTCCTCCAGAAGCAGAGGATGTCCCCTAGTTACATAGTTTGTAAGGCTAAAAAAAGGACATACTTCCATCCAATTCAACCTGTTATCCAGTTTGGTGATCGAGCAGTAATGGGTCAATTGCAGGAAACAGGCAATAGTCGGTACATGGACAGACAATGTAAACAGTACACCTTAGCAGGTAGGTAGCAGACTATAAAAGCTAATGCTAAAGCATCATCCCATAGTGCTCAAAGTACCCCAAGGTGACCAGCCATTGGCTGGTGTGAATTAGGGTGCAAATGCTAACCATTTAACTTGATGGCAGTTGAGTGCTCGCTCACCCTACAGGCAGAAGGAGTAAGGCTCAGCCAGAAAGCAGGCCACAGCCTGAGTATAAGGACCCTGGCAGCAAGGCCCGTTGGGAGGAGGAGGAGAAATGAGAGGCAGCAGCCTTATCCATGCCTATAATTTATAGTGTTACCATCCTGCCTTATCTGGACCTCAGCAGTACAATCAAGCTGTCATCTGTCATGAAATTCCCCTTAATATTAATGAGATGAGTCTGCGAACATTGTCCCAGTCTAAATAGAAAAGCTGATGAGAGAACTAGAGAAAACAGGAAGTGTCAACCTAGCATGTTTGTTCTAATGGCCAGTGTAAAAACTAGAATATTTTCAGATATTTTTTTATATGGAGAGACGCATAAAAATTAAAATAAAACACCACTAGAAGACATGTAGATTTTCTTTGCTATATTATACTGTCCCTAAACACATACTTCATGTAGAGCCAGAACATCCAACCAACATAAATATTTCCATTAGTCCATTTTTTACCATCGAGTCCCAAATTACCAGTATTACTATTATTACAAAGTCCTGAGAGGGATACAAATACAAAAAAATTCCATCATGTTTCACATCAATATAATGGCAAAAAGTTCACAGTGTTTTCTTGGTTTGCAAGGTTCAATGGAGCCATTTCAAACTGGAGCATCTAGTTCACTGTGGTTAATATTTAGTTAATGTTATACTAGAATGTAGCACCATGTCCATGGTTAGATAAAAGCTGGAAAATACCATCTAATGGTGGTTTGTTTTTCTTGTAGACTCAACAAACGTATAGTGAAGTTGGCATCTTATTAGATGACTCTGCCATGAGATCACATGTGAATGCAAAAACCTTAATGGAGAACCTAGACCTCTTTGAGAGCATGACCTCTTATGGTCCCACTTTGTTTTCTTAGGCCTTGTTCACACATCAGTTATTTGATCAGTTATTTTCATCGGTTTTTGTGAGCAAAAACCAGGAGTGAAGCCTACACAGAGATAAGGTATAATGGAAAGATCTGCACCTGTTCAGTGTTTTTGACCCGCACCTGGTTTTGGCTCACAATAACTGATGGAAATAACTGATCAAATAACTGAAGTGCGAACTAGACCTTACTGGTATGTGATACTGTATTAATCCTAAGCATCCAGTATGCACTGAACTTACCAAGTTCTACATGTGTGTCTAACATTGCCAATGGAGTTACCCATTGAGAAGAGATGTCTTAACATTTTTGGTCAGCCCATCCCCCATGTACACTCAGGCCCCATTCACACGACCGTATGAATGGTGCCGTATCTATTCCGTAATATTGCGGAATAGATGCATCCCCATTCACCTCTATGGAAGCGCACAGCCGCGGCACAGAGCCAGCTCCGTGCCGCGGCTCCGCATAAAAAGATAAAACATGTCCTATACTTGTCCGCACGACATTTTGAATGGGGCGCCCGGCCGTGTGTTACGCAGCGCTGCGGAACACACGCCGGGCGGCAGCCGTAGTACTGCAGGTCCGCATTATTGCGGATCCGCAATAGAACGACCGTCTGAATGGGCCCTCTTTATCAAAAAATAAAGCATCAAGATAGAAATGTCCGATTGCTGCAAAGCTCAGCATGCAGTCATGCCTTAGGCAGATATACAGTAGATGTAAATTATTATAGGCGTGGTCTGATTAGACTCTGGGTCACAAGAGAATAGTTACATAGTTACATAGTTAATACGGTTGAGAAAATACAAAAGTCCATCGAGTTCAACTAAGGGATAGGTGGGGACATGTTTCCCCCTGTTACAATGGCAGTTCATGGCTGCCACAGCTCTGTATGCACAAACGACAGCTTCATGTGTATCAATTAATGTCTGTATTCATTGTACCTCTGTCTTCAGTGCTGCTAGGGTTAATCTCCTCCTCTATGAGCTTTTGCATGGCTCATGGATGTGTTCATTTGCTGTTCAGCTGGGTGTTTCCTTCAGTCCTTGCCTGAGCATTTGGCCTCTACAGATCTTGCTAGGTCTCTCTCTAGCTAGCTAATGCCTATAAAAGAGCTTTTATAAATTTATATGCCTGATTCCTGGTTCTTGACCTGTGCCTGTTCACCGTACTGATCCTTTGCCACCTGCTCTGACCTTTGGATTGTTTCACTGATTCATACGAACTCTCCAGAACCACTGAAATGTCCCTATATGTTCTTCCAGTGTCTACTTGGCCACTTCTGCTGGTACTATCTAGGCTCTATACAGTCCAGTTTTGACTGGAACTCTTGCCGATTATTTGTCCAGGTTCTGGTTTTTGTTCCCATTGCATGTCTGCTGTGCAGCCTGTCTGAAATTCCCCTATACTCCAACATCTGCTAGGTCTTCCATATGTGCCTCTTGTATGGATGCCTTAATTAGTAAGAAGACTGGAGACCTGTCCCCAAATTGTTCCTATGACGGTCTTATTGATCTGTTTCTGGGTACCACTCCACTAGAGGGTCAAGTCTATCCTCTGTCTTTGGAAAATACATAAATTGAAGCCGCACACCGCTACCAGATAAAGCACAAAATGCCATAGTGATATAATATTCCAAAGCTCATGCTATGTTGTATAATAAATTAGAGACTCTTGGCAAATACATTTCGTACAAAATTATCTGAGCCCATTCACCACAGTCAAGGTGGTCTCTGCAGAACGGGAACCCAACATTTTGTCCTACCCGTAACGTGCCAGTCCTGGCTTCCATATAATCAGGGGATGTTTTGTTCCACATGCATGAAATGTCCACTTGCCTTTAGCCATTTCTGGTACTACTACTACTACTACTACTCTGGTAGTACCAGAAATGGCTAAAGGCAAGTGGACATTTCATGCATGTGGAACAAAACATCCCCTGATTATATGGAAGCCAGGACTGGCACGTAACGGGTAGGACAAAATGTTGGGTTCCCGTTCTGCAGAGACCACCTTGACTGTGGTGAATGGGCTCAGATAATTTTGTACAAAATGTATTTGCCAAGAGTCTCTAATTTATTATACAACATAGCATGAGCTTTGGAATATTATATCACTATGGCATTTTGTGCTTTATCTGGTAGCGGTGTGCGGCTGCAATTTATGTATTTTCCTTTGACATGTATTTAGCCATAGCAACCAGCACCTGCACTCTGGGATGTGCTGACTGAAATCTCCTTTTTTATCCTCTGTCTTTACCTAAAACCCAAGCCAAGTCTGAATATATCAAAGAAAACCTTGAGAGAGGTCTTATTCGAAACTCAGTTGATCCAGAAGTACCAAAGTCTGACTCTTCTGCCAATAATTTTTTTCAGATTGGGAGTAAGACTAAGTCTTCGCAACTACACGTCCCTGCCTGTATGAAGAGAGCTGCTGTGCCAATTATTCGCAACTGGTATTCCAGATGTCCGTTACTGCTGTTTCTTTTAGCAGTTCTAAGGGTCTTGGACCAGAGGAGAGATCCTGGCAGCTTCTGGAGAATTCTGATGCCCCCACCCTCTTGAAGGAAATTTAGCGTTTATCCAAACCAATAAAAAGAAAGTGTAAAAAAAAGGGGCTATTGTTAGTGGAGGTTCATAGCTCCGCTGCCTGCGCGGATAGGTGTTGGCTTGCTGTGTGTGAATTAGGGCTTGTATTCATTGTACCTCTGTCTTCACTGCTAGGCTAAATCTTCTTCTGTGTAAGCTACTGCTTGGCTGTGTCCAGATGCTAACTAGTTGCTCCTGTATATACACCTGCCTGTTTCCTTTAGTCCTTGAGCAATTGGTTTCTACAGATCTCGCTAGGTCTCTCTAGCTAGCTAGAGCCTGTACAAGAGTTATATCTGCTTGCCTGATTCCTGACCTTCAGATGTTCACAATACTGATCCTACACCACCTGCCCTGCCCTTTGGACCGTTTCATGGACTCACACAAACACTGCTTGCCCTGACCTCTGCCTGTTTCCTGACTACGTGTATTGCCTTTTTCCTTAGTGCCAGGTCTGAATTGATCCTCAGCGCGGCCGGCATCCTCCATCTCCTAGACAACGAGCAGACAACGAGCTACAACCTAGACAACGAGCAGGCAATGAGTCGGCGCTCAGGTGTGTTAGTATGCCAGACGGGACCCATGTCATGTGACCCATCTATTAGGCCTATTTAAGGTTACCGGTTACAGGTTGCCTGTGATTGGTCTTTATACTCTCACCAGCGTTTATACTACATTGCGACCTCTGTTATTCTACCTCGGCTTGAATTTGATCTCATCCTTATAATTCCCCTTGTACTACGCGACCTCTTGGCTCCTGTCCTTGTGTTACCCCTTGTACTGACGCTACCTCCTGGCTTCTGAACTCGGCTCGTATTTGACTTCGCTCCCGCGTCTTCCCTTGCTATTTGACGTGACCTACTGGCTCTACACCTCGGCTTGATATTTATTCGTATCTGTGTGTTCTGTCTTTGTCTGTAGTCATTTCCCTTTTTCCCCTTCCCTGTAAGGCCCTGCACGTATTTAAACTAGGGACCGCCGTCCAGTCGCGCCCTGTCGATTAGGACGGACCGTGTAAGTAGGTAGGGAAAGTAGTGTGGGCGGAGCTCAGGGCTGCACTCTTCCCTACTTGTCCCGTGACACAAACGGAATCATCGTGAATTCGGATGCAACTTGAATTGTTCGAATTCCATTCTTTTCAAATTGAATTGCACATCTCTGTAAGTCAGATGATGAAATGACTCAATACATGCCACCGAGTTTGGAGTGCCAAATCCTGCTCTCCTGCTATCCAGCACTGCCATCGGTCTATCTACATCCACAGTATAAAAAAAAGTAAAGTACCTTTTAATTTGTAATTAATTACCAATATTGCCAAGATAAAGGCTTATAGCCTAATGGGCAGCTCTCCTGGCTGAGCTCTTTTCTGATACATAAATGTATTACCCGCTGTAACAGTGAATAGAACGAGTGCCATTTGCAAGGGAGGACCCAAGTGAGTCTGGGCATTCTGCCTAGCATTACAAACTGAGGATTAAGAGCTTTGTGGGACATGTGAACTCTACACAAATGCAAACATTAGCATGATTAAAATTTAGCAAACTATGATGTACAACCCCTTGGGCACAATCCAGTAGACACAGCTGTATATATAGATTGCTACAAAGAAGCTCTGTTACATGAGCCCGGCAAGAAGTAGCTCCGAGAAGATTACTTTTTGTCTCTATTATTCTAATCCGTCTGCCATAAAAATGTATCTCAAGCTCATATCTGAGTGTACTTTGCATGGGACATCAAGAAAGAAAACCATAGCCTCGTCGAGGTAGCCAAAATTCTAGGATTCTGTTTCCCTCAATGGTAGCGATATCTTATCTTTGGCTCGTAGACAGGAATACTTATATTACTGTGTAGGCAGAGCACAATCTGTGCTTGAGGGTTACTGCGGTAGAGTTCAGGTATCTGGAGAAGAGGTTGGATTGATCATTAGATAAGAAGCATAGATTCCAAAAAAATTCCTTCCATGGCCAGGCTGCTTGTCAAATGTATAGTATCAAGATATAAAAGATGGGCTGGTAGAGTAGCACTGCTTTATTAAAGAGCATCTGTCACCATGGTAAACCCTATTAAACCAGTCATAAGATCTGGTAGGGTTGATCATGGTGAATAAAATGAGCCCGCTATTGCTGCAAATGGATGTACCGTTGCAGCATATTATTAGTTTTATGTTTACGCAAATGAGATGATCAGAGCACCAAGGGGCCGGCCTCAGCTCTCTGAGCACCACTTCACCTTCTCCTCCTTCGTAGCCTTATTGACAGGACTAGGCATCATCACAGTTTGGATGCCTGACTGAAATCTCGCACTTGCGCCAGGGAGACTTCATTGACGCATGTGCAGTTGATCTCAGAAAGCTATCCTCACCGAGACCAGCACTGCACAAGGCCACTGACAGCATCGAAGCTTGCGCAGTGCAGATCTTAGAGTGGGGGAAGAGTCTTGAGACCAAGAGGAGATGCCAGTGACGTCAGTCTGATCCCAGAAGAGATAAGCGAAGCTGAAAGTCTTCTCTTCCAGCAGGAGACTGATGTTATCAGCTTTGCGCATTGCAGATCTCAGCAGGGAAAGCCTCCTAAGATCAAACTTGCATGGGCTAATGTAGTCTCCCTAGTGCTAGCTCAAGATTTCAATCTTAAAATCTTAACTGTTCAGATGCCTGGCCCGGTCAATCAGGAAATTAAGATGAATGGCCATGAGGAAGAGGAGGTGGTGAAGTGGTGCTCCGAGGGGTTAGCCCAGCCCATGGGTGCTCCTATCACTTCATTTGCATAAAAATAAAAGTAATAATTATATCACAACATAATGTTTGCGGCAACAGAGATTGCATTTCATTCACCATGATCAACCCTACCAGGCAGGCTCCCTATAGTAATGGGGTTGATCATGGTGACAGATGCTTGTATGGAGGTATCATACATGAGTGCCTTTGTGTCCATAATAGGGAACCTTGAAAGGATATTCCCATCTCAACATTTATAGTATTCCTAGTACATACCATAAATGTCAGATAGGTGAGGTTCCCACCTATGGGATACACGTCTATCTCCAGAATGGAGGTGGGACCCGCACCTGACATTTATGGCCTATCCAAGTGATAGGCCATAAATCTTAAGACTGAACAAACCCTTTAAGGAATCCATGTTGGCAGCTCTGTATGATGCCACTGGTTATCAGTTAAATAGGTACTATGCTACATGAATGACATTGATAATGTGTAGTGTCCATGGGACAGCTGCAGTTAAAGGGGTTATCCCATGACTAATGTAAAAAATGAAAATCAGACATCATATAGTACATGACAACCTCTTTCTAACAAAGCCAGAACCAGCCCTGTACCTCACATGGGTCCAAAGATCTCCACATTCAGTGCTCTGCTAGATTTATATCAAGCTAACAGCTCAAGGGGAGTGTCTTTTCTGCTGTACCTAAGAGGGCGTGTCTCAGCTCTCCCTATCACAGCTCAGGGGGCGTGGCTCAGCTCTCCTTATCACAGCTCAGGGGGCGTGTCTCAGCTCTCCCTATCACAGCTCAGGAGGCGTGTCTCAGCTCTCCCTATCACAGCTCAGGAGGCGTGTCTCAGCTCTCCCTATCACAGCACAGGAGGCAGTTGAAGGATGAAACTGAGCATGTGCGGCCATCTCAGTGAGCAGGTCAAAGAAATAAGAAAAAACAAACAGCAGGTGGTGCTATACAGATACATTTTATTGAATAACTCAGTGGCTACACAAAATTTTTAATTACATGCAATTTCATAAGTACTGAGATCCAGGTGATAGTTTGAAAACTGTAAAATATTTTTCGTGGGACAACCCCTTTAACTTCTTCCTCCTATGTGACACAATGATGCTGGTAAGGTTTTGACCATCAACAATGAATGGATGTGACATTACTATATGACGACATGTATACTGTCCTTTACTGTAGTTCCATAGGTGATTTGTAGTTCAGTCACGACCTAGTGCAGTCTGCACCCTCTCGGCGCAGCAACTGCTTCTTCTTAATGTCACTACGAACTCATTCCTTTTCGCCCCATACATCTTCTCTCAACTTATTCTCAAAATTGCAAGTCGGTGAATAAGTTGGAGGATTGAAGAGGCAGAGAGTGATAGTAAACAGCGCTCCAGGATGCATGTTAATGGGTATTAATGGTAACATGTCAATTTTCTGATTGTTTGGAGCTGACATCAATATCCGCGATTCCGAGGCGCACGCCTGTGAGATTTATTTCACTTCCTGAGCGGCAGCACACAGAGCTGTATTTATGGACAGCTATATTTCAATTAACTTGAAAACATATGCAAGTGTAAATTAGTTAAGGAGGAAATTCGCTCTCAAGTCAATCGGAGTGATGTGTACACATTTGCAATTTATACATTTGGAAATAAATGAGAAGGTTTGGACTTAAAGGGGTTTTCCAGGCTACAGACTTTAATTACACCAATGTCAGATCAGTGGGGGTCTGACACCTGTAACCCCCCACATACACACCCCACCACCTGTATGGACAGAATCAGAAGGCTCTGTACTCTGGGAAGTTTCCAGCAATCCTGGGGCCTAGCCTGACTAGATGGAGACAACCCGTACAGAGTTCCCTTTGCAGTACCCCAGAGGACTACTGCAAATGGGTTAACTACTAATGCAATGTTCTGAAGTTCAGTGTTGTGATTTATTGTGGTTATGTGAACTTTATAGCAATGTATTGACAAACTAATGGTTACCAAATTGGCAGAATGTGTTTAGGTTACCAGGCTGATGGGCAGGTTCCACCCCCTGGTTAGGAGTTTAGTATAGTCTAGACTTAGGAGAAGCTACAGGAGAGACGCTTGTGCTGAGAGCTCCTGCGTGGACTAGGCCAAAGTTCAGAGAACCTCTGTCTCTAAAAACTACAGCTGCCAAGAAAGCAACACTGCTACCAAAGTATCCCTGAAGAAAAGAGGCCAGACATCTTAGAAGGACTAGGAGCCACAAAGTTGTACATTGGACTCAGACAGCAAGGTACAGTGCATTACTGCTGTGGAGAGGGAATACTGCTAAATCATCCCCCATAATTTGTAGACAAATTGGTCACCCGTTTTGTTCGGCACCCCTCAGTCCAGGATCTGCAGAAGGAGTTAATAGGAACCTATTTGCATGCCTATGGTTGTGGTGAAAGACTATAAAAAGTTATTTAGAGTGAGAGAGAGAAGTGTACTACAACCACCATCATTTATTGTTGTCTATACACTGCTATTGAAAGAGGATTGCACTGTGATCTATCTTTGAACCATCCTTTTGCTGCTATATATACTACTGCTCCCATCATCAACTCAGTAAAAAGAGATTTTATTTATTGCAATTAAAGGGCCTGGTTATAGTCTCCACCATCCGCCGGACCCTGCACCATCAAGGACACCCCAAATACCACCAGACCGGAGCCCGAAAGTTCAGAGTGTGCCTTGAGCGAAAAAAAGGTGCATCCTCCAGTCACTGCAGAGGCCTAGAGAGCACCAAGGTGAAGAAAGCCACTGTAACCTGTTAGTACAACTACGACCACCATCATAGCCGCTACCACTCCTGTCTTTCTCTGCTCTCCTCTTCATCTCATTGGCCTCCCTTATTTAAGAGTCCAGCCTCACGCTGGCGATTCTGAGCTCCATCTTCTCCTCCATATGTAACCTTCCACAGTCAGAAAGAGAGCAGAGACCTCAGACTCCGTAACACTTGTATAGACACATCACAGTGACAATACTGTTTTTTTATGACTTTTTTATTATATATATTTTTGAAGGTGGGTGAGATGTTATTCACACTATTTTATAGTAATAATTAGAGCGGTGAGGTAGAGCCCCGATGTTACAGTACATACGTCTTCACCAATTTGGAGGGGCAGAGGGGGCTTGATGTTAAACATTGCCCTTCCCTTTGTTCCTCTTTTTCTCAGTCATTTTCAGCCTTGACTTCTTTTTGATGTTCTCCTCCTGTTTGATGTTCTCTTCTACTTTTTGTTCTTCCATCATGAGTATTTCCTCGGTTGTAATTTACTTTACTGCCATATTGATGTTGATGACTTCCATCTCAGCCATATTCCACCGCTCAATAACAGCTTCTGGAATAACTTCAATAAAAAAGGAAACCATCAGTAGGTAGCTGATATAGCAGAATCCATGCCTATAACAATGGGACCAATGAAATAATAAATAGCAAGGAAGTTCCAGGGAAAATACCCATATCTTCCCTGTCTCCCATCCTAGCTGCTTCATATTGTGCTGATTACCAGAGTATTATGCCCCTTTCACACGAGCGGGAGACTCGCATGTCTCCCGCAACGCATCTACAGGGCTGGATTCCGGCACTGACTGGGATCGCATATAATGCTATGCGATCCCTGTCCGTGCCGAGTCCAGCCCTGTAGATGCGTTGCGGGAGACATGCGAGTCTCCCTCTCGTGTGAAAGGGGCATTAGGAGGACCCCTATGTCTGCGATCACCAGTTATGAGGGGTAGACCTAAGCTCTGCTTCTACCCCAGTTATGTGTTATTATATAGTAATTGTTACCTGATTTATGCACGGCTGCTAATTCCCCCCGATCAGCGCTTTTCTTATGGTAAAATCTTCTATATGTGCTGAAGCTGAGACACAGAGAAAAGTCCTTGTATTACAGGGGTTGTTCACAAAGGAGAAGGTCACCACTAGGGTCTGTGATTGGCTGCAGTGGTCACATGTCCCCCCTTGGATTTCAGTGTGTTAGGTGCTAAGGAAAACTGATGAAGTTGCCCCTAGCAACCAATCAGAGACACCAGTGCGGCACAACGAGGAGACAGGCAGAATCATAGACAGGCTGAGATCAGGACAGGCAATGTTAGAGAAATCTAGAAAACAGTCCCAGGTTTGGATAAGCATAGGGTGACCAGACGTCCTCTTTTCCCCGGACATGTCCTACTTTTGGGCATTAAAAAAATGTCCGGGGGGAATTGGAAAATTGTCTGGGATTTTGTTGGACTGCCTCAAACTGTTTGAGTCAAACATCATATTTATACATTTTAGATGGGTAGAAGAAGTGTGTGGGGGCAGGATTCTGGGGGAGATCTCACTGTAGCCCATGGGACATACATGTTTGTAATGTGTCGGAAATGAGACAAGGTGTCTGGTCTCTGAACTTTAAATGGGGGGGTCTGAGATCTGTATTTATTTGGGGCCTGCTGAGTACTTTTTTAGGGGTGCTGCATAGATAAGTGTAGGCTACAACAATATTCCATATTTTTTTAGCAGTATACTGGCCAGACAGAGGCCAGACCCCACGGGTGAAACCACCAACTAAAACAGCCCTGTAAACAGGTTTTTGCCCAACATGTCTGGCGAATGTCAGGTCTTTAAAGATGTTTTATGCGGCAGATACCCGTCGGTCTCGTCCAGGATCAGAGACAACTCTGATCTTGGACGTTTAACCGCTCAGAGGCTGTGGTCAACTGCAACCCACGGCAGATGTGAGGTCATTTACAGGGAGGGGATTTTAATTTTTTACATTAATCATGGGATAATCCCTTTAATATTTTTACAGCTCCCCAATACATCATGATACCATTAGAAAGACATCTTGCCCTACACAAGAAAAAAAAAGTAACCCTCATATGGCTATCTGAACAGGAAAAAAAATTAAAAAAGTTATGGCATTTGGAAGCCAGGGAGTAGTAAGAAAAAAAAACAAAAAGACAAAAATTGAAAATGGCTTCAGCAGGAAGGGGTTAAATGCCTTATTCATAAATGATTTTGTTTGACCTGCACACAGTGGCATACATAGAGAAGTAAGGGCCCCATAACAAGGATCAAACCAGGCCCCCCCACACAGGACAGAGGGGTTTCAACCTAAACCCATTTCAGTGCCCCTTGGGCCATTTCTCCACTGCTTCATTTGCTAAAAGTTATTCCTTTAGAGGGTAGAGTCCTGACCATGTTTTCACCTCCAGTAGAAGAGGAGATGATCCCAACTAAGACTGGGCCCCTCTTGCCCTGGGCCCCATAGCAGTCACATGGTCTGCCGCTATGGCAGTTACGCCCCTGCCTGCACACATTCACTAACCCTGTAGCCAGAGGACCCAGAAAATAAACCCAAGTGTGATGGAAAAAACTAAAATTGAGTTCTGAGGCCCAATGTGACTTCATCATAAGGTCAGATACAATATGTTGGGCTCGATGCTATGGACCTCTACACAAACAATTGATTAATAGACATCACTCCTATGTAATCAGCGTCCCTCGGCCAAGGTTTTGGGTGCTCCGGATGTGCCAGATTGGCCTTAGATCACCAGTAACAGGCGGTCATTCCATCATTTTCAGAAGAAATCACATCCCATCGAAGGTTTTGGCAAGATTCCTTGTAAATATTTAGCAGGAACGGCGTTGGGAGCCTTGTCTGCTGAGAAAATGTAACGATTAGGAAAGTAGGAACCAGACTTCACACTTTTCATCCCAACAATGAGTCATAATTTACTGTGATAAATGCAGATCTTATTAACTTGGGCCTGGAATGCAGCGTTCCGGCATGAGTCAAACGTTTTGCGATCCCTCTGCGATCGGCCTGTCTTGCTATTTTTTTTTTCTCCAACTATCATTTTTGCACGAACTATGAGAGCAACAGAGAAAAAAGCGCATGACATAACAGGGAGGCCAATGGGGTCTGTGATAACCCTGCGTGGAATAGTGGTATTATAGAGGATGAGGTCAGCCTCATTACTGGAAGGGGAGAGATTACAGTCTAATAATAATATACTGCAAATCTTTTATTTTATGCATTACAGAGGATCTGCCAGCTCTCCTCATAGGCTCTTAAAGGGGTCTCAGCTTTATTATTTTAAATCCCCTCTACCCACCAATTTACCTGCTACTTGGTTCCAACGATATGGGTCCTGGCCTGGGCTGTCTTCACAACACTTCTAGTCCCCGCATGTAAACTTCCTGCATGGATGCGGTCACTTGCGCTGCTGCAGCCAATGACCGAACCCAGCAGTAATCTGTCCCGAAGTGGCACATGACACGTGCTTCCAGACGTATCACTGCTGAGGCCAGTCATTGGCTGCAGAGGTACACGTGATCAATCCTATCCATGCAGATCCTGCTGGGTGAGCAAAATCAAAAAATGATGGACAAACCCTTAAAGTATATACAGTACCTAAACATTTTGGAGAATCTTTTGTTAGAACTTTGAATTGTGGTATTCCTCTTTTATTCCTCCAGGTAATATACAAATAAATTGACAATTGGGCATTACTGTTCCCCTTGTTAAGGGCTCGTGCACGTGGCTGTTGCCCAGCCGTGGCCGTATCGCAGCCCGCATACTGTGGGTCCACATTACACGGGCATCAGCCGTGTGCACCCCGCATCACGGATCGCGGACCCATTCACTTGAATGGGTCAGCAATCCCGGAGATGCAGGACAGAGGCACGGATCGGAACACCACGAAAGTTTTTGGCCGTGCCTCTGCACCGCAAAAAAGTAGTGCATGCACTACTTTTTGCGGTGCGCCCCATGGGATGCGGATCGCGGACCCCATTAAAGTGAATGGGTCCGCGATCCGAATGCGGCGGCCCCACTGTCAGTGCCCGTGCATTGTGGACTGCAAATTGCGGTCCACAGCACGGGCACTGACTGCATGAGCCCTAATAGGGTGTGTCCCTACATAGACACTGCTGGCACTCTGAGGGCAGGCCTTCTTGGACACAGCTCTGTGACAAGTTCTCTGGAGTGGGGGAGACTCTTCTTTCCTGGGTGGCAAACACAGCACCATGATTGGGGATGCATTTTGACCTTTGGTATGAGGATATCTCTCTTGTCTGTACATTACTGTTATATTATATAGCTAGTTACTTTGAACAGGAGTTGTCTAGCATTAGAAAAACATGGCTGATTTCTTCTAAAAATAGCACCACATCTATCCACAGGTTGTATGTGGTATTGCAACTCAGCCATAGCAGCACAGCGGCTCAGTGGTTATCACTGTTGCTTTACAGCACTGGGGCCCTGAGTTCCAATTCTGATCACAGGCAACATCTGCATGGACTTTGTATGTTCTCCCCGAGTTTGTGTGTGTGGGTATTTTGGGGCCATTACAGCTGAGTTTCCATTAGCAACTCAGGTCTCTTGCCGCCTTCCAAAAACTTTTGGTTCAAAGGTTTCCTGGAAAACAAAAAAAAGGCAGAATATGTTAACAAATTACAAAGAACCGTTACTCACATTCACCGATCTACTCTTGCTCTGCACTTCCTGCCCAACAGCCTGCTCAGCCAATCACTTGTGTTTGCAGTGCCCCACCTCAGCTAATGATTGGCTAAGCATGCCTTTTATTATTGTTTAGGATAGGAAGTGCAGAGGTGAAGGGGATCGATGGAGGTGAGTAATGATTCTTTGCTGTTTTTGACCTCTGCTGGCTCCTTTACTTTTAATCTCCCTTGAAAATTTAATTTGCTATTGAGATTGTGAGCCCCAGTGGGAACAGGGAGTGATGTGCGTGCTATCAATCTCTGTACAACGTTGCTGAATATGTTGGCGCCATATATCGTATTTTCCATTTTATAAGACGCACCTTCTTCCCCCAAAAGGGGGGGGAAATGGCAGCGCATCATATAAAGTGAATACTAGTGAGCACTTTCATTATAGAAGTGCTCACTAGTATCCAGGAGGCACAGGAAGCAGTGAGTGATGTGCTTCAAGCACTGCCTGTACTCACCCCTCACTTTTTCCTCTAGGCCTGCTCTGCATTGTCCTGACTGCGTACAGCATCAGGACGTACTGCGCGCAGAATGTTGTACGCACTCAGGCCACAGTGCAGCACAGGCCACAGAAGGCCAGGAAGCGGTGACTGCAGGAGAGACCGCCGGAGCTGTAGAGTAGCAGTGGAGCAAAAAGGTAATTTAAAGTATTTATTTTATCTCTGATCTGAGCTCTGATGGGTGTCCTATCTGATAGTGGGGTCTGGTCAGATATGGTGGTCTGATCTGAGATCTGACATGGGGATCTGATCTGATATGGGGGCTGATCTGAGATCTGACATGGGGATCTGATCTGATATGGGGGGCTGATCTGAGATCTGACATGGGGATCTGATCTGATATGGGGGGCTGATCTGAGATCTGACATGGGGGTCTAATATGAGGTGTGACATGGGGGTCTAATCTGAGGTCTGACATGGGGATCAGATCTGATATGGGGGTCTGATCTGAGGTCTAACATGGGGGTTCTGATCTCAGGTCTGACATAGGGGTCTAATCTGAGGTCTGACATGGGGGGGTGTTCTGATGTGTGGTTCTGATCTGAGGTCTCACATGGGGGTCTGATCTGAGGTCTGATGTGGGGTCTTATCTGAGATTTGATATGATGATCTGATCTGAGGTCTGATACTTTGGGGTATGATGAAGACTAGGGGTCTAATTAGGAAGCCTGATGGAGATTGGGGGTCTAATTTGGGGATCTGAGGAAAATTGGGCGTCTGTTCTGAGAAAAACATTTTTTTTTCTTATTTTCCTCCTCTAAAAACTAAGTGCGTCTTATCATCAGGAAAAATATGGTAAATGAGTAAAATAAATAAAATGTGCATGTCCACAAAGCCAAGCTGCAATACCTGACTTATCCTATGGACAGGTCTAGTGGAAAGCAGCCATGTTTTTCTAATGTTAAAAGCTATTAAATTGTGGTGTGGGACATTGCTTCCTCTCTAACTCTGGGAGACAGGAGGATACTTGTGAAATTGTTCTTCTGGGCCTAACCATGTGTCAAGTCCCTGTATATCATGTTTAGCACTGAGAGATCAGAGGCCTAGAATTTAACAGGGCCTGACCTAGCTGCACCATATCACCTCTTCTGGCTATTACCTATCATATGGTCTGAGCATTGCACTGGGAGGTCTAAGCATTGTACGGGGAGAAAAGGAAGAAAAAACAAAGCGTTACCTATTTTGTGTATTGTCAGCTTTGCTGTCATTAGGTAGTTGGAAAAATTTCAAACAGATAGCCCCCCTCGGGATGCCAGAACACTTTGGCAGTCGCGCACAGGCCTCAATTCACTTGATGAATTCGCTGTGACAAGAGAGTATAAAGGAGGGCCCTGGTTTGGTGTAGGAAAATGGGAAATTATCTGGCAAAGATGTCAAAGATAATTAACGCTCGCATTCTGCGGGACTATGCAACGTGACATCGGGAAGTTGTTTAGAAGAAGGTGTCAACTCTCTGACAGGATTTGGTGTTGATCAGATAAGCGCTTTCTTTGTATTTCACTTTTTTGTGTGCAATGATACTACAGCTGCGAGATTTGTATTTGAGTTTATTGCTGCCTTTAACACATTACAAACGAAGCATGGATCTTTTATAGAAAAAGCAACACACATGTAAACATTTCACTATATATTGTATGACAGGAAGTACCAAGGTAGGTGGTGCCAGCATGTTGAACCGCACCTGGCATTAAGTTTGGAATCATCTGACGCTATTAGTAGAGGAGTGAACATGCTGCACGGAGAAAGGCTATGCTACTGATCTAGGGCCTGGAAATGTTCCGGTGGAAGCACATATATGCTCATTGCCCAGGCATCAATTCCCAATTGCCAGATGGCTTCTGGGGAGCGGCGTATGCAAGAAGCCCCCAGCGGGAGGCACACCCTGGTTGGTGGAGAGGATGAGAGTGGCCACGTGGGCGATGAGATGGTTCTAGTCCTCATGGTGGTAAATCGTACTCCACTAGGCAGTAGTTGGAGTGGCTCACCCTTTCTTCCCCCTGGTGCACACCCTGGCTTTGGGGACTCCTGTCTGGTGGTAGCTGGGGTGCCCTAGATGGTGGATGGATGGGTAGCGGGGTGCAAGGAAGGTGGAGAGCGTAGGGACCAGTAGGTGGTAGGATGGCAATGACCAGGTTGGATTAATTATAACAAGCCACAGTCTTTTTACTTGAAGGTAGTAGGTGACACAGTGCAAATATAAATAGAAGGCACAATTTTTCAAGTATGTCACACGGCAGGTTACTTCCTGAAAATCTGTGTTTTGGGGATAGGCAATATGATGCTGATACCCTCTAAATCTCTCTCTATATACACAAGCAAACTTTCCAAGTGATCAAAGGCATGCAGGTCATTTTCCAACATATATATCTGCAGTTCCCAACTGTGGGATGCAGTCTCAATAGTATGGTAAGCAACAGAAGCCTCAAACCCCAACAACTTGCAGTCAAGTCCAAAGCTGTAAGCATGAGTTTACTGTCCCTTTAATGGTAGTCAACCTGTTCTGCTCTCTCTTAGAGGTTAGCTCTTAGCACAGTTGCTTTTCTGGCAACTTGATATCTCACAGGGATGGTGTCTCCCTGTACAAGGCTTCTATCTTGGCCTACTTGTCAGCAGCACACTCAGAACAGGTCTTCTCTCTGGTTTCTGGTTTGCTTATCAGAAGACTGGTTAGTGAACCAGAGGGTGGGGCCAGCCCACTACCTGGCAACTAACACTTAGAACTGGCAGTTAACTATTTCTCTCCTATATACAGCCTTTTGGATTTTATGGTGCATTGTAAAGCCACATAACCCAGTTGTACCACTGAAAGTGTATAACTTTAGCAGCAAACTATAATGTTTACTAACTTTAACATTTTAGCAGTTTTAGAAGTGAACCACTGGTTCACTGCACGTAGATATGGGGAGCCCAGAGGCAACAGCTATTCCCAGGTCTTCAGGTCTGGCACATAATAAACGACCAGTACTATAAATGGCACATGGTAGATGGTGGCCGGATTACCGATTTTGTATTGGCATGTAGGAGATTCATGTTTCATTGCTGGTTCTTTCAGAAAGCTATTTTTTAGGATGAACCATACCTTGCCAATTCTTGAAGCAAGGGATCAGGGGAATGAGGAACATTTCTTTCCGATATGCCGCTTTTATCAGGCCTGGCTCCCTGGTTCCACAAATCCCATCCCCTTTCATACAGCATGCCCACACCCTCTCAAAAAACGCCACCTCAATGTACTTTGGGCAGTTTGGGCTCCAAGGTTGCATCTGATGACGCAACATCATGGAACCACATACAGTTAAGACACATGGAAGACTGATCTTTAGAAGAAAGCAACCCTCTATGCTGTGCTCGGAACATTTGTCAACTCTTTTGGCAATCTAAAAGGTTTCTCTTTTTTTCCAGGAGCCCTTTGATTGTTCCAGGAGAGTTGGAAAGTATAGAAGGGATTGATCTTGAGATGCAGGTGAGGTATGAGCAGCCTGGTCAGTGACCAAAGGGTTGAGATTAATATATTTGATACACTCTTCAATGACATGAAAAGCTGGTATAACATAGAATTTCATGACAAAGTCATTGACTGATTTTTCTTAAATGTTTGGCATAGAGAGGTAGTCCTAATGTCCAACCTGATTCATAGAGGACAGTTGTGGTGCCCCATGGTACTGATATTGCATCAAAAAGATTCAATCTACTCCTCATCATGTTGTAGATACTAATGGGATAGCCATTCACTATAGAACATCATTCTAGAAAGCTCAATTTAAAATTGGCATGATTATCCACCTTAGTGCTACCAAAATGTTCTACGATCGGTATGACCTTAAATACCTTAGACCAACCAGAGAGAATTATTCCATGTCAGCAAGTGGAATGAATAAGATATTTGTGTATTTAGCACACACATTACAACGTCAGAGCTTGGGCTCACCAGAGGATCCTCTGGTTGGCCAGTCCAAACCTGTCCATGATTAATCTCACTTTTATGAGAAGTTCAATATGGTATTCACGAGAGTTGAGCAAAGTTTTGAAAAATTTGATTGGACAACTTGGTTTGAAGACCAACCAGCTTTGCATTGGATGACCAGTGACGTCCCAACACATACAGAAGTGGGAGCCAGCTCCCTGTCTTTTATACTTTCTCACCTTTTATGATCCACTCCTGATTTTGGCTTCCAAACCTTCATCAGGAACCTGAACATGTGGCCATACTCCAGAATTAGGCGGCAGCATATCTCACACAGCAAATGATCACAGTATAGCACTGCAACTAATGAAAGTGAAAGGGGTTAAGTTGCGACTTCCAATTTTCCACGACCGCGATCCCTTGCAACTGTCGAGCTGTGGACACAGTCATTTACAGGTTGCAACATAACCTTCTAGACTTTCGTCATTTGCCATGTGCCGCTGTGTAGTCCCAGCATGATGGTCAAGTTTTTTTTGTGCCTCCACACCACCCCATCGGTTTTCCAAAAATTCAGATGATTGATCGCTGGCAATTGTCTCCGCTCTACTAGGATCTAACTGACTTCCAAACTCGAGCGAAAGACGATCTGCTTATGAGGATCATTTTCCTCCCATTTTGACAAATTTTGCCCGTCCTATAATTCCGAGCACGTTCCTCAGAATAAAGACAACATTGCCTTCTGTGGAATAAAACGTCTGCACGCATCTGTTTTTACAGGACCGTGAATTCATATAAGGAGAGCGCGGGGCCTGGATTTCCAAGGTCTGGAAGGAATTCTGATGCTGTGAACAGGTGAGAGGCTTTGGTGTCATGATCATTGACGATCATCACCCCTGTCACAAACACTTCATTATAAACCCTGAGACGCACTGCGCTTTTCTATTCCTTTCAATGTTTCCATTTAAACCTGGCCTTAGATGTGTGCATTTCAGCCGTAGCCTCCGTCTGACAGGCCCTGCCACATCAGCTCTCGTCACGGTGTCTGCCAGCCTTGACACATGCACATTGTTGATCTATGTATCCTTTCTTAAATGACAATTTGAAGGTGTCATTTTTGGTTGGGCTTAATAAATACTCCCAGCAGACAGTTCCGCTTTAGCTCAACGTCTCAGCTTTACCGCTAAGATTTTTTTTGTTGTTGTTGCCCAGAGTTTTACATTTTAACAAGAATTCCAATAAGCTGCCACCCACGTTTTATGGGAACCTGATTTCCTATGGTTGTACCTGAACTTCTAGTGAACTGCTGATGCCCACTCCTTTTTGGAAAGAATGCGTCTTTATTTCTTGGCTCCTACATTTTCCACCTTATTTTCGGGCTTGGTGAACGTTTTCTGCTACACTACCAGTTTGTTCAAATCTTAAATATTTCCCCGAACAGTCTGGGTCAAAAGGATTTCATATGCAGAAAGTAGACAATGCACTTTATGATCCAAGTATTGAATATGGACTGTAGACCATTGGTCTTCTAGCTGTAATCCTTAGCTAATGAAGAACTACAACCCCCAACGTGGCCTGACATAGACATACTCAACCTATACGACCATTCATAGCTTTCAAAGAGGGCTAGGCCTTCACTATAACATCCCCTCCAGCATTAGCTTAAAGGGGATTGTCCAAAAACGGGATCTGCTATTTATCTAGAAACAGCGCCTCTCTTGTCCATGGGCTGTGTCTGGTATTGCTGTTCAGCTCCAATAACTGTACAACTGTATAAAATTGGAGGCACATAAAAGTATAGTGTATGGGCTCATAGATAGTACTGAGACATTATACTGTAGAATGGTGTGCATGATAACTTACTCTCTATCTCTATCCCCCACCTCTCCCTTCATCCTTCACCCTTTTGGCTTCTCTATGAAGTTACAATACAGAGAAAATCTACTCCGGATTATAACAAAAACTTTCATAATCAATAGTACAAGAGAAAGTGAGAAATGTAATATATCTTATTACAGAAAATTGCCTCTTTCTCCATTTATCAGACCCCTTTCTTTCTCCCCCACCTCCTAAACGGACC
The DNA here is from genome assembly GCA_900303285.1 of Rhinella marina. Classification (NCBI taxonomy): domain Eukaryota; kingdom Metazoa; phylum Chordata; class Amphibia; order Anura; family Bufonidae; genus Rhinella; species Rhinella marina. The sequence goes on along the minus strand of ONZH01002718.1, from coordinate 708,865 downwards.
ACTCACTTTGAATTTACTACTAAAATCCATCTGATGAAACCCTTGATGCCCCACATCTATTCCACCCTCCCCCCCAAAAAGTGGAAATTAGATAGTGTCCCAGATGTAACAGTGTACCTGTTTGTGCTCAACACAGTAATAGTACCTTCCTTTTGTGCCTTACATAGTAATAGTGCCTCACTTTGTGCCCTACACAGTAAAAGTGCCTCCCTTTGTGCCCTATACTGTAATAGTGCATCCCTTTGTGAGCTAAACAGTAATATTGCCTCTCTTCATGCCTTACACAGTAGTAGTACTTCTCTTCATGCCCTACACAATAATAGTGCCTCCCTCAATGCTCTTCACAGTAATATTGCCATCCCTTTGTGTCCTACACAATAATAGTGCCTCCCTTTGTTCGTCTTAGGCTACTTTCACATTAGCGTTATGGAATTCCGGTATTGAGCTCCGTCATAGGGGCTCAATACCGGAATAAAACGCTTCAGTTTTGTCCCCATTCATTGTCAATGGGGACAAAACTGATCTGAAGACAACGGAATGCTCCTGAAAGCATTCCGTTCAGTCTTCAGACCGGAGAGCAAACCGCAACATGTTGCGGTTTGCTCTCCGTACTAGTTATCCGCACCTAAACGGATCCGGAATGACCCCCAATGCAAGTCAATGGGGACGGATCCGTTTGGTGTGGACACACTTGTAAACGGATCCGTCCTCCATTGACTTTCAATAGAGGTTATTCCGGATCCGTTTAAAAGCTAATACAACCGGATCCGGAATTACGGATCCACAAGGTTGTATTACTCAGTACGGATCCGGCGGGTCCCTTCACCCGCCGGATTCGTACTAACGCTAGTGTGAAAGTAGCCTTAGTGTCTCCATATAATAACAGTTTTACTCTTTGTGTCCATACACAATAAAATTGATATCAACACAGCAATATTGCTCCTACAAAGTAATTGTGCCCTCCTCACAGTAAGTCCTTGTTCACATATCAGTTATGTGATCAGTTATTTCCATCAGTTATTGTGAGCCAAAACCAGGAGTGGAGGCTACACAGTGATAAAGTATATTGAAAAGTTCTGCACCTGTTCTGTGTTTTTTACCCGCACCTGGTTTTGGCTAACAATAACTGATGGAAATTATTGACCAAATAACTGAAGTGTGAACAAGGCCTAACAGTGTCCCTTACTGCCCCTACACAGTAATATTGTTCCTTTAGTGCCCCATAGGAGTAAAATTGCTCCCTTATTGCTTGTAAACAGTGATAGTGGTCCCTTAGTGACCCCCTTAGTGCCCCACACACAGTTAAGGATGTGCCTTCCTTAGTGCCCCTCACTCTACTAGTGCCCCATAAAAATATTAAAATTATAATCAGTGGCGTGCCTAGGGTGTTTCGCACCCGGGGCGGGTCCTTTCTCTGGCAAACCACCACAATATATGTTAACAAATTGTACCCCCTCACAGTAGTATTGCCCTCATTGTACAAACTTCACGGTAATTTTTTACAGATGTGTGCCCCCTCAGTAGTTATGCCCACATTGCGCCCCCTCACAGTAATAATCCCCATTGTGCCCCCTTCGCAGTAATAATCCCCATTGTGCCCCCTTTATAGTAATAATGCCCACTGTGCCTCCTTTATAGTAATAATGCCCACTCTGCCCCCTTCACAGTAATAATGCCGTCTGTGCCCCCTTCACAGTAATAATGCTGTCTGTGCCCCCTTTATTGTAGTAATGCCCTCTGGCTCTGTGCCCCCTCCATAGTAAAAATGTCCACTGTGCACCCTTCACATTAGTAATGCCCTCTGTGCCCCCTCCAGAGTAGTAATGCCCCTCCACAGTAGTAATGCCCCCTGTGCCCCCTCCACAGTAGTAATGCCCCCTCTGTATTAAAAAAAAACACAGCAGCTGCTCACCTTGTCGCATTCCTGAAGTCCTCTCTTCTCTGCAGGCACAGATGGCGCTGCAGCAAGGTGTGGGTGGAGCTTATGCAGATTTTCGGACTGCAGGCTCCGCCCACACATTCCAGCAGCGCGATCTGTGCCTGCAGCCTGAATGGTGGAGCGGGGAGAAGTCTCTCTGCTTCACCATTCAAAGCGTTGTAGGCCTGAGGGAGAGGAGGAGCACGGGGAGGTGAGTGACAGGACCCAGCTCCCTGCGCTCCAGCAATGAGCGCTTCCATCTCTATTGATGGAAGCGCTCATTGCTTCTGGCACCCCCTGAGAGCTGGCACCCCCCCCCCCCCGCCCCCATCTTAGTACGCCACTGATTATAACTCCCCTAACTTACCACCTTTCCACAATGAACACAGCAGCTATTCTGGCTTGTGATCTGCAGATATCAATGAAAAGGGCAAGGGGGGTTAACTGTATATACTCCTCCTTCACGCCATAGGGACATAGCTTTAGGGGTGCAGGTTTATCAGTCACACCAGGGCCCTAGGGCGCCCATCATTTTTTGTTGCCACATAAGAAGACATTAGTATTATAATGGCACATGGGCGATGGGGGAGGAGAATGTATCCTTGTTAAACTCTGGGCTCTATATTTTTATCCTTGCTATATGTATTATTGTGCGACTTGGCACCGGTTTCCTCTTAGGGGAAAATATTGGTGTACATTATTTTTTATGGACCTATAAAATGGCCATGAATATTAATTCCTTAAGAACGGCTTCATACCACTGCTTTAATCATGGCTTCGGTGGCATGGTAACAGTATTTATTCAGAAGCACTACACTTTTAGAGAACCTATCACCCAGCCTGGAAAGCATCCATTAACCCTTTAATAAACTGCAAAATAAACTGTGCACTATATAATATAGTTTTATTTTACCAATGAGGGAATATTATAATCTTAAAGGGAAAGTACTGTGTCTTTTTGCTTTTTCTTCCTGCATTGTATGCATAGCCAGTGCATTGGGGGTGCCATTGGCTGCTCCCCCCGACACCAGATATTTTCATCCGCGCACGGGGAGAAGCAGCAGCGGTAGTACGGGGACCAGGAGCGGCGCGGGGAGCGGGGTAAGTATATTCAGTATGAGGGGCCTGGGCATATGGGGGGAATTTATTAGTCTTGGATAACCCCTTTAAAAAAATTTAAACTTACGTTTATAAAAAAATATCCTATTTGTCTCCATGGTTACAGACTACAAACAAACCATGTGTAGTCTGATCCTTAAGGCTTGAGATACTCTAATCCAGTGATGGCTAACCTCCGTCCCTCCAGCTGTGGTGAAACTACGACTCCCAGCATGCTCTATGGAGTTCTGAGAACAGCCAAGCAAGTGTGCATCTTGGGAGTTGTAGTTTTACCACAGCTGGAGTGCTGGAGGTTAGTCATCACAGATCTAATCCCTCTGCACCATCTTGTTTTTTTAAGTTCGTAGTATGAATACTGTACAAACAAAGTGACACACACTTGACTAGATTTGAGATTTAACCTAATTTAGAAAAATTAGAGCCGTGCACTAATCTGAAGGGAACATGAATGCCCAATTTGTTTTTTTTTTTTGTTTTTTTTTTATTTTTGCCTAATTTTTGAAAGTAATGGAAGTTTAAATTACATCGTTACATTGCAATGCTAATTAGATGTCGGCAGGTGTTGAGTGTCTCTGTATATGTACATTAATTAGGTGACAATGACAGGGGAAGAGCCAGTGACGAGCATTTATGGAAAAACAGCACAGAGAAATACTGCTGCTGCCCATGGCTATGAGTCAATTCCAATTAAAATGCTGTGTTTGATTGGTTATTATACAGAGTATTATTATTTCTTTCACCATTATTTTCGTCTTAATGAATATTACAATAAATTGTGCATTATCCTTTCCACATAAATCACTTATTTTTTCAGATGCAGTTGAGCTGAGTTTGTCATTTGGCTCAGTCGATCATAAAATTACAATGTATTACTGGTGGCTTTACAGGACTGTCAATAATCCAGCTTCGTTAGCATTATAATAACTCAAAACGATGGCGAATTCAGCTCTGCTACATCTTTACCACAAGTAATGGATTGAATATAAAATTGATGTCCTGAATGCTCATATAAAATGCTATATGGCACACGATGACCACCTTACTACATGTGGGCAATGGGGTTTTCACCTTCCTTGGTTTTTGATCAGTTTTAGCATATACCGGACAGTAGTAATTGACCATTTGTACCTAGTTTTATGTCCTCACCTGGTCAGGTGGATTGTATAAGCCACTTGGTCCCATAGAGCAAATCTTGAGTGGCACAGATAAGTGGAGCTGGTGCAGCAGAGACGGAGGACCAGTGTAGCAGAACTAAAGAGCCAATTTATCTAAGTTGAAGGATCAATGCAGCAGAGCTGTGAATGTGATGTAGCAGACTTGTAGGTAGGCTAAAAACAGAGCTTGAGGTCCAATGCAACAGAGTTAAATTGAAGACTGATATAGCAGAGTTAAACCGAAGACCGCTGTAATAGAGTCAGGGCTCATGCACACAACCGTATGTATTTTGCGGTCTGCTAAAAGCGGATGCGCAAAAAACACAGATGACGTCCGTGTACATTCCGTATTTTGGGGAACAGAACAGCTTGCCCCTAATAGAATAGTCGTATCCTTCTCTGTAATGCGGAAAATATTAGGACATGTTCTATTATTTTGCAGAACGGACATACGGAACGCGGAAAGCACACGGAGTAACTTCCCTTTTTTGGCGGACCCACTGAAATGAATGGTTCCATATACGGTCCACAAAAAAACGGAACGGAAGAAAATACGTTCGTGTGCATGAGCCCTTCAACTGAAGATCGGTTTAGCAGAGTTGATGCAGCAGAGTTCAACTGAAGGCCGTTGCAGCAGAGTTGATGCAGCACAGTTCAACTGAAGACCATTGTAGCAGAGTTGATACAGCAGAGTTCAACTGAAGACCGTTGTAGCAGAGTTGATGCAGCACAGTTCAACTGAAGACCGTTGTAGCAGAGTTGATGCAGCACAGTTCAACTGAAGACTGTTGTAGCAGAGCTGATACAGCACAGTTCATCTGAAGACTGTTGTAGCAGAGTTGATGCAGCACAGTTCATCTGAAGACCGTTGTAGCAGAGTTGATGCAACACAGTTCAACTGAAGACTGTTGTAGCAGAGTTGATGTGGCAAAGTTAAACTGAAGACTAATGTAGCAGAGTTAAGCTAAAGACCAGTATAGCAGAGTTACACTGAAGACTGGTGTAGCAGTTAGGAAGCGAGAATGCTGGGATGTGACAAAGAAACCCCAAAAATCAGGCAGCACCCCCAATGCTTTAAATAACTCAGCGAGATGATGTCATCGGAAAATAGAACAGATGAGGGGAGTGAGGCAGAGCATGGTGCTGGATACGGGACTGGTTTAAGCTTTAGTTCATTTGCTGTATGAATTCAGCACTGTCCTTACCATAAAACCTAGTACCCCTAGTAAGGCAGAGTGCCATGTTGACCCCTTGGCATCACCAGCACCCCTCCTCCCCTTCTCCGCTACCACCCTGGCGAGGTATGATATACCTTGGCAATCAGTTTCCATCCAGGTCAAACTCTTGTAGAACTGTCTGCAACTTCAGGCCTACCACTAGTTTGAATGATGATTATAAATGCGTAAGTGCACTACAGAGATTGCATATTAACAAAGCCCGGGGTCCAATTAATCATTACGCCGTCAATATCTCATTTGCATAAAACTATTCTCTTTAAAGACTCCATGTATAAGGTGACAGGGTTACCTCATCGATTATGTAAATTCCACATCAAGCTTTACAGAAGCTGTCTGAAGAAATAAAAGGGGCTGTCTGTCGCAGGCAACTCAATATCAGACGCTCTTGGCAAATCCGACTGCAAAACAAAGCGGGAGAAATGATACTCCGCATACATTCTGGAGGGAAGTCAATGGAAGGCAGACAGCTTTATCATGCAAGATGTCTGCTCACAGCCCACAAGTCTCGCTCCTGTCTATATAGGTGCGGCAAAGACTCGCCCAGGTCTCCAGAGTTTACAGAAACATGGGACACATTTGACTTAAAGGGGTATTCCAGTTAGAACACTCTATCTCCTATGCACTGAATAGGGGATAACTGATAAATCAGTGGGGGTCCGACTTCTGGGGTGCACACCAATCATGATAATGGGGGTCGAATAAATGAAGCAGCATTTCAAACATGTGCACTGTCACTCCATTCATCTCTATGGGACTGGTGGAGAGCAGCCATCTCTGGCAGGCACTTAGACTTTAAAGGGCATCTGTCAGCAGTTTTGTACCTATGACACTGGCTGACCTGTTACATGTGCACTTGGCAGCTGAAAGGATGTGTGTTGGTCTCATGTTCATATGTGCCTGCATTGCTGATGTTTTAGTATATGCAAATGAGCCTCTAGGAGCAACGGGGGCGTTATCATTACACCTAGAGGCTCCGCTCTCTCTGCAACTGACGCCTCCTCTGCACTTAGATTGACAAGAAAAGGCAATGACAACATCATCACATCTGGTTCTGATTTTCTGTGTCTGTTCCATGCACTTCAGTATCCGGTGAAGGAGCAGTACAGGAAAGAGGCTCGCCAGCAGTTCTCTTCTGTACTCCAAGCATCTTTGCTCTACCTCTACTGAGCCAGATACTGTAGCGCACAGCACAGTGTGAGACTTTAGGCAAAACTGCCTGGCCCTGTCAGTCAAAGTTCAATGGGCGTGGGAGTTGCAGAGAGAGCAGAGTCTTTAGGTGTAATGGCAACGCCCCCGTTGCTCCTAGAGGCTCATTTGCATATATTAAAACATCATTTTTCTCAGCAATGTGGGCACATCTGAACATGGGACCAACACAGATGTCTTCAGCTGCCAAGTGCACATGTAACAGGTCAGCCAGTGTCATAGGTACAAATCTGCTGACAGATGCCCTTCAATAGAGCAGTGCTGCGCATGCTCAACCATCGCACCACTGTGATTTTTGGATAAATGATCCAGAAAAAATAAAAATTTAGGCTGGCAACCCTGCTAATCAATTTTCCCTATCCAGTAGATGGGCGACTTGTTCTCACCGTTCCACATTACGGACAAGGAAAACCATACAGTTCATAATTATAATGGCCATGCAGTATGGCAATCAGATCCTGAAGATAGGTCATCAATATTAAAAGCCCAGAGAACCACCTTAATTTAGGTTTCAGTTGATAGTTAGAAGTCCTAGAGGTGGTGCCACCCAGGGGTGGCCTTGAGGTCGTACTACCTCAAAAGGGCTCATCAACTGCCCCTACAGAAGTAGGCACCAAAAATGGCCGTGGTCAATGGCCATTTTTGGACAATCCCTTTAAGAGGGTCAGCAAAGTCATCTCCATTGATGTCTATGGGCACAATGGAAACAATTGGACGTCCTTGCAGGATAGGGGGAGCTGAGCTGCAGTACACCAGAGCCGGAAATACACAGTGGACGTAGCCTTTTTGGAGGTGATCATGGGGCTCATGGGTATATTGATGACCGATCCTGAGAATAGGCGATTATCTAAGTACTGGAAATCTCCTTTAAGGTCCACCTTGCACCATCCTTCATTGACGTCGGCTGCATCCCTTCAATATAATCCATAAGAAGAGGTGTGATGAATGCAGAGATAATATGACGGTAAATAAGCGAAACCCATTAGGACCGCTTCTATATCAAGCGAGCGGACAGCACAACGAGCAGTTTTAGCATTCTAGGTAGTATGTGCTTGCAGCTGCTTATTACAGATATATGCTAATTGTATGCAAATGCTCTATTATGCAGATGTGTGAAACCTCACCCTGTGCACCAATTAAAATAAGGACTCTGTAAATAAAGAGCAGCTCATTAAGCTTGTTAGAATCCCGGTTTGCTTTGGGGTTTTTTCTATCCTAGGCTTACAGTAACTACAGGAAGAAATGTTGTCCTTGAGTCACTGAAACCAAAATGAAACTGTGACAGTATAATAAACACAAGGACTGAACAGTTATCAAGTGTAATAAATGATATTATACAACTAAATGGGGCTAAACTTAAAGGGGTTGTCCAGTTTTAAGAAAATATGGCTGATTTCTTTCCAAAACAGCACCATACCGGTTGATACATCTTGTAGCTCCGTTTAATAGGAGTCTGCATCATCAAAACTGCTGACAGACATAAGAACATCCCTTGAATGCCACTGGGGCCATAGGGAGTCTATAGGGGCAATTCTTCAGGGTCAGCATGAGTATCCTCATCCCTCCTCTCTGTACTTAATGACCCTGATTACTTTTGTTACTTATACATGCATGTGTATTAGACTCCAGATTCTCCTATATCCCTCCTGGTGGCTGATTACATACAGATCCTTTTTTACTCACTTATCAGGATGACCTTCCTCCCTTGCTGTGGGGAGGCAGCAGCTCTGATAGTTTATGCATCTTGCAGGATGCATTAAATTAGCTCTTGTTAACCCCTTATCCCTACATAGAAAGTAGTCCCTCACATATAGGCCCAGAAAAACATATGACCAGTGGTGTAACAAGAACTGACTAGGCCTCACAGCTAGAGATGAGCGAATTTTTAAAAAATTCGATTAGGCTGCTTCGCTGAATTTTACAAATAAATTTGCTTCGTGACAAATTAGTTCGTCATTTTTTTGTAAATGGGTGCAATGACAGGGAGCTGCGATAGCGCCGCTCTCCATCATTGTACCCCTCAGATGCCGCATTCATGCATGATCGCGGCATCTGAGAGTAATAATGCCGTTTAAATTTTACAGAAAAAAAAAATTAAATCAGACTTACCGCCTCCATTTGTTCGCGAAGGTCTGCCGCCGCCATCTTGCTTGGAGATCTTGCACAAAATCTTCCGCGAACCGAGATGACGCTGTCACGCCGACACGGGATTTTGGCATGAGATCTTCAATCAAGATGGCAGCTGTGGCCCGTCATGAGCAAATGGAAGAAGTAAGTATGATTTTTTTTTTGTAAATCAATTCTCCACCACAAAGCATGAGGAAATTTGTGTTTCATGGAATTCGATTTGCTCATCTCTACTCACAGCCCAAAAAATGCAGGTCTCAGACCGGACAAATGGCACTTCATGTCATGAAAACTTCCACCTCCACTGTCTAGACTGAGACATAGCAATATATATTAATGAATTTAGAAGTAGGCATTAGTGCTGAGCGAGCACCTCTGTGCTCCTATGCTCGGGTGCTCTAGCCGAGCACTAGGGGTTGCTCGAGTGCTCGGCCGAGCACCAGAGCATAATGTTAGTCAATGGGACTAAACCAGGCACCCCCCGCTCGGAGGAGGGGAGGGTGTTTGGTTAATAGAAAAAGGTCAGAATCGCGACTTCTCCTCTTTTACTCCTTTCACTCGTAAAAGTATGCTAATTAACTGAATTTGTACGCATTAGCGCACAATGCGTACAGTGCGGGGAAGAGACTCGAGCATTGCGCTCGAGTACACTCGGTGTTCGGCCGAACACCGAGCGGACCCGAGCATAGGCATGCTCGGCCGAACAGCAAGTTCGCATGCTCGCTCAACACTAGTAGGCATGAATAAATAAAAGATGTCTGGGCCGCCTCACCTGGGAAGCTACTTAGCATGTTGGTCCACCACTGAATGCAGGAGAAGGTGGACCAAAGGGAAGAACAGCAGGGGGCGCTACCAGAGAGAAAAATGCAATGTATAGGGAAAAAAGCACTATATTTTCTTCATATGTATATTTCAATAATACTTCATTAGCACAGGAATACTTTCCATGGGATAACCCCCTTTAAACATATATTTTATCAGTTTTTATCTATGTTCTAATTGACGTAACTTCCACTTATTGTCCATCTATTCATTGTTTTTTTGTACCTCATGAAGCAGTCCGCATAGGCTACTTTCACACTAGCATTTCTGCTGGATCCGGCAGGGTTCAGCAAAAACGCTTCCGTTACTGATAATACAACCGTCTGCATCCGTTATGAACGGATCCGGTTGTATTATCTTTAACATAGCCAAGACGGATCCATCATTATCTCCACTGAAAGTCAATGGGGGACAGATCCGTTTTCTATTGTGTCAGATTGTGTCTGAGAAAATGGACCCGTCCCCATTGACTTACATTGTGAGTCATTACGGATCCATCTTGCTCCGCATCCCATGACGGAAAGAAAACCGCAGCATGTGAGAACGGATGCATTTAGGAGCATTCTGTTCTATTACCAATGAATGGGGACAAAACGGAAGCGTTTTTTCCAGTATTGAGACCCTATGACGGATCTCAATACCGGAAAATATTAACGCTAGTGTGAAAGTAGCCTTATCTTTGAAAGGCATTGTAGATACTCCTTTTTTTTTTTCTTTTTTTTTATACACCTTTGGTTTTGAGAAGCAGACCCCAAATTATGAATTTTTAAATCAATTCAGTTTTTATTGATTTTTTTACACGTTTAAAAAGCACAGAAAGGTCCCAGAAATTAAAAAAAAGACAATTATATGAAGTTTCATAGAGGGCATCAATAACCAGAAAATAACTAAATAGTTGCTGACCCCTGTCCTAGTGTGTGTCTGAGAAAGAACATTTACAACAGGAGCTCCATGGGGGAGAGGCAAAACCATATTGTTATTTCATGATGGCCAACCTCCGGCACTCCAGCTGTGGTGAAACTACGACTCCCAGCATGCTCCATTCATTTTTATGGAGTTCTGAGAACAGCCAAGCAATGTTGGGAGTCGTAGTTTTACCAAACCTGGAGTTCCGGAGGTTAGCCATCTCAGATATATCATATCACACAACCTTGTCCCCTATCCATAGGATAGGGGTTTCGACTGATCGGTGGGGGTTCGGCTACCAGGGACCACCAGTGATCTCAAGAAAAGATTCAAGTTCCCCAATGAATAGAGTGGACGGTTGCACCTGCTCTATTCTTTCTGTGGGGGACTGCTGGAGCGCTGGACTTGGCTATTGTTATTTCCGACAGTCTCATAGGCAATGATTGGAGTGGTAGTGGTCATGTGCGACCTGCTGCTCCATTCATTTGGCGATCAGTAGGGGGTCCCTTCAGTTAAACCCTCTCTGATCAGATGCTTATCCTGTGGAGAGGCGATAAATGAATGACTTAGCACAACCCCTTTAAAAGGGTTGTCCTATTAAGCAGGGGCGTGACTACCATAGCGGCAGACCATGCAACTGCTTTGGGGCCCAGGGCAATAGGGGGTCCAGTCTTAGTTGGGATTATCCCCTCTTCTACTGGAGGTGAAAACTTGGTCAGGACTCGACCCTCTAAACGAACAACATTTAGTAAATGAGGCGGAGGAGAAATGGCCCAAGGGTCAGTGAAAGGGGTTTAGGCAGAAACCCTTCTGTCCTGTGTGGGGGGCCTGGTTTGATCCTTGCTATGGGGCCCTTACTTCTCTATGTATGACACTGCTATTAAGATAACTTACCTCCTGTGCACAGGACCATGCACCCTTTTGGAGAGGTGATCACTCATCATCCAGCTTTACGGGGATGCTGGAGATAGCCTTGGGTGGAATGGCGTGGCGGACACAAATTCATGTTTAATGGAGAGCCGGAGTCCCCCATTCTCGAGATTGCTGAGGGCCCCAGTGGTCAGACCAAGATATGCCCAAGATAAGTTGTGTTAATAAGACAACCCCTTTAATTCTAAGCAGTCCGGTGTAAAAATGACTGATTTGTAATATCATTGAATGACAAACCCAGCTCTTCTATATTGGCCAACTCAGCTGCACGATATCACTGCATAAATAATGTAAACCTGTTTTCGCTCGGAGAAATCATTCCATTAGTCACACGGATCTCGATGATATCATCTTGTTTGCTACTTATAGTCAACAACACGGTACAAACTGGAATCTTTTCTTTTTTTTTGCCCTGGAGCCAAAGTACGGGAACACTATAAATCATTTCTGTACCAAAGCCTTCCCGTGTTTGTAAATACGTTGTAAATTACCGTCACGGTGAGACAAGACGGAGATGGCGGTGGGCACTAATGATTCCCAGGGAGCATCTCCACAAAGAACAGCACCGGTGACCGACTCTGGGAGACTCGGCCTTTTTCCTCCGGAGTGGCAGCGTCTGCGTGAGTGGCAGAAAGTTTACTGCAGGAATGTCGAGATGTTACATATATTTTTATTTTTTTTAACCATTATTGAGGTCAACTCAATATTTCAGACTCCGAAAATGAAAATTACAGAATAGAATGCAGACTCCAAAATGAAGGGAAAAAAAAAATGAAAAACGCCTGAGGGTAAATTTGAGTTGCCCATAGCTCCCCAGGGGCAGGTCTAAACTGTGTGCAGAGCTATTTGTGTGTAATTCAGTCAAATTCTAATTGTAGCATTCATTAAACTGGGGCTATTCCCATGCCAATGTTCCAATCCCAATTCTTGCATAATGGTCCTTGAATTTAGGTCATGCACATTTAACCCCTCAGGTGCTCGAGGAAAAGGGTGTCAGCAGAACTCTTCGCCAGTTGCTGTTTAGTGATAATGGGGTTAAATGTGGGGTTAAAAATGTACTCAGCCCCTAATTATTATGTTGAGGTTTCAAAATATATGTATCAACAATCAGAGCCGTTCCTGAGCCACAATGCAAAATCTATCACAGGGTCCCCACCTACCATGTGCCATTGTGGTGTCTTCATATGTAGCCAGGAGTGCACCTAGCCTTTCTGCTGCCTGAGGCGAAAACTGAAATGGTGCCGCCCCCCCTCCTCAATGCCAATTTCTTAACCTAACCCCTTCCCTTCAGCGCTTGGCCCTTTGGCTGCCCCCTCTTGCCCCTACCTGGTGCTGCCTGAAGCGATCGCTTCACCTGGCCTCATTGGTGGTGCGCCCCTGTATGTAGCAGGTCAACTGGTTCCCGTCAGGCACTAGTGCCCATGTGTGAAGGCTACCGCTACATCCCTTAGAGTTATGCCTTTACCGACAATGTACAACCAATCAGACAGTTATAATTATATATCAATGGAACAATATTGAAAAAAAAGGAGAAGAAAAAAAAGTATGGCCCAGAAAATTAAAGGTGTTTTCCAGATTTATGCAAATAATTATTTCGTGAAAGTTATGCAACTTTGCAATATGTTGTGTGTTTAAGTTCCTCGCTGTTTTCAAGATCTCTACTTGTTGTCAGTGAAAGTACATTCTTATGGATTCCAGGTACGAGCTAAAAATCTGATCTGATCGCAGGTACAAAACTCCATAGAAGAGACAGAGACTGATGTGATTCACTTAAAGGGCCCATCTGGTTTAAACCCCTTTTAACAATAGCACATTAGGAAATTCTGAGTTAATACAGGGGAGGGTACCTATTGGGAGCTTTATTAATGAGAGGTTAGGGGAGCAACAATGTGTATTTGTCTTAGGAGGACCCAACTTGTCAGTGCATTTCTATGGGCAAAATAGTATGTTTAAAGGGGTTATCCCATTAAAAATATTCTACAGTTTTTAAAACCAGCCCCTGGATCTGAATACTTTTGTATTTGTATGTAGTTATAAATTTACTATAGTCACTGAGATATTCAATAAAATGTATCTGTATAGCGCCACCTGCTGTTTTTTCCCCCTGATTTCTCTGCCCAGTATTGCTGAGGTGGACGCACATGGTCATTTTAATCCATCCTTAGCTACTGTTGATAGTTACAGGGAAACGCTGCAGCAGAAAAGAAATGCCCCCTGACAAAGGACACGCCCCCATGAGCTGTCAGCTTGATATAAATCTAGCAGAGCAATGAATGGTGAGATTTCTGGATCCATGTGAGGTACAGGGCTGGTTCTAGCTTTGTTAGAAAGAGGTTGTCATGTCCTATATGATGTCTGATTTTCATTTTTCACATCATTCAGGGGATAACCCTTTTAATAACCCCTTTGTGGGCACTGCAAAGGAAGTGAAAGTTTACTGTTGGTATCTTCCACAAGTGATAACGGGACCCAGTTACCCAGTGATCAGCATATTTTGCAGGTAAACAAGAATATTTCCAATAACTGAGAGGAAGCAGAGATCTTGAGAAAGATGAGGAATTGATTAACTTTTGTTTTAGGATTTTGAAAAACACAGTGAATAAATATTTGAGTTGTTATCCTTCTACTTATTATTATTGTTTATTATTACTATTACTACTACAATTATTATTGCTGTTTTTATTATCATCATTATTATTATTGTTATGATGGTTATGATTGTTACTATTATTACTAGAACAATTATTATTATTTGTATTGTCGTTATTATTATACCTATTATTATGGTTATTGTTATATTATAATTCATATTATTATTAGTAGTAGCAGTATGATTATTATTATTGTCACTACAATTATTATCATTATATATATGTTTATTATCATTATTATTATTTTTATATTTTTAGTATTGTTACTATTATTGTTATTATTATGATTAGTGTTGAGTGAAGCAAAGCATTCAAAGCAGAATTCAGTCCGAAACAAATCCGAATTTTCTCGCATTTCGTGTTAACGAATTAGGTTTTCCTAAAATGATAGTTGCATGCGTTACAAAGCAAAACTACGTGTAGATTAGACAAGCCCGGGAGCACAAGACCACCCATAATGCCGTGCAGCCAGCCAATCTGCAGATAGCCATCCCCTGTGATGCCCTATAAAACCCTCATCCCGCGTAGTCTCCGCCATTGTCCTGTGGACTGAGCATAGGGAGAGGTGTGGAAAGTGCTCATGCGCTAGGGACAGTGTTGCTGAAAATTATTAATAGAAGAATATTGGAGAGGTAGAATGCAGGGAGAGCGTAGGGAGACTGCAGGGAGAGTACATCCTTGAAAGTCTCCATGTTCTAGATAAGTCAGCAAGATGTAGAGAGAGGAGGAGATGGATGTTCCTGATGATGTATTCTCATCAATATTACATGATGTAGAAAAGGAGGAAAAGCAAATAGCAGAGGAAGGGCTCCCACCTGTAGGGCAGGAGAGAGCTGGGGGTGGAGAAGTGGGTATACTAGAGTTGATTGCAGGCCAGAACAGCAATAATATACATATTGTCCCCCACCTAACCAGCGAAACCCCATACCAGAAACAGCCCCTGTTTAAAGATGCTGGACAGTTATTAATAATGAAGAAGCACTATACAGTGGGGTCTTCATTATTACATGAAAGGCAGCTGCGGGCTAATTGGGCGCGCGGTTCTTCACCACAGCATGGCTGTAACCCTCCCGCAACACAGCTGCTCCGTGTGGCCATCCCTAAGGCAGAGTGGCCTGGGTATACTTGATTTATGGCTATTCGTGACAAATTATTTCGGAACAGATCAAATTTCTTGGCGAACTTGGCAAATTTTTCAAAACTTCACTTATTTGATCCATAACTATAGCGATGGCGCTGGGGCTAGAAGTAGAAACAGAACGAATGAATGAACCAGAGTAATAGTAACACTTTACATTGAGATTTAAATTGCAGAACACTTGCTCTCCCTCCAGCCGCCTATACAAGGGCAATGTCCCGGCTTGACTTTGAAGATAATGATTTAACCTTCCCTGACTTCTCCGACCTGTTCATATATCATGAATTCAAGCAGAGCTTTAATGTACAGATCACTGCTGTGCACCTTGATTCACTGCCACCTACAGAGCCATCATGACATCATAGAGGAGCAATTAAAGATTAATAAGGGAGACATATGATACAGCAGAAGGGTGGTGTGTGGGGTTCACTTTGCAGGCCGAGGTCATGAAGATATTCTTAGAGGAATGATATTATTGATGGATGAAAATCTCTGTGTAAATGGCTATTACTTCATACACTGATACTGGATATACACCGTCTATATTTATAGGGAGGGAAACAATCGGGCAGATGGTGCTGTCATTCAGCTACAAATTTAGTGGTTTTCAGAATGAATGACTTCATATGAATGGGGAGGAAAGATGAATACGACTCTGGTTGAATATGTGCAGATTTAAAGGCCCAAACAACCTAAAATACTACTGTATGGAAAGGATCTATGGATAATTCCTCTAATATTCTATATATATGCACTAGCTCTCATACAGCTGCAGAGATTTAGCATCTACTGCATAGATAATAGCCTGTTATTATGTCTAAAATCCCATATTATGTCAAAATGACTGTTCATTTTAAGAATTTTACACCATGTTGGTTGCATGAGGGAATAATCCACTTCAAGGAATTGTCTGAAGGTTGAGAGAGGGACTTCTTTTTTTTCCCCAGATGCAATACCTGACAAAGCCTATGGACAAGAGTGGCGCTGTTTCTAGGGAAGAAACACTTTTTTTTGCATCTCAGTATATTCCTTTGATGAAAGCCTGTTGCCATACTTCTGTGTATCAATACCAGACAATGGGGCCTACAAGCTGGAGAAACAGGTATCCCTCTACCTGGCATGGTGGCATCATGTGAGGCACTTGGGGGGGGGGGGGTCAGACTATAAATATTGATGACCTATCCTCAGGATAGGTCATCAATATCAGATCAATGGGGGTCCAACTCCCAGCACCCCCCCCAATCAGGAGTTATCTGCAACCACTGTCACCAAGAGTGGATGGATCCAGAAGTAGAAAGCCGATCCGCTATCTAATGACTGTGTCGGTGTACTGCACTACTACTCCCATTCTGCTTCTGGAACTGTCCACTGTTCTGTTTCCGGTGCCAACAGCTGCCAACAATAACTGATCTATGGGGGGTTCTGGGAGTCAGACCCACCCACGCCTAAGGATAGGTCACCAATATTAACTCTCTGGTAAAGTTTTTCCTGTAAAAAACGACCCCTCACATAGCAAAAAAACTCAACAAAAAATATAAAAAAATTAAGGCTATTAAAAACTATTTTAGTAAATTCCATATCACATAGCCCAGATGCCGCTCCTTCCCCGCTGAGTGCTGCTGTTTGTCCAAACAGCAGCTTATGACCATATACGAAATGAGGTATTTCTATACTCAGAAGAGAAGGTGTCACAAATAATATGATGCTTTTTCTCTGTTTAAGCCATGCAAAAATGTAAAACTTGGGGCTAAAGCAACGTATTGCTGAAAAAAATATTTTTTTCATTTTCACTGTTCAAAGGTAAGAAATTTTAGGAAACATCTGTGGGGTGTAAACCATCACTACACCCCTAGCTGTATTCCTTTGGGGCTGTAGTTTCAACAATTGGGTTATTTCTTCAAGTTTTCCACTGTACTGGTACCTCAGGGGTACTGCAAACTCAACATGGCACCCAAACCCATTTCACTATAATCTGGGTTTCAAAGGCCAAATGATGCTTCTTACCTTCTGATCCCTGCTGTGTGTCCAAACAGGAACCAAATAGGGGGTATTCCGTACTTGGGAGAAATGGAGTATCAATGTTTGGAGTGCATTGTCTCCTATGCAATTTGTGATGTCCATGCACTAATTGTAATAAATTCTATAAAAAACACAGGTGGGGTCAAAATACTCCCTGCAATCTAGTATCATTTTCTGGAGAAGTGTTATTTCCAAATTGAGCCCTTTGGGGTGTTTCTTATGTTTTAGCACCTCAAAGCCTCTGCCAACCTGAAAAAAAACTTTAACCCAAAATCCACAAAATGTATATTCAATTCTGAAGCTGGTATTTCAATCAAGTTGCACTCTAGGGCCACATATGGGATATTTCTAAAAACTACACAATCAGGGTGATACATTTTGAGTATAAGTTCCATTTTATCATCTGCTGTATTTAAAAAAAAACGGATTAAAATTGAACATTGAAATTTTTAGAATTTTGCTTCCATTTTCATTCTGTGAAGTCCTGTGAAACACCTAAAGGGTTAATAGAGTTTCTAAATGCCATTTGGAATACTTTGAGGGCTCCGTTTTTAAAGTGATGGAATTCTAATACTTGTATATAGGCCTCTCTAAGGCCAAGTTCACACTTCAGTTATTTGGTCTGTTATTTTCATCAGTTATTGTGAGCCAAAACCAGGAGTGGACACTAAACAGAGATCAGGTATAATAAAAAAAGATCTGCACCTGTTTGGTGTTTTTGACCTGCACCTGGTTTTGGCTCACAATAACTGATGAAAATAACTGATCAAATAACTGATATGTGCAGGTTAGTGCGGGTTAAAACCACAGAACAGGTGCTGATCTTTCCATTATACCTGATCTCTGTGTAGGCTTCACTGCTGGGTTTGGCTCACAATAACGGATGGAAATAACTGATCAAATAACTGAAGTGTGAACTCAGCCTAAATCACTTCAGAACTGAAGTGGTCCCTAAAAAAATAGGATTCAGAAATACTCTTGAAAATTTCTGCTAAACTTATCCTCTAACGCCACCCCCTCCCAAAAAAAGATAAAAATAAAATACTTTTCAACAATTATTTCAACATAGTAGACACATGGCAACTGTTAAAAAAACAAACTTAAAAGCATACATTTTCAAATCTTGAAAATTGCTAATTTTTCCAAATTTTATTACATTTCAGTTTTTTTTAAACAAAAACACAAACCATAGCAACCAAAATTTGTACAATATGTCATGAAAAAACAGTGTCAGAATCAATTGGATATGTAGAAGCGTTCGAAAGTTGTTACCACATGAAGAAGTGGCACAGATCTGAAAAATGGGGCTTCATTCTTAAAGTGCCACTAACTTTTCACACAACTTTTGATATATTATAGAGAAATATCAAAAGTTGTTATCGGTGGGAGTACGACTGCTGAGACCTCTGCCGTCCTCTAGAACAAAGGGAGAAGAGTGCCCACATATGGTGCGCTCTATCCTCTCTGCACGAGATGGGTTCCAAAGAAGTCTATAAGCCTGTCTTGATTCTGTCCTCACCAACAAGGAGAGAGAGCGCAAGTAGGGGCGTAGCTATAGGGGATGCAGAGGTAGCAGTCACTACTGGGCCCAAGAGCCTGAGGGGACCCAAAGACGCTTGTACCACATAAGAAGACACTGGTATTATGGAAAGTGCATGCTGGTCAAGTTACACCTCTGGCTGGAGAGAAGGGGTTAGGTCAAGAATTTCAAATGGAGTTAGCTGGTGCCGGTTCAATTTTTGCCTACGGCAGCACAAAGGCCATGTGCTTCCCAGCCCCTGGCCACAAGGCACTGAGGGAACGGGGGCGTTTCTCTTCCTTCTTCTAGGGAACAGTGGGGGCAACAATCACAACATTTGATAGGTCTTCTATATCATATCAAAAGTTGTGTGAAAAGTTAAGGGCAAAATAGGCTTCATGCTTAAGGTGTTAAACAGAGTATTTTACCTGTTTTACTACAGACAGAGCAGACATCCTTATTAACTAATCAGACAGTCATTAGTTCCTGGTTTAGGCTGCATTGTCACAAAACGATGTTCCCTTTAAAACAATAGATCAATATTCTGTTTCGCTGGTAGCGATATGATGCACCATTTCATTTTGTGACCTTGAAAGAGACAAGTCCCTGTTGCCAGGCCAATAACTCCAGACCCTGGAGTATAGGAAGAAATAGATATTGGGTGGAGGGAGAGCGGTCATGTAGTCCTTCCATGGTTGCTCCCGTTATATGTCCAATGAGTGTTTACACAATCCATCAATCCATTGATTGTTCAGGGTCATGCGGATATGGAAGGAGACCTTTCATACAGACAAGCCGGAGGGTAGGAAACCGAGCATATGCTAAGCAGACACATAGATACCTACAGGCTGAAGCGTCTAGATTAACATACTGCTACGTGTGACATGTAAATCCCAAGGATCGAGCTCCTTGTGTTCAAGTACATCCCTGGAATAACCATGTAAATCATGTCTTGTAGTTTCAAAGGATCGGACATCAATGTCTCTGCTGTGTTACGTGGATTTATTAGCTTTAGCAAATAGAAGAACACAAGCGGTAATACAGGGGTGTTCGCCACTTCTAGTGGAGGAATGGTGCCTCAAGATGGTTTTCTAGCATATGGATTGCTTTGGCTCCATAGTACAGACCTTTCGAGACTATGTGGAACCACCAGACAGGGCTAATAAAGTCACATTTATGGACTCCCATATCACAATCTTAATGATGACCGATTGGCATGATGTGACAGCACAGTGTTATACTGTTACTGGCTCTGTTATGGGGAGCTTGTGGTTGAGGCTGTACTGGAGCCAATGTGCTTGGTACAGTTCTTAGGCCAAGATGCTGACTCTTTTATGGAAGCACTGTTAATGGCTCTGTTATCGAGGCCTGTGGTTGAGGCTACTATTATTAGGCCACAAAGGCTGACTATTTTATGGGAAAACTGTTACTGGCTCTGTTGTGGAGGAACCTGTGGTTGAGGCTATAATGGAGGCAATGTGGTTGGCACTATTATTAGGCCACAATGGCTGTTCTACGGAAGTATTGTTACTGGCTCTTTTATGGGGGGACAGGATGGTTGAGGCCATAATGGAGGCAATGTGGTTGGTACTGTTATTCAGTCACAATGGCTGACTCTTTTACAAGAGCACAAGAGCTCTGTTGTTGGGGAGCCTATAGTTGAGGCTGTGTTGAGGCTGTAGTTGAGACAATGTGGAGAGTACTGTTATTGGGCCATAAAAAATGCAACAGCACTCTGCGAACACAGACAATAGGCGATCTCTTTAAGTTAATGGAGGCTGCTATGGCACCTAGTGACTATGGCATTTAGTGTTAGGTTCCCGTCTTAAAGAGATCGCCTTGATGTAGGGCAGACGGGCACAGATAATTTTTGTACAAAATTATATGCCAAGAATCTCACATTTACAATGTAGCGCTAGTATCGTGTAGATGGTGAGTATGGCAGTATTATATGTACTCATTTTATTGTCTGTGTTCGCAGAGTGCTGTTGCATTTTTTATGTTTTACCATTCTATTTTGCAGCCACACCTATGTGACGTGCACCTGCATACTTGGATGTGCTGACTGACCCCCAGTTTTTCTTACTGTTATTGGGCCATAATGGCTCTTTGTTAGGAGAACTCTTACTAGCTCTATTATGGGGGTACTGTGGTCGAGGCTATAGTTGAGACAATGTGGAGGGTACTGTTATTGGGCCACAATGGCTATTTGATAGGAGCACTGTTACTGGCTCTGTTATGGGAGTCCTATGGTTAAAAGGGTTTTCTGAGATATTTTTTACTGATAACCTGTCCTCTGAATAAGGTCATCAGTATCTGACTAGTGGGGATCTGATACACAAGCCTAGCTCACCAAGCACAGCGTTGTATATAGTATAGTGGTGGTGCTTGGTATTGCAGCTCAGCCCCATTCACTTGAATGGGGATGAGCTGCGACTAGGCCACGTGAACAATGAGCGTGATGTCACTGGCGTAGGAAATGCAGAGAGAAGGCCACAGTGCTCAAAGGAGTGTCGGTGCTTTTCAAACAGCTGATCGGTGGGGGTCCTGGGTGTTGAACCCCCACAGATCAGATACTAATGATCTATCTTGAGGATAGATAATCAGTAAAAAAAAAAAAAATCTTGGAAAACCCATTCAAAGCTGTAATGAAAAAAAATGTGTTACTATTATTAGTCTACAATGGCTGACTCTTTTACAGAAGCACAGTTACTGGTATTTGTTATGGCAGGTTCTGTAGTTCTGTAATGGAATCAAGTTGCTTGGTATTGTTTTTGGGTCACAAGGGCTGACTCTTTTATGGGAGTGCTGTGGCTGGTTTAGGGCTAGATTACACGAACAGATTATCTGACCAATTTCTGTCCAATCAGACCAGTAGTTGGTGTGTATAACAAAAGATCTGTGTGTGTAAACGGCCATCTGACCAATGATTGGACAGAAAATCTATCAGATAATCTGTTGGTGTAATACAGCCGTTAGTTATGGAGGCATTGTGTCACCAGAACAGTAGTGCAGGTCACTGTCCCTTTCATTTCCAAATGTCCTTACCCCATCTGCCTTGCTCCCTTTGAAAAATCGGGCAAGGCACTACCTCACACTCCGTCCCAAATGCCCCAGACTCCAAACATAAATCAAGTCAGTGTCACCAATGGGCGAAACCTTTAAATTGTAGTATGGAAACGTAACCCATGTCAGTGCATGTTAAACTGCTTGTGATTTTCAAGTAGGTTATTTTTAGGTAACAGGTTCTTGTGTCAGGATTATATGATTATTATTATGTAGTACCCAAACCAGTCAATACCGTTATGATGAATTAAACGTCAACGTAAAGACCATTTGTAATGCTTAAAAGCATGTGGTTGTTATGTGATCCCGCTCATTGATTTCTTTGTGAATTGAGTCCTTGCTAGCATGATAGATTCCCTGTAATGATAAATATAAAAATGATATTCAAAAGCTGTGTGCTCGACGTGTATAGAGGCAATTAAAAAATGTACCTACTCAGTTATTATGTTAAAGGGCTTTCAAGGACACTACTGTTGGCGGACTATCCTTAAAGGCATTTTACGAGATTCTGATATTAAGCTATCCTCAGATTCATTGTTTGAAGAGGCCATGGTGCTCTTCACTCGAATAGGACTGAGTTGCATCTAGGTCACGTGACCCATGAACTTTCATCGTTCAGATGGTCTAGGCGCAGCTCAGTACCATTCAAGTGAATGGGGCTGAGTTGCAATACTAAGCACAGCTGCTATCCAATTGACACCACTGTGCATGGTAAGCTGCAAGGGGAAGAAGCCCTGCGGATTTCTCAAACAACTGATCAGTACGAGTGCCAGGAGTCGGACCCCCGCTGATCTAATATTGACCCTATCCGGAGGATAAACCATTAATATTTGATTGGCGGATGTTCAACTTTTGGCATCACCACAATCAGATGAATGATGGGACTAGGGCTGAATGATGAGGGTACTATGGTACCATGGCCCAAGGATGCTCTCTGAGGTGTTCTTTAACATCCTGTCTTATGCCAACCTATTAGACCCTGCACTGGGCATTGTGTAGTATTTCCAAACTAGGGTTCAAGAGGAACCCTACATTCCCTCAGAACATTGTGACGAGCTACCTCATTTACTACTGACATAGAGCCACACAGAGCAGTTAATAACGCTATCCAAAAGCAAAAATAGCTGGCCAAAGTCTTAGTGGTTCCCTATAATTGGAAAACCAAATTTTAAGATTTTCACAATTGAAAATAAAATTGGGAACCACTAACACTGTGTATACATTTTTTAATTGCTTCTTAAAGATTTGTCCTCCAAAATTACTCATTCATAAGAAGCATAGACTCATTCCTCTTCCAGTGCTGGCAATGGGCACATGGCCTTTCTTTTTTGGTTCCTGTCACACTTAGATTTTGGCCACTACTGCTACATGTCTGCATGGTGCCTTGGATCTAGTGCTGACTGCTTGGCAAGGACCAACTACCCCAAGATTCGGCCAACAGCTCTACAGTATACAATCTGTTTATTGTACAAGATAGGTGACCTTCTTCCAAGCATTAGAAGAGTTGTCTAACTAAACTCTTGAGCAGCTTCGTCTTCTTTATATTTGCAATAATATAACCCTTCATCCATTGTAAAAGTCCTTGCCATATGTTCAAAGTTACATTTATAAAGAATCTTGACTTTTTTTGTAACCCATCAATGTGATCAAAGAAGGTTGAAGGATTTAGCTTCACTCGGCAAACTATATTTCTAATAAGATTAGTGCAGAATTAATGTGGTGCCATCTTTGACTCCATGCATTGTCCCACTTTAAAGAATTGAAATTTGATATACTGTAGAGCTGGAAGAAATATTATTCTTTCAGCTTTCATATCTATCGCCAAACAGTATATCTGACATCATGTACATACAGCAATTCCTTGTAGAACTGTGGAGAATGAATTCCCCTGACATACTTCTAGACAATGTAGATAAACGCAGAAGCTGAGAGAAAATTCTCTTTTTTTCCTGTGAATTTCATCCTATAAACAGAATGAGTATATATTGTGCTTTGCCAGCATATTCAACCCATATTTGCAGCCAAGGAGGTATTTTTGAGGGTTGACATGTAAAGTAAGCTCTTCATAGACAGAAATATCTGTAGAGATTACTATGCTTCCACCAGTTATCTGTTATAAAATATACATTTTGCTAATGAAAAATTATCACTCCCCAAAGGTAAGCAGGAACTATTTTTGGAACACCTTAACTTAACTTCAAAAAGAGAGTCAAGAACTTAGAACACAAATCTACTATCAACGTACACATTGTGTTATGCCTAAGACAGGATCTGCGGGGGTGGTGCTTGGCTGCTATTGGTGCTCTTTGAATGTCTGAGTGATTTCTATTGCTCTGCCCCTTACGTCCTTACTAGCCCATTCAACTTTAAGCAACTAGTCACTTAACACCAATTTTTTGCTAGGAATACAATGCTTAAAATCTACAGACTTTATATGAGGTTGCCAGACAAGTCTCTGATCACTTACAAGGGCTCTACTGGTAAAGGCATTTCTGCCATATCTATAACACATGCCATAAAAGTTTAATCAATAAAAGTAATATCACTCTCCTGTGTCCCTCATCACTGCTCTGAATTCCAGTGAATGGGAGAAGAGTCTTTTTAGAATGACTGAAACAGATAGTTCTTTCTGCATTTCCTATGGACAATGGAGGTGGAAACATGTACCTTGTACTTTGGCTCAATTTCATTGGCCAGACTCTTCAGTGACCTATGGATATTCCATAAATGTATTTCACTGGAATACCTCTTTAAATCTTAAAGGTATATTCCATGATGTTATTATTGATAGCCTATCCTTAGGATAGGCCATCAATATCTGATTGGTGGAGGTCCGACAATCCACTTTCCCCTCCAATCAGAAGTATCAGAATAGTTGTGGCGCTGGAATTTGCTGCCTACACTACTCAAACTACACTCTCCCATTTCTCTATCGCCATTGTGCAGCACTAGTCTAGTTCTCTTGCCTCTAGAAACAGCAGCGGTAACATTCTGGTATACGGTATATGTGTGGTCTACAGCTGAGGACAGTGATTGTCTGCAGCAGTCACTTGCCATATCCCAGCATGTCACTGACACATGACTTTCACAGTGCTGTGCAGTTATATGGAACATCACCTCTGCAGCCAGCCATAGTGCCGTGCCTGAATTTGGCACGTGTCCGCCGTAGACCGCGCATATACCATATACCGGCACATCACCACTGTACCAACAGTTGAGTGTATCATGTTTTTCATTTTTTTATTTTAAGCAATTGTAGGAGTTTTCCAAGATAACCCCTTTAAATAGAGTCTGAAACAATAAAGTAATAACAATAATAATCATATAGTAATTAAAAAATAACCAAAAAAGTTTTCCTAGTTCAACTATCTCTTATAGTATATAAAAAGTTGAATAACACATATAAGTATTAAACTGTCATAACATTCTTTCGACACTTACTTCATAATAATCACCCATAGTGTCACGGAAAGGGAAAAAATGGTAGAAAAAACAACAGAATACAAATCCAAGGGGTAAAACTACTTTGCAGTCGTCTCGTTAAAGGTATAATTTAAAAAGAATCTGGCTCTTCAAAATTTCCAGTGAGCTAATCTAGGAATTGAAAAACGCAACTAGATATAGAGAAAGCCCAGGATTGAGGTTCCTAATAATTCCAAACCAAGAATTCCACAAACCATAAAGACAGGGTAAGGGATCCTGGTTCTTCAGGCCCACCAACCCATTGACTTCTATATATAAGTATTCTCAGCACTGAGACGTGAAGCAAAAAGGAAAGTGATCAAAAGTGTAACAGGAGTCGCCACCAAAAAAATATGTTCTTCTGGTGAGAAGAGTCCTGGAATAACATCTAACCAAGTGACCATCTGATCAACTGAGAACTATAGTTAAAGAAACACTTAAATGCAAAATGAAGGGTTGTGTTGAGTGAAGCTCTTAGAATTTATTACACATCTTCTACTAATAATAATCTTCATGTACAGGGTGAAAGTAATCTGACTTCCTAGAAAGGAAAAAAAAAAGAGACTTTCCGAATTGTTTGGAAATATTTACCGAGGCCACAAAATAACAGCTTATAATTCTAAAAGCCCATTCCAGTTTCAAAATTATTTACAATTATACTGAAGGAGCTCTTGAGTCTCCATTGCTTTGGTGGAATATTGGCAATGAAGTTTTGGCTCATGAGAACCTAATGGAAAAGGAGAACACAAGGATATTTTTATTATCAATGAGAAAACTGAGGGATTCGAAGAGACCAGATTAAGTGGTGACATCATAAACGGTCAACAAAGCCATCAGAGTTGAAGTCTTATGGTCCAGACTGCAGAGGACAACCTTTCTGTCTACTGTAGAACCATCATCATATAGAAATGTACTTTTTTAGTTGCTTTTAGATTGTGCTGTTTATTTGGGTTAGGGTTAATAAAGCTGTGTTAAAAAGATTTCTTGCTTTAGATGTATGTTGAAATCAGGAGAGATAGTTGTACAGATATCTCATATAATGGCTTGCTCACCAAGGAGGGTGAGCTCCTGCTCTTCCAGACATAAAGCCATGGCAGCTGCCACTAACCACAAAAGAAGTAAATAGAAAAATGTCACCTACTACAGAGTGTAGAACGCCTACTGAGAAATATAACCTGAGAAACCATGTATTAAAGTAAGAGTAAAAGTAAAAAAATCACCAATATTGAACAAATAGGCAGAAAGGGGTTTTGGAGTGAAGCCCCACATGCATCATCACCTAACAGTGGCTTCCTCAGGGGTCATAGGGGGAAGCCATTGCAGTGGACTTCTTCTGGATGAAGTAGCGTTGACCTAAGCAAAGCTGATCTTCTTGAAGTAATGAATAAGTATGATTTTGGATTGCAATAAAATGTTCCACAGTTGACTACTATTACACAGAATAGGGGCTGTCTCATCAAGACGTCATCCAGAGGGGTGAAAGTGGGAGACCCCACTCTAGTGAGCAGAACGGAGAGCCACTAACAGAGATGATTGTATTTTGGCGGACCGAGCTCCTGGATCCCTTTGAAAGATGTCACAAAGTGGCATCCATCACTCATAGGGCCCCACTGTTAAACAGCATATATGGCTATGCTATTCCATAGCTTTCTTTCGGCCATATACATAGACCAGCCAGACAGAGGCCGAAAAGACACTCCATTGGGCTAATGTAATCCTATTATTATATATGACAGTTTTGGCCACTATAGAAAGCATACAATAGCATGGAGCGCCCAGGATAAGGGGGGACCCCCTGTTGACCTCAACAGCTGGGCTCCTCTGGCAGCGTCAGCTATTTCAACTGAATCCATGTCCTCAAAACATGAAAACAATGGTGGAGCGGGAAGCCGTCAGCACCCTGCTCCACTTTTCACTCTGGGACCACTGTTTTGGAGCCGGCAGGTGTGATGAAGTGACTATCTGGTGGAACAGACCGGAGCAGATCTGCATTAAGAGATCTACTCCATTCATTGTAGGACTGTGGGCCATGTGAGCATGTCATGTTGGGGGCACAGCAGGCATTACACAGTATGAGGGGTACATGTAGGGGGCATTGTACTGTATGAGGGACACATGTTTTGGTCATTAGATAGAATGATGGCACATGTAGAGGGCGTTATACTGTATGAGGGCATATGTAGGGGGCATTATACTGTATGAGGGCACATGTAGGGGGCATTATACTGTATGAGGGCACATGTAGGGGGCATTAAACTGTATTAGTGCATGTGTAGGGGGCATTATAGTGCATTACAGGCACATGTAGGGGCATTATACTGTATGAGGGGCACATGTAGGGGGCATTATACTGTATGAGGGGCATGTGTAGGGGCGTTATACTGTATGAGGGGCACATGTAGGGGGCATTATACTGTATGAGGGGCATGTGTAGGGGCGTTATACTGTATGAGGGGCACATGTAGGGGGCATTACACAGTATGAGTGGCACATCTAGGGGGTATTGTACTGTATGAGGGCACATGTAGGGGGCATTATACTGCATGAGGGGCACATGTAGGGGGCATTACACAGTATGAGTGGCACATCTAGGGGGTATTGTACTGTATGAGGGCACATGTAGGGGGCATTATACTGCATGAGGGGCACATGTAGAGGGTATTATACTGCATGAGGAGCACATGTAGGGAACATTATATTTTAAGGGGGCAGACATAGGGGGCAATACACTGTGTAAGGGGCACATCCGGGGGCAGCATCATGTATGAGGGGCACATAAAGGGCATTATACTGTGTTGGAGGCACATAAGGAAGCATGTTACTGTGTGGGGGACACATAGGGAGTCACCATCTTAGCAGAGTGATGGGGCCACCAGAAATAACTTTGCTTGGGGCCACAGAATCTACCACTGCCTGGTCTACATGCTAAAACTCCATTGCAAACAGTATTTCTGTTGTCTGTTGTTACAGGAAGACACAACAGTTTTAGATTATTACTCGTCAGGACTTTGTTTTCAACCTGTATAAGCGGCACCTGATGTATCAAGTATCCCTCTCATTGTGCAGTGTCATACTGTTATGCAGTGCTCCACTCAAAGGGTTAATGTTGCTGTATTTTATGCACTATGTATCCCAAATACGGTATATGGAGGGAGTGGGAGGTTCCTAGTACTGTTATTAGGCATGGGCCGACACCACCAAGTAGATCACCATAACGCTGCATTGCTGCCCCAATTCCAAGGAGTGCCCTGAATGGATGAAATGATGTGTCATTCCCATTACTGCACAGCCCCATAGTAAGGAGCAACCCTGTGAGTTACTACTACCTCCATCATCCCTACACCAGTCCTATTCTCCCCACTCTACCCTACAGTTAGAACACATAGATGAGGCACAGGTCTGGTAAGCTTCTCCAAGAACATGATGTGAGATCGTTCCTCATTCTTATTTCATATTTTCCTCCATTTTTCCTCTCCCCTGTTTGTTGTGGCTGGATTATAAAAGCTTTATAATTGCACCAATTCCCCAGAAATTGGTAGTTTCTAAAATTAATGACCGATTTCACAGAGCATTAACGATGGCAGGCCACAGTTCATTAACTACTTGTAACAACCGGCTTCTAGGGCTTGTTGCTTAATTCGACACTTGCCTTGAGTATATGTAATTTCTGAGGGAAAAACAACTGCGGTATATAACGTATTACAACTCCGTACGGTTTTATGTAAGAGGCATAAAAGTTGATCTAGCTGAGAAATCACCAGCTCATGTTTATTGCTTGGAAAGGATGTCAGCTATCGAATGTGTATTAGGCCTAAGTTAACTCCTGAATTGCTAAAATTATATCAAGACATTAAGAGCCAACATGAAATATCTTGAAACCAAACACATATGGTATGCCCTTTTATCCACATTTTATATCTAACTATTCTTCTAGAGTAGAGATGAGTGAAGTTCTCAAAAATGATGAATTTCACAAAGAAATTTGGTTTGTGACGAATTACTTTGTCGCAAAGCGCATTTCTTTGTTAGTAGCGGGCGCAATTGTGGGGAACAGCGATGGTGCCCCCCTCCCTGTCATTGAACCACTCAGATGCCACGTTCATCACTGATCAAGGCATCCGAGTCCACCACAGTCATCTTGTGATGTCATCACGCTGATCGGCATGGTGATGTCATACGTCACCGTGCATTACATTTTGCGCAGGGTCTTCATTCAAGATGGCCACGTCTGACTCTTTTTTTAGCCGCCATTTTAGGGAAAATTGATTCATTACCATGAAGCACAAAGAAATTCGGCTTTGCTGGCGAATGGAATTTTCCCTGAAATTCGGATCAAAGTCCACTTCATGAACTTCGATTTACTCAACACTAATTGTCCTGCATTGCCGAATAATACTCCTATACATACTATACTATACATACACTGCCATTCTGTGTCCAAATAATAATACAACGCCATGAGAGTAAAGGAATTTAAGGGGTTGTCAATCCCTTTACGAGTGATTACTATCTGATCGGTGGAGGTCTAACAACTCGCACTGCCACCGATCAACTGTTCTGCAGGAGCCAGGACTGTAAATATACAGCTCCGTCTGTTGTGCAGTGGACGGTACTGGTTACAACAGCGCTTCTACCATTGAAGTGAATGCCATAACCAGCTCCAACCGCTGCCCAACAGACTGAGTTTTTGTAGTTTCAGCAACAGAGCTACTGCAGAGCAGGTCATCAGTGGCAGTGCGGGGTGTGAAACCCCTGCCACTCGGATAATGAGGGCCTATCCTGAGGATAAGCTATCATATGTGAAGGGTTGGATATTAAGGGATTATTTCCATCTGGATATTTATGGCATATCCACTGAAATATGCCATAGATGTCTAATAGGTGTGGGTTCCACCTAGCAGAGAATAGGAACCCGTCTTGCTGCCCCTGTGAATGGAGAGGTGGTTGCATAGGTCCAGCTCTGTCCGTTTACTTCTATGGAAATTCCAAAAATAACTGAGCATGCTTACTCAGCTAGTTTTTGAAAATCCCATAGGCAGGAATTGAGAAAGCTGAACCTCTCTACTCCATGAGTAACACATTTACGGTATGTACTGTGGATATGCATTAAAGGGGTTTTCTGAGAGTAGAATACTAATGACCTATCCTCAGGATAGGTCATCAGTATCTAATCGGTAGTGGTCCGACACCCTGCACCCCCACGATCAGCTGTTTGAAAAGGTCTCAGCACTTGGATGCACAGCGCCGTTCATTGTATAGTGGTTGTGCTTGGTATCGCAGCCGGGGCACATTCACTTGAATGAAGATGAGCTGCACATAGCCCATGTGACCGATGAATGTGACATCATTTGTCTACAAAGAGGCCACAGCAGCTCTCCCCACTCTTCAAACAGCTGATTGGCAGGGGTGTTCCAGGAGTCAGACCCTAACTCATTAGATATTGATGACTTATCCAGAGAATAAGTCATCAATATTTTACTCTCAGAAAATCCAGATGGAACAACACTTTCAATAGTAAAGTCATGGTGATCTAGGGCAGTAAAGGGGATAAAGGTCTTTGGTGGACTAGGGCGGTGAAGCAGTTATATGATATATGATGTAAACATTTTGATCCTTTCCCTTGCTTGCTTATGAGATCCAACCCA
Organism: Rhinella marina; assembly: GCA_900303285.1. NCBI lineage: Eukaryota > Metazoa > Chordata > Amphibia > Anura > Bufonidae > Rhinella > Rhinella marina. The sequence continues at coordinate 677,945 of ONZH01002718.1, read as the reverse complement.
TCTGGACAATTTATTTTGGCGTGACACATTAGGACATATGGATAACACCTTACCACACAAGGTGGCTCCTTCTCTGGGGCCACCCATTCCTTTGATAGCTTGCGGTTTACATGTTGGATAGATCTTATCGGAAAAGCGACCTAGAAGGCCATCTATGATTCAAGAGCCAAATGATGCACCAGATTCTCCAATAAGATTTCCAGACGATGAGTCAAGGTGGCAGATTCTGTTAAAAATGGTGGCTCATTGTGTGTCCCAATTAATATTGCTGCATAGAAACTCATTAAATGATCTTCCCTCTGTCTATTAAATGTATTGTTTCCTTCAGAATGACATCAATTACATTACGTGTACGGCATCTCTCCGGCACTAAATGCTTAGGAAACACTTGTAATATAATTATTATATGAGCCACCTTCAGAGAGATGCAGCCGCAGTCACCGTAGCCATGTTATTTTCAGTAATGCGATCATGTCCAAATAGCTCGCACAGAGCGTAGGCAATGATAAATGGATTAACGGACAGTTATTGACCCAAGAGATTTCCCCCTGGACCGGTACAAATTGGTGTTCCGTTTATCTGTTTCGATGTCCAGATGCAGTAATTTAAAGAGAAAATGGATGCAGAATCTGCTTATTTTTTTTTTTAACTCTCATCAGCAAGAATGGCATCCAAAAAGTCTGGGGGCAGAGTACAGAGTGGTCTGTACTGGTGCCACATTGCTACATTTTTGCACAATTATGTTTCATTGTATCAATATAGTATTTGCATGGACCAAAATAGTGCAGTATGTCTGCATGTGCTTACAACGTATATCAGACCAGGGGCGTAGTTATAGGGGTGCCGATGAAGTGGATATGAAGGCGCCCCTTGGTGGCCTCAGAGAAGATGTTGTTCATCCATCCAGTGTCCGTGCAGTCTTTTCTACATCTCCGGTGCACACCAGATTCTGTCCTGGCTCTGCTGTATTGCCGCACTGGGTTGCCAAGGTAGACAAGACCTAAAATGATGTCATGGGGGCCGGTTAAAGCCAATTCCCTAGAAGCCAAGGTCTGCTTCTAGTCTCTCTCTGAGCCCAACTGATTGCCTCATTATTGTAACTAACCTTTGGCGTACAGCCCTATGGTGCAGCTGACCACATGGGACAAAGCAATGTCCATCTACGGCAAAATTTTGCCACAGGTGGGCATTGCTTGGCCAAAAGTATCCAGCTGCACCATCATGCTATACCCTTGAACTTTGACCCAACTTTCTTTGGACTTTCCCATTCACTTTACCTCTGGTTCTTCTAGTGATGTTCTGTTGTCTGTTACCAGACTACATTTGCTGCTGCTACATAGCCCCTGCCAATCCAAGACTACTCTTGGTAATAATTACCTAGGGATTCACTACAGGAAAGTCCAACCTTCCTTGCCAGGACCATAGGGTGAAGAACACATAATACCTTAGACCCTATGCTCCAGTTTAGCCTGCAAAAATCAGTTTGTGGCTGTGAGAATCCATCATCGCACAATACCCTAAATAATTTTGCTGTGAGAAGCAACGGCCCACCAGATATTTCCCCTGTTGCTGATATGTAGTATTTCATGGCTACCATACAGGTGGTTCAGGGTCTACCAGAGTGGAAGCCGCTCTTACAGAGTGTCTCTTTGCTTTGGCTCTATAGAAGGTCCCAGGCCAGGGGCGTAGCTATAGGGGGTGCAGAGGTAGCAGTCGCTACCGGGCCCATGAGACTTGTGCCACATAAGAAGACACACAAAAGACACACAAAGTACTGAGGAAAGGGGGCCCAAGCTGAACTCTTGCACCAGGGCCCATGAGCCTTTAGCTACGCCCCTGTCCCAGGCTATGGTGTGCATATGTTCTAAAAAGTCACATGGATGAGGGCTCTTTTCATGGGACAACTCTTTTAATTTTATAATAGCCCCCAATGAAGGTGTACAGACAGTATCCTGATGAATATCACCTTCGCCGAGCGCTCATATTATTGCTTAAGCAGGGTGCAGGCTCCGTGTATTGATAATATTGCGTTGCCTGACTATAAAGCAATAATGCACTGAACGTTTGGCACGCAGCTACTTTGTCTTCACACCTCTGCTGTAATTGCTAACACTCACAGTCAAATGAAATATCTGTGTGACAGACTGCTGCTCCTGCCCCGTGTACCGAGAGACATCAACCACTTGGCTGCTTTAGGAAGTCCTAAAGAGCCTCTCTCAGGCTGTTCTGAGCTACTACAAGGGTGGCTTTTAATGAAAGCATAAATAAGTGTATGCATCGCAAGATCCTGCTTAATCCTTAAGGTACAAGGCTCCGCATTGATTAGTGCTGGGACTCTTTGACCTTACATGCTGTCCAAATACAGCTCAGTCACTTGAGAAGCAAATCGCTTAATAAGTGAGTGGCAGAGGAGAGAGGCGCAGAGAAAATGCCTAAGCAGGTGTGTGAACAAAGCTTTTAAGATTTTCATTGAAACAGGTTTAAATTTTGGGGGTTTTCCAGGAGTAAAACAATATGTATGACCTGTCCTCAGGTTTGGTCATCAATATTTGATTGGCGGTGGTCCGACTCCCAGCATCCCTGCCGATCAGCTGTTTGAAGAGGCCGCAGCTCTACAGTGAGCACCTCGACCTCCTCCTGGGCTAGAGAGGTCATGTTCATCAGTCACATGGCCTATGTGCAGTTTAGTCCCATTCAAGTGAATAGGCCTAAGCTGCAATACCAAGGACAGCCACTATACAATTCTTGCACTTTGTTTTGTATGCTATGAGGAGGTTGCAGCCCTAACCGGAGAACCGCAGGCTATTCAAACATCTGTTTGGCGGGGGATTCTGGGAGGTGGACCTCCATGGTTAAGAAATTGATGACCTATTGGACACTCACTGATCAGGCTCGTCCTATCTTAAGGATAGGTAATCATATTGTACTCCAGGAAAACTAGGACCATCACAGGGTGTTCCCCAAGATGTTCTTCTGCCTATTAAAAATAAGTATCATATATGATTTCCTCAGCCATTCTTCAACATCTACACAATTATCACTGAACAAGATTCTGATGTTACTCATTAGTTGGTGATGCATCAGTTATTGTCTTAAACCACACATGAATGACTTGCAAATACTTTCTGCAAATGAAGTCCTAATTCTTTGTATCCAGTATGGGACATATTTTTGAGTCTGTTTTGGTTGGGGGTTAAGCGTTTCTCTGTCTTTTGATATATGTAAGGCCTTTAGAGGTTGACCAGCTCCTTATGACTTAAGTTGGCCATACACTTTTGGTCTTTTGTTGGCCGAACCTGCCAAGAACAGTGGGTTTGGCTAACACACTAATGTGTGTGCGGAGCTCCTGACTCTCCCCTGACAGATTATGTTGGGGGAGACAAGGACTAGACAAAATGAATATTTTCGCCTGATCCTTTTGTTCTCTCAGGAGATAAGCCACCACCAGAAGTGTTTGAAAGCAGCTTTTGCCGCCATTCTTATAGAACACACATACATGTTCAGTTGAGCTGAATACAGTGATCCCTCAAGATACAGTACAATGGCCTCAGGATACAATATTTTTAACATACAATGGTCTTTTCTGACCCATCGTAAGTTGAACCTAGACTCAACATACAATGTCTCAGACTCAAATCCAACCAATCAAGGTCACTTCTCTGGTAAAATATCTGTATTAGTTGCTATTTAGCAGCTATTCCTAACTGATATATGCAGGGACTTGTTTTATCTGTCTTAGTTATCTGCTTATTTTTCTTAAATCTTCATTTTCTCTTATCTTGGATGACATTTTGGGGCTTTGGAACCGATTACTCAACTTACAATGGTTTCAACATACAATGGTCGTCCTGGAACCAATTAATATTGTATCTTGAGGGACCACTGTATGTATGTGTATGGGGAAGCCGGAAAGGATTTGGGAGAGATAGTTGTCGACCTCGGCCAACTGCTATTGAACTTGTATGGGCAATTTAAAGATCAAGGAAGTCTTGGCTTTGCTGTGGCTTGAATGGATTCATCAGTGATATAAAGCCATACACACCAACTAGTGTTATTTTTCGTACATACCATGCAACTTATCTTCTATCTAACCTTTCTCCTTCATTTTATTCCCTATTGCCCTGGTAACCTTTATTTTCTTTATGTACTTAACTAGTAACAAGCAGTGAAACATACATAAGACACGGTACCAAAGAACTTAATGATTACGAAAAGATAAATTAGCATTGTAAAGTCCAAATGCTCAACCCTACGAAAATGGTCTACAGAAGTATAGATATTGGTTAGTGTTCACGATAATATGACTTCAAAGTAGAGATGCAAAGTAAGTAGGTATATAGGGCCAATTTGGACATCATCTTATGGGGTGGCCCTACCAATGAAGATTATGCAAATGCATAAGGATACATGTCCAATAACTTCTCAGCCTTGAGTAAGATAAGTCCTTATTAAGTCCTTATTCTTCTCATCCACCATCACTCAAACGTTACAGCATTTCCTACAAATGTATTAATTACAGGGATTGAAATCATTATTAGTCAAGTGATCTTAAAAATATGCAAAATCTAATTTCATTGCGCAATCTCAAATGTACTAATGGCTCATCACAAAGCAAAAGGTCTCTAACTGGGATTGGACTGGGATTGGACTGTTGACATGCACATATTCTGTATACACAGAGACTGGGCTCTCAAAGTCATTCCTCTGGTGGGCCCAAGGAACTTTGGTCCTATGCTGTACCTGTCAGAGTAGGCCCTTGTTATTGTGCCCTGTCACCAACATTAAAGTATTGTTTCTCCAAGGACTAAATCACGGTCCCATTTACTAGGAGAATTAAAAATCAGGAAAGATATCTCAGTTATTCTAGACTTCTAAAACCTTGAGGCCTATATAAGCACTTTAGAGTACCTGCCTTCATGTTGATCCTTGGCAAGGAAGGTCAGCACCAAGAGAAGGTAGAAAGTGCAACAGCTTGAGTTATTTTAAAGAAGAGTCAATGACCAACCGGTGACAGTATCTAGGGTGTACCCAGCATTACTTCTAATATAGCATTGTAGAGGTAGAAAATTTACAGATACTGACTTAGAGTTGTTAGTTTCTACTGCTTCTGTACCTTATAGCCAAGACTTGCCTCTCCTATAATTGTAAATGACCCTTGCTCTCTGCTGAGTTTATGTAGAACCTGTAGCACTAATTTAGATTGAACAGAATTTTAATCAGGAAAATGTCTTGAATACAATCCAAATTATTATTTTACTTAATGACTTAAATGAAGGTCCTGGCCTTGGAGGACCTTTGAGTAACATTTGTGCATCTCATGAAGGGCTCTTACTACCCATGAATGCAGAAAATAAACCTTGTTTGCATCATTATGATATCAGCCTAAAGGTTTTCTGGTTCGACCTTTTAAGTGAGACAAACTAATGGTAATAAAAGTGTGCATTATAAAATTTTGTCTTCTTTAAAAGGGTTGTCCAGGCTACAAATATTGATGAGCCAAGTATGAAATTGGTCAGAGTCCAACACTCGGCACCACCACCAATCAGTTGTATAAGACAGCCATGTCTGTATACAGTGTACGGAGCTGGAAGCAGACAGCTCTGTACACTGCCTAGTAGCCATGCCAGGGTACTGTAGCTCCGCTCCCATTCAGGTGCCACTGTCTTTTACTATCAATAGTGCACATAAAGGCTTAAAGGGATTAGCATAGTCACTGAGTTATTCAATAAAATGTATCCTTATAGCGCCACCTGTGTTTGTTCTTTTTCTTATTTCTTTCTCCTGCTCACTGAGATGACTGCACATGCTCAGTTTTATCCTTCAACTGCCTCCTGAGCTGTGATAGGGAGAGATGAGACACGCCTCCTGAGCTGTGATAGGGAGCGCTGAGACACGCCTCCTGAGCTGTAATAGGGAGAGCTGAGACACGCCTCCTGAGTTGCAGCAGAAAAGACACTCCCCTTGAGCTGTCAGCTTGATATAAATCTAGCAGAGCAATGAATGTGGAGATATCTGGATCCACGTGAGGTACAGGGCTGGTTCTAGCTTTGTTAGAAAGAGATTGTCATGTACTGTATGATGTCTGATTTTCATTTTTTTACATTAGTCATGGGATAACCAATTTAAAGGACAAGTCCAAGAGGTACCAGTAGTACAACACTGCATTTCATTTTCACTTGGTGGACATGGACTGCCCAGAATATTTGATAAAGATAAGTATCAAACAAGCCAAACCTATAAACCTCTAGCATCTTTAAATCGAGGAGAAAATAGGATTGGACGTGTTAATATCCAGTCAAAAGGCCCATACACATGAGGTTATCAGCGAGTTCCTCCAAATTCAGAAGTGTGCAGTGAAACCAGAGCACCACATCATCATGCTGGAAGGAGTCATGAGAAGCTAATAAAAGGGGAGGGTTTGGTGCAAATAGGAGGAAATCTGTGCCTAGTGGAGCTGCTATTGGCCTGCAAGATGACTGGGCCTGGTGTCTATTCCATCAATTTGGAAACAGCCTACTGAACTTTGGAAACACTTGGAGGTGGATAAAGGCAGAGACAGGGATGTTATAGTGGTCTGTTCACGGCAGTGCTGAGGGACTGACTGGTAGACTAAGGTGAACCCCGGTAGGGAGATTTTGATATTGTTCTACTGAGTTAGACCAAGTCATTACTGAGCAGTCAGCAAGCAACTGGTAATCAGACTGGGGCTAGGTAGGCTGATGTGGAGGACAGGTGTTTGCAGTCTATTCAGGCAGCACACTGCTGAAGCTAAGTAGGCAGAGTATTACTGACCTGGATCTGGTTAGTTATGATGGCATGCTTATTACTAATGGCATATACCCCTATTTGTACACTTACTGAAAACAAAAAGTACCAAGAAGAAGTTGTTGGAATGGAATAAATCTGATCTGTGTGTGAATGTAATGATGATGTATATAAGTAATTACAATATTAACGTGAAAGGAGAAGTTTATTGGGGAAAACTGTACAATTGAAAAGAGGCTCTAGGACCCTGTTGGTCCTGGATACAAGATGAGATACAGCCTCTAGCATGGATACAAGATGAGATATGGTTGAGCAAGGAGGAATACAGATTCTGTATCATATCCCGCAGCACATTTGCCCAAAGATGTTGCAACTTGGCCTGTAGATCCTGCACACTCAGGTTGCTGAAACTGGTTTCGATTGGCAATAAATCTGGTGATTGGGCAGGCCTAGGAAGTGTTGCAATCTGGTGGAGACATTCCTGGGAAACCCTTGCTTTTTGCAGGTGAGCATTATCCTGCTGAAAAATACCAGTTGGAAGCCCAGCCATGAGAGGCAACACATATGGCGGCAGGATGTCCTGCACATATCCCTCGTGTCAATACTAGAGGTGACCAACTGTCATATAAGATGGCTCCCCAGATCATCACACCAGCAGTTGGGGCAGTGTGTGGCTCTACAACAAAGGCAGAATTGAATTGTTCACCACGAGGCCTCCATACTTGAACTCCCCAATCCTCGGATGCCAATTAGAACCTGAATTCATCACTAAAGACAATATGGCTCCAGTCCATAGCAATCCAGGCTTCTTGTTCATGATACCAATGCAAACTAAGAAGAAGGTGGAAGAATGTCAATGGAAAGACATGTAATGGGCGCCACCACACCAAATTTCCTTCTGCTAAGTACCTGGAAATGGTTAGGGCAGAGACAGGGGCGTGTAATGACCATAACTGCATGCTGAGTTTTGCATCAATCCAACATAACTACCTGGGTTATTTTTTGAGGGTACATCATTTAAAGCCACCTCTTAATACCCCTATAAACCTAATTGTTTTAACCACCTATCCTTGCTTAAAACTCCATCAAGTCGTCTACTCCTCTGGGACAGGGTTCTCCACCCTACATGGCTCTCATTATCACCGTATTTAGAAGTATTTGCTTTATCATTGTTCTTATCATCTGTGATTGGAATTATGCTTCAAAGGGTTTGTCCTAGAAAGGCTATCTAGAGGATAAAGGATACGTATATGGTGGAGATACAACTACCCATCACAAAAACAAGCTTCCCATGTTCCACCATTTAAGAGAGTGGTGGTCACGGGGTTGAGTATTAGTCAAAACAATATTTGATGGAGTGGTTTGTTAAAACAAATCAGAACGTGAAAGTTGATCAAAAGCTATGTCCTTGACGTGGCTACAAGCTCAGTAATATGTAGCGTGAAAACTGCCTCCTTGCCCCTCACAGCAAGGGAAATCAGAGTGTGCTCTACAGTGCTGGAGATTCAACAATTCTGTTTTATGTAGAAGTTCACAGCAGACCCAGCGGAACAGCTTTCTCATTTCACCGCCGACCTCTTCTCTTCACTTTGACCTGTCTCTTTATTCCCCAGCCACCCTGCATTTATCTCTGCATAAAAAGGGCAAGAGCCTGATATTTCTTGGTCTGCTTTGATGGGCTCTTCCTTCCAGAAATGTAATATTCCAGGGGATGTGATGTATTGAAATTTGACAGTCATCTCGGTTGAATATTGCTTGGTAGAACATTTATATGAAAAGTCAAGGATTATGTTCAAACAGGGTTGGTTACGTCTCTTTATTCATGGAAAATGTATGTCTATCTACAAGGCATGTTCTACTCTGGTGCCGTGTTTCGAGCTATCAGAGGAAACGTGTTCCTTTACTGAGGCATCAGTTTAATAATTTAATCACTTTTACCCATGCATGAGACATATAGCAGTAGGGGTGTCCATTCCACCAAGCTCTGAACTTCAGGCTGTAGTAGTCTATATTAAGATTTAACCTATCACCAAGGCATTTTGGAGGAAGCCATCTTGTGTCAAGATATAAAATTCAGCTAAATTAATAAAATAGCAACACTTACAAGGACAAATAACAAAGTAAAGGTAAAATGTTCTGTGTAACATTATACAGAAACTCAAGGAACCCCAATATAAGTCATTCATCGGCATTATCTAAGTGACCTCACTGATCTTCACTCTTTAACCTTATACAGGGATCTGGACTCTGCTGCAGGGGAACCACCAGGCTACTACCTCTTGAAGTAGTCTCACTAGTTAGGTGACAGCTGACTCAAGCAGGTCAATAAACACTAGCGCTTGGCACTGAGAGGACTTCAATTTCATAGTAAGTGGATGATCTGTAGTCAGGACAAGCAGAATACGTTCAATCCAGTTATCAGTCTAAGGTTGGGGCAGGCAGTGTATCGGGAAAGCTACTCTATGTCACTAATCTATCATGGCTCAGAGGACACAGAGCAGTGCATTGAGGTTAGACTCTGCCCCCTATCTCTGCAAGACATCATGGGAAATGTAGTATTAATAAGGAAAACCATATCATAGGGGAGAAGGAATCAAGATGGCTGCCAACACACAAATTACATGGCCTATCCTCCACTACATACTGCAATACTTAGATAAAAAAAAATCCTGGAGTGTTTCTTTAAATACTCTAGGAAGGCTAGCCATAGACTGAGAAGATTAGGAGACACACATCCTGGGACATTTAAGAGACAAAGGCATTGCACATGCCCTACAGGAAGACAGAGGCACTGCACACAAAAGAGCAAGTGTGGAGTAGATGGATCAGTGCTACTCTAGCACTCTGCCCACTACGAAGGAGCAATGAGACACTGAAGGGCACGGACCATCAGATGACTGGACCTGTGGGAGAGAAGGGTGGGAGTGGTCAGGTGAACGTTCCGGGAGCAGGTAGATGCCAGTGAGCATGGACTTTTGGATGTCACAAGTAACTAAGGAGCTCCAAAGATCTCTTTGCCAGAATTATAAATGGTACTTGGTAGGTGGGCGTGCCTGCTATAGGTATTGCACTAGGGTCTGGGAACTTTGGGAACAAGTTGCATCCCTACCAGGATCCATTAGGACTCAATACACAACAGATTCATCATAGCACTTTTTCCTATAGTGTGCAAAAACACTCACCACTGGTGGATTGCAGTGTGGTCATAACCATAGATATGTGCATAGTGCATATATGATGGAAAAATAAATCCAGTCAGCAAAGGAGGCAATATGGACAATCACAATACTTTAGGAAGTGGCTTGTATTAACTTCCTCTACATAATAAATGCTATTTCTTGAAGTGAGACAACCCCCTTAAGCAGGTGTATGGCCAACATGGGACCTCTCTCAGAGATATATACTCGCACCTCCATCCAACCAGCACAATGATGAGTCTTCTAATATGTGCACATCCACTCCTAAACTTCTCTGTTCAATACTGTCTAAAAGTTGCTCTCATTTATAGGGATCTGTCTTAGTAAGGGATGGCGATTGGGTAATCACAATCACACAGATCTATTGTATGATAAACGTATTCCTAATATCAATTGGCAGATTAGATGGACTACTACGGTCTTGATCAACTATCAATAGTCTTGGTTTGTATGGATCTATGGGCAGACATCAGGTCTTGCAGACTCAACACAAACCGTGACAAAGTTTTAAAGGAATGCTAAATAATAGCTGTAAGGATCTGTGCAAAAACAGGGTCAGCGATTACATACATCACTGGGTTCAGCAGTCTTAAAAGTCCAAACTTAGTTTATTTTTTGTCCAGCACTAAACAAGACATCCAAGTTATAAAAGCACATGTGGTGCAGGCACGGCACCAAAATAACACATAAACATTCAAGTCCTGACCCTTCTGGGCACTAACTAAATGGTGGTTTCTTCCTCACCTACAGTAAGTACAAATCCCATGCAGATCAGACTTTTCACAGGAGACAGGTGTACCAGCTGCAAGGCTCTGACCCAGACTGAGGCACTGAGGCCTCAATTTATTACCCAATAACCATCTCATTGACTACACCTGAGAACACCTTAGGCTAGGGGGAATTTTCATACTGGAGTGGGGTGGAGTGTAAGGTCCCTCTACCAATCCTACCCATGTCACCATTCCAAAAAAAATCCAGCCCATAAATGAAGCCTGAAAAATCCAGTTCCAGCAAACTATACTTTGCTGGAACCATACAGTCATCTGGATTCCTTTTATCTCACCAGTCTGAACAATTTGGGCAAGACATAAGCTCCCACCATTACTTTACCAAAGACACTATTGTTTCATTGCCCACAGAAATACTTCCTTCCTATAATATCATTTTCTTCCCACACCTGTTTTGTGCCATATAGTATAGAAAAAGTGCAAAAAATAGTATCCTGTAGGTGTCCCAACTGGAAGCCATTTATCTTCCACTTGTCCTTACAGACTTCAGAGAAGATAAATATCTAGCCGTGGGAGGCCTACATCAGAAAAAAAAACTTACAGTACTTTAGACAGCCCATTTCAGTCAAAATAGAGGGGATTAGGGTAAAATGTAATGTGTCCAATTAGGAAAAGACTCTTACATATGTTTTGTGTGGACTATCATCTACATTTTGCACTTCCATCTAATTAGAAGTCCCAGGTCAGAGGCCCTCATGATAGGATGGTGCTTGGGTTGTCTTGGAAGGTAGGACAGATATATTAGACAGGAAGGCTGTGTTGGTTGTCCCTTATGCCACCATCAAAATTGGTAAACAAGGAAAGTCATGTATAATCCACTTTCTGGGAAGGATCCACCATCTCCAGTACTGGCAATGAATATGGTGGTAGTATATAATCAATATGCTCCACGATGAATAGCAAATGGTTGAGCATTGATTTCTAGGAGTTTCAGCAACCAATTTTTGATTGGAGCTTGGAAGGAATCCCTAGATTCCGAAATTTTATCATGTAAATAAAATATAAAACCATAAAGCTACTTACGGCAACTTACAGATCGTGGGAGAGTACCTGAATGGAGATAAAAGATTGCAGTCATAGTCCCTGGCACCTGATGGTAGGTCATACCTAGGGGGACAGCTGACAAGCCAGTCAGAGGAGCCAAAAGCCTTTCTGCCATTGTCAGGGTCTTTAGATAGTAGACTTGGGCAGCAAATCAAAATTGTGCTGTGGTTGAAGAGTCTAACTACATCTCTGACTGAAGAGGCACAATGGTCCCCCATCACGTAAGAGAACAAAAAAACATGATTGTTTAGAGTTTTACCAAAGTGAACACGGCAAGGATTTTCTTTTGAGGACGTCTAGATACCACAGAGACAGACCTCCCATCAAATATTAAAATAAGACATATTAACATTGCAAATAAAACCTCTGGTGCGCAGTACAGGAGCTGTGAAGTTCACCTCGAAAGCCGAGGGCGTTGGCGTGACACAAAACAGACGGATCATCCAGATCCCACAGATGGCAGGGAAATCCGGAACCTGAAAAAAAAGGCCATTTTCTTCAGTAAATGCAGAACATCCTAAATACCAATTGATTGCTAACGGAGCACTTAAAGAGTTTTATTAAGTACATAGAATATAAATCTATTTGGCATGTAATTAATTCAAAATTACATGAGCAATAAATGAGTAATTAAATTTGCAAGTAACGCTTAAGTCTTTAGTTGGCATTTACAAAGAAAGCCCAAGTAAGTTTATTAACTAGCAATTTATTGCTAAAAATACTGCCATTTCATGAGCGTGTTGATTAAAATCTAACTTACTTTAGCTAAATTGTTATAGGCCAATTAAAAGTCTTACAGTCCTTTCAAGCAAATTAAGGACAAGGAGGATTTTCTTTAAAGCTGATAATTTTGAGTAAGTGTGGTCGGCTCACACTGTAAGAGGTCATTTTCCTCTATGCGCCGCCTATTCGCATATTTGTGCTTTAAAGTGGACTTTCAATGACATGTCCTCCTTAGTACTGTATTGTCCAAATGGAATTATGCTAAAATAAAAAAAATTCTCACCTGTTGGATGCCTTTCCGCTCCAGCGGTGGTACTCTGGTTTGTTTGCTGCAGCCATGACAGGACGGTCTAGCCATGTGACCTCTGCAGCCAGTCACAAGCCTCAGCAGTGTGGATGTCCGAGACCAGTGATTGACTGCAGCGGTCACGTAAGTGGACTAGCATGTCATCACTGCAACACACCAGTGGGAACCACCAGAGTGACAGTGAACAGAACATTGCTCAGTTATTAATTTAAGCTTTCTCATTCTTTGAAAACTTCATGTAAGGCAGGAAATGCACATATAGCCTCTGAGACCGTTCTTGATATAGTTTTTGAGCCAAAGCCAGAAGTAGATCCAACAAGAAGAAGAATAGTTCTTCCTTAAAGGGGTTATCTGACTCCCCCTCTTTCCCTTCCTTCTTACTCCCTCACTCTCTCCCTCCCTCTCTCTTCCCCTCTTTCCCTCTCCATAACTCCCTGCCTTCCTCTCTCTCTCTCCCTCTCTTCCTATTTCTCACTCTCATTCCCTCTCCCTCCCTCCGTACCTTGCTCTCTCTCCCTTTTCTTTCTCTCTCTTGCTCTCCCTCCCTCTTTCTCTCAGTCTCTCTCTCTCTCTTGTTTTTCCTCCCCTCTCTCCCTCTCACCCCTCTCTCTCTCTGTTCCCTCTCTTTCCTTCTCCCTGCCTACCCTTCTCTCTCTCTTTTTATCTGTTTGGCTTTCCTTCCCTCTCCCCCCCTCTCCCTCTGTGGCTTTGCTTCCCTCTCTCACCCCCTCTCTCTCTATTCCCTCTTTTTCCTTCTCCCTGCCTACCTTTCTCTCTCTCTCCTTCTCTTTCTCTCACTTTCTCTCTTTCTTTTCTGTCCTTCCCCCCTCTCTTTATTCCCCCTCTCTCACTCTGTTTTTCTCTCTGTCCCTCCTTACCTCTCTCTCCCTCTCTGTTTCTCTTGCTCTCCCACTTTTTTCTTTCTCTTACTCACTCTCTCTCTTGCTTTTCTTCCCTCTCTCCCTCTCTCCTTTTCTATTCCTCCTTTCTCCCTCTCTTTCCTTCTCCTTCCCTCTCTACCTTTCTCTCTTTTTCTACCCCCACTCAATCTCTCTTCTTCTTTTTCTTTCTTTCCGAAAATTCACCAGAATCAAATCACCAAATATTCAGATTAGCATGCAACTAGAATTTTTTTTACAAAATTTGAGTCAAATCTGATTCCTTTAGAATGGATTTGCTCATCTCTAGTAATGAGGAAAATATTTGCCCATATACCCCCTGTGTATACACATTGTCTGTACTTGGGTACAGTGGAAACACCACTATATATACCGGAGGAATAAAGCCTTTTTTTTACCAGTTCAGATGCTGTATCACCTTCTACCATGTAACAGAGTAGATTTTACATCTGGATTTTATAGGCAGAAAATCTGCAGTGGATGAGACTTCACCAAATCTTCTCATCCACACAGAAATCGACCTGCGGTGTGGATTTTACATTTACAGCATGGCAGTTTATGTTAAGAATTTAGAAAGACTGGCAGATCCAGTCCAAAATCTGGGACAAAATCCTCATGTAAAATTGCAGACAGACTTTGCAAATTTTGTCCAGTGTGTATGTACGTCTTGGATGGAACAGCCCTATTTCTAATGTAAGGAGCATAAGGATGTGCGGTAGAAAATAGAAAACCTTCGGTGGGTAAGCTAGTTCTCCCCGGACAGACTGGAACTCTTATATTGAACACCTTTACATGTTCGGTTAACCACAAGATGCAGACTCATAATAATATTGGTAATATTAATACTGCAATATCCAAAAGTACCGCAGCAGCAAATGAATGAGAATAAATTTATGAAGTACAAGATACGATCTGTAGAGCAAACAAATCCCAGTAAGATACAACCCCCAATATCAAACTTTAGCCAAGTTCTCCTATGTAAAATGTGATGCTGGCATTGTACAAGTGGCCCAGGCTCTGGTGACATGGATTATACAGTATATTAAAGTGCACATGTAAACAAGATGAACCCTATGCTGCCTGGTAGGGTTGACCCTGCTGATTCAAATAATATCTGTCTTGTGAAAATCAGTTTTGGCATTCCTGAGAACAAATACTTTTATTCTTTATGCAAGCTGGAAGCTCAGGGGCGTATCCTTTCTTAGGGGGCATGTCTTTTCCGTTGCAGGTCTCTTCCTATCATAACTCAGGGTGTGTGTGTCCTTTGTGCTGTAGCTCTTTTATTATCACAACCCAGGGGGTGTGAGTTTTTCTCAGGGGCCATGACCTTTCTGCTGCCGCTCTCCCTGGAACTGTCACAGCTTCTAAAAGTAAATCTGGCTGGTTGCAATTGAAGGATGGAACTGAGCATGTGTGGCCACCTCAATTAAATTAATGAGGTGGACAGGTTAATAAGGAAAAAATGAATACATATAGATTTTATTCAATTACATGCAAATACAAAACTATTTATATCCAGGTATTGGCTTGAAGAATGTGGAATATTTTTTGCAATATAACTCCTTTAGGTTGAGAGAATCTATGAGAACAGACAGGTCCACCAGAGTACCAGATTATTAGAGATGAGCGAATCTATTCGCCGATTCGTTGATTCATATCGAATCTTGGAAATTTTCAGCTGCGAAGCGAATCCAAATATTAGGTGTTTCGCTTCTGCTTTGTACGCATTCGCTACGTAGTTGTCCTATGAATTCTACGCTATTGCTACGTATAAGTTACTGTATACGCTGATGCGTACGAATTGAATTAATTAGCAAACTTTTACTGTTAGTTCGTTTATCGTACGCAGAAGCCCGGGAAGAAAGCGGTCACCTGACCTAGTGGGCAGGGCTTGCTCTGATTGGCTCAGGCTCGGTAAGCCAGTGACGCATCACTTCTGCTGAGACTGCTGAGACGAGCAGAAGCACTGTGTGTGAAGTTCTGAGACTCTGAGACCTGTTTTGTGAAAATTGGGGTGTAAATGCTCTGGGAATCCATATTACACATATCAGGGATACTGCAGGGCAAGTGCAGGGCTAGTAATTAATCGGGCAGGGAGAGAGACAGGGAGAGATAGAGAGAGACAGGGAGATACAGGGACAAAGACCAGCTGCAGGGCCACAGAGTGAATTGAAAAATGTCTGGAATGGATAAGCAAAAGGGGTCCAGTTCCAGCCAGACCTCGAGCTCAGTGCCAGCAGTGCCAAAGGACCTGTAGCCAGAGCATCTACTAGTAGTATTCGCAATACTTGGCCGTTGTTCCACCAGGCTAACCCACCAAGGCGCAAAAGTGTAGTGGAGGAGAAAGTGGATGAGGTAGTGGAATGGATGGCACGCTCATCTCAGTCTCAGCCGGATGATCTGCTGTCATCTGCTGATACAGTATCCACATGTAGCCAGGGATCAGACTCAGAGCGTTCCTCCTGCTCCACCATTCCTCTCCAGCAAAGTCCGTCATTTTCGTACGCAATTTGTACGCTCATGCGTACGTGTTCAAAGAGGTTGCGTACCTTTTTTACCTGAACGTTCGTTATTAGTGCGCGAATGTTTGCTAAAAGCCATATAATTACATATATTTTGTACACAAATTTAACGAATCTATTCGTTGAATATATGAATCTTAGGAAAAGTTCGGCGAATGTTCGGCGAATAAAATTTTGCATGATTCGCTCATCTCTACAGATGATACTGCAGTAGGCCAGAGCTACTAAAGGTCCAGTAGAAGACGACCCATTTCCCACTAAGGCCTATTTCTTAAGAAGTGGTTCACACGTAACTTACTAGACCTTATTGTCTACAAAATACCCTGTTAGGAAAGAGATAGTGGGGGCAAAATGAAGCAAAAGAAACCCTTTCTTCATATGCAAATCATGACACATGAGACATTTTGGTTTTCCATACTAGCTGAGAGGGCTCACATAAAGGGTTTTGTCCCCGTTTATATTCGTTCATTGCACATTTGGAAAAAGTCTTGATTGATCATTAATTTATACTGATTGTAGATTTTGGTTTGCATCATTACAAAGAATCTGGAATACTCAGTTGAATTGAAAGGGGTTGTCTGAGGTTGGCCAACCTCTAAACAACAGGTGAAAATGGTGAAACCCAAGACCCAAGACCCAATACCCACCAGTCTTTATTTGGCTGCAGTGAGGATGTGTCTATATACACACATGACCACTGCAGCCACTAGTAGTGGTCATAGTTTGAGATGGGCATGTTATCATTGCAGCCAATGGGAGCATTGAAGTGGCAGCGCTGGGACAGTGGGAAATTTAAGAGCCGAGTATTGGATATTATATTATATTATGCAATTTCCCCATTTTGGCTAGACTGTGTCTGCCCATTCAATGTTCATGGCAGGCTTGCCAACATTACATAGAAAGGTGGTTCTGGGAGTCTGACACATAATATACTGCTGGAGGAGAAGGAGGCCATGTCATTCCAGTGAGTTCAATATCCCATTTTTATGCCGGCAAAGCACCATGTAAGTGGTTCTCGCTGGGCCTGGCATTAGTACACCACCATACCTGGCAAACCAATAAAGGGTCCCCTTCATTCAGTGCCAGAAGTCAGACCTCCACCAATCATATATTAAAAGATTATCTGAAGATAGGCCATCAATATTGCAGTTTTGGAAAACCTCTTGGGGCTGTGAGATATTACAATAGGTTTACAATCCATTGACAACACAACACAATATCACAAAAAGTGGTATCAAGTGACAAACTCGGCTCTGTCACATCTACACGCATAGACACGGGTTAATGCACTCCCCACGGAGCTGCACGTATCCACAAGTAGGCTGTTCCCCTTCAAAGTGCTTAGACTTTAAGAAAAGCAATATCTGCAATCCCTCTGGGATTGATTGGGGAGGAGTAGATTTTGCTGAGCTGCACAGAACAAAGACAGATCCCACCGATCCGTCTGTAGGACTGACGGCTTTGCCCTGTCGACAGGACAACCAGATACAGTATACACAAGGCAGACGATTGCCCTGGGGATGTCATCCATGGAGTCAATCCCAGTAAGAGGTGATTTGGCAAATACTTGCGGAATCATTTGTATAAAGAATGGGAGCAGCTCAGTCTTTACAACCAAGGCTAGATGAAAGGATTCTGTATCAGCAAAGATGTTCATTTGTGGCAATAATGTTGATGCAGAGCAACTAATGCAAATGTCTCGGTGTCAGAGGGTCTCCCAGGAGCCTGGTACATTCATAACTAGCTCTGCTGCTTTCTCCTCTTAATGGAGAGGACTGGGACCAGGCGGGAAGTTTGCACCTGTTTGTAAGACAATGCAATGTACATATAGCCCGCATTACCTTAACCCTGTCAGTGCAACAAATTGCACCCAGGCTGAAGAAATATACAGATGAGACTATTATTTCTTCTTACAGGGAGACCATGACATGACTCATTTATCAGTCTGCTACACAACGCCATTGCTTCATTAAAGGGTTTCATATACATCATTACATCTGGATATAAACCCCCAAAATCCTCAGCCTAATATTAACTGTCTGAGCCAGGGTGGCTGGTGTTATTCTCTAGCATTACTATCAGACATTTCCTGCCACATCATGGTGTATGAGATCAGAAAATATGGCTGCTTTCTTGTAGAGAGGGCTCTGCCATTGGCCATGGCTTGTATCTGGTTAAAATGAATGAGACCAAGCTGTGATGTCACGTATAGCCCAGGGACCCATGGTGGCAACTTTTTTTGCAGAAAGCAGCCATATTTTTTTCATCTCATACCGTCCCTTTAAGGTTTAATACTGTATAGCTTATGTGAGTCCTATTTGATTGGCTATAGCTTCCGGACAGGAACTGAGAACATCCAACATTTCCCTGGTTGTCCTGCTATTTTTGGATATTTCCTATTGCCAGTAGGGACTATTCCTTGAAAGGTGATCCATCGTCTGAGCCAAAAGATTGTCTGAGCTTAATTATCATACGCCTAACAAAAAATTAAATTACTGCAGTAGCGTAACAATAGTGGTCACAATTGTGACTAGGCTCCATAGTTCCTGCCTCCTGCTGTGAGAAATACATATGAGTTATTGAAAAAATACTCATCAATAGAAACCTTGCCCTCCACCCATAACAGTCCCCTCCCAGTACACCAGAACCTACCACCAAACCAATTCTGCCAGCAGTGACCTAGTAGGAATCTGACAGGACAACATCAGAGGGGCAGCAAACCGTCTCCAGGTGGGTACAGGATCATGGGAGGATTACAATGCCAAATGGAAGATATGGTGGGTGCACATGTGCTGGAGATGGAGCAGGGCCCAAGCACCCAGAATGCCATCCTGCATTAAGATGAGACAACACACTACAGCAGCCATGCAACTAAATACCTTCTATGGGCCTGGTGAGAGAAGGACAAAGGGCTGGTTGCTGTACAGTATAGGGGGTATGGAACATATATATATATATGTTCACTGGACAGATGGCACTGACATTTTCCAGATATTGCCTCAGCCCCATGATTAGAAGTTCAGTTTGATTGGCAGGGGGTAGGTTACAGACGTAACCAGCCATGAACCAGCACACTGTTATTCCAGGAGAGTTGCAGTCCAACAAGCCAAGCCTTGATTGGTTGACCTATCAGTGAGCCTGTACACCAATCCAATCAGGTCCCTAGCTCCAATGCCAGAGCTAGTATTTAAGACTGGCATTTGCTGCTTGTCAGTTCCTGTCATTTGAATATGTTGTGCCTCCTGATATTTCATTTATGCATTGTACTACTTTCAACTTCCCCTTAGAACTCTTGGTGTGCCACTTTGGCTTGTCTCTGGATAAACCCCTTGCCTACTGGTTTGGCTTCAATTGTATCTCTTTGTGAACTGACATTGACTTGTCTCTGGGTTAACCCATTGTCTTCTGATTTGGCCCCACTGATTTTCCAGGCTGAGACTCTAACTTCTCTCCTGTTACTGCTTTGTATCTGATAGGTGTGCTGCCTTTGACCTTGCAACTGTTTTGTGCCGCCTGACTCTACAGGCATAACTTGGATACCTAGCAGCGAAATCCAACCTGCCTCGCAGTGGGGTCTTGTAAACACATAGGGGGAACATTTTGATTACACCTAGGGAGTAGCTTTAGATCTGCTAACTAGAGCACTGAAAGAAGATAGGTAGCAGATTGAGTTTGCTGGTGGTGATCCTGGACAAAGAAGTGAGGAAGAATACAGACATCAGTCTCTTAATGCCAAATGAGGTAGAAGTGAAGCCCCATTATCCTTCAACTAAGGACATCCTCCACAATTGTATGTGATTATTTCTTAAAAAAAATAAAAAATTAAGCTAATTACTACACACATCTTTGAGTACCGTATTTCTGGGTGATCTGGCAGCCAACTGACATAAAGGACATAACTTGGAAAACATGTGGCATCTGCAGGAGATTTCATTACAAATTCGACAGTAAGTCAGCAACCAATATTAGGGTGACTATGGGTATTAAATAACTGCTTGGATGCTTATTTAAAGAGGATCTTTCACCACTCCTGACATGCCTGTTTTAATATCTTCATGCATTCCCCATGTAATAACAAGTCTGGAACATCTATTCTTATGTCTGTATGTTGGGCCATTCCTTTATTATTTGCACTAGAAGTTATGAATGAATTGCTATTTGCCTTCAGTAAAGGAAAGAGGGGAGGTAACAAGTTGGGGGTGTGCATCTGCACAGTCTGAACATGGCATCACTGATTGGCTAGAGTCAGTCTGTGCAGGTACACACCCCCAACTGGTCACCTCCCCTCTGTTCCTTTACTGAAGGCAAATAGCAATTCATTCATAACTTCTAGTGCAAATAATAAAGGAATGGCACAACATAGAGACATAAGAATAGATGTTCCAGAATTGTTAGTACATGGGGAATGCATGGAACTATTAAAACAGGCATGTCAGGAGTGGAGAAAGGTCCTCTTTAACCAACAGTTATTTCTCCCACCTCCCCAATAAAGGATTGGCTCTCCCAAACATGAACGTTAATATCAATCAAAAGATAAGAAGATGAGTTTTGGGAATGTTGAAATCCAACACGTTTGGTCCTTCTCTCCCACAACATCTGTCATGGGGGGAAAGTGGCTCTCATAGACATTAGATAATTAGCCAATTGCACTGAAATTGATAGGCTCAGCTGAGTTATGTCTAATATGTCTAATTTTTTTCTATATCCGACAAAATTCTCAAGAAAACTGCATAGTCCAAAAGGTTTGGCAATGGGCACATATGAATAATTTTTTTGTTGCATCACTCTGTCATCATCTACCAGGATGGAATTTCTCATTCGTTTGCCATAAAATTCTAAGGTTTCTTTTCAGGCCTCAACTATGGCCTTGCAAAGTTTGTTTCTAGGGATACTATTTTATTACAGCCTTTATAGGCAATAATTTGGCTGTTCTGTGCTGTGGTTCTCAGAATAGATCATTTTATGACAGTCCTTGCCAGAGCACATGAATGACATGTTGATCATGACTAGAACATTCTATTACATGGACGATGGGACCAGAAAAAGGCCACGTAAGCATGCATGTTCTCTACGGGTGCAATTCTCCTAAACATATTTTATGAGAAAGTGGGAGAGGTTTGTGAGAGCATAAGAAGCAAAAGTCACGTAATAAAACAATATACAGATCTTTCAAGTCAGTTATATCATTAGGTGAAAGATCATTAGAACTAAGCGCTACCTAACAACCAGAAGAAGTCACCCTAAATAGGAGAGATCTGTCCAGTTCTACAGGCATATACAGTCATGAGATAAACAAAGTACACCCTCTTTGAATTGTATAGTGTTACGTACCAGGACATAATTTAAAAAAAACATCTGGTGGTCCTAAGAAGGTCTTAAAATTAGTCAGATGAACAGCAGTACACAAAAGATTACACCATGTTATTATTTAACAAAAACTAGGCCAAAATGCAGAAGCTTGGATCTTAGAGAAGCAGTTGCTGGTGCCCATCAATCTGGGAAGGGTTATAATGAGAAAGATTTTTAACAAGTGGAAGACATTCAATTGGCAATCTTCCCAGGAATGAATGTCCCAGCAACTTGACCCTAAAGTTAGTCTATGCAATGCTCATAGAAATTGATTGAGATCAATTGGGATCTGATCTCTGCTACATGGGTGCCACCAGGTCGCTACCTCTTGAAATAGTTGCCACTGTTTCATACATCCTGGCCTCAGTTACTTATAGGTATAAATTGGTGGTTATGTGCTTTGTGTCTCTCCTCAGTTCAGTATTGTGTGAGTTTATGTTCCTTGAGTTTAGGAAGGCCTCACTTGCAGGCCAACCCTTTCTGTTCCTTGCTGGTATACTGATGTGCTCACCTCCACCTGGAAAATAACATCTTCAAAAGCAAGAGGACTTCTGATTTTGAGATCCAGGATCTTTAGATGTGGTTGTGTTATTGACTTCCTGACAGGAATACAAAACACTGGGTATAGATTGGTTTTATGAGGATGAATGCCCAATCCTGAAAACCGTCCATGGACAAGAGGGGCACTGTTTTTGGAAGTTAGTCGCCCTGTTTTTGTAACCTCATAGCTCTCCTTTAAAGAAGTTTTCAGGTTACATATAAAAAAAAAAAAATAACACCAGCATTGAACCTTACTGCAGTATATAAATCAGATGATGAAGTTCTGAGTGCTTTTTAGCTACTTGCTCAACCTTTGAAAAAATCAAAGGTGGAATCTGCTATGGACAACTTAGCCAGTTCTACTTTGTACCGGTTCTCCCCCATAGACTTTTACTAAAGAAATGATTAAATACATCAGAATCATGATTTGAACCCTAGGCCTTCTGTATGACAGGCAGAATAGTTACCATTAAACTAAGACCTACTCTGCTGGAATGGCATACTTGGAAAATATTACATACACAGCTACAAAACATACAGGGTAATACAGTGCCACATACTGTGTCCACTGTGCTTCCTAATACTCTACTGCAGAAACAGATAATCCCCCTTCTGCTGCCCCCCTCTTGCCCCTACCTGGTGCTGCCTCAGGCAATCGCCTCACCTTGCCTCATTGGTGGTGCGCCCCTGTGTGTTCCAAGTCAGTTGTTGCTGAAAATTGCAAAACCAGAATGTCCCTTTAATAAAAGAACTTAGACTTAGAAGAACTTTTAGAAAGATATCTCAAGACTTGTCTAATACTTCAAACCATTTTTCAGTGCATTAGTTAATACAGGGAGTTACAATGTTCTTCAGCCAGATGCATACATGTATGTTTTTTTCATAAAGCTCTGGAAATTGCATCAGGACCCTTGGGACTGAATCTGTGATATTTTCAGGTTAGAACTGCGCTATTCCGGAGATACAATGTACTGTTTGTAACAATTATAATAATACACCTGTACTGCCATTGTCAATGTGGAGCAGCCACATGGGGTCTCATTAGTATTGTATTAGGACTGCATGGGGAAAGGGATAATAGCCCATAATGAAAAATGCCAAATTTTCTATATAATAAAAATGAACTTGATTAATGAAAATCACTTTCAGGGAAAGAGTTACTGCGTTGTTAGATATAAAAAATGATGTATTAATCCGACACTCTTACAGATGGTCCCAACCTCCTGACAACTGCTATTCATTTGAGATGCTATTAGCATGCATAATTATGCTAATTAAGTTGTAATTAAGCACTGATTCTTCAGAGAGCTTCCTTTTTTTTTCTTGCACTATCATTTAATACAACTTGGCAATAGATTTATATTTTATATGAAGGGAGTCCCAAGTTTCTTCCTAAAAGTATACAAGGGCTAGTGAACAAGGGTGCATAGAACTTACTGTTTTCTGGGAGGATTCCAAAATATACTACACTCTGCTTATTATCTGGTGGAAAGAAAGGCGTCCCCCAACAGCATGGAAAAAGCAACTCCGAAGTTAACTATGGATGTGTTCCATTCAATTACTAGGTGGCGACATTGAAAGCAATGCAACGTGGAAAGTGCCAATGCTGCCTGGGATTCTCTTGTCTAAAGGCAGGAAAAAACACTCGACAAAATGAAACCTACTGCAATTGTTGCATTCCGTTCCTATTCAGACAACTTGGACGCCACAGTATACAGATCAGACCCCTACTGTGAGAGCCGCCAAGTGAGCCATAGACATAAAGAATTCCCCGGAAATAGGGCAAGCATTCCAATATTGTGTAGAACACTCACTGGGAAAGAAGACATGACAGATTATTTCTTAGATGTGGACAATTTTTCCCCATCACTACTATGGAGGAAATTGCATGCAAGAATTGTGGCTTCAAAAAGTTTCCAAATTGGGTTTTTGCAACTTTTTGGGTTTCTTTGTGCAAAATTTAGGACTTTTTGTTGCATATTTACACCGCTCACTCCAGTTTTGAAAAGTAGGTGGGAAAGTGAGCATGGTGAGATATGTTAAGGAGGTTTTCCAAGTGTTTAAACTGATGACCAGATTAGCAAAAGTAAAAGGAAGAAGAAACCACTATGGTTTACTAGAAAAGTAAGTAATATAGTAAAGGAAAATAAGGCTGCATATAGAAGGCAAAAATACTCTAAAAGCATGGCTAATAGAGATGTGTATAAAGTTAGACAGAAGGAGGCTAAGCATGTTATCAGGGTTTCCAAGGCATGAAAGGAATAAAAAATGGCCAAATCTATTAAAGGGGTTATCCAAGACTACATAACCCACTGCCAGAAACAGCCAGACCCCTCAGGGTGATTATACTTACCTCATACTTACCTCCTCACTCCCTGCACAGTTCCTTGTCCCCATACTGCCACTGCTGCTGCTCCCCGTGCATGGATGAAAACATCCGGTGACGGGGGAAGCAGCCAATGGCAGGCGGGGGACCGAGGTAAGTATAATCACCGTGAGGGGCCCAGCACATGAATGGGGGGGGGTTATGTAGTCTTGTATAACCCCTTTATTTTTCAGGCACATTAGTGATATAAAGAAGAAAAACTGTAGGATAACTAAAATATGAAATGGGGAAGATAGCTAGTTGATGGGGATAAGAAATTTGAATAGTTACTTTTGTTTAGTATTTTCAGTTGGCAGCTTTCAGAATCATAACTTATATGGGCATGGCAGTAGTTGTTAGAGTGAAGCGCCGGTATTTTTGGAGGCTGATGTTATAGGCGAATTGGAATGCTTAAAGTCAAACATGGTCATGGGTCCAGGTGGCCTTAAAGAACTCCAGTCTGTGATTGCTGCTCCTCTAATGGATTTCTTTAACCAGTCCCTCTTGACGGTTGATGTTCCTGAAGATTGGAGAATGGCCAATGCTGTGTCCATCCATAAGAAGGGTAACAGAGAAGAAGCTGAAAACTACAGACAAGTCAGCCTTACATCTGTAGTAGTAAAAATAATGGAAACTCTCCTAAAAAAGAAGATAATTGACCACCTAAAAACTAACAACTTATTGGACCCAAAACAGCATGGCTTTACTGAGGGCCAATTGTGTCAAACTAATCTTAGTGATTTCTTTGACTATGTCACAAATGTGTTGAATGAAGAAAGTACCGTGGATATTGCCTACTTGGATTTTAGCAAAGCCTTTGATACAGTGCCCCATAATAAGTTGATAGATCTGTGTGGCAGATCACTACTATATAGGTATGTGGGAATTTTGACATTGAATTGATTAATTGCAGCATTAGTAGTAGTATTTTATTTGCACTTACATTGTTTATATTACTGTCCAGATAGTAACTTTCTCTATAGGAGCTTTAGTGGAATAGAATTCAAAGAGCTTCCCAGAACGGTTAGCAGCGGGCTGCCACGCCATGACTACAATAATGCAATATGCAAGATAACTGTTTTTAAAGTGTTCCTGCAGCTGAGTGGGCCCCTGTAGCCTTAGAGCCCCATAGCATCAAGTTGTAGTTATGCCCACTGAGGGAAACCTGCATTCATTGATTTCTAAATAATTCACAAAATGCTTATCTTCTATTACGATTAGAGATGAGCAATTTTCTTAAAATTTGATTTTGGTCTGATTTGCTCCGATTGCCTAGAAAAGTCTCTCTCCCTCTCTCTTTCTCTCTGTGATTCTCTGATTTTGAATCACACAAAATTCAGGTTTGTTAAAATCAGAACTTTTTGAAAAATTCTGGTAGAATTTTCCAATTTTAGAACTGATTCAGTCATCTTTAATTACGAGGCAATGTGTCTTTATGTTTACTCATATAGTAAGGACCTATACAGACTATACTTACGTAGCATCCAGAGATCTTCTACTTAGACTGTCAATCTCAGGATATCATATGAAATGCGAAGGGGACAGAAGCAATAAATCATTGAGTGGCTGATGGATCGATTGACTATTCACTGTAACAAGATGCCCTTGTAATAATGTAACAATCTTACATGCTCATCACTCTTTTATCCGCATTAACATTTTACCCGTCCAGTATAAGTAACTGTTTAAGACATCATCAAGCTGACCATTCTCATTAGATATATGTTGGCTGAACCCATCAATTTCGGCACGATTGATCAACCATCTAATGTGTTTGGGGGCCTCCTGGCTTTCCCCCGATGGCAGATGTCTGGGAGAAAAGGGTCAAGTATGCTGGATTTGAACATGCCCAATCCTTTTGTTCTCTGTCACATAAGCCACCCACCACAGGAGCTTTCACTCCTCTTCCATTCTTAACACATGAATGCTTGGCTGAGCCCAGGGGACATGTGAAGGAGAGGGATCAGGAAAGATAGTTATCTGATTTATGACCAACGGCTATCCAATCTGCACTGTTGACTTTAGTCATCGTGACATGAAATCAACAGGACATATTCCCGACAAGAGTTTGGTGTACTTGACTGTAGATAGATAGATAGATAGATAGATAGATAGATAGATAGATTTTTCCCTAAATTTAGCTCCATCCATCTTCCCAAGAACTCTGACCAGATTTCCTGTCCCTGCTGAAGAAAATTAACCCTGAAGCATGATGCTGCCACCACCATGTTTCAAGGTAGGTATGGTGTATTCAGGGTGATGTGCATTGTTAGTTTTCCGCCACACATAGTTTTTTCCATTTAGGACAAGAGCACCTTCTTCCACATGTTTGCTGTGTCCACTACATAGCTTGTGGTAAGGTGCAAACGGGACTTCTTATGGCTTACTTCAAAAATGGCTTTCTTCTTGCCACTCTTCCATAAAGGCCAGATTTGTGGACAGATTCTCCTACCTGAGCTTTGGATCTCTGCAGCTCCTCCAGAGCGACCATGGGCCTCTTGGCTGCTTCTCTAATTAACGCTCTCCTTGCCTAGGCTGTCAGATTGGGCAGACGGTCATGTCTTGGTAGGTTTGCCGTTGTGCCATACTCCTTCCATTTTCAGAGGATGGATTGAACAGTGCTCCGTGAGATGTTCAGAACTTGTGATATTTTTTTATAACCTAATTCTGCTTTATACGTCTCCGCAACTTTATCCCTGACCTGTCTGGTGTGTACCTTAGTTTTTATGATGCTGTTTGATCACTGATGTTCTCTAACAAACCTATGAGGCCTTCACAGAACAGCTGTAGTTAAACTGAGAATAAATTACACACATGTGGACTCTATTTACTTATTAAGGGACTTCTGAATGCAATTGGTCACACTGGATTTTATTTAGAAATATCAGAGTACAGGGGGCTGAATACAAATACATGCCACACTTTTCAGATTTTTTCTTATTAAACATTTTGAAAACCATGTAGAATTTTCTTTTCACTTCGCACATACTTGCTCCTTTGTGTTGGTCTACTACATAAAATCCCAATAAAATACTTTTAAGTTTGTGGGTGTAACGTAAAAAATGTGCAAAAGTTTAAGGGGTATGAATACTTTTTCAAGGCACTGTATACAGAAGATTTAAGACTGGAAGAATAAATTAAAAAGAATGTACCTTGTTGTGTACAAAAGTTTATAGGAAAAGAGAGTATTATATACTTGTGTGGTTTTCCTATTTCCCAGATGTGGGACTCCTATATCATTGATGGCATTTCCTAGTGATAGGCCATCAATATCCTAGATGGGCCAACCCTTGTAAAGTTGTCCAATTCACCATCTACCCAATGAACTGAGGGCTTCCTAAGAGCAACAATGGAGCACGGGGGTGTCTTATCCACTAAGTGTTCTTCTATGGAAAGAAAGCAAACATATTGTTTGGTCCACCTAGTGGATTGGATCTCCACTAATCAGGATCTAACAGTCTATTTTTGGAAAACTTAGATTTTTGGTGGTGCCGTAGAAACCCATGACCATGACAGCAGATCATCTGGTGGTGGTCTTCATATCTACATATTGTCAAGTTAAATTGAGTTTAATTTTTTTCATGGTTGTTACCTATTACTTCAGTTTATACCATATTCATATTACATGGGCTTTCAGGGCACTAATATTGTGTCTGGGAACTAGGAGTGCTTTCTAGTCACTAAGAATTGTTGGCTCAGGACCTAAATTGCAGCCTTCACTATTGAAATTGTCCATTTGTGTTGCGTGGTTTGCTACCGTACAACAGATAAATGAGTCCATTCAGTAAATCCTAAACTGAGCATCCGTTTTAATGTCTCCTCATATTTTCCACTTCCTCAGTTCCATACAAATCGCATTTTAATGTTTCGGTTAATTACGTTTTCCAACCCGAGCTTAAAATTTCAGTCAAAAAACTGTGAAGCAGAGCAGTAAACTCCCAGATTCTATTACCAACATATGCTGAGATTATACACGCTACCCAACGTGTCCAATCCAAAAACCAAAGAGACGTTTTCTCCCCAGCGATAGATATTTATCACTGAACGCAATTCTGCATCTACTGTATCTGGCACGAACGTTCAGGGCTGATACATAAGCAAATGCCAAGGGACATGGAAGAATGAAAAATACTTTGCCACAGACAAGCATTTCCTACACTGTGCTTGCATTTTCTTTTACGTTGCTTAAGCCTGTAAATTGGGGTGACATTTAACAATAACTTGCTTACTGAGGCAGAGGTTGAATTAAAAAAAATTAAAGTAACTGAATAGAAAACTATTATTTTGGGAATTCTAATTCAGGATAGGTTCACATTGGAGGAGCCATTAGGAACAAAGGACACAACAGGAATCTAATGAACCCTGTTATAGTCAATGGAGTTAGCACCTTTTTTTTTTTAGTTTTTCAGTCCCTAAATAATCTGAAAATGTGAACCTAACCTAAATCTTTCCCCTACCCCCGAATGGATCAATTCGTTGTGGTCTACGAAAAGGCTGGGTCACCTCTACAACTTAGTTTAACTACATAGTTTATAAGGCTGAAAAAAGACATCTGTCCATCCAGTTCGGCCTCCTATCCTTCAAGTTGATCCATAGGAAGGCAAAAAAAAAACCCTGTGAGGTAGAAGCCAATTTTCCCCACTTTAGGGGAAAAAATTCCTTCCCGACTTCTAATCAGGCATCAGAATAACTCCCTGGATCAACGACCCATCTCTAGTAACTATAACCTGTAATATTATTACCCTCCAGAAATACATCCAGGCCCCTCTTGGACTCTTTTAGTGAACTTACCATCACCACCTCCTCAGGCAGAGAGTTCCATAGTATTACTAATCTTACTGTAAAGAATCCTCTTCTATGTTTGTGTACAAACCTTCTTTCCTCCAGACGCAGAGGATGTCCCCTCGTCACAGTCACAGTCCTCGGGATAAATAGATGATGGGAGAGATCTCTGTACTGACCCCTGATATATTTATACATAGTTATTAGATCTCCCCTCAGTCGTCTTTTTTCTAAAGTAAATAACTCTAATTGTGATAATCTTTCTGGGTACTGTAGTCCACCAATTCCAGTTATTACTTTAGTTGCCCTCCTCTGAACCCTCTCCAGCTCTGCTATGTCTGCCTTGTCCACAGGAGCCCAGAACTGTACACAGTACTCCATGTGTGGTCTGACTAGTGATGTGTAAAGTGGCAGGACTATGTTCTCATCACGGGCATCTATGCCTCCTTTGATGCACCCATTGTCTTATAGGCTTTTGCCTATGGTTTCTACAGCTTAGTTTGCTGTTGATAGTAATGGTGATTTTCCTATAGCTTCCTTCTTTTGACAATGTGGATGGGAGTAAGAAGATGTGGTATGACAATTCGCCATAACAGTGCCAACCTCGGTGTCGGCCACAGCACCCCCTTAAAAATGGCAACGGTCTTTGTTAATATTGTCCGTGAAGCCATGGCTATGAGGATCAAAATCAGTGTAGTGCAGTACATTGCAATGTAGGAGCAAGGTAATGAACTGACCGATGTATTAAGCAGTAGATACTGGTACTGTCAATTTGGTTTAAGGGCTGCAGGAGGGGTTGCACATGGCTACTGCCTACTTTATGATGATGTCTGATGAATGAAATAGTATTGCCAAGAGAGCTCATGATGCTCATTAAGCTAAATCTTGGAGAACCTAACCCAACGCCGTTCACTCAACCAATACAGTGACTAGGCAATGTGAAGCTAACTGAAGAGGCATTGCATAGTGGTCACCCCAGTTTAAAGAGGTTTTCTAAGATCAGTACAAATTTGGCCAAGATGGGGGGATGCCATAAGCTACTAGAATGCCCATTACCCATTTGATAAGTCAAGTGGGGTACCATTGCCCACTCCAGTGGTCATCATCCGTCATTGTTTACTGTACTGTAGCGATGTTGGGCCCATCTACCCACCCAGCAAAGACAGCTAATCATGTACCTCAGAGGTGAGTGGCACAAGACCACTGAGGCCAGTGATATAATTTAGAGTGATGGTACTATACACCAGTGATTGGCTGCAGCTGTCATGAGGGTAGAGGGGCGCGAGTCACTGCAGAACAGTAAATAAAGACCGCTGGCCTCAACTGAACCACTGGAGAGCAAGGGCTGGAGCGGTGAGTCGATTATCAGGTGAGAAAGTGGTATTTTATTATTTTATGGCATGTCACTCCCAATATTTGCTTAACTCAACCCCTTTGACCATTTATGGACCTGTTTTAGATGTCAACATTTAAAGTGAACCATGACACAAACACCTATAGATTACCTTGTCAAGAGGATAAGGTTTACAGGGACACAAGATATACTCGATGCAGAAAGCAGTCATGTTTACTCAAAACTATAAGGTTTTACAATTTACGCTATGGCAGACTCATAAATTCATTTTAATCATTATCCTTTTCAGGGGAAAGTAACTATTCTCTACAGTCCTAGACAAAAGAAAGGAAAGATGAAAAATGATGCATACAGTGCATTCAGAAAGTCTGACCCTTTCACTTTTTCACATTTTATGTTGATGCCTTGTACTAAAAGAAATTATACCTCCCCCCATCAATCTGCACCCAATACCCCATAATGAGAAAGTGAAAACACAATGTTCAAAATCTTTGTTAATTTCTTCAAAATAAAAAAACTAAAATCTTGCATTGACATAAGTAGTCAGACCCTTTACTCAAGACAGTTGGAGACCCTTTGGCAGTGATTACAGCCTCCAGTCTTCTTGGGTATGATGCCACAAGGTTTGCACATCTGGATTTGGAGATTTTCTGCCATTCTTCTCTGCAGATCCTATCAAGCTCTGTCAGGTTGGATAGGGACTGTCGGTGGACAGCCATTTTAAAGTCTCTGCAGAGATGTTTGGGCTTAAATCAGGTCTCTAGCTGGGCCACCCAAGAACACTTGCAGAGTTGTCCCGAAGCCACTCCTGTTTTGTCTTGGTTGCGTCAGTGTCTTGTTGGAAGGTGAACCTTTGGCCCAGTTTGAAGTGCAGAGCACCCTGGATCAGGTTTTCATTAAAAATATCTCTGTACTTTG
Organism: Rhinella marina; assembly: GCA_900303285.1. Lineage (NCBI taxonomy): Eukaryota > Metazoa > Chordata > Amphibia > Anura > Bufonidae > Rhinella > Rhinella marina. The sequence goes on along the minus strand of ONZH01002718.1, from coordinate 646,392 downwards.
TCCATTCCTCTTTCCCTCAACCACTACCAGTCTCCCTCTCACAGCCACTGAAAAATATCCACGCAGCATCATGCTGTCACCATCATGCTTCACTGTAGGGATAGTATTGGGCAGGTGTTGAGCAGTGCCTGGTTTCCTCTAGACATGATACTTAGAATTCAAGCCAAAAAGTTTAATTTTGGTTTCATCAGATCAAATAATCTTGTATCTCAGTCTAAAAGTCATTTAGGTGCTTTTTTGCAAACTCCAGATGGGCTTTCAAGTGTCTTGTACTGAGGAGACATCTTTCTAGCCACTTTACCATAAAATCTAGACTTTCTGGTTTCTCCCATCTACACATAGGATCTTTGGAGCTTTTCCAGGGTGACCATTAGTTTCTTGGTCAACTCTCTTACCAAGGCCCTTCACCCCATTTACTTACTTTGGTAGGAAAGCGAGCTCAAGGAACAGTCTTGTTTTCACCAGACCTCTTCCTTTCAAAAATGATGGTTCTTGGTCACTGTGCTTTTGGGAACGTTCAGTGCAGCAGACATTTTTTGTACCTTTCTTCAGATCTGTATCTCCACTCAATCCTGTCTCTGAGCTCTATAGGCAATTCTTTGCTCCTCATGACTTGGTTTTTACTCTGATATGCATGGTCAGCTGTGAGACCTCATACAGACAGGACTGTTTGTTCAAATCATGTCCAATCAACTCAATTTACCACAGGTGACTTCAATCAAGGTGTAGAAACATCTCAAAGATTATCAAGAGAAATGGGAGGCCCTGGAGCGAAATGTGTCAAGTGTCATAGCAAAAGTGTCAGAACACTTTTTCCTATGTGAAATTTTAGTTTTTCCTTTTTAAGAAATTTTAAAACATTTCTAAAATTCTGTTTTCACTTTCTAATTAAGGGGTGTACTGTATGTGAAAAATGTTGACGAAGACTTTCCGAATCCACTATATATTATATACTAAGACTCTCAAGGTGATCTATGAACTTCAACTGGTAATTAATGATAAAAATGCTGGTATGTATCAATCTTTGTGATTAATACTAGTTAGTATATTGGATATGCAAACATATAGTATAACAAAGAACAAACCTCACCCTCAACTCAAAATAAAAATTACAAATATTTATTTCTTATACACACTTATATAGCGCTACTATATTCCGCAGTGCTGTACAGAAATTAGCATCCAAATTAGTTGGTAGCACAAGGTACATATATAATATAAAATATGTACTACATCCCTATAAGTTGTAGATAAATAGTGATTAAACCGTATCTGATCCCTGGATTGGATAATATTTGAGAGGATTGGAAAATATTAATTTTATGTACCGTTTATTATTTTATTTGTATAGATTTTGACTACATTGGATTCTATTTAAATGTATTTATGCCCAATGTATAGGGATATACAATAAAATAATGAATGAGACGGACCTGCTGGCTCCTCCCCTTCCCCGAACCCATTTTTTTAGACCTGGTGCATGTGGGGAAGAAGTTGCAGATTCAGCCACACAGTAGCACGTGAAAAAATCTGCGCCAGATAATCGCCACAAAAGTGGTGTATATCTGGTCATAAATGTCCCCCATTATTCTCCCCATGTTTTATATTCCATGTGCAACCTGTGCTAGCAATTAGTATCAAAAGAGGCCTAAATTGGCTAGTGACATTTTTATCTATTCTTTTTCTATTTTAATTTGAATCGAAGGTGATGTTTGACTTTTGTTATATACGTCTACATATCCAATATACTAAATAATATTAATAATGAAGATTGACACCTATAAGTAATGTTTATTGTTTAACTACTGTATGAAATTCATAGATTACCCCGAGAGCCTGATTATACAATATATTTTATGAGCACTCCAACACTTCAGTGATTTTCTAGTCATAGGAGGACAAGTCGATTTTATTTTCAGAGGGAAATGCTCTAATATCATCACTTCAGGCCATACGCTGTGTGGAAAACAGCCTGCCAGGCAATTAATTATTATAGAAAGCCTAAATTTTCATGTCCTGTAAACAGCCAATGGTTTCCTGTATTTGCTGACGCGCCCGGGCTAATCAAGTGTCAGCAATGGAGAGTAATGTGTCATTTGTCTGATAAATGTCTCCCTGTGATTGCCTATCTTATTAGAGCAACTCAGTGAGTGTAAGTGCATTAGGTAAATGACGCCTTCCTTCCTGTGGTACCACGGGCACAGAGCAAACAAGAAGCGCTCACTGCTACGCATGGTCACTCGTGGTTACTGTGTGGACCTATATGTAAAGGAGGCAACCGCATCTGGTGGTATCCATTGGTATCTAAAAAATAAAGAGAAAACAGGCAAATTAGCATTTTCAACTCCATTATTGCTGCAGTTCACACTCAGATTGCACAGTGCTGCTGTCTGAGTGAGCTGTTCAAAAGGACATCCCTGTGTCGTCCAGGCCCTGCGCCAGACGGAGGACAGGGAGTCTGAAAGCCGGACTGTCTAGCCTAAAACCGGACCTATGGCCACCCTAGGGACAGGCTGCTGTAGAGGTCACAGTTAAAGGGGAGGGCGCTGTGGATGTTACTGTTAAGGAGGCAGGCTACTGTGGAGGTTACTGTTAAAGGGGTAAGCACTGTGGAGGTCACTGTTAAGGGAGGAGGGGACTGTGAAGGCCACTATTAAAGGGGCTGCAGGGTTCTGTGAGGTCACTGTTAAGGCAGCAGGGTACTGTGACGTCACTGTTAAGGGAGCGGGGTACTGTGAGGTCACTGGTAAAGGGGAAGTTGCTGTGGAGGTCTCTGTCCAGGGGGCCAGGAATGGTGGAGGTCAGTTAAGGGGACTGTAACCCATGGTCAGTGTTAAGGGTTGTGTGCTGTAGAGGTCACTGCTAAGGGGGCAGGCCCCTTTGGGGGTCACTGTCAAGGGGATGAGGTGCTGTGGAAATCACTGTTAAAGGGGCAGGCTGCTGTGAAGGTCAAAGTTAAGGGGGTGGGTTGCTGTGGAGGTCCTATTTTAAGGAGACGGTGCACTGTAGGGGGGGTCAGTGTTAAGGGGTGGGGTGCTGTGGAGGTCACTGTTAAGGTGGCGACGTGCTGTAGAGGTCACTCTCGATATGTTTTAACAACACACACAAACATTAAATGAAATAGATGAAATATTACCGGGCGATAATTATTATTATTATTATTAGGGGTGAGCAAATTGAGCTTTGGATGCAAGATCCGAAGCCAATTCATTCAAAAACTTTGCCTTAATGCTGTACGAAGACCTGTCCGAAGTCACGTAAGACTTTGATTTTATGACTTTAAAAACAGCCAGAAGTTATTCATCGAAGTCTCACACGACAAAGCACATACATTTTAATGCTGTACAGAGACAGGGCTTGATACAGTATTAAAACAAAGTTATTGAACCGATCAACTTCGGATCTACATATGCATATGAAGAGTCGCAGGCCTCCTAAATTTTGCTCTGTCCATGAGCCACAAACTAACACCTATGTTCTGCGAATTGCAGAACGCACTCGGGCCGGTATCCATTCATTTCTATGGGGCTGCCGAAAATAGCCGAGCACGTGGTGGCCATGTATGCGCGGTGCGCCCTCCATTCATTTCTATGGGAGCAGCGGGGAGCTGTGCCTGGTGGTGGCCGGACTCTGGGAAACTAGGGGTGCTCCAGGAACAGCGCTCCCCGCTCCATTCTCGATATAGGTGCGGGTCCCTGTGGTGGGACCCACACCTATCAGACAATGGGGGCATATCTTAGCGGTATGCCCCCATTGTCTGGGATGGGAATACCCCTTTAAGGCTACATTCACACGACTATAGTGTTTTGCAGATCAAAAAAATACGGATACCGGCCCGAGTGCGTTCTGCAATCCGCAGACCACACATGGCCATCGCCATCATAGAAAATGCCTATTCTGGTCCGCAATTGCTGACAAGAATAGGACATGCTCTATATTTTTTGCGGCGCCGTGGAACGGAACTACGGATGCGGACAGCACACGGTGTGCCGTCCGCATCTTGTGCGGCCCCAATGAAATGAATGGGTCCAATTTTGCAGAACGGATGCGGACTCTTATGGTATAGATTTCTAGTGTAAATTGTGATCAATATATCAAGCGATGGAAAACCTCTTCCGCTAAGCATAGCCTACTTTTAGTGCAGTAAAAAAATCTCTAAAACATGTAAATTTTTGCGCAAATTGCTTCCTGTGCAACAAATTGCTATTTTGTAAGGCTACTTTCACACTAGCGGCAGGCCTGATCCGGCAGGTGAAGGGTGCTGCCGGATCAGGCCTGCCGCAGTGACATGTGTGGAGTCGGAACCGCGCTCCGGCCCCACACATGTCACACAGTACATACATACACACAGACACACACACATATACACAGACAAATACACATACATACTTACATGCTCCCGGCAGGTCTTCAGAGCGTCGGAGGAACAGGACGGCTCGCACAGGTGACGATTCCCCAGAGCGCCCTCTGCTGGGCGCCTGGTGGAATCGTCACCTGTGCGCGCCGTCCTGTCCCTCCGACGCTCTGAAGACCTGCCGGGAGCATGTAAGTATGTATGTGTATATGTCTGTGTGTGTTTATGTTTATGTGTATGTCTATGTCTGTGTGTGTGTATGTGTAGCCGGATCCGTCATGAACTCCATTGAAAGTCTATGGAGGGCGGATCCGGTTACCATTGTGGTCACACCAGACGGATCCACCCCCATTGACTTGCATTGGGGGTCATTCCGGATCCGTCTTGTTGCGGATGCCTGGACCGGAGAGCAAACCGCAGCATGCTGCGGTTTGTTCTCCGGTCTGAAGACGGAACGGAATGCTTTCAGGAGCATTCTGTTGTCTTCAGTTCAGTTTTGTCCCCATTGACAATGAATGGGGACAAAACTGAAGCGTTTTATTCCGGTATTGAGCCCCTATGACGGAACTCAATACCGGAATTTTAAAACGCTAGTGTGAAAGTAGCCTAAGACAGTTTATAAATTCCCCCTATAATTTCAAAATCTGTAACAGGGCCCCACCTACCAACACTGGCCTATTTGTATATGGTGGGGCGGCTCTTTGGTCCTCCTCAGACATCAGGGCCCCTTAGAGCTGTGATCATGGAGGAGGGTGATAAAAGAGACACTTCCAGGTAATAACCTGAGAACACATTTTCGGGACATCCGTGCAGCTAGATAATTAACCAGTGCAGATGCAGGGCTCGTGTTCTGTCCGGCTCTGCCGAGCAGGTGGTCTTCGGCTGACAGGCGCTCGCTATTTACCTGCTTTTCAGGGGAAAAAAAACTATCTTTAATCTAATGAGCCTTGAAATTAAGCACAAACAAATCCAGTGTCTAAACAGAGACAGAGGTCGTGGGTGACAGACCGACAAACAGAAGAGATAACAGGCGGCAAAAGCGGACATTACATTGTGAAACGTGGACTGGAAGCATTAGACGGTTAAAGAGGAAGTTCCTAAAAAAGAATAATAGACCCCCCCTCCTCTGTAATATCTGCCTGTAAAGGCAGATATTATGTTGACTGGCTTTATTACAACTCGTCAAATTCAGCTCTGCTATATCTGTGTACGGTACATTCAAAGTTACTTTATGTGGCGAGCTGTTCCCATCAGTAACCACCTTTTTCCACCGCAGTTTACTACGCAGCTAACCAGGGGCGGACACCAGCAGAAGAGGACCCCGGTGTAAGCAAAGTACATTGGTCTCTGATCGCTCATCCCCATTTCCACCGGATTCATTAGCTTAGATACACGATAAGGATCCATGCACACGAACGTATCCGTTTTGCAGTCCGCAAATCACAGATCTGCAAAATACGGATGTGGTCCGTGTGCCGTCCACATTTTATTTGCAGACCCATTGGGTGTGTGGTCTGCATTTTGCGGATGATCCACGTGCATTGTTATGTCCGTTAAGCAAACTGATAGAACATGTCCTATACTTGTTAAATAAAATGCGTGCCGACCCATTGAACTCAATGGTTCTACAGAGAATGCGGATGCAACACGGACCGCATCTGTATTTTGCGGATCCGCGATCCAGCAAAATGGACGGTCGTGTGCATTGGAGCTAAAAAAAAAGCTGTTTTAATGGGGCAGTGGCTCACCTTTCTCTGATGGGTCCCTATGCAGCTGCACATATGATATGTCTGGCAATGTGCCCCCTCTGCTCCATAGAATTACTGGGCTGTGATGCTCTGCTGAGTGATGCACCCCTTTATCTCCAGTATGTTTCATTCGAGTTTATTCTGGATAGGGGGACAAGGGTCACCTCACACCTTTCTAGTGAAGCTTGGATAAATGAATGTGAGTTGAAGGGTTAAAAAACGGCGCGCAGAGGATATCACCCAGCTACTAAGTCTGGACATAAACATTAGACAGCAGTTGACCAAAGGAGGTACGACAGCTGTCTCTCCCAAACCCCCACATACATGCATACTCAGCCAGGACTAGATAGGGGAGGGGAGTAAACCACTGTTAGTCTCCCACTGTTAGAACAAAAGGATTAGGCATGTTGTAATCCAACAGCCCCATCCTTCTCTCCTCTGACATCTTCCGCCCCCACATACATTAGATGGTCGGCTGTTATCGCATGGAATTGTCCTGTTTTTGTCCCTAAACCTTGGATGGGATCCTAAAGAGAGGAGATCAAATTGCCTGAAACGCGCTGTGTGTGCCCAGGATTACCTGATTCCGCTTATATTACAATGGGCGATATTGTGAGATAAATAGACATCGCCTTCACTCAAGGAACTTTCCTTTTGATTTGTGCTTGTTACGTTGTTTAGACAGATGGATTTTGGGCTGTTAAATTTCCACTTAAGCTTAATACATTGTATCAGTCTGACACCTAATAATGTTGATATATCATTTCTGTAGAATCTCTAATTAGATTTTGGCAGGATGATCCAAGTCAAGGAATATCCCCCTTATCTCCCTCATTGAAATGATGTTTTATCAGGCCACCTTTGGTAATGGAGCCTCTTTTAATTAAGCCGCTCTCTTCAAAAGGATATTAAACTTAATGCCCTTTCATTGCCCTGCTGCCCTTGCTGCGAGGGCCTCCTCCTTCCCAGTGTTGTGAGATGGATTTATTAGCTCTCCCTAGGGTACGGGACAAGTCAGCGCCGAGCCTTACATAGATATAATACTGCAGCTGAGTGATGGGACCCTACTATTCTGTAACATGGTGAGAAAGTGAGCATGCAGATACATGATAGACAGATAGAAGGATAGATAGATAGATAGATAGATAGATAGATAGATAGATAGATAGATAGATAATAGATAGATAATAGATAGATAGATAGATAGATAGAAGGATAGATAGATAGATAGATAGATAGATAATAGATAGATAATAGATAGATAGATAGATAGATAATAAATAGATAGATAGATAGATAGATAGATAGATAGATAGATAATAGATAGATAGATAGATAGATAGATAATAGATAGAAGGATAGATAGATAGATAGATAATAGATAGATAGAAGGATAGATAGATAGATAGATAGATAGATAGATAGATAATAGATAGATATGATAGATAGATAGATAGAAGGATAGAAGGATAGATAGATAGATAGATAGATGATAGATATAAAGCAAAAATCTTGCAGCACTGCATCCAATTTAAACAAAAAAGGGTGCACGCCCAAAGGGACTAGATAGATCATCTATGTGTAATCTAGTACAGACATGCGGATGGACAGAGCTACTGCAGCTGCAGGAGAGTGATAAAATCCCCACCAACCCTTCCTTATTGCCCTGTTGGGTACACCGCGCTCCTGTCATAGGCAGCTTATCGGCTGTATTTTTTATGAACCGTCTTATGTCAAATACTCCATGGGTGACCTGGAGATAAGTGGTAATCTTCAGACTCGGAGCGGTGAATGTTTAGCCAGGTAAAGGCTCTCGCCGGTTGTTAAATTAACTTTGAGTGCGGTTCAGGTAAACACTTGTGCACTTCAGAGTTCACTGATATAGTGTTCAGTCACTTCTACCACCATCTGCGTGTCCCAGAGCCCGGCTGTACCAGTATATTGTGTGTATTTCTCTGGCCGGTATACACAAGGTACATTACCTGCCGTCACTTCATCACTTTTTTCAATGTAAAGATAAGATTGGCCTCCATTTTTACTTTCATTAAAGAGACTTTACAACTGTTGACCTATCCTCAGAGAGAAGATCGCAGTGGTACTGTGAGCACCGGTGCCTTCTAAAACATCTAATCGGAGGGGGTCCCAGGTGTCGGACCCCCACAGATCAGATACTGTGATGACCTATCTGGAGGATAGGTCATCAGTTGTAAAGTCTTAAAAAGCCCTTTAAACTCCTTAAAGTCCACCAGGCATGAGACAAGTACCCATAAAGCAGGGATGCGCAACCTGCGGCTCTCCAGCTATTGCAAAACTACAATTCCCAGCATGCCCAGACTGCCTACAGCTATCAGCTTCCAGCAGGGCACGGTGGGAATTGTAGTTTTACAACAGCTGGAGAGCTGTAGATTGGCCATCCCTGCCATAAAGGGTTATCTAAGCAGTATTCTGGTTAGAACCAGTTATCCCCTATCCATTGGATCCCAATCGATGACGAGAATGAGGGTCCTGTACCTTTTCTCTTAAAGGGGTTTTCCACCATTTATTAAGTGACAATGGGATCAGCAGTTCAGCAATAGCTCCGGAACCCAGAAGCAGACAAGCCTGGATCAGCTTAATAAAAATGGCAGATCAATCATGTATAGTGTCGCTCCACCCTTGTAGCCGAGTAAAGCACTCCACTATACACATTCAATAACTCTTGGCTGAATGATCATTCAGGTAATAGCTATCTCTCCCACCTCCCCCTTACACATACCATATTTTTTGCCATTTAAGACATACTTTTTCCCTGGGAGGAGGAGCTTGCTGCACTCACCACTCCCTACTCTTCTTCCGAGCCCTGCGCTGCATTGTTCTGACTGTGTACAGCATCAGGACATAGTGGACGTAGGTGTGCACTATATATATAAAGTTGCGGCACACCGGAAGTTCATGCTATTAAGGTGATTTATTCACACATTCAAATAAGAAAAGTCCATGATCCAGTTACAAAAATTTATAAGTTATAATAATTAGATTGCCACTCTTTTAGATGCTATATGACCGGATGTCATTCCCGCTGGACCTTCTTCAGCAGTATAAAGATCTGTGGTCTGGGGATGCTGTGGCATGGAGGCTGGATTCAGCCATCATATAGGACATGACAATCTCTTTCTAAGGCTACATTCACAAGGCCGTTGTTTTCCCGGCATCCGAGCCGCATATTTTGCGCCTCAGATGGGGACCCATTCATTTCTATGGGGCTGCAAAAGATGCCGACAACACACTGTGTGCTGGCATCCATTGCTCCATGCTGCAGCCCTGCAAAAAGAACAGAACATTTCCTATTCTTGTCCACAATTGCGGACAAGAATAGGCATTTTCTATGATAGCCGCGGTATGTGCGGTCACCTAAATGCGGAACGCACATGGGTCGGTGAACGTAGCCTGACAAAGCTAGAACCAGCCCTGTACCTCACATGGGTCCAGAGATCTCCACATTCATTACTCTGCTAGATTTATATCAAGCTGACAGCTCAAGGGGAGTGTCTTTTCTTCTGTAGCTAAGGGGGCGTGTCCATGCTCTACCTGTCACAGCTCAGGAGGCAGTTGAAGGATGGAACTGAGCATGTGCGTCCATCTCAGTGAGAAGGTCAAAGAAATTAAGTGGCACTATTCAGATACATTTTATTGAATAACTCAGTAGCTATGCAAATTTTTCTTTTAATTACATGCAATTACAAAAGTATTACAAAGAATTACAAAAGTATATTCAGATTCGCTTCGGAAGATTCTTCTTAAATCTTTGTACGCTAACGCTACGTACGCATAATATAATTTGTATGATAATGCTATGCATCTGATAATTTGTACGCTAATGTGTAGGTATTCACTTAAAGAAGAACTCCAGACAAAAATTTTATTCCATGTCCTGCTAGAAATGTACATGATATAATCTGTAGTGAATGTCATTTTCTTACCAGTGTCTGAATTTTTGACTTAAATCATTCTGAAGTTTCTTATCTGTGTCATGTGACCAGCAATTAGACCCACCAACTCACACATAGACTTATGTGTGGACAGGAAGTCTAATTCTCTATGTATTCCTATGAGACTGAAAGTGAGGCTCCCATAGGAATGAATAGAGCAGTTACTGTCTTTCTGTTCTGGGTCAGTTGGAGGTCAGGGAGTTGGTCACATGACCCAGCTACAATAAAAAGAGAGGTTTTTACTCACAGAAACAGTCACTGATAAGAAAATGACAATCACTACAGATTATATCATGCAAATTTCTAACAGGTCAGAGAATAAAAATTTTTGCGGGAGTTCTTCTTTAAGTAGAGTACTTTTACTGTATGTTCGTTATTTGTGTGGGCCTAGACAATAATAAACTAAAGCTTCGTACGCACTTTGTACACTCATGCATACGTATTCGCGGGAATGTTTGCAGAACACTAATATTTTTTAACGCAACTTGAACCGAATCGAACCTTATCCGAGGCGAATCTTTTTAAAAACTCTGCAGATATTCGCCGAAGCGAATCTTGGAAGATTCGCTCATCTCTATTCAGATCCAGGTGCTGGTTTGAAAGCTGAAGAATATTTTTCGTGGGACAACCTCTTTAAGTTCAACTTTCAGCAACTGAACGGTTGCCATGGGAAACACCAATCCATTTGTACTACTTTCTCTATATAATCGGCAGACTATTTCGAGACAGAACATTTCAATCTCAGTCCTGATTTAGAAGGAAGGGTCTGCCTGGTGAAACTCTGCCTACCCATACAAGAAACAGAAGCAAATAAGCCGGGGAAAAAGAAATAATAAAAAATTAATTAGACACCGCAGAAAGTGAGCGTCAGGCATACGATCCAATACTGCGAAATGACCTCCCTGAGAAATATGCCATCTAGTAAAAGTCCTAATGATTTATCGCCCCTTCACTTGGCTTCTTAAGCTATCTAATTGTACGTTTTCTTTTAAAAAAAAAGATAGCCCGTTTAGCGAAAGATTAGTGCATTAAACCGGTGGATTATTTTTTTTTACGTTAATGAAGTGCTATGAATTTTGCATGAGGCTTAGCACACAGTGTCAGGAATTATCTCGGCTCCAGCCACAGGAATAATAATACGTATGTTAATACAAAACACATAGTATGTTTTATTTAAACCATGCCATAAACATTTTTGCCCTGGAGGAAGATTTTAAGTAGGTTGCTCCAAAGTATCACTGGCTTGTTAATGGCTGTAACAGATTCTTTCCAGGGGGAAAAAAAATCTCAGGTTGAAGACATCATATTAAATCGTGCAATTCACAATGCTGTAATTAAGGGGCAGCCGGCAGATGTGGTATGAAGCCATTTTTATACGGGGCAATAGCAAAGTTGCGGAGGGGGGGGGTAGAGAAATCTGGTTTCTATGAGAATAAATTGATGGAATTATTCCCACAGTACATTGTGCTTCTATTATTACTACCATCAGTTAAAATGTAGACAGAAAGCTGGAGAGAATTTCACCCACATTGGTCCTGGGTAGAGATGTGAGAATCCATTCGTAAGTTCTGAAACTGCGACGGGGTATCCCTGAAAATGAGGACACGCCCCCCTGCCGCTTGGTTAACAGGGCAAGACAATGCAGCCAATCCTGACAATCACGGGCCTGCGCTGCTGCTCTTAATTGCAGAGGCTAACGTACCTGATTTAATGTAAGCTTGGGATATTGAAAGTTAATTTATTGTTTATTAGGTCTTTGTCTACTGCTACTAGGATGATTTTAGTATTCCTCATTAGTAGATATTAGAGATGAGCGAACATGCTCGTTACGAGCACTGTATCGCTCGCCTCCCGTGCGAAATGCCTGCAGGCATTGCGGATCCGTCCTCCGCTGCATGTAAGTCAATGGGGACGGATCCGCACTCATACCTCACCCGACTGAAAGTCAGTGGGGACGGATCCGTTTGGTATGAGTGTCATACCATACTATCCGTCCCCATTGACTTACATGCAGCTGAGGACGGATCCGCAATGCCTGCGGGCATTTGTTCGCACGGGAGCCGAGCGATACAGTGCTCGTAACGAGCACGTTCGCTCATCTCTAGTAGGTATATTATACCAATTTCGTAAGAAGTTAATAGGAATGATTTAAAAGGGGCCGACCACTGCTTTACTAGTGATAGGCCTAATCTTAGGATAGGCCACCAATATCTTGTTTTGGTCCAACAATCCACACCCCGCCGGTCAGCTGTTGCTAAGTAGCACTGGCGCTAGAAGTCAGAGCTGAAGCTACACGGCTCCACCCATTGTGGAGTGGACAGTGATTGTAACTGCGGAGGTGCTATACAGATACATTTTACTGAATAGCTCATTGGCTATACTAAATTTTTAATTACCATATTTTTTGCCCCATAAGACGCACTCTTTCCCCCCTCCAAAGTGGAGGAAAATGACCTTGCATCTTATGAGGCGAATACTAATAAGCACTTCCATTATGGAAGCACTCATTAGTGCCGGAGGACCAGGAAGCAGTGAATACAGCCCCCCCCCACGGGCTCTGTTCTGGTGTCTGCCATCACCTGTGCTGTCACTGTGCACAGCGTAAGGGCGCTCTGTGACATCACACTGTGCAGGTTGGATCACAGCACAGCCACGGCAGGAAGAAGAATAAGGAGAGCGCTGGAGGTGAGGAGCGGCAACTCTGGAATGGGGTCTGCTGTGAGGGTGGGGGCTGATCTGAGGCATGAGGGTCTTATCTGAGGTCTGAATGGGGCCTGATTGAGGGTCTTATTAACATTGGGGGTCTGATCTGAGGTCTGATTGAGGGTCTTACGAACATTGGAGTTCTGATCTGAGGGCTGATTGAGGGTCTTATTAACATTGGGGATCTGATCTGAGGTCTGATTGAGGGTCTTATGAACATTGGAGGACTGATCTGAGGGCTGATTGAGGGTCTTATTAACATTGGAGGACTGATCTGAGGGCTGATTGAGGGTCTTATGAACATTGGAGGACTGATCTGAGGGCTGATTGAGGGTCTTATTAACATTGGAGGACTGATCTGAGGGCTGATTGAGGGTCTTATTAACATTGGAGGACTGATCTGAGGGCTGATTGAGGGTCTTATTAAAATTGGGGGTCTGATATTTCTTTCTTATTGTCCTCCTCTAAAACCTAGGTGCGTCTTATAGGGTGGAAAATGTGCTACATGCAATTACAAAAGCATTCAGATCCAGGTGCTGGTTTGAAAAATGTAGAATATGTTTCGTGACACCACCCCTTTAAGTGGACATTTGAGAATCTAAAATTTCAATATTTTCATAGGAATATATGGCAAATCTATCTTTTGGTCTGATTTATTGGATGTCAAAGTAAAGGAACTTTACTTGTAAAACACTTTTATTTTTTTTTCTGTAGACATGATTATTCATGCATGGGAGATGTTCCTTGGCTCTTCACTAAAAGGTTTACCATATATGTACAATTTAATAATATATATATTACACACATTTAACTTGATGACTGGTCACTGGCTGCAGAGTTATGCTCCCATCAGCTAAATGAGCTCCTTCTGGTCTACAGGGAGGACGTTCTACCTTTCACTAGATGTTTCAAAAAGCGTAAAAAATATTTGAATAATGAAGAAATCTTGGGTTACTGGAAGTGTCAGGTACATCCCACCTTAATTCTCAGTGTCACCTGTCATTGCTAAGGAATCAATGAGCCCACTTAGAGTCCCTGTAAAAGAACCTAACACATGCCCCTACCATCTGCTTTTGGATAACGCACATTCTGAGACCCTGACATAAGGTGTTAAACTGCCCCCGTGACACTGAGACATTTTGTATGTCATTAAACTAAAAAAGTAAATAAATACCAGAAATAAATAAAATAAAAAAATAAATAAAAATGTTTTCACATAAAGGAAATGGAAGAATCCCAAACAGTCTAATGTAGAGATGAGCGAATTGCTAAAAAAAAATGGAATTGTAGAGAAGAAATGGAGGGAGAGAGAGACTCTTTTCCTAGTTTCCTAGGCAGTTCGGACAAATTGGAGCCAAATCGAATTTTAAGAAATTCGCTCATGTCTAGTCCAAGGTAAACAATAAATATCTTATATAAATGAATACATGTCCTATGCAGAGCTCCACCATAAGTTCTAGAATTTATTTAATTAATTAGGGCCTAGACCCCAATCTTATCCTTTAAAATATGGAATGGTAGAATTGTTAACCAGGAAGCATAGGGTTAATTTCACCCGAGGAAGTTCTCTGACTGCCCATGCCTGTGAGCCAAAAATTGGACGTCAGCCAGAGTTTACAGTTGTATCTTCCCTAGACTGAATAGTTGTAATTGCAACAGGCTGAACTTTTTTATAGGTGAAAAAAGAAAGAGTCTAAAGAGTATTTAACCATTTTCTGACCCTACATTCAGTTTTGAAATGAATGCATAATGAATTTAACTGCCAGAGTATCCCACCTTTCTCCTCATGGCAGATGTTGGTAGGAAAAAAGGGTGAGGCATGTTGAATTTCTACATACCCTATCTTTTGTTCTCATGGGAGATAAGAAGTGTTTGGCATCAGCTCATACCCCTCCACTCATTGAAAATACATGCACACAGTTATTTAAAGTGTTAAAGTCCAGGAGGCGGTCCTATCAGTGATTGACAGCTCTCTCTGTATACACAATCATGGAGGGAAGGTTGTCAATCACTGATAGGACCGCCTCCTGGACTTCAAAGACCAGAATGAGCAGGAATTTAAATGTATAAATTATAAGTTTTACTGAATATTTTCCCATACAATTATATATCAATCTGCTCAGCTCCTCCTGCTCTATAACCTGCTGACTATAGCTTACATTGCATTTTCATCGTGAACGGAACCTTTTATGTCTCCGGACAACCTCGTTAAATTCATTAAAAATAGCCCGAATGTCTAAACATTAATCTCAGCCTAATATCTACAGCAAAAAACAATGAAAGATACAAAGCGAGGACAGAGCAATAAAAAGAACAACTCATTTCTATGAAGAAGAATTTATAATCCAATTTTAGATTTTGAATTATGCGGTATTATACAGTTCCATCCTAAAGATTTTCACTGCTTCCTTGACAGAGATTTGCATTTTTATAGGAAACTAAGAAAAAGTGAAGAATCCACCAGCAAAGAGAATGGAAAAAAAAACATAGTCTACAAAACTGCTCCATTTTTCTACACCCACAGTCCATATCGTCCTTGACAACTGACAGTACCGGTAAAGGGCTAAATAAACCAGACTATTTAAAGTGGAATAAATTATAGCCTTGTCACAAGATGTGGGATAATAGTAGAGAACATTATCTAGTTTGACAATACGGAGCTGCAGATTTGGAAAGAGGGGATTTGCAGCACCTTGTAAGACAACCAACTGAACTTAATACTACTATTTTGTCATCTTGTACTAGAATATTGTGTGTAGTATGGTGTACACAATTATATACAGCCGAGTCTCTTACAACCAAGTCTCTCCAAATATATAAAAACTTCCATCAAAGGCCAAGAATTATTAATACTAAAAGTGGACCTAGCACTACTATTTATTTGCCATGTATTACTTGTGTTACGAAGTGGACGTGGATCTGTTGTGCCACTGATCTTCACCCTTTAACCCTATATATAGGGATCTGGACTCCACTGCAGAGGAACCACCAGGCCACTACCTCTTGGAGTAGTCTTTGTTCAGTGTCAAGAGACACTGATGTGGAGCACTGAGGATCAGGCAACACAGTAGTAAGAAACAAGCCAAGGTCAGGACAGGTAGCTTACGAGCAATCTAGTAAACTTTACAAAGGTCAGGGCAGGCCAACAAAGGGTCAAAACAAGGAACAAGTAGAAGTCAGGCCAGACAGCAAAAGGTCAAATCTAAAAGCAGTCAGAGATCAGTACACAGGCAGGGAAACAAGACAATGGCGTCCCTTTGCAAGAAACCAGCTAACTAGAACCTATTGGCCAGACACCTACCCCAGTGGGAGGATGCCTTATATACCCTATGGAAGACTGCCATGGTTGGAAGTAACAGGTTTGTGCATGCTGGCCTTTAATGAGACTGAGACAAGTGCATGCCCTTGAAACACCTGGAGAGGCTATTGTCAGGAAGTATAGGCTGCACAGGCCTGGCAGAACCCCAGGCACAGTGTTCTGATGGCCATGCCCAGTGAGAAGTAAGAGGAGGACACCGATGGGATGGACTTACAGAGAAGCATCAAGAGGTGAGTAAGCAATCCAGCAGCAGTTCCCACTGAGAGCAGAGGAGCTCCGACGGGCACTACCAACATAACATTTTTCTTTATTTCACACAGATATGATATGGCCACATCTTAGTGTCCATATGATAGATGTTTGACCTAGTGCGCAAAGCTGCATTGCAGTTCTGTTTAGGGAACCCGAAGACTTATGTGGGGTCTTAGTGTACCTTTGCATGCCTCCACTTCTATCCATCCATAGCATGCAGAGATATGTTTCTGGTTTTGTACATACTGTATCTGGAAAAAATCATGGCATGTACACTGGATGCCACATGGACGGAGGAGCATAGCTTCCAGAGAAGAACATGTCTACACGAATGGCACCCATGATAGCATGGTATGGTGGCCAACACATTCATGAACCCTAAAGACCTGACAGGACCCTTGATGGAACTGATAAATCAGTTTTATATCATCCTAGAACCCTTTGGTGATTAGTAGACAACAGGGCTGTGAGGAGGGGTAGATGGAGGAGGTGGTCTTTACTGGGTGAAGAGGAGGGCGCAATTTATGGATTTAAAAAAAACAAAATGGGGACTGTTATAAATAAAAACTTAAAGGGGCTGTCCATAACTCTGATATTGATGACCTATCTTTAGGATACGACATCAATATCAGATTGGTGGTGGTCCGATCAGGGGCGGATTGGGAATGGCCCTAAAGTGGCCCTGCACAAAATACTAAAATACTACCCGTTTTGTAGTTGGGTCCAAATTGATGGAAGGCAGAGCCAGCAATACCATATTGTGGCACATTATACCACCCCAACAGAACCAAATACCACAATCCATCACAAAATACTGCCAGCAACACAAAATACATCCCCAAAAACTTCCAGCCGGCCATAAGGAGGGTCCAGGCAGCCCCCTGGGCATCGTCCCACTGGGAAATTTCCCTGTAAGGTTTATGGCCAATCCGCCCCTGGGTCCGATTCCTTGCATTCCCACTTATCAGCTGCAGACTCTTCATGGTATACCAAGCATAGTGCTTGGTGTTGCAGCTACTGCAAGTCTCCTTCCCTTGAATGGGACTGAGCTACAGAAAGGTCACAGATGGACATGGCGTCAAGACCTAGAAAGAGGCCGCAGAACTAACCTGAGCATCCATTCCTATAGCTGATCGATGGAGGTGCCAGAAGTGAGACCCCCATCGATCAGACGTTGATGACCTAGATAGGTAATCAATATTGAGTCCCAGAAACCCTCTCTAAAGGATTCCTACGAAATGGAACAGGGCAGAGCACATTCGAATGGATGTTTGCCCATTCAATAGCAATCATGCTGAACTTCAGAGCCTGAGGGGGAAGACATAACTCACCCCTGTCCTAAGGGGTTCAAGTGTTCTGTCTGTATGTAGTACAGATGTTTATACTGCATGTGTTTGGTCCATGTGAACCTGGCCTGACCTAGATATAACAATAAAATATGAATGATATATTAGGAGCTACAACCCATGGACAAATGTTTAGCTGTTTTACAGACCAGAATATAGAACCGTTATACTACATACTGATAAAGTATACAACTATCACTTGTCCCTTCCTCTGATTTCAGTTTGGGGCATCATACACTAGTTGATTATCTACATTAATTAGGAGCTGTGTTAATGAGACAGCGGGCTGATTATGGTTAGTTAGTTGGTTAGTTAGATTTTGCTTGAATAAGACCTCTTTCACACTAGCGGCAGCACGGATCCGGCAGCGCTCCGGCCCCACACATGTTGACACAGACATTGGGACAAGACACAGACAAACATACATACATATATACACACACATACACACAAACACATACATACTCACATACTCCAGGCAGGGACGCCGGCAGCATGTCTTCACGCGCCTCCTGCGCGCAGTGATGACGATTCCCCCACAGCACCCTCTGCTGGGCGCAGTGGGGAAACGTCATAGCTGCGCACAGGAGGCGCGTGAAGACATGCTGCCGGCGTCCCTGCCTGGAGTATGTGAGTATGTATGTGTTTGTGTGTATATATGTATGTATGTCTGTATGTATCTCTGTATATGTGTAGCCGGATCCGGAATGACCCCCCATTGCAAGTCAATGGAGGACAGATCCGGATTACTGGTGTGTCACACCAAACGCATCCGTCCCCATTGACTTGCATTGGGGGTCATTCCGGATCCGTTTTGGTGTGAATGCCTGGACCGGAGAGAAAACCGCTTTTAGGAGCATTCCGTTGTCTTCAGTTCAGTTTGTCCCCATTGACAATGAATGGGGACAAAACTGAAGCGTTTTATTCCGGTATTGAGCCCCTATGACGGAACTCAATACCGGAAAATAAAAACGCTAGTGTGAAAGTAGCTTTAGATGTCATGTCTTGTCCTGTAAAAATCTTACTTACCCGAGACCAAGGGGGCTGCACAATAATAACTGGTTACGATCCACCTATCCTCTGTATGAAGAAATACTCCCTTTGCTGAATCCTAGAATCTGGCTGGATGAATTAGATTTTAATGCCGTGTACTGTAGCAACACATTATTTCGTAACACCATGGAAAATTTGCAGGACCTGCAATAGTGCTTAACCACTTTAAGGGGTTGTCTAACTTTAGAAAATTGTATCTATCTGAGTTACCGTAATTTTCGCCCTATAAGACGCACCGGACCATAAGACGCACCTAGGTTTTAGAGGAGGACAATAAGAAAAAAAATATTTTTCATTAAACCTTTGGTCAGACCAACAATCAGACTCCCAATGTTAATCAGACTTAAGCTGACAGCCCAAATAAGACCCCCAATGTTAATAAGACCTCAGATCAGACCCCAATGTGAATGACCCCAATCAGACCTCAGATAAGAGACCCATATGTCTCTCACCAGCCCCCATATGTCTCTCACCAGCCCCCATATGTCTCTTACCAGCCCCCATAGCCTCTCATCAGCCCCCAGAATCCTTAAATGAGCCACCAGAAGCCTCTCACCAGCCCCCAGCCATGTTATCTCAGCCCCTAGCAGTCTTATATGAGCCTCCAGAAGCCTCTCACCAGCCCCCAGCCAAAAACACTTACCTCTCCTGCTCCTGGACGCCTCCGCTCCTCTCTGCATGCGCTCTTCTTCCTTCTGCCTCCGGCTGTGCTGTGAACAGGCTCGCACAGCGTGAGGACACAGAGCGCTCTCACGCTGTGCGCAGCCTTCACAACCGACAGCCGAGCGGAGGACCAAGAAGCGGTGAGTACAGATCCTTCACCACTTCCTGGTCCTCCAGTGCTAATGAGCGCTTCCATAATACATAACATAAAAGTGTAAATAAAGGGAGGGAGCAAAGACATAGGAATAGTTATGAGCAAATTAATTCTACATAAATTAAATTTGTTACAAATTTCCCAAAAAGTATCTAATTTCAGTAAATTCAAAACTTTCGTAATTTATCCCACAAGAATCACCCAGCATGGTTGCCAACATTGTACAGATCAGAAGACAGAGGAGAAGGCATACCACCAGCTACCCCTATCTGTTTACCCATAGCCATAAATATCTTTGGATACATTCCTAGGAGACCTCAGAGCGTCATACTAGACTTTTTGGGACAACTGGGACGCTTCTTATTTGTATACAATTTATTCAGGCCAAATCGAATCAAAAGGACCTGAAACTAATTTTGGCAAATTCCCTCACTACAAGACACCGTAGAAAGAAAAGAAGAGACACCATTCTGATTACTGCTCTCCAAGAAAGGAAGGCTTAAAACATATGAATACCTTACCCAAGAAAAATGGCAGTGTTAGGACACACATTTTTTATTAACATCTTAAAATCCATGTAAAAAAAACACCATGTAACTGAAGTATTTTTTACAAGCTCTTTTGGTGGTGTGTTTTTTTAATTTTATTTTTACATTTGGCATTCATTTCTTCTGCCATTTTTGAAGTCCAGTAAAGACGCCTATGAAAAAATAACACCAATGACACCCAAAGACGAAAACCCAACATATGTAGCCTATATGATATCTTAATGTACACTTCAAGGCTGGTTTCAAACTGCCGCGTGTTGTTCGCAAAGCATGGTCTGTGTGATGGTCGCATTTCCCAGACCAAGCTCACTGAAACATAGTGATCTATGATGCTGTGAGTTCAGTTTGCTGAGCAGCGGTTTGTTTCGGAAATACGTCCATCACATGGACCTCAGTCAGACATCTGAAACCAACCTAAAGCAAAAACTGTAAACCCAACAATGAAAACACCGAATAGGTCATTCATATCTTATCTGTGGGGGTACCACTCCCAGTACTACCACCGATCAGCTGTTTGAAAAGCCAATCCGCTCTAGTCACCAATGAACATGACATCACTGGCCTACGATGAGGACACAGCACTCACCGGAGCACCACTAACTGATCGGAGGGGGTGCCTGGAGTTGAACCCCCACTGATCTAATATTGATAACCTATCCTGAAGGTTTATATTACCAGGGTGGCTGTTTCGAATAATGCAAAAGTTTTCTTTGTTTTCAGACCTGGCTCTTTTGTGCCATTCATCTTGGCATATCTCAAGCCAAGAGGAAAGCTAAAGAAGGACACATATAGAGAAAAGAGTACAGGTGAGGAAGGACACATCTGTAGGCATGGAATGTGCACCACAGCACGGATGTCTCCATCAAGTCACAACATAAATCTGAACCTCCTTCATGAGGCAAAGAAAGATGATCCAATCTACAGACGTACAGGTGGCTTCTACTATATATTCGATGGTTAACGGCCGCGTTAAGTAAAAAATTGTACAAAAAGGTTAACTAATTATTTCAATGTATTTCAATGGCTTTTGTCACAAGATGGCAGGAAATAACACTGTGACGTGTTATCAGAGTCAATTTTAGCTTAGATGGATAGATAGATAGAT
This sequence comes from Rhinella marina, assembly GCA_900303285.1. Classification (NCBI taxonomy): domain Eukaryota; kingdom Metazoa; phylum Chordata; class Amphibia; order Anura; family Bufonidae; genus Rhinella; species Rhinella marina. Next base: position 625,179 of record ONZH01002718.1, on the reverse strand, counting down.
AGATAGATAGATAGATAGATAGATAGATAGATAGATAGATTCTAAGTTTGTTACGAATATCTCAAAAACTTTGGTCACCATCCTTTTTTGGATTCATCCCGCACACTGGCTGTTTGTTACGATCAACTCCCATCTTTTTACCCATAGCCATATATCCCACTGCCACTTTAACATTATTAATTTTGTCTTGGCCTTCTTAAAAGGAGTCAGATACCGTCCTAGGAGACCTCAGAGTGCCATACATGACTTTTCAGGGCTAACTGGGACACTTTTAATTCAGACCGAATTCGTTCAGACCAAATTGATTCTGACTGCTGAGTCCACCTGAAAAAAAAATTCGGGCCATTCTCTCACCTCTCATAGTGCATACACACAGGACGCTCTGCTCTACAGTAACTTCCTCCATTGATGTTAATATCACGTAGCCGCAGCGGTGAGAACGGTTCTTGCTTTTCCTAGCATCGCTTTGTTTTGACAGATCCCAACGATTCGCACTCTTTAGAAACCTATGCTACATCTTAAAGACCAGCATACATGGGGAGTGAATAATTGTATTTTATCACTAATTGGGACAACTGTTCAATTGCAATATAATATGCAGATCAGTTGGAATTCAAGCTCGGAGAGCTCATTTTTTATAAAGCCTGGATACATCTTCTGCAACCTAATTAGACCCAATCCTCTTTAATTAAATGTATCAGGCGAAAGCCGGAGAGTTCAGACCTAATAAGGATAATGACTTCTTTTTACATTGTTGTTGTTTTGTTTTCGGTTTATTTAATGCCTTATCTCCGCTAAACCAATTTGTACCATATGCTCGGCTCTTCTATACAAAAACGTCGTCATCCGTTATGTTACGTTTCGGAAAAATGCAGTCGTGACAGACGCAGTCATTTTTCTTGGGGTGCTGAGTCCCAGGGTGTTCATGAAGCAGCTGCTTTTTAAAATTGACATTACTTAAGAAAACACCAGACAAAACATTCCTCAGAACACGAGAATCCCGCAGAGCTGCAAAGAGACTCACAAATTTTCTCCAAAATGACAGCTGTTTAGATTTGATGTTTTTGTCTTCTTCTAAAAAAAAAAAATTAACAATGGTTTACTTGTAATGTGACCTTAAAGGGGTTTTCTGGGATCTTACTACCTATCCTCAGGATAGGTCATCAGTATCTGATCGGTGGGGGTCCGACACCCGGGGCCCCCACTGATCAGCTGTTTGAGAAGGTACCAGCACTCACGTGAGCTCCGCGGCCTTCTCTCAGCTTTTCCTAGGCCTAGGAGCAGCTCAGCCCCATTCATGTGAATAGGGCTGAGAGCAATACCAAGCACAGCCGCTGTATAATGTACGGCGCTGTGCCTGGCAGGCTGAGAGAAGGTAGAGGCGCTCACAGGAGCACGGTACCTTCTCAAACAGCTGATTGGCGGGGCTCCCAGGTGTCAGATCCCCACCGATCACATACTGATGGCCTATCCTGACGATAGGTCATCAGTAGTAAAATTCTGGAAAACCCCTTTAAAATCCTCCAAGAATATGGACATGGACATCTCCATGGATCCTTCTGTAGGGGGTCTTACTTTAGGGTCACACTTTCATACATCTACAGCTGTTGACAAGGATAATGATTCGGTATGGTTTCTTAGTCCGTACGCTGGGCATAGATTTCCATTTACAACAACTGAAATAAGACCTTATGTAATTGCAGTGCCCCAGACCTGGTGGTATCTGCAAATATTTTTTTTTGTTCTCATTGTTGTATTATGTACACCAGCAGATGCATGGTATGGTTGGCAGGGACAGTGTTAAGCACCGTTTCTCCCCTCTTGGTAGGAGTGGGCTGACCCTGCCTCCTGCTAGGAGGGGGGGCTTCTAGCTAACACAGTGTGGAGAAAGGAAGCACGTCCAATTGCTCCTACTCCGAGGGTCTTAGGGACCAATCTTGATCCAATTCTGCTGTAAGACCAACGCTCCAGAGAGACTGCAAGAACACCAAGATACAGCTTTCCTAGAAGCTACAGTGTTGATAGTCAGTGGAGTGACCAGCAAACTATAGCTATCCAGACCCTGCTACAGGTGAAGGACTACAGTTCAGTCACCATTGCCTCCAGGTCAGACCAATTCAAAGCCTGCAATACACAGTGGACACCTATATCCACAAGTACCAGACTCAGGGGTGTGACATCAGCAAGATAACATATCAGAGGTGACATAAATTGCCACTTTGCCCAAAAACTATACCCTTTAATCTGGGGACAGAAATTGCCGAACTATTGCTAGATGTACTACAAGTTAACTTATCTGAGTGAAGAGAGACTTTTATACTCTTGCTTCTGGCCTGAGTCTTCAAATCACGTTTCCACTGCACTGATCCCCAGGGAGCAATGGCCTGAGTGAGTACACCATGAGACAGCACTTCATCAGGGCCACTACCACTCCCATCCTCTGCACTGGCTCCTCAAGGGCTTCCTGCAGAAACAGCAGAACTGTGGCCATAGAACCTACAGGATACCTGCGGCTCTATGTGCAGTAGGTGCTCATTGTGTCTCCTTACGGTGCCAAAATGCAGCACCATATAGCGATGGTATTCTCCCCTAAAAACATGATTTTGGGGCATACCCTTGTAAAAAGGTGTGGACGCTGTACATAGAAGCAGTAGCTTCATACAATCTTTCGGAATGCAAAGTAAGAGACTGATTGAATGTCATAGCTCACAATTAATGGTAATGGTTATGGAGACGTAAGGTGTGTGCTGTATGATGAAATATTTGAAAGCAAGGGTCCCATAAACCATTTTTGTACGGGGGTCCTGTGCCATCTGTGGATCCTCAAGATAGGCCATTGCTGTCTGATCGGCTAATATCCAGCACCCTTGTTGATCATCTGTTCTGCAGCAGATTCGTGGCTGGTTACTGCAGCTCTGCTCCCATTGAAGTGAATGGGAGCAGTTCTGTACTGTAGTAACCAGCTCCATCCACTGCAAAATGGATAGGGCTGTGTAATTCCAGCACTGATTTCAGGCACCAGAGCTAATGCAAATCAGATGACAGGTGGGGTCAGGGGCATAACTACCATAGTGGCAGACCATGCGACTGCTATGGGGCCCAGGTCAAGAGGGGGCCCAGTCTTAGTTGGGATTATCTCCTCTTCTACTGAGGGTGAAAACTTGGTCAGGACTCTACCCTCCAAAGGAAGAACTTTTAGCAAATGAGGCAGTGGAGAAATGGCCCAAGGGTCATTGAAAGGGGTTTAGGAGGAAACCATTGTGTCCTGTGTGGGGGGCCTGGTCTGATCCTTGCTATGGGGCCCTTACTTCTCTATGTATGCCACTGGGTGGGGTGCAAAGGCACAGGACACCTGACGATCAAGTGGCCTATCCTGGAGATGCACCATCACTTGGAAAAGGATGGAAAGCCACTTTACAATTGTCCTATCAAAGATACTTTCCATAAATGCTTTTTAATGCTTGTGTATTATTATAACGCGATAACTCAAATCAATACTCATCTCAGCAACCTTTTCTTCTACAGGTGCCACCTCTACTGGTGAGATGGTGAGATGTATGGCTAGTTCGCTAGTTCACATCTAGTAGTAAGTATTGTTTCCTTGCTTAAAAAATCACCTTGCAAAATGTTAAGTTATGGACAATGACAAATATTTGATTAAAAAACTATGCATCCATATGTTCTACCCCAGCATTTGTAAAATTGTCTCAATTCGAATGTTGGGAGAAAGACTTGGGAAGCATTTATGACGCTGCAGATTGGGAAAGTGCGATTTTATGGCCTAGGAGAATGGGTAAAAGCATAGCTTTGTGGGAATTATCGCGAAAGATCTTGCTTCGATGGCACCTTGCTCTGGTAAGGTTGGCTAAAAGCATGAAAGGAGGATCGGAATTATGCTGGAGAGGATGTGGTCAGAGAGGCAGGATCTTCCACATGTGGTGGGGATGTCCTTCTGCTAAACAAGCTTGGGAAACTACTTTTTGCTTTATATCAATCTTATTAGACATCCATGTGGAACCAAATCCAGCTTTAGCCTTACTTTTTGTAGGAATGAATATACTTCCATCTGCAGTTTCCTGTATAATTTCTCATATAATACATGTCATAAGATCTTTAATAGCTAAGTTTTGGAAACAAACCTTTCATATATACATGGAAGATCTACTTGTACCTCTACGATACATCTACGCTATGGAGCAATTGATGTCTATACGCTTCCAGAAGGTAGATAGATTTAGGGAGAAGTGGAGACCATTAAAAAATATCTACAGTTGGTAGGTAAACCACTTGAAACATTAGTGGATTTGGCATGAAGAAGTATGTGAGATATTGTGTATATATTTAGTATATGCTTATTTATTTATTTATTTAGTTTTATTTATTTTATTTTTTTTCTTCTTCCCTTTTTTTTTCTTTCCTCTCCCCCCTCCTCTCCTCGCAGTGTGGGTGAGTGGTGTATTTTTGTTGTATTGTACAATAATTAATTACAGATATTGGAATGTTGTAAATTATTAAGAATTTTGTACTGATTGGTTATTGATTTGAAAAATATGATCATGCTGTATGATTGTATATAAATTATTAATAAAGAATAAAGTAAAAAAAAATATTTGATTAATAAACCTAATGTTACAAACACAAAAAATACCTAAAACAGAAAAAAAGAAACAGAAAATTGTAAAATAAAAATAAATAAATATGTAAATAAATAATGTCTTGTTTCTTTATTTGCCAGTATAAAAGGTTAAGAAACACCACAAGTCACTCATTCCTTCTCCTTCAGACCAATAAGAAAAATGTTCCAGATAAATAATAAAATTTGCTTTAACTGCACGCCGCAAAAGGTGGTAGGATGCTTATAAAAATCAAAATGTCAACTTGGGGTCGAAGTTAGGTAAGGATAATTATCTGTAGGTGGAATATTAAGCGCATGTTTAATTGCACAGCAGTTAAAATAATTGGTTACTAAAAAAGAAAACTTAGACAGTTTAATATTAATTTCTACCTAAGAAACATTACTGTAAATTTCAGCATGTCCCCCCTGAGTCATTAAGTAGCAAAAAGTATAATTCCATCTGCCAGTGTAAAATCAGAGACTTGTCATGGGTTTATGGCACAGGCTGCATGTCCCCTGCTTGTTTGTCAAGTTGCCGAAATTTACAAGGAAGAAGGCTGTCAGAAAAAAAGACTTGCTTTGTTTGAGCTTTTCTTGGATTTACTTCCTAATTTACTATATTTTATATTAAATTTGGACTTATTGGGTTCTCATTGGGCTTTGGCGTCATAATTTGTCCAGTGTTGGGTGTGCAAAATTTTGTAAATTCCTACTGACAAGTTGCAATTAAATTAAACAATAAAATATACATATATACATATATAAAGCAAAAATCTGGCAGCACTACATCCAATTTAAACAAAAAAGGGTGCACGCCCGAAGGGATAAGACCAGAGATCTCAAACTCGTGGCCCTCCAGCTGTTGTAAAACTACAACTTCCATCATGCCAGGAGAGCCTACAGCTATTGGGGCATGCTGGGAGTTGTAGTTTTGCAACAGCTGGAGGGCCACGAGTTTGAGATCCCTGGACTAGACTATTGCCCAATACACAAAATAGCAAAAAGACAGCACTCCAAATGAAAAGTGAAAAAATGCTTTTATTCTGCCATGCGGATACGCAACGTTTCGATGTGATGTCCTGATATTCATGGGGGGTCTGATATGAGGATCTGAGGAAAAATACTTTGTTCTTATTTTTCTACACTAAAATCTGGGGTGCTTCTTATCATCAGGTGTGTCTTATAAAGCGAAAAATATGGTGTATATATATATATATATATATATATATATATAGCAATTTTTTGATGGATTTTAAAATTTCACAAAATCCTCCACCAATGACCTTCAAATCATATTTTCTGCAATGAAAAGTAATGCAGTAATGCACCCGCCACAAAAACCTTAAATTCTGCAGTTTTCACACTGGCCACTAAGCCTAATAAGAGGCGCCAGTTCTTGGTCTGTACAGATCACCTCACTGCAGTTATCTCCTTATCTTTATGGGCAGGTTTAAAATGACAGCACCTCTATGTATAGATAACACAGGATCCTCCATTCACAATAGTTGATTGTCAGGAGTACAAGAGGATAAGTCATCAATATCTGACCAGTGGGGATCCAACTCCTAGCACACTCACCAATCATCTATTATGGGAGGATGTGGCACTACGGTGAGGACCATGGCCTCTTCTTAGGCCTGTGATGTCACGTTCAATAGTAACATGGGCCTGGGCTGCAATATCAAGCACAGCCACTATACAACGTACTTGGTATGCTGAGAGGAGGTTGCAGTGCTTACTGGAATGCCACACCTCTTTGGACTCCCACCAGTCAGATATTGATAATGTATCTTGAGGATAGGATATCAATATTAAACTCTTATTAAAAATAAAAGATATGCTATGACTAGTGTTGAGCGAGCATGCTCAGCTGAATACTGCAGTCGGTCGAGCATGGCGGTGCTCGGCACCACACGGTGTTTGACCGAACACTGCGTGTGCTCGAGCGCCATGCTCGAGTCCCCTCCCCGCATGTTTCTTGGCTGCTACGCAGCCAATCAGCATGCGGGGAGGTACTGGCATTCACTGTAATGCCGTAGCCATGTTGGCTACTGGCATTACAGTGATTGGCTGGCCGGGAACACGTCATCGGGTGCTATATAGCACCCGGTGACATGTGACCTGGCTCAGTCCGAGTCCGGAAGAGCTGCTGCAAGGAGGGACAGATAGTGTAGGGATAGAAATTGTCTAGGCAGGGCTAGTTTTTCTGTTTAAAAGACCCAAAAGTCCTTTTAAGGACTATTGTTTCATCTGGCTGCAATATTTATTTATTTATTTTGGGGGGGGCAAAAATTGCGCAAGTTTGTCTGACCTAAACACCACCTGCGCAGTGTGTGCTGTATAACTTTTATGTGTTCCAAATACCTGACATCCGGTGTATTTTTTTCTGCTGCTAATCAAGGGGACATTACCTGTGCTGCGTCTGCTGTATAACGTTTGCTCAAGGAGGGACAGATAGTGTAGGGATAGGATTTGGCTAGGCAGGGCTGGTTGTTCTGTTTAAAAGACCCAAAAGTCCTTTTAAGGACTATTATTATATCTGGCTGCAATATTTTTTTTTCTTTTGGGGCAAAAATTGCGCAAGGTTTCCTGACCTTAACACCACCTGCACAGCGTGCGCATTATAACGTTTGTGTATCCTAAATACCTGACATCCGGTGTCATGTTTTCTGCCACTAATCAAGGCGACACTCCCTGCGCTACGTCTGCTGTAAACCGTTTGAACAACCTAAATACCTGTGACATTCAGTGTAATTTTTTCTGCCGTTAGTGACGGCGATATTCCCTGCGCTACGTCTGCTGTATAACGTTTGAACATCCTAAATACTTGGGAGTCCAAAATGCACCCAGACATCCTCCCTATCCTGTTCCCACACCATTTCAGTGGTGTTTTCACCATTTTCTCACCTTTCCCTAAGAACCAGACACCCTCCCCTCTTCAGAGCAGGAGTGCCTGGTTTAGTGCTCTGGTTCTCCCATTGACTTCCATTGTTCTCTGGTGCTCGGTAGAGCACTCGAGCGTCACCTAGTGTTCGATCCGTGCACCCGAGCACTATGGTGCTCGATCAACGCTAGCTATGACATGATTGGTGGGGATCTGACAGCCGGGGAACGCAGCATCCCAAGAACCATAACTTTTTTATTTTTCTTTCTATGGAGTTATGTGAGGGCTTGATTTTTGCGCAACAACTTGTAGTTTTCATTGGTATCATTTTGTAAAAAGTTGCAAAGAAAGTGCAATCCTACTCTTGTAAAGGGGTGGGGTAAAAACTGGAGCAAAATCTCTAGACAACAGTCTTAGGCTACTTTCACACTAGCGTTATTGCTGGATCCGGCAGGGTTCAGCAAAAACGCTTCCGTTACTGATAATACAACCGTCTGCATCCGTTATGAATGGATCCAGTTGTATTATTTTTAACATAGCCAAGAAGGATCCATCATGAACTCCACTGAAAGTCAATGAGGGACGGATCCATTTTCTATTGTGTCAGAAAAAACGGTTCCGTCCCCATTGACTTGCATTGTGGGTCTCCACATCCGTCCCCATTGCCTTGCTCCACATCCCATGACGGAAAGAAAACCGCAGCTTGCTGCGGTTTGCTCTCCGGTATGAGAACGGATGCATTTAGGAGCACTCTGTTCTGTTCAGTTACGTTTTGTCACCATTCACTATGAATGGGGACAAAACGGAAGTGTTTTTCTCCGGTATTGAGGCCCTAAGACGCATCTCAATATCGGAAAATAGAAACGCTAGTGTGAAAGTAGCCTTATTTTTAAAGATGCGCCAAATGTATCAAACGGGCAACAGTTGACAAATTTGGCACAAATTAGGTCCAAGCAAAGCAGAGTCAAGCAAATTTGACTTGATAAATTTCCCCCAGGGTGTGTACATCAGGAACGGGGTAGGGGGGGGGTTGAATAAGCAAATACAGAAGGCTGGTCTTAAGGCCCTTTTAGACGGGCCGATTCTTCTCCCTGCCCGAGCGCCGATCAGCGATATCGGCGCTCGGGCAGGGAGCCTTTACACGGCCCGACGAATCGAGCGCCCGGCCGCACGAGTGATCGCTGTATCGCTCGTGCGGCCGGGAAGCTCCATACTGTCAGGCGCACATCGCCTGTTTACACAGGGCGATGTGCGCCCGACAGATTGGATCTTTTGGTTTCTACAAAAGATCCAATCAGCCGACGAACGAGCGTTTTGCTCGTTCGTCGGCTGATTAGGGCCACTTTTACACGGGCCGATTATCGGCACTAGCGTTCCTAGGAACGATTTTTCGGCCGATAATCGGCCCGTGTAAAAGGACCTTTACACACCAAATGTGATAGAAGCCTAACAAGTAGAAAACAAATACACAGATGTGAACTTTATTACAGGACTAATTAAAAGCACACACAATGGTTACCTGTAAAATCTTTTTTTTAGTTTCTTTTTTATAGATCCTTGGGAGAAATTGTCTACAAGTGAAATGACAAAAATTAAAAACAAAATAGTTGATTTTATAGGCAGAGAAGTAGTAAACTGAAAGGATCCCAGGTCGTCACATTAAGGAGACTGGTTTAGTAGGACTGTATCATCTCGGGATACATTGTATCTCTGAAGCTGTATTGCCACAGTTTACTGTCATAGCCGTTTGATCGAGACTGAGCATTATGTTGCAGATTTATCATGTTGACTTCAAATGACTAAAGAGCAGTTTACAAACGTAATGATCCAGATGTAACTCAAGAATAAAATATCTATAAAAAACATTGTATCGCTGGTGTCTAGAAGGGAATCAGTTCTCTACCAGGTTAAGGGCTCCTGCGCCTGATACAATAGATGCTTCAAAAGCTCTTGTCACTAGCGTTGAGCCAATTGAAGTTAACAAAGTGGACTTCGATCCGAATTTCAGGAAAAATTTGACTTGTCATGAAGCCGAATTTCCTCTCGTTTCATGGTAACTAATCAATTTTTCCTGAAAAGGCAGTAAAAAAACAAAAAATACTATCGCACCTCAACCATTTGCTCTCAGAGAGGCCATCGCAGCCTCCTGATTGAAGAAAATGGGCCAAATCTCTTGCGCTGAAGTGTGACATCACGATTTTATCATGCTGGTAGGGCGCGGTGACGTCATCAAGTCAGTGCGCACACAATTTGCCCCTTCAATCAGGATGGTCACGACGGTCTCTCCATGAACAAATGGATGAGGTATGTATTTTTTAACCCCTGAAAGGCCTTACTGTGTATCATATGCCGTGATCAGTGTTGAACATGGCATCTGAGGGGTTCGATAACAGGGGTGGCGTGATCGCTGTTCCCGGTCATTGCGCCCGCTACATACAATGGAATGCAATTCGTGATGAAGTAATACGTAACAAATCGAATTTTATTGTGAACTTTGGAGAAGCAGCCGAATAGAATTTTTGATAATTTTGCTCATCTCTACTTACCACCTCGAAATGCAGTGCAATCTGCAGGCAGCATGATATAGAGCAGGAGGAGCGGAGCAGACTGAGATATAGTTCTGAGGGAAATGGTGCAGTAAAATTTGTAATTTATATGTTTAAGTTTGTGTTCTTTTTTGAGTTCGGTTGTCTATGGGGGATGTCTTATTAGTGACTGACAGCTATCTATGTATAAATACGTATACATGGAATGCTATCAATAAGTGATAAGTATGTCAGGACAGACAGAGGAGAGAGGGCGAAGGAATACAGACAGCAGCTCGGGCAGAAAGCAGGATTTGCTCTGCTCATTACCTCTCCTAACTGCTGGGATATGAAAGCTCTGCCGGAGAGGTATGTATGTGTCACGGGGGGAACAAGCGAACCCACATTCTACCCGCACCTCTGTCGCTGCCTACTTGCAGGATTGCCCTAAGTGGCAGACCACAACTGGTCGACAGTCCCTGCTTATTTACGTGCTGGGGCTTACCACGGAAAAGCAGAGGGAAAAAATAATAAAAAAAGAGACAGGCAGACACACAAATACTGAGAAAAACACAGTACTCAGAGTCAAACGTACCAGATCAGAACAATGAAGTGAGTCCAAGAACCAAGCTAGGGTCAAACCAGGAAATGCAGAAAAGCCAAATCAGAATCCAAAAATCGGGGTCAAAAGGAGTCTCCAAAGTCAGAAGTCACTGGTAGTGAAAGTATGTAATTGTAAGGTGTGCAAGTGTATATGTGTGTATGAAATGTACAAAGTATGTATATAAATATATATGTGTGTGTATGTGTTTGTGTGAGATGAGCATATGTGTTTCGGTAACGTATGTTTGTGATGTGTGTGCAATATGTATGTATCCCTATGTTTGTAAATGAGGCATGTATGTGTATATCGTAGCAGTGCAATACAGGGGTGCAGCATAGCAGCATGACGTATGTGTGCAGTATGGCTGCACCATGTGTGGGGTAGATTGGTACTATGTATGTCTGTAGTATAATGCTACAAGGTATGTGTGTTGTGTACCAGCACTATGAATGTGCATGGCATAGTTATACTATTTAAGCTTGTGGTATAGCACCATTATGTATTGTTGGTGCAAATTGTAGCTAGCTCTGCATTACCACTTCCAAAATGTATACCCAGTTGAGGAAATGGCCATCTACACTATGACATTCCTGCCCGCCTCTGTAATGAGAGACTACAATTTACATTTCATCGCAATACTGAATAATTTTCCATATCAGTCGCCCAATTTGTCCAATCAGTGAATCTTTTGCATTGCTGAAGCATGTAAAGGCATGTGGGATGCAAGGCTATATTCACACAGGGCAGATCTGTTTAGCCTCTGGGACACAGCTATGGGCAGAAGATAAGGCCGCAGCACATCGGTGGCAGGGGACGTTGGCATCCCTCGAGACTCGGCATACAGTACCTACAAATCACTGTAACAGAGCATGAGAGTCTGTTAGCTAGTGTAGGTATTAATGATACTCTGGACAGAAGATAAATGAAGGCACGACTCAGGGGGGTCTGCTGACAGATGAAGGCACGGCTCATGGGGGCCTGCTGACAGACCTTATTTTTCCATCCTGCTTCTTTCTCATGGGAGCTGGAAAATATGTAACAACTCACGAGTCTTAAATCACTGGATTCTCCAATTAGCATAATTAACAAAATAATCAGATATGTCCTCCATACACCGTCGGCCCTCGCCATAACTCACCGTTGTGACATGGTGGCAGATCATTCATATGCTGCAGTGCAGCCTGAACATATTAATGCATTCAAGTCAACAACTACTTACTGGGATGTGTCAGGTAGGCAATTAATCTACGAAGGCGATCGGCTCATTATAAATGGGAGAAATGTTATAAAATGGATTGTATCAAGCACGTGCCTAATGGCATTGGATTGTTCACCGGTATATAGGTACTCTTCAATGTACCGCACGCTGAATATACATCCTGGAGGCAGCTGAAGTATTATTTAGGCAATGGGCGCTATGTGGGTCATTTATCAACCAATATATGGCACTTTTTGGTGTTGTGATGTTAGGCACTGATTTTGTTACAAAAGTGTTTTGCGGCAAAATCTGTTACTATTTCTGCATTTACGCCACTCACGTCAGTGCCGAGAAAAGGAGGCGTAGGTTTAAGCTTTTTGTGCGCTGGCGGAACATGCGCCTAAGTTATGTAGAGGCCGGAGCCTCTATATAATTTAGGCACATCCACCACCAGCACAGGGGTATTAAGGCTGGCGTATAAATTGCTGGTCTTAATAACCCACATATCTCTTTACTATATGACAGTGTTCTATATGCACTCTTTAGCAGTATTATGTGGTCTATGGTACTGTATTATGGTATTATGGTGGTATTATGTACTCCTTTCCAACAATGGATAAGAAGTGCTTTTGTGTTTCCAGGTGTCTACAATGGCAGTTCATGGCCGCTACTGTTCTGTGCACATAGGCACTAGCTTTCTGTGTGTGAATTAGAGCCATTATTTATTGTATTTAACCTAGGTTGCAGTACTGGAAGGGTTAATACCCTCCTTCGCTCTGTGTGCTGCTGCTTGGCTGTTTCCAATATGCTAATCAGTTTCTGCTATATAGCTGTGCGATGACCTCAGTTCCTTGCCTGAGCAATTGGCCTCTACAGATCTTGCTAGGTCTCTCTGGCTTGCTGGGGCTTGTAAAAGAGCTATAATTCATTGGTCTGCCTGTGTGCTGAATTGACCTGGATTCCTGGATCCTGACTGTCTGCCACATGACCTGTCCTGTGCCAGTCTACCTTAGTCATCTAGTACTGCTTACCCTGACCTTTGGATTGTTTCACGGCCTTGCACATACTCTGCCTACCCTGACCTCTGCCTGTTTTCTGACTATTAGTTTGCCTGTTCCCTCAGTGCCAGACACAGTGTCTCTGATCCCCATGGTGGCTCCACCGAGGCAGAGAGTCAGAGACATGTCCTAATTAGTAACTACAATGGAAGATTACAGTACTCATTGGAGTTCTCCTTTTATAATCAGCATTTTACAAAAATTGAATTTTTTTTCTAAATATGACCACTTAACCAAAGCCAAGATATCCTTTTTTTCAGGCTACTTCACTTTCCTGAGAGAAAAGTAGCTCTTAACCTGTCCTTAACCAACCCTGTGATCCTTGGATCTCAAGAGGACAATCAGTCCATGATAATATGCTCTTCCCTCACCACACTACCCTCTGCAGGACTGAGATCTGATTCAGGAATGGGCCTCCACAAAGACCAAATTTAATTAGTCCTCCTAGCAATGCAAACCAACATTTCCCATGTGGTCAGGTAATCTTCAGGTCTAATAATATCTGGTGATAAGTCGGGTAATGTTATTATATTATCTTTCTGACATGCATTTCCTAGGCTCAGATAACACCAGCTGTCATACCGGGCGAGCGGTTCCAGGTAATGAAGAGTGTAAGTCTGACAATGGCAGTGCGAACGATGAGGAGGGCCAGAGAAATAGATCTTCTGCAAAGGCAGGATCAGACGGCAAACTCCAGTGTTTTCCCAGGCATTATTAAGATTCTTTGGCAGCAGCCTGCCACGCTGGAAGCTAAGCTTTATAAATAGCTATTAGGCGCTGATTAAAAGCCATCTGTGACCTGGGATTAGCTGACCAGATTGACCATTAGTCTACCAGTAAACGAAGGGTCTTTAACCTATGCTCTTTCATTATGTAATTGACTCATCTAAAACAAAATAAAAGCATACGGCGGGTAAAACAAATGAGACGACTGCATTAACTCCATGCAAACACATGCTTAGCAGCAATGAAACCCACTAATAGGTGCTGCACTAGAACATTCAGCTCCACTGACCAACATTAACTTTAGGGATGTAGCTTGGGGATTTGTAGATGTTCTGAGATAGGGGATTAGGATGTAAACCTGAGACAGTCTCAGGCCCAGCACAGATCTAGGCCAAAGAAATCTTAGGGTCAGGATCTGTATCTTTATAGTCTAATTAAAGAGTAACGCCACCCATAAAACATTGTTTTTCTATTAACTTTAGAACATTAACTTATTAAACATTAGAGATCAAATCTCTATGAGGTCCACAGACTTAAAGGAGGTCGGTGCATTCCAGGATCTGGGGATCTGTTGAGAACATCCTACTAAACCATTCTTCCTAAGCCAAGTGCAACTTAAATCCCCAAATTTGTAATAACTCTTCACATCAAACTAACAAGCGTATTTCTTATATATAAGACAACATGCTAGTCCCTGTACTTATCATATCTTATCTACAACATAGAAATGCTTTTGCCTGTGGCCTATCAAAGAATAGTCAATCCTAGTCTACTGATCAACTACCGATCTTCTTCTCAAATGCCAAACTACTGTGTCAATCTCTCCATTGGCTGCCCATTACACAAAGGATACAGTTCTGAATCCTAAGATCTTAGTTTTTTTGTATGCCTGGAGGAAACAGCCTTATAGATGCTCTGAAAAACCGTCATTAGCAAGAGCTAAAGAAGCTGCATGACTACCTAACCTACAAGACCCTTATTGTATTTATATTTATTCACTAATCTCCAAGTACCAGCATACATGCAATCTTCACTGTGCTCTCCACTTCATCACACTCTTGTATCAGGACCTTTCTTGTATCTTCCCTCTTCTCTGGAATTTCCTGTCTGTATCCATAAATCTTCGTCCAGCATGAGAAGTTCAACCCAAGCAAATGACTAAGGCTAAGCAGAGTCATAGCTAGGCCTTTGTTGACCTACCGTAGATCCAAAGGTTCTCCTTGCATCTAAAGACCATGACAAATGCACAGTGTTTTATTGGAGCCCCCTTGGCACCAAGGGCTAGCCCTCCCATAGCTTCAACCATGGGCCGAGATCTCCATCAACTTCTATTCCAACCCCACCTCATGATGACAAGAACAGAGCTGTTTATTACTTCAAAACCTCTTGTCTCTCCACCTCCTCACACTCTTGTATCAGAAATTCTCTTGTGTCTTCCATCTTCTCTGGAATATCCTAGCTCTTGCCATAAACCTTGAGCATGAGAACTTCATCTCAAGCAAATGACTAGAGCTGAGAAGAGTCATAGTTAGGTTTTTGGTGACCTTAGGGTAAACGTTTTCCTGGCATCTACTAAATACCACGGCAAATGCAAAGTGGCATATTGATGCCCCACACTGTCACATTTAACACTTGCCCTCCCATAGCGTAAACCCTCGGTCTAGATCTCCATCAACTGCTATTTCAACAGAAGACAAGAGCACCATCTTGGAAAGGCTACAGATGCCAGCACCTGTTTATAACCTATGGACACCAGGGGGACAACTCCAAGCTAAGGTAAGCCTGGAGGCCATATAGCAGGTTCTAATGCTGTTAAGCACTACTGTTCTGTATGACTACTGAAATTTAGGTATAGAGCAGCCAACCACTTTAGGTTTTCTAATGCAGTTTTTGAAGCTAAAATCAGGTGAAAGAAGAGAACGTATTAAGGACAGATACAACTTCTCCTCATTTATGGAATTCACTCCTGGTTTTGGCTTCAAAAACTGCATCAAAGCACCTGAAAGAGTGGATGTACGCTTGGATTCATACACCACTAAAGCTGTAAACTACAGACTTGGAAGGCTACAGCAGGACTTTCTCTAACCTTCTACAATAATAAGCTACCCTGGGTGTCAAACCAAATATAGATCAATACAAGAGTCAGAGAAAGTCCTGATCGCTAGAGCATATAATCTCCAGATATCTAAATATTGAGAAAATGCAGACTTCACGACAAGACGCACACGCTCTTCCCCCTCGCTCTGTTCTGTCGCTCCCTCGTTCCTCTACTCCGAGCAACATCTCAATTGAGTGCAGAGTGAAATCAATATCAGATGTGACAAGTGTATGTGTTTCCCAGACATCTGACTGTTCATTTTTTCTTGCTAGGGCTGGAGCACCTTTCAAAAATTTTAGCCCACCATTTCAGAGTAAGCTCTTCTTGTGGCACGGCTGTCACATTTACCAGAGCTCAAGCCGGATGATGCTATTTTCCCATCATGGCAGTTGTTGACAGGTTGTTAGGGGAAGACAGGGAATATGTTTGAAAAACTGTCAAGTTCATAAAAAAAGTAACAAAAAAAGAATGTTAGAAAAAGGAAAAAGGAATGAAAAGTGTATGAGTATATATATATATATATTTGCATACACACTCATAAAGATGTAGCAGTGCCGGATTTATCTGTCGTACACAATACTAGCCATTGATAACCTCTAATAAGACATCATTATATATATAAAAAACATAACAGTATCGGCTCTGCTACATCTGTCTCTGCACATATATCTATCCGCCAAAGACAATTCACCAAAGTTTTCACTGTGTTGTACGTTGTGTGATAGATTTGTATGTTAAACAGTATTGAAAATATACAACAACTGTCTTCAGCTATTATCTGGACTTATGTGTTTCCATGGTAACAGACTACAAACAGACCCAGTGTAGTCTGATCAAGGCTTCAGCTAAGGGCTCATAGGTCCTTGTGCAAAGATTTGACTTGGACCACCAACTAGAGAGTAGGAGACGAGCAGGAGGATTCAGTATACGCACGCTATTACATGATGTGTGGTATGAAGAAGGAGAGCATTAAAGAAGTATTAGTACAATCAGTCCAAGGGGGAGATTTTTCAATACTGGTGCTTTCTGCACCTGTCGTGATATCCCCTGCATTGCCGGAGGATGTGCCTAATGTATGATGAGATGCAGGCCCCATCTGCACCAGAAACCCGATGTACATGAAGATAAATCTGTCTTAGCTGTTGGCCTCCTGGATTATGCCTCATTTACTTTGTGCGACTTATGCAAAAGTTGAAAAAAGTCATAACCTACGCCAGTCAACCCCGTTTCTGTTCATGAAGCAAATATCAGAAACATATCTAGAATGGGCATCATGGTGGCTCAGTGGTTAGCACTGGTGGCTTGTCCTGCTGGGGTCCTTGGTTTTAATCTAGTCAGGGATAACATCTGCATGGAGTTTGAATGTTCCCTGTGGGTATGTTCACCTTCCTATGAATGGACTGATTTCTTTTTTCAGACTTACAAACTATGATACTGTGGGTCTCCTCCCAAAAATATGCAAAATTGGCTTCCGACTAAATTGACCCTAGACCAGGGATCAGCAACCTCTGGTACTCCAGCTGAAACTACATCTCCCAGAATCCTACTTTCACTTCTAGGGGAGTTACAAGAATAGCTGAGTAAGTGCTCATGCGGGGAGTTGTAGTTTCATCGCAGCTGGAGTGCCGAAAGTGGCTGAACTTTGACCTAGAGTATGGGGTTGAGTGCCTATATGGCTGCCACTGACTTCCTAGGGCAGGGATGCTCAACCTGCGGCCCTCCAGCTGTTGCAAAACTGCAACTCCCAGTATGCCCGGGCAGCTGACAGCTATCAACCTACAGTAGGGCATGGGGGGAGTTGTAGATTTACAACAGCTGAAGGGCCGCAGGTTGTGGACCCCTCTCCTAGGGAATTGCCCTGGCCACACAACTGCCCCTGTGAGAAAGGGCTCATGCACAGACTGGTACTTTGCGGACCCCTTCATTTCAACAGGGTCGCAAAAGATGCGGACTGAGGACCGTGTGCTGTCTGCATCCGCACATCCGTTCCGCGGTCCTGCAGAAAGAACATCTCCTATTCTTGTCTGTATTGTGGACAAGGATAAGACATTTCTAGAGGAGTGTGAAAAGAATAGCAGCCGGGATCCGTGTTTTGCGGAACTGTGATATGTGGACAGCAAAACACTTATGGTCGTGTGCATGAACCCAAAAGCGCATTACAAATGTTTGTGATAGAATCATGCGATGGAGAAACTCATTATGGGATCGTAAGGAAAATAGGTTGAATTTGTGGTTTTCATCGAGGATGCAGGGTTCCCCATTGAAGTCAGATAAATAGTGTACAAATTACACAACAGTTTGGTTATCGGATATTCACGGTGTGTATATATATATATATATATATATATATATATATATAAATATATCTCAACCTCTGGCAGCAGAGCTCTGCATTTGTAATGTGGGTGGACTTGCCTCGCAGGGTGCAGTTAACAATACATCACCATTGTCTTCAGAGCTGGCGCTCGTTCACTGAATTATTAGCCTTGATCAATAATGATTTTGCATTCAATCTAATGTCCCTTAACAAAATCAATGCTGCGGAGAAAAAAATCTTTACATTTTCACTGTAAACAGAGAACAGAGAGGAGGATTCTTTGCCAATAGTACAAACATTTACTTATTATATATAAGCTACAAGCCCATCAGGTGGTGAAGGGAACAAAGAAAAACTAAATGACTCCTCGGCTTCACCGTCCACACATCACTAATGGAGTTGTCTGGATTAGAAAACTCATTTCTAAATACTATAATAGGGGCTTTGCGTTAATACAGGGGGTCCCTCTATTAACACAGAATCCCTTTCTAGAGACCAGTCTAACAAAACAGGATTGTCAAGTGGACAATCCCTTTAAAAGGCATCTGTCAGCAGTTTTGTACCTATGACACTGGCTGAGCTGTTACATGGGCGCTTGGTAGCTGAAGGCATCTGTGTTGGTCCCATGTTCATATGTGTCCACATTGCTCAGAAAAATGATGTTTTTATGCAAATGAGCCTCTAGGAGCCATGGGGGCGTTACCATTACTCCTCCTACTGTAGCACCCTCTACAATCTGATTGACAGGGTCAGGTGTGATCACTTTTACACTTCCTGGCCTTGTCAATCAAAGTGCAGAGGGCACTGCCGTAGAGAGCATTGGCTCTAGCAGTAAAGTAAACGCCCCCATTGATCCTAGAGGGTGGTCCTGATTTAGAAAAACATAGCTGCTTTCTTCTAGAAACGACACCACACCTGTCCATGGGTTGTGTCTGGCATTGTAGTTCCACTGACATGAATGGGGCTGAGCAGTAATTCTACACAGGTGGACAGGTGTGGCACTGTTTGTAGAAGAAAGTGGCCATGTTTTTCGAATTCTGGAAATCCCTTTAAAGGGGTTTTCCAGGATTTAACTACTGATCACCTATCCTTAGGATAGGTCATCAGTATCTGATCGGTAGGGGGCCGACACCCGTGACCCCCGCTCCTTTGAGAGCCGCTACCTTCTCCTTGCTCACCAAGCTCAGCGCCGTACATTGTACAGTGGCTGTGCTTGGTATCGCGCTCAGCCCCATTCACTTGAATGGGGCTGAGCCGCTGCTAGGCCACGTGACCATGATCGGATCCCCACCGATCAGATACTGATGACCTATTCTGAGGATAAACTACTGGAAAACCCCTTTAACATCAAAGATATTGTTCAAGGTTCTAGTGAGTTGGTCTAAGTATTGGATACATCAGTTAAAGGGGTTGTCTCATTTGAGAAAATGGGGGCATATCGCTAGGATTTGCCCTTATTGTCTGATAGGTGCAGGTCCCAAAGCTAGGACTCGCTCCTATCTCCTAAATGGAGCCTTGAAATTGGTGGAGGGCGCACTGCGCATGTGCAGTCGCTCTCCACTCGTTTTTATGGGGCTGCCAAAAATAGCAGAGTGCTGGCTCGGCTATTTCTGACGGGGAGAGCGATTGGTGGTGGCCAGACCAGAGTCCTCCAGCCACCACTTTGCCTGCTCCGTTATTGATATAGGTGCGGGTCAAAGACCATATGCCCCCATTATACCCGTTTACACAAAGAGCCTAAATTCTCCAATAGGAACTGTGTAATGCTTCATGTCACCTGTGGTGGCGCTATAGAAAGATTGAACACTTAATGCTGGGTTTCCACATAGATAACAGTGGATCCCTGAAGGTCCCAGCAGCAGGACATTCTGTGATAGTCAGAGGACCCTTCCAACAACACGCTATTGTCCAAAGCAGAAATGTCTAGCTACAAATAGTTAATCTAATTCTGGAATGGAAACAGGGAGCAGAACAGGAGCCCCTGCCTCTTAGGTTACGAAATGCATCTATTCTGCTTAGAATTTCAGTATTTAAGGAAGAAAAAAAATAATGTGGTTTTGGGGTTGTTGATTCATTTTCCATGGACTCCACAAGACCTTATTGGCATCGCGTTACCTTTCACCTTGGCTTCACCGCTCCCTCACGTACAATTCACAATTTAGGAGCAGTGGATCTCGAATGTCGTTCCCACAGACAGATGCTACAAACATTACAGAATTTTATCATCACCGATTTCGACAAATTGGAGGCATAAAAGGCGAAACACAAAACCATTTTCCAGTCCGCGGACTATAGCCTTAACCGCCATGTCAAACGCAGTGTGTAATTTAATTGCATGAAATGTGGACGCGTTGACTGTTCTAGCGGGAGCTCGCCTCGCCTTCTCCAGATTACAACAGGAGTCAGAAACTCGTTTTAATAATAAAACCAGCAAGGTATTTCAATTACACGATGTTTCATTGAGACAAATAATAGGAAATAAACGTCTCCAGATCAGCGAGCGTATACCAGATACTTTCCAGTACGTTTCCAGCAATTACATGTTATAAAATACAGAAAGACTTTTTCTTCCCCCTGCAAGGTGCCACTTACAATCAGATTTAATAGGCTCAACAACAACAACTACTGCTTAATAAACTCAGTCTGGCTGGAATCTACATTAACCTACATAGGCCAAAAACATAATAATACAATAACTTTTTTCCACATTCGTTTTTGTATTGAAGGAAATATTGACATAGAGGTACCAAGGGGAAAGTAACAAGTAGGTTGACGTGTAAACCGACCCTGATAAATGAGAGAATTGCTGCCTTATTATCCAATCTCCCTTCACTAGAGATGAACGTAATTGGGCCCAGGCACACAAATTTTAGTAATATAGAACAAAGTCAAGTCTACAAGATCATAGTGCACCTCCATAAAACTTTTCTGTGGTGCCACGTTGCATCGAATACAATATTATTGAGATGTGCTCCAGCAGAAGCATGGCGTTTCTCGCAAAAAACAGCAAAAAACAGCAAGGTATTTCAATTACACAATGTTTCATTATAGGAAATAAACATATGCAGATCAGCGAGCATACACCAGAGACTTTCCAGTACATTGCCAGTAGTTACATGTAATAAAATACAGCAGGATTTGTATTTCCTCCTGCAAGGGGTCACTTACAATCAGATTTAATAGGCTCAACAACAACAACTACTGCTTAATAAACTCAGTCTGGCTGGAATCTACATTAATATACATAGGCCAAAAACATAATAATACAATAACTTTTTTCCACATTCGTTTTTGTATTGAAGGAAATATTGACATAGAGGTACCAAGGGGAAAGTAACAAGTAGGTTGATGTGTAAACCGATCCTGATAAATGAGAGAATTGCTGCCTTATTATCCAATCTCCCTTTGTTATAAATGAAAGTAATGGGGCCCAGGCACACAAATTTTAGTAATATAGAACAAAGTCAAGTCTGCGGGACCATAGTGCATCTCCATCTTTTCTGTGGTGCCATGTTGCATCGAATACAGTATTATTGAGATGTGCTCCACCAGAAGCATTGCGTTTCTCACAATTTGAAAGGGGTTGGCCAATTTCTAAAAATATTAGCCAAAAGCTCCTAATCCATACGATGTATGCCGCATCATATCTTACCCCCGCCACACAGCAGAAGGCTCCATCTGTGGGACTCTGTAAACACCTACAATCCTTGGCCACTGCTTACATAGGGCACAAGATGGCGGCAGTGACATGATTCATCCATAACACCGCTTTCGTGCTTTTCCTGGCAGAGTCGCCTTTGGTGAATACCTTCATTTAATCTTCCGTGCATGCATAGCAGATAAATCCCAGAACACAGAGGCCAACCCCTTTAACATGTCCCACTACCGACTTTGGGCAAGCGTTGTTGGTTCCATACGGTTACTGTAAATTATTTGCCAGGGATGATTGACGAACACAGTGTTTCTTCCATGTTACAGGCAGGTTGGTTTTTCGTGAGGTCCTCATATTTCTGTTTATTTCTCCCATCCCTGCCTGCAACATGAGGGGAGAATTAAAGGAATTATCCAGAATTGTAAAAACATAGCGTTTTTTTCCCCCCAAACACTGCCAGGTATAAATAACCACTTTTGCTTCATGTCACAGGCAGTACGAGGGAAAAATGTGAAATCTACAGTGTGAGGACCCACCAAGCAATTCTAAATATATATGGGCCTTTAAGATACTGTGCTAACATCTTGGGGTTAACCCACCTTTGAATTTTTATATATCAATAGAATAAAAATTCTATGTGGACTCCAAATGACCTGTGTACAAATATAGCATATATTCTTCGGCCTGTAACAACCACTAGAGGAAGCTTTAGCAATTATATACTAGTATACAGTAAGCTCCTTAGCTCCCTCTACTGGTGGCCTCGGGCAACCAGAATGTTATTTTCCAAATCTATAACTATGCAGGGAATTTGGAGTGCATTAGCACAGAATTTTCAATCTAAAAATGACTAAAAGGGGACATTCACTTTAAAGAATCCATAAACTTTCACACAGTTTCATTTCATTTAATGAATAATGGTATAACTAGCAAATTTCTAAATCACTTCATTTAAAATGGCTGCATCCACCTGAAAAAAAGCAGTAAAGTCATGGCCACTAGGGGTCTCACTTCCACCTAATTTGCAGTCCACTGACTGTTGTCAGGCAATATCCGTCCCTAGAAAAAGAGACTCAGAAAATGTCTTACGGGAAATGGGGGCGTGTCAGAGCTAGCTGAGATCCTAAGCCTGATAAATGAACTGCTTCTACACTGAAGATTATAGGAGCCTTTTGCAATTCTGTAAGTGTGATCTCCCCCTCCTCTGTTCTGTGAGCTCCAGGGCTGAAAACAAACATAGTGGGAAGAAAAGGGAAGGAAGTCATAGCAATACAGTGCTGGCAGATTTCAAATAAGATATACGCTGCCTACTTCTGAGTGAAATGCATCTAGCTGTGCAGCTGAAACAGGGAATAATATAGCTAAAACTATTTTAGGGATGCCCAAAAACACTCGTTCCTTCACAGTTCTGATTGTATAAGAATGCACAGCCATTATGCAAACTTTCTTTGAAAACTCAGGTACCCTTTAAGCTCTAACATAGAGCCCAACTATATTTGGAGGCCAATATATTTCAGTATGTATTTGTAGCCCCTTTAACAAGCTCAATGGGAATTGTTATATTTTCTTAAACCGTTTAACCCTGAAAATCCAGCACACCACGGTGTCTGTATGTGTTGTACTGATGTACACAGCGTATCATAACATATAACCCTCAGGAGTCAGAACCAAACTTTCAGGGTAAGCAATCTTTATGTCATTCACCGCGATTAACAAGTAACTTGCGATCTAATAAATGTCGCAATCTGTTTCATTTAATTAAAAAAACAGATATTATATAGTAATGTGCCCTGACATTTATGCCTTCATTTACGTGACGTGGGATTTACAGCCAATGGTTTATTTGATGGAGGCCACAAATACTGGTCATTAAACTGCCACACGATGGACACAAAATCACATTAATGAAATTAGACAAGGCACGGCGCTGATCTATGGGGCCCTTCTACAATATTACCCAACGAAAAAGTCCAAAAGAAAATGTTTTGCTTGGCTACAGTGGTCTCTGGATACAGTTTTACAAGGCAAGTGAATGTAAAGAACAGGTCCCTGAATTGGAAATTCTGACCTCCCTTTAGAAGACCTCCAGTATCTCCTCACTTGGAGGGATTTACTCCTTTTCTAATGGTTTAATATTTAATTAAGGAACATTCATTAGGTTGCAATGCTTCAAAAACCATCCATATAGGGTCACTGGAAAGCCAATGTTTCATTGGGTTGATGGGGTTTCACTACTATTAGAAATGATACTGGGTTGGACTGGCCCCAAAGATCCAGGAGAAACAACAGATTTGGCTCCCGTTGGAGCCGATGACTTTCACTAAGGCATACACTTTCTCAGTGGGTGTGTCCTTTTTACTGCAGCTGGTGGCAGTTGAAGGATGGAACTGAGCATGCGCGACCATCTCAGTGAGCAAGACAGAGAAATTAGAAAAAGAACAAACAGCAGATGGCGCTATACAGATAGGAGCGCTGCAGCCTTCTCACTGTTTGTCTCAGGCCCAGTGACGTCACGATTAGTATCACTGGCCTGAGCGCGGCTAAGCTCCATTCAAGTGAACAGATCTTTGCCCCCCCACACCCCCACCCCCAGACCAGTGATACTAGTCTTGACATCACTGGGCCTGCGGTAAACAGTGAGAAGGCTCCTGCAGCACCACTGCCTTCTCAAACACCTCATCAGCGGGGGTCCCAGGTGTTGGACCCCCACCGATCAGATGCTGATGATCTATCCAGAGGATAGATCATTAGTTTAAAACAACTAAAGAACCCCTTTAAGAAAAGCTTTCTCTGTAGTCTATAGGAGCCAATCACAGCACAGCTTTCATTTTTCAAGAGCACTGTAAGAAATGAAAGCTGCACTGTCATTGGCCGCAATGAAAGGACTAACATCCCAAATTTATCCCATTAACAGACTGTAATTAAATGTTATTAATTTAGCGACGAACATTAGAAGCTAGGCCGTCACCATCCAATGATGAAGTGCATGGAAAATATCCTAATTATTTTTGCAAAAATGTGTTCATACGTAAACCACATTTACAAGATGACGCTAATTTTCCAGGGATTAGCTAATTAGTAATAATTAAATTAATACAGCAATAGAGAAACGTGTCAGCTTACCTCAGCCATCTAATCACTCGGCAGCACATTGCATTACGACGTAGGCCATCACTAATGAAACTGTCCACATCATTTACCATGCTAACTAGCCCAGTATGGAGGAGGCAGGGCACCCAGCTCGCTCGCCGTGTGCACTAATAATCCAATGCGAAGATGAGAGCGTAAACCACTTCCCAGAGTTTGCCTTATGGGCAAATTATCTAATTGACTGCCGTTCTACTTCTTATGTTTTACACAGGCACTTGGAAAATGAACCACCAGGCCCGAAATGTGGAAATGTGCTTTGCAAGCCCCTTTCAATCCGCAGTCTACATAGAAGAGAAGGGGCTCGTAGCAAATATTAAAATGAGTCGCTCATTATGGTCTATACTTTTTCCGTGACTCTTAGGGCTCATGCACACAAACGTATTTTTTTTCCATGTCCGTTCCTTTTTTTGCGCATCGTATGCAGAATCATTCATTTCCATGGGTCCGCCAAAAAAATGGAAGCCACTATTCCGTTTCCGTATGTCTGCTCCGCATAGGAATAGAACATGTCTTATTGTTGTCCGTATTACCCACTGAAATGATTGGGTCCACATCTGATCCACAAAAAATTCTGATCGGATGCGGACCAAAAATACAGTAGTGAGAAAAGGGCCTATGGCTGAAAGGTGGAGGTCAAGCGGTGCTCTGTGTACCTCATTAGCATAAAAATAAAAGTAGGACTTTCTCAAAATCTGCACATCGGATTTCTGCAAGACAGAGGTCCTTGCACTCAGCATAGTCAACCCTACCAGGCAGTATGCCTTTGTTTATTAGGGTTGATCATTCTGATAGATGCTCTTTAACGCTATCACTCCCGATCCTCATCATGCACAAGTCTGCATGGCTCGACTGAGCAAGAATGTGTTCTCAGTAGGAAGAGAAGGAAAAGCTGCCAGAAAAAGTAACTGTACTGAAGACCATGAAAGCAGAACAGCTGTTTACAGAAGGTTTAGGACCATTGAGGGACTGTGCGTTGACAGACAGTAAGGTAAACGCACGTTTATGCCAGAGATGGCTTATCTCCCTGAGAACAAAAGGATCGAGCAGTTGAAATCCAACAGCTCTGATGGCAGATGTAAGGAGACCCCCATATACGTTAGATGGATGGCTGGTCCCACCAAAATTGGTGCAAACATGCATTTAATATTTGACCAGTTCCAGCAAATTTGGGCCACTGATTCTGTAGTCTCTCACATCTATATTTTTATAACTGAACGCTATCTATTGTTGTGTGTTTTTCAGCCATCAGAAAAATGCATACATTCATGACCTCTTCTTTACTTCACATACCTCCGGTTCTGAGAACGTTTCGATACCTATCTTTGGATTATATCATCGGCACTCTTGTACGGGCTGCTCTTTTACAGGACGCTTTAGGTATAGTTCTCCTTTAAACAAGCATATTTTCCACTTGGTCAACAATGTTACGAGCTGATTTGTCCTGCAGTGGCTTGGCGCCAGGTAAATGCTCACACATTCATGCCAGATCTAATTAGCCGCTAACTTCTATAATCCCGATGCCAAAGATGGAGATCTATTTGTTGTAAATCAACAGGAGCATTAAGAGTCGCTAAACATACAGGGACACGTTTGATGAATGCCTGTTTGCTTTTTCAATAAAGAGCTTGCTCTAACTGGGTCTCCTACGTTCTGCTGCTAATTTACAGATCTTTTCGGACCAGCCCAAGCTCTTAGTGCAAATGCAATTCCGTCTACCTAGTAATATACTATTATAATGCTTATTATGGATGTGGTGGAGCTGAAGTGGTCATTTCAGTGCACTTTGTGCATGTATATTGCTCCAATCCTACAGAAAATCATTGACGTGACAATCTAATATCACAAGGCAAAAGAGACAAATGTCCTAAGGCTTCCCTTCAAATGGCCCGCCCTGCCCTCTTTGTGTTCCTTATGATTTGGGCAGGGGTGTAACTACCATAGCGGCAGACCATGCGACTGCTATGGGGCCCAGGGCAAGAGGGGGCCCAGTTGGGATTATCCTCTGTTCTACTGGGGGTGAAAACTTGGTCAGGACTCTAAACAAAAACCTCTAAAGAAATAACTTTTAGCAAATGAGGCAGTGGAAAAAATGGCCCAAGGGTCATTAAAAGGGGTTTAGGTGGAAACTATTCTGTCCTGTGTGGGGGGCCTGGTTTGATCCTTGCTATGGGACCCTTACTTCTCTATGTACGCCACTGGATTTGGGCACTGTATGATAGCATTGCTTGCACACTGCATGGTACTCTTATTTGTGCACTTTTATAGTAGTTTTTAAAGGTTACAGTGACCAAGATAGGGCCCATTTACATTTGGCACACATGCCTCTCAAGAATATTGAAAACCCCCTAGCACAAGGTTTGCCCAGGGACCTCCACAGACTATGATAAATTGTACTCTGAATTGAATGGGTTATGATGTTTTTTATAGGGTGTTTTGAGCGGTTCCATCACCTCACCTATGTAATTTTCTAATCTGTCTTAAGGCTCATGCCAGTAGCATACACAGAGAAGTAAGGGCCCCATAGCAAGGCTCAAACCAGCCTCCCTACCACACAGGACAGAAGGGTTTCTGCCTAAACCCTTTTCAATGACCCTTGGGCCATATTTTCCACTGCCTCATTTGCTAAAAGTTTTTCCTATAAAGCAGGGTTCCTCAACTCCGGTCCTCAGGGCCAGGGGCGTAGCCAAAGGCTCATGGGCCCTGGTGCAAGAGTTTAGCTTGGGCCCCCCTTCCCTCAGTACTTTGTGTGTCTTCTTATGCGGCACAATGGTCTTTGGGCCCCCTCAGGCTTCTGGGCCCGGTAGCGACTGCTACCTCTGCACCCCCTATAGCTACGCCCCTGCTCAGGGCCCACCTGCCGGTCAGGTTTTCAGGATTTCCTTAGTATCCAGCAGGTGATATAACTAGTGTCAGTGCACCAGGACTTACCACAGGCATTCATTCTGTGGGATATTCTCAAATCATGACCATTAGGTGGGCCCTGAGGACAGGAGTTAAGGAACACTGCTTTAGAGGGTAGAGTCCTGACCAGTAAAAGAGGAGATGATCCAACTAAGACTGAGCCACCTCTTGCCCCGGGCCCCATAACAGTTGCATGGTCTGCCACTATGGTAGTTATGCTCCTGGCTCATGCACACAACCATATTTTATGTCCTCGTCATTTCCGCATTTTTTGCAGATCGCAAACAGATCAATTCATTTCTATGGGTCCACCAAAAATACGGACAGCACATGGATGTCATCAGTGTGTTGTCCGCATCCAGTTAGCCAAAAAATCCCCAAAAATTACCAATACAGGGGATGGATTTATTTTTTAATTGTACTTGTAAGTACAAAACACAAGTTAGTCTGATGGGTCCTACGTAAACTGCCTTAAATCCCTCCACCACAAATCCCCCCACCAATCACCTCTTTTTGCCTCACTAGCCTGCTATTGTTCTCTAACCTCCCCCACTAAAATCTAAAATCTACCTAGCTACTTACAACACCAAACTCCTGCCTAATCAGCCTCCTATGGTCGCCAATTAGGGTCATTGTCTTGTTGGAAGGTTAACCTTTGGCCCAGTCTGTGTTCCAAAGCACTCTGGATTAGGTTTTCATTAAGAATATCTCTGTACTTTTCTTCATTCAGCTTTCCCTCAACCCTGACCCGTCTCCCTGCCCCCCATAGCATGATGCTGTCAACACCATGCTTCACTGTAGAGATGGTATTGGGCAGGTGATGAGCAGTGTCTGGTGTCCTCCAGGCTTAGAAATGAGGCCAGAAAGTTCAGTATTGGTTTCATCAGACCAGAGAATAATCTTGTTTGCAAATTCTATGGGCTTTAATGTCTCTTTTACTAAAGAAAGGCTTCTGTCTGGCCAGTATGATATAAAGGCCAGATTGGTAAAATGCTGCAGTGATGGAAGATTCTTCCATCTGCACCATCTGCTCAGCCATTGGGTTCTTGGTCACCTCTCTTACGAAGACCCTTTTCCCTTGATTACTTAGTTTGGTGGGGCAGTTAGCTGTAGGAAATGTCCTGGTTGTTCCAAACTTCTTCCATTTAAGAATTATGGAGGCCACTGTGCTTTTGGGAACTTTCAGCGCATCAGAAAATGTTTGCACCCTTCTCCAGATCCTGTATCTCCACACAATCCTGTCTCTTAGCTCTACAGGCAGTTCTTTCCTCCTCTTGGCTTGGTTTTTGCTCCGATATACATTGTCCGCTGTGAGATCTTATGTAGAAAGGGCTGTGCCTTTCCAAATCATGTCCAGTCAATTGAATTTACTACAGGTGGACTCCAATCAAGGTGTAGAAACATCTCAAAGATGATCATGAGAAATGGGAGGCCCCACAGCTAACAGTCAAGTGTCATAGCAAAGTGTCTGAACATTTATTTCCATGTGAAATTTTTGTTTTTCCTTTTTAAGAAATTAGCAAAAATGTCTAAAATTCTGCTTTCATTTTTTAATTATGGGATATTCAGTGAAGAATGATGAGGGAAAGCCTGATTTTTTTTCTTTTTTCTTTTAGCACAAGGCTGCAACATAACAACGTGTGAAAAAGACTTTGTGAACGCACTGTATATACGGTATATATATATAGTCCCAAGATGTAACATTAGACGGGTGAAAGTTACTTTTTTATCTTATAGATTTCTACATGCCTGCCTTCATCACAACGGGTCCATTTATGCCCATCTGTCCTCATCTCTTTTATTTAACTCATTCTAATGGCAAAACATGTCTGTCACATAATTAGCAATAATGTTTGCGGATTCATTACCGATGTACAATATTAGCCCAGCCGCTGCTCATTTACCATCTTTCAAGATGACAAAATCTAAATGCAGCTCTTGCGAACACTGTCAACAGCTGCTAAGTGGACATGTTGTACAGGAAAACACTTGACGCCATCCACGGGCTCTGAATTATTTAGCCTCTACAGAATAGGCTGTCAATTCACAGAACGTCCCGGCTTTTTCCAATGATGCTCTGATAACTTTCCAGCTGAACAGATACTTAAACTTGAAATAAAAATGTTGAAAGAATTTGGACTTAACGAGGGTTTGCTTCTTGGATCAAAATGGAACCATGAATTAAAAGGGTTGCACAGTGCTAAGATATTGATGACCTATCCTCAGGATTAGAGATGAGCGAATCTTCCAAGATTCAGTTTGTTTCAGATTCGTCAAAATTTTCAAAAAGTTTGGTTCGGGTCCGAATCTACTCGTTCCGAACCAAAGTTGTTCCAGTTGCCCTGAAAATTGGTATATAATCCACTCTAGTCCTCTATGAAAAGCTCCTATCTCGTTTTGTTAATTTTTCACAATTTTTTTCATTCTCCTTCACCTGTCCCTTCAGTCTGATACAGGGTCAGGTGTAACTGTATCTACTTTTATCGTTGCCGCCGCAAACCATGGTTATTGCTTGGCCACAACTGACTGCAATTACCTCCTGCCTGGTGGTGACAGAACACTATTAATTGCTTATGCGCTGGGCGCCGTTTTACAAGATTCGTCCAAATCAAACCCGAAAAGATTCGGGTTCGATTCAGTACTTTAAAAATCAGGATAGGTCATTAAAGTCAGATCAATGAGGGTCCAACTCCAAGTAATCCCCAATCAGATGTTTGAAGGGGTAGCGGCACTTGTGCAAGTGCTTCTTCTGCTTCAAAATTACCTACACCTCCTCTCACTTGCAGAGGTAGAACAGTGTAATTATAATGGCTCCTCTGCAAGTGAATGCATCTGCCGAAGAACAATTTTCTCTGACTGCTACTTCTTTCAGGTCTTCTCGGTTCCAACATGGAGTTTAAACAGAAATAAACTAGAACTGCAACCCTTCCTTCTAGTGGGAAGCAGGACTAGCCCACTTCTGCCCAAAGGGAGGAGAATGGAATGGTGAGTTCCCTTCTGCCTAAGGATAGCTTTGCCATTGACACTGCCACCTGCTGGTGAACCAGGCATATTCCATGACCATAACGATTATGTAAATAATGAATCTAAATATGCAATTATGCAAATAAATAAAAGAATGACATTAAGGTTAGCCCACTAGAGAGAGTAGCAGGGTGTAGGAATGGTAACATCACTCTGGGGTGTTACATAATTACACTGAGGCAGCACGCAGGTAAGTTTGAAGTGGAATTAGCTCTTGGACAAGCAATGCTACCCTTTCAATCAGCTAATCGGTGGGGGTGCCAGGAGTTGGACCCTCACTAATCTGACATTGATGACCTATCCTGAGGATGTCATCAATATCTTAGCACTACACAACCCCTTTAAGGTCCCCAAACAGATTAGATTATCGTCAGCTGAACCTTCTGGTTTTGGAGGTGCCAGACAACAATCTATTGTGTGTGGGGTCCTCCTGATAGATGGGTGGCAAATTGAAAATCAACACTTGATTCTTTTGTTCTGGCAGGAAATACGCATGCGAGAATAGCGGTCAGCCAAATAAATATTTCGCCACAGCTGTTGCCAAAGTGCATGAGAACCTTAAAGGGTGTTATCTCATGATTAATATAAAAAAATGAAAATCAGACATCCTGCCTGATGGGGTTGATCCACCCATTCTTTACGCAAATTATGCCTTCAGAGCACCAGGGGGTGTGTCCAGCACTGGAAAGTTGAGGAGCTGAGGTACACCAAAAGGCTAGGCCCATCCCTTGGTGCACTGAAGCCCTCATTTTCATAAACAATAAACTTTTTTTTTCTCATGGACACCACAACCGATTTTCACAAGACAAATATCAGTTGAATCAGGCAGTATAACTGGTTTAATAGGGTTGATTTGATCTTCCAGCTTTTTACGGCCCCTTCAGTCTTGGAATCTGTTAACTTCAAAGACCCTATACGACATGTCCAAAAGTTGGAACCCCTCCCTTAATTTTGAAATACTCATAAATTAAATACACAGCGACCAATCAGATTCTACCTTTCATTTTTCAGAGCTCCTCTGTAACATGAAAGGTGGAACCTGATTGGTCGCAATGCGCAACTGAGCCAGTTTTTCCCCATAGTTTTTATAGAACCTCTACCTAAATGACCAAATATAATCCGAGGGTCAGTCCTTGTGACTTGAAGCTAGTCTCTTTATCTGGTTCACACATTGGGCGATGAGATTAAACTGATGCCTGAAACCAATCCACAGGATGGCCCAGAATGACCAGGCTCCTGATCCACCTTCTGGCCTTCTTGCTGCAGGAGTTAAACCAACAAGCCTGCATATTAACGTCCCCGTCTTCTTGAAAATAAGCATGGCTTATGAGAAATCCTATACAACAAGGCTAATTCCACAAGTGTACTGCACGGCGCACTGCTGTCATTCTTACAGATGACTTACAAGCCTACAAGAACTTGCTTGCTCTAGGCTCCTTGCCACCACTAAGCTTAAATTAGCATCTATGTGGGCCCCATCCAAGGCTTCTCAGAGACCAGCTGTGCAAAGACCTGTCACCGTCTTGTCAGTGAAAGTTTCCTGTCCAAAGAACTTTTGTCATTCCTCGTTCCTCAAGTAAAAGCATGTCACTTGAAGAGGCAGCTAAAGTCACTTGCAATGACTGGTCTCAAATCATAGCTCTCTAGCCCTGTCACTGAAAGTCTCACCCCGCAGCTAAAACTGTCACTGATCATGTTTGGATATGTACACTGAGGTATCAGATTAGAAAGGAGCGTGCACGAGATGGGACTTTAAAAGAGGCCAAGACACAGGAGAGAATATTAACCCTTCGGACGAGCGAGGTGGGGGGAAAAAAACGAAAAGGAACGGGTTAATTCCATCCTTCTTATTCAGTCACACTCCTAAGCTTCTCAATGCAATTATAGTCCATATCTCATTTAATTGGAGAGCTCGGTCAATGAGCGAGTCCGGGAGGCAACGCGCAGTCACCCCGCTCCCTGTCAATATGCTGAATATTTCATATGGCGGTATACGGCCGCGTGCGCATATATATATGGATTGACAGTGAATACGGGTGGTCTGACAAGGAGAGATGTGAAGGAGGGGAGATTGTCCTCCTGATCGACTGTCATCTTTCAGATCAGCGAGAAGCCCTGGTCCTAGTAATGACTATACAAGGAATATACTGAATGGTGGGGACCCGCTCCGCACCTGCAATTAGGAAGAGCCCCGATTTAGGTATAATTCTTATCAATGGGGGTATATGTATGATATGAGGGAGAAGACACTATGGACACTACAGGACCCACGGTGCCATATGAGCAATAACTTTAATCTAAAAATACTTATCCTGAAATAATGACAACAACTATATTATGGTGCAAAATGGCCGCAGTCCTTTATTAACGGTTAAATAACATAATGATCATAAAACCATAAATAATTAATTATTTAATAAATAACCATTAAATAATCAGTAAATCCACAATTGTCCCCCGGTGACTACTCTTCCCCCCTCTAACTCGGGACCACGACTTCTATAAGGGAGGGCGGGCGGGACTTCTTTCCGGCTCCACGGCAAACAAGCTCCGGACCTGCTGAATACTTCTATAAATACTTCAAATTCCTGCCACTGGACATGACTGACCAATCATAGGAGGGGCAGAAAACAGGTACCCCAGTAACAGGTAAGCAACCGTGCACCAATCACAGTCCTTCATTACATTCACCTCAGATGAGCTGTCAATGATAACAGCTGAACGGAAAGAACACAGAAAGGGGAAAAAAGGGAGGGAAAAAACAGTAACTGAACTACAACACCCAAAATGCTCAATGTCACCATGGTGGGGACTTTGGCATACGCCTGCTCACTTGCGAAAAACGTCACTGTTTTATTAAGAGGTGCCGCCGGTCTCTTAAGAATTTGCCCCATTTTCTTCTATTTCAGCTAGAAGAAGGTTTCAGTTGGAATCTGCACCATTTTTCTGGTTTTAATTAGATTAAAGAGGTTATCTGGGTAAAGATAATGACGACCTATCCTCAGGAGAGCTCATCATTATCACTAGGGATGAGTAAATCGACTCCACAAGACTTCGCGTAATAACTTCATAAATTCATTTTTACTGTAAAAAAAACATTTCCCGAACTCGGCTATGGTTCCAAGGTACCACTTGGAACCGAACCCAAGTTCAGAAAATGTTTTTTCACAGTAAAAATGAATTTATGAAGTTATTATGCGAAGTCTCGCGAGACTTCGCAAAGTAATAACTTTGGCTCATCGGGGCCAATACATTCTAATACTGTACGGAGCTCCCGTATTAGAAGGCAGTTTTATGCAAACTGACTTCGGATGTTTCATCCAAAGTCGATTCGCTTATCCCTAATTATCACATCGGTGGGGGTCCAAGTCCTAGAACCTCTGCCAATCAGTTGTTTCACTGGAGCTCTACTGAGCACAGCAGGCTACCGGCAGCTTTCCAAGCACAGCGCCATACATTGTATAGTAACTGTGCTTGGTATTGCAGCTCAGCCTCATTGACTTGAATGAGACTGAGTTGCAACTAGGCCATGTGACGTCACGATACATCGGTCACATGGCCTAGAAAGAGGTGGCGGCGCTTATGAAGCGCCCGGCAGCTAATTGGCAGGAGGTCTTGAATGTTGGACCACCTCTGATCTAATATTGATTAACTATTCAGAGGATAGGTCACTGGATAACCCATTTAAGGCTAGGGCTACACAGCTTCATATATTTTATGTCTATAGTGTCACATTACGACAAGTCGCATGTCGCATATGAAATTCACTCCATTGACTTTCGTTGAGCACAACATGTGACTTGTCTGCAGCATGTCTGCTCTAAAAAAGTTGTGTTGCGCAACTTTTCTGCGACTTGCTGTCACGTGACACATGTTGCTGTGTAGCCCTAGCCTAAATGTGTCACACCCACTTCCATTAAGCTCCACTTACAAAAGTGGTGAGAGCAGCGTAAAACATAAAAATGTCATCTGCACCACACTTCGTGGCTTTTTTACAAGAATCAAGCATGTAGCCTTTGTAAATGGCCCATTGTCTTTTCCCATGGGTGTGGTGAAATTTTGTAAAGCACCCACCTCCACTGGAGCTTAAAGGGGTTCACCAGGATTTTCATATTGATGGCCTATCCTCAGGATAGCGCATCAATATGAGATCGGTGGGGGTCCATCTCCCAGCACCACCACTGGTCAGCTATTTGAGGAAGACA
The DNA here is from genome assembly GCA_900303285.1 of Rhinella marina. NCBI lineage: Eukaryota > Metazoa > Chordata > Amphibia > Anura > Bufonidae > Rhinella > Rhinella marina. The sequence goes on along the minus strand of ONZH01002718.1, from coordinate 590,222 downwards.
CACCAGAGCTCCGACGAGGGTCGTGGCCTCCTCACAGCTCAACAAACATTCGATAACGGCTATTATTGGTATCACAGCTCAGCTCCAGTTACTTGAATGGAACTGAGGTGCAAGTAGGCCAGTGACCAATGAATGCAACATCAGATGGTCTAGGAAGAGGCCTAAGCACTAGAAGAATGCTACAGCCTCTTCATACAGCTGATCATTGGGGGTGCCTAGAGTTGGACCACCGCCAGGTCATTAATATCAAAATGCCAGAGGAGTTTTGCAAAATAAGTAGAGAAGTGCAAACTATTCTCAATAAATACAACATCACAACCATGTGGATCGAGAAAGAGGGAAGGAACGTTGGGTTTCAAGCCTTAGCTTGGTGTCTTTCAGGTTCAAAACCTGATGTGTTTTTTTCCTGATAGGTTTTTTAACTTGGTTTTTGGATGAGGATTTTCATTCCTACTCTTTTTCAATGGGAATTTTGGACGAGAATTCCAAGTAGAATCTGCATCATGAATGGACAGGACACTTCTTTTTTTCTGCAGTGTGGTTTTTAAAACCAAAAAGGTGAAGTTTGAATTAACATACGGATTCCCCATTAATATCACGATCTGCATGGGTTTTTGGAGTGTTGTTTTTGGCGCGGGAACCATACCAAAAATATTCCATGTGAACATACCCTTAAGAAGGCCTTGTGAGTATCTCCTACCAGGAACCATTCTACAATCAGAGGACGTCCTAGTTAAGCAGCTTTGGACTGTAGAAATAAGTGAGGCTTAGGTTTTATGTTCAGGTGCCCATCTGATCAATGACAGCAGCTCTGTCCACCATGTTGGACTGGGGTTCCTGGGGCACCCCAAAAGGAAATTTTATGGTGGTCCCAAACCCCCTATCAACAAAAGTCTAATAGGTTTTGAATCAAAGAAATAGACTCTAGTTATTGGCTCCAAAGGAAGCTAAATATTTTTTTTTTCTCCTGGATGTTTGGAGCCCGTTATGATATGAGACCCTAGGCTCACCGGGGAGTCCTCTGGTACTCTGGTGGGCCAGTGTTACTTTATCTGTCGACTACTACACACTTCCGACACCAAAGCTACATTGAAATAGCTGATCAGCGGGGATGAGGGGTGTCGACAGATTTGATAGTGGTTTTCCATGCTAATTCCAGGTTTCCAAGCAGACAATCACTGCAACCAGGCCTATAAACAATACATCTGTCATACTGTTATCCTAATTCTACACCTACTATTACATGAACAGATAACATCTTCCCCTCATAGCAGTAAACTAACAATGGGTTACCTATCTATATAAGAGGTCTTATCATGTGTGTGGACTACTATAGAAGGACAGTATTTTGTATTTCATTTTCAATGGCATAGCACTGCCTAAATGAAAAAGAAAAACGCCAAAAATTCTAAAATATTGTTTTCTATGAATATTGAGTTTATAGAATTGTCCCTTTGCATTGAACGAAGTAGTGATGATGAAACAAGTGTTAAAAAGAGTACTAGTCAGAGAGCAGACTTCATGATAAAGCCCATTTCTGCCTTCCTGAAGGATGATCATCAATGTGACTATTTTCTGTCCTCAGGCCTTCTTCTGTAAGCCTCTATTTACAGCCTAGTGAGGTCCATTGAACAGCTGACACAAACTTTGCTGAGTACACTAATGGAAGCAATAAAAAAAAGTAATTTTTCCTTGGGCAAAAAAAGGATAAAAGTGACCCCTTGTATGTGCGGCACAACTTCAGAATGGCTCAACAGAACTATATGCATTCAATTGATATATTAATTAATGTAAGAATCTGATGTCCCAGGTCAAAATATTGAGATGTGGAAAATACATGACCAGCTCTAATTCCTTGAAAGTGGTTCCACGACACTAAAATAGTCAATCAATCAGTGGTGTACATAGAAAAGTAAAGGCCCCATAGCAAGGATCAAACCAGACCCCCCACACAGGACAGAATGGTTTCTGCCTAAACCCCTTTCAATGACCCTTGGGCCATTTTTTCCACTGCCTCATCTGCTCAAAGTTGTTCCTTTAGAGGGTAGAGTCCTGACCAAGTTTTCACCTCCAGTAGAAGAGGAGATGATCCCAACTAAAGACTGGGCCCCCTCTTGCACTGGGCCCCATAGCAGTCGCATGGTCTGCCGCTATGATAGTTACGCCCCTGTATGCAGTCACCCATAGACTCTGGCGGGCCAATGTGCTAGGCACAACTTTAACCAAGAAAGTAAACACTTTTACCTATAAGTATCCCACATGGTCTTCAACACCAGACAGAACACTAGCACAGATAAGAAAATGTCTGTTCTTCATATAGATGTATAAGATAAAGATATATGAGTGATACCTTCTCAAGGTAGATAGATAGATAGATAGATAGATAGATAGATAGATAGATAGATAGATAGTAGTGGAATATGCTGGTGGATAGGATAAGCATAGAATAAGCTAAGCATAGAATTCCTATATGAAAATCAAAAAGACCCCCCTAACTAGTTTCTTCCCCAACACAAGGACAATGGTCCTGAAAGCCGCATGGATGGACAGAGGGTACCTCATATAAGGAGGTCAGAGACACATATGCAAAGCACAGAGGGATCAGGCAAAACTTGTAGTCAGTAACAGGCCGAGGTCAGGGCTGGCAGTGTTTGTGCGAATCCATGAAACAGTCCAAAGGCTGGGACACGCAGAGGGTCAGAATCTGTGAATCAGGCAAAAGTTGGTACACAGACAGACAGACAGACTATAGAACCTCTGTAGGATCTAGCAAACCTATTTCTCAGGAAGAGAATGAGACAAACAGCACAGTATAAATGGCAGAAACAGCCTAGCAGCTGCACAGAGATCCCAAAGAGGGTTTAACCCTTGCTGCACCACAGAATGAGATGAGGATCAATGAAGAATATCCTTAAAAGACACACAGGACACTGGCACCCAGGCCAGCTGCTGGAGCACTGGAACTGCAGTAGACAAAGGATGAGGTGACCTATGGCCGCCCACAGTAGCAGGATAGCCACGGGCCCAAGCCACCAACTTAAAAGTGTGATCCATAATTGGTCCTATTCTTGACTTGTGAGGGTCTGTGCAGAGAACATGACAAGACCTGGTCATCTGGAGAGGTTTTCCTTCAGCAGAAGACACGGGAGATTGCTGTAGAGCAGAGAGACAGGTAGCTGTGGAGACAAAAACCTTACAATAATTGTATTGCATGTACCGTATATTGCAATAATACATCATCTGAAATGCCCTATTCATTGCATAGTAATTTTTTTCATGGGAAAACCCCATTATTGAATTGCACCAGCTTGTGTGTCTTGAAAATGCCAAGATGTTGTACCTCATCTGAGTGCTGAAACCATAAAGTATACTGTGCCTCTTGACCAATTTTTTTTTTGGTCTGTGGTTGTCCTATTTTTAAAATGGAACCTCACCTCAGGAAAAATACCTACACCCCACCTTATAGACAGCTGACTATAAGAAATAAAAAGCAGTACCAATAATGACGGTATGGATCAGGAGGGAAGGTCTATGGAGGCCCTACTGGAGACACTGTGCTTGGTGCTTTATTTCTGTAGCACTGTGACTGACAATCTATTATGACCACTGTGGATCAAACTCTATATAGGTGGCACTGTTACTTGCACATACTGTATACCAGAGATTCCCAACCTGTGGCCCTCCAGCAACTACAACTCTCAACATGCCCCGACAGCCTACAGCTATCAGCCTACAGCAGGGCATGGTGGGAGTTGTAGTTTTACAACAGCTGGAGGGCCACAGGTTGAGCATCCCTGCTGTATACAGATGTCACTTTGAATAGCATGTGCTACTGGAGTTGCTTTGGTTTCTAGCCACCTCGCTATAATCAGTGATAATACTGTCATTCACAAATTACCTTTTCTTAGCACACTTTATACAATAATTTGTATATTCGGCCATGAAAAGTCCAAGTACCACAGTGGAGCATTGCTGCAAGGAGCAGCTCTTGCCCTGAGGGACTATAATACTATATTTCAATGGGCACTGTGTAATACCACATCTCTCCTGCAGTGGCCACTGCAGAAGAAGTGTGCGATCTCCTTGAGCTTTCCAGATGAAGACAACTGATCAAGCTTAACCTCCTGCAGATCCTCAAGAGGAGACAAAAGTTTTAAAGGTACCCCTTCCATATCTAACATCTAAATACCTGGAATACATCCTGCCAGGCCCGTTCTATTAGCACAAGGACTGAGCCGCTGTAAAAGTATACTAATAAATAAAATAGACATAAAAATCTTAACACTAAAAGCTCGAATTGTTCTTATAAATCAATATGAGAAGCTGGAGGACGAGTCTCGGTAGTAGCTTCTTATCTAAACACATAGAATAGTAAAACCCTCTCGGCGTACGTACTACCCTTCACCCTCTGCAGAACGCTTCTTTTAAACCACTACATTTTATAGGCTGTACGTGGCTGAAAATGAAAATCAAACTTGAAATTCACAGTTGTTGTGAAACAGATTTATAACTTTTGACTGTAAAGCTGGAACTTCACAGACCCGGCACTGATTTAGATTAGGATATTAAAAATTTGAGTGCTACTATGGTTGACTGAGGGGAAGGGCAGTCCCGTTAACGAAAAGACCTATGTTAATAGTTTTCCACCGTCAAGAGCAACTGACGAAAAAAAAAGTCTTTCAAGGGCTGTAAAAATTGTACTGCTAAAACGGCAGAATTTCTTCCATGGCATATTCCCTCTGCAGATAAAAAGTTGTAAGGTGTTATAACTGGTGACGACGTCTAACCGCCGCTCATGGGTCTACGCATCGGCATCACACCAGTGAAATTTATGGGAAGTATTTCCAGAACAATTGGTTTGTGTTAAAAATCTCATTAATTTATATGGAAAAATTATCACTTTTGAGTGAAATATTTATTTTTCACATGCACTTAAAATTATATACATGGTACTCTGGCTCCGGGTCCCTCAAGATTGGTAGTCGAAGTGCCTAGAGCTGTGATGGCTAACCTCCGGCACCCCAGCTGTGGTAAAACTACAACTCCCAAGATGCACACTTGCTTGGCTGTTCTCACAACTCCATAAAAAATGAATGGAGCATGCTGGGAGTCGTAGTTTCACCACAGCTGGAGTGCCGGAGGTTAACAATCACTGGCCTAGAGGGGTTAACCTGTGGGTATCATAGCCCCCGAAGACTCTGCTACACCTGTACACCTTTAAAAATATATACTGTAGCTGCTTTCTTACCGAAACAGTGCCACTCTTTTCCACTAGCTATGCCTGATGTTACAGCTCAGCCTCATTGACTAGATTGAGGTTCAGATGCAATACCAGACATAGTAGTAAAATAACAACAACAAAAATGGGATTCGTTCACCACTCTTGTCCTTAAAGAAGTTGTTCCATGATTGATGTAAAAAAAGAAAATCAGACATCATCTAGACCATGACAATCTCTTTCTAACAAAGCTAGAACCAGCCCTGTACCTCACATGGATCCAGAGATCTCCACATTCATTGCTCCAATTGTTTTGCTAGATTTATTTCAGGCTGGCAGCTGAGGGGGCGTGTCCTTTCTCGGGGGTGGGGCGGGGCATATCTTTTCTGCTACAGCTCTTTCCCTGTAATTGCCACAACTTCTAACAGAACATATGGCTGGTGACAGTTGAAGATTTAAACTGAGCACGTGCGACCACCTCAGTGAGATGGACAAGAAATAAGCAATAGAACAAACAGCAGGTGGTGCTCTACAGATACATTTAATTGAATATCTCACTGGCTATACTAAATTTTTAATTACATGCAATTACAAAAGTATTCAGATCCAGGGGCTGGTTTGAAAAATGTTGAATATTATTCGTGGCACAAATCATTTAACTTGTAACACCCAGACCTGGGTGCACAGAGAATTCCTGAATCAGAGACAGCCACTGGCATAGAATTCCAATGAGAAAAAGAAAAAGCTATTTCTCCAGCATTCCTTAAAGAAAAACAATCATTTATTGTAAATGCATTAAAAGCATCTTGTACAAAAGGATTTCTTTTTAAAAACTACTCGTTTTGGACACAGTAAGCCTTGTCCTTGATCATGGCATGGAGTAAGTGCTAGAGAAATTGTTTTTTGTTTTCTACATTGGAATTCCAGACACAGCCAGAGTTGGACCCCCTCAACAGAGGGGCCCCAAAGATCCAGGAGGAAAAAAAATTATAATCCGGCTGCATTTGGAGCCATCACTTGCCAAAAGGTTCTAGTTCTTTGATTCAAACGCTATTTGACTTTATTTGATGATATAGAGTTTATAGTACAATTTCCTATGGTGGGTTCTAAGAAGGGGCGTAGCTATTGGGGGTGCAGAGGTAGTAGTCACTACTGGGCCCAGGGACCTGAGGGGTCCAAAGACCCTTGTGCCACATAAGAAGACACCGGTATTATAGAAAGTGCATGCAGGTCAAGTTACTCTTCTGGCTGGAGGAAAGGGGTTAGGTCAAGAATTTGGCAAGGGTGGGAGGGCCATTTCAATTTTTGCCTCAGGCAGCATGAAGGCTATGTGCTTCCCTGCCCCTGGCCACAAAGCACTGAGGGAAGGGGGGCCCAAGGTGAACTCTTGCACCAGGGCCCATAAGCTTTTTTACTACGCCTCTGTTTCTAAGGAACCCCAGTCCTACACTACACATGGCCCTTGGATAAGAACTGGGTTGTTTCTGAAAGAAAACAGAAATGTTTTTCTAATCTTCTACAAACCTGGTTGTCCAGGATTAGACGATCCACGGCAGAATAGTACCACACCTGTTCACTGGTATGGCACTGCAGTTCAGCCCCATTCACTTCAATATAGCTGGACCGCAGTACCAGACGTGACCTGGGATTGCAGTCCAGGTGAGGTGCGGTTTCTTGTAGAAGTCTAATTCTAGACAACCGCTTTAAGATTTGACCCCACCAAGATCAATCAGGGGAGGACTGACAATGAATGTGGGGTTCTGCTGGTTCATTGTGTATTTGGAACATAAAATAATTATTTAAGACTATGGGGTTGTATCCGTAATATACTGGCATTATAGTAGTACATGTTCTACTAGAATGTCTGCTTCTAGCTCCGTACACTGTAACGTTTCCTGCACCAGTGGATGCCCAAAACAGCTAATTGTGGGGGTGCCAGCAGTTAGACACCCCCACACCGATCTCCTGCTGTTTTTGTTCATTAGGTGGAGTTTTTTAGTTGTTCTGGCTTCTTGTCAAAAAGTGCAGCATCTGGAGCTCTTACTGTTTTTTCACCTTCTTTGGTCAACTAAGCCAGTTTTGATAAATCACCCCCATTGTTTGCAATAAATGTCTGAAAAAATATGCCACAAAAAGTGTGGTTAAAAATGCTTGTGGTTCTTCTGCCATTTTTGCAGCTTAAAAAAAAACACCAGTGCAAATGTATGTATGTAGGAACCCTAAGGGCTGTGGACAGGTGATCGCACCTTCTACATAGGAGCCCAGGGGCGGATTGGCCATAGACCTTACAGGGAAATTTCCCGGTGGTCCGATGCCCAGGGGGCTGCCTGAGTCCTTCTCACGGCCGGCCAGTGGAACTTTTGTGGATGTAATTTGTGCTGCTGGTAGTATTTGGTGATGGACTGTGGTATTTGGATCTGTTGGGATGGTATAATGTGCCACAATATGTTATTGCTGGCCCTGCTTTGCATCAATTTGGACCCGACTAAAAAACGGGGCCACTTTAGTATTTTTTTTCAGGGCCACTTTAAGTTCCCAGCCCGCCCCTGTAGGAGCCTATAATCAAACAGAAACTTTTACATCAGCATCTGCTGTATACACGCCGCTCATGAAGTGCTGTACATATCAGAGAAGTCCATATATCCCCAGGCCCCTTCCCAACCTCTATAGCCACCATCTCTTGTTTTTGCAGACCCTGCACTTAAAGGGTCTGTCCTATGTCCTACTAGAAGAATGTCATAGCTGGGGGGAAGGGGTTAGCGCTTGAGAACATCCAGTATGAACTTGGCTCTGGTGGATGCAGGTCTTCCACGTGTTACACGTAATACTACTTTTCTATTACTGTAGGGGCCGGTTCACACGCCGGTTCAAAATGCCTATTCTTGTCCTCTGTTGCAAACAAGAATAGGACATGTTCTATTTTTTTGTACAGAGCCGCAGCATGGAGCCAGCTCTGTGCCACGGCTCCCCGCTCCCATTGAAGTTAATGGGGACGCATCTATTCCGCAACATTGCCGTGTGAATGGGCCCTAAAACACCAGCTTCTCACCGCAAATTCTGCAGCTTGAAAGCCATACCCACTGCGATATTAAAGGGGTTCTCTGAGGTCAACAAAAACTTGCGCAGCCTCTATAACTGCAAAAACAATTAAAACTCGACCCTTCCAATGCTGCATTCTAGTGACTGTCCTCAACACAGTGGCGTACCGCCCATATAGGCAGACCACGCCACTGCTATGGGGCCCGCGGCACAGGGGGGCCCGGAGCGCACGGGAGGCCCCGCCCCCTACTCTGCATCATTAAGATGCGTCCAGTCACTGCGCTCCGGGCCTCTCCTGGCCCCCATCACCGCTGCAACTTTTACCCTAACGAGTCCTGAGAGCGCTCCTGTGCGCTCCCAGCTGGCCCCGCCTCCTCCATCTTGCCGCGCTGCTGCTCCTGGACAGGGAAGGACCTGTGCAGCGCGGCAAGATGGAGGAGGCGGGGCCAGCTGGGAGCGCACAGGAGCGCTCTCAGGACTCGTTAGGGTAAAAGTTGCGGCGGTGAGGGGGGCCAGGAGAGGCCCGGAGCGCAGTGACTGGACGCATGGGAAAGAAGACCAAGGCCCACCCCCTCCAGAGTGGCGTCAGGACAAGAAATTGTAAGTTTTTATGTGTTTCATGTGTATGTGTGTATATGTATGTATGTATGTATGTATGTGTATGTATGTATGTGTGTGTGTGTGTATGTGTGTGGGTATATGCATACACTGTACGTACTATATATTGTACAGTGTGGCGCAGGGGTTATATTGTCCGGCATGGTGTAACCGCCATGCATTTGTTGTACAGTATATATTATAATCCCTGTACCATGCTATACAATCTACAGTATAATCTGTACACCATGCTGTATAGTATACAGTATAATCCGTACTCCATGCTGTATAATATACAGTATAATCCGTACTCCATGCTGTATAATATACAGTATAATCCGTACACCATGCTGTATAGTATACAGTATAATCCGTACTCCATGCTGTATAATATACAGTATAATCCGTACACCATGCTGTATAATATACAGTGTAGTCCATACACCATGCTGTATAATATACAGTGTAGTCCATACACCATGCTGTATAATATACAGTATAATCCGTACACCATGCTGTATAATATACAGTGTAGTCCATACACCATGCTGTATAATATACAGTGTAGTCCATACACCATGCTGTATAATATACAGTGTAGTCCATACACCATGCTGTATAATATACAGTATAATCCGTACACCATGCTGTATAATATACAGTATAATCCGTACACCATGCTGTATAATATACAGTATAATCCATACACCATGCTGTATAATACACAGTATAATCCGTACACCATGCTGTATAGTATACAGTATAATCCGTACACCATGCTGTATAATATACAGTATAATCCATACACCATGCTGTATAATATACAGTATAATCCATACACAATGCTGTATAATATACAGTATAATCCGTACACCATGCTGTATAATATACAGTATAATCCGTACACCATGCAGTATAATATACAGTATAATCCGTACATCATGCTGTATAATATACAGTATAATCCGTACACCATGCAGTATAATACACAGTATAATCCGTACATCATGCTGTATAGTATACAGTATAATCCGTACACCATGCTGTATAATACACAGTATAATCCGTACACCATGCTGTATAGTATACAGTATAATCCCTACACCATGCTGTATAATATACAGTATAATCCATACACCATGCTGTATAGTATACAGTATAATCCGTACACCATGCTGTATAATACACAGTATAATCCGTACACCATGCTGTATAGTATACAGTATAATCCCTACACCATGCTGTATAATATACAGTATAATCCGTACACCATGCTGTATAATCCGTACACTAGGCTGTATAATATACAGTATAATCCGTACTCCATACTGTATAATACACAGTATAATCCATACACCATGCTGTATGATATACAGTATAATCCATACACCATGCTGTATAATACACAGTATAATCCATACACCATGCTGTATAATATACAGTGTAGTCCATACACCATGCTGTATAATATACAGTGTAGTCCATACACCATGCTGTATAATATACAGTGTAGTCCATACACCATGCTGTATAATATACAGTGTAGTCCATACACCAGGCTGTATAATATACAGTATAATCCCTACACCATGCTGTATAATATACAGTATAATCCGTACACCAGGCTGTATAATATACAGTATAATCCATACACCATGCTGTATAATATACAGTATAATCCGTACTCCATACTGTATAATACACAGTATAATCCATACACCAGGCTGTATAATACACAGTATAATCCATACACCATGCTGTATGATATACAGTATAATCCATACACCATGCTGTATAATACACAGTATAATCCATACACCATGCTGTATGATATACAGTATAATCCATCCTTGTGGCTGCCCCCATTCAGTTAACGTCTCCTTAATTTAAAAAAATAAATAAATAAATCATTAGCTCATGTATACATTTCTTTATTGGCAAATGGGGGTGGGGCATGGGAGGAGCCAGGGTAGCATGTGGGATGGGCCGGGGTAGTGGGCGGGGTTAGGGGCCCCATTCAGATTCTTGCTATGGGGCCCAATGATTTCTATGTACGCCCCTGCCTCAACAGTGCACAGGACATCACTGCTGCAGCCAGAATAATGACGTCAGCAGTGGGGAAGGTTGGGGCTGCCCAAGTTTTTATCAAATCTGGACAAGTTCTAGAGATGAACTAGAAGATTCTACAGAATCATTTTGTCCAATCAGCAGGACTGTTAGAATCATTTTGTCCAATCAGCAGGCTTATGCACATAAAGAAGTCCTGCTGATTGTACAAATTGTTTCTGTAGAATTTTTTAGCTCATCTCTATGGACAACCCCTTTAACAGACCTCAGGGTGGTGGACTACTCATAGTTATGAGCCTTTAGCCAAAATAGTGAGTTTCTGGCAGTCCTTACACGACTGATGATGAATCCCATGGAATCTGCCATCAGAAGTATGGGGCCAGATTTGTATTTTTTTCACAAATACTCTATATTACTCAAAAATACTCCATAGTTCATTCTCAAGAATAAACATATTGGCTTAATGACTCCGGTTTTTTACGTATTTCAGTAGGCAGGTCTGACTCAGACGGCCATTACTATTGTCCATGTGCTCAACAGACTGCAGACAGACCCATAGAAGTCAATTCACACTTTCGTCGGTCCATGAGAAGAAACTCAGGACATCTACCCATTTGGTCCACAAACACAGTTCTGGAGACCATTGGAGACAACTGTACCAGGTCTGTGTCCTATGAAGACATATGGACATTATTAAAAATGGTGAGGTCCTCGTTCCATCCATCGATTTAGGATATGTCCACAAGGAATATTGCATGAACACCATCTCCCTTCCTTAATGTGATCCCTGTGGTAACTGTAACCCTGTAACCATCTGATGCATCAGGTCATCGACATACCCCGCCACAACCTGCCGTGTAGAACATTAATGGAAGACTTTACAAAGTACAAACCCATGTATTTAGTTTTGAAAATCTTGTATTCATTACGCATATATCAAAAGGTTATTTTCCTATTTGTTGTCATCGGGAGAAGCGCCCCTTTTGCACTTTAAGTACCTCTGGGGGTACGCGTACCACACTTCGTATATTTCCCTTTCGTATTGTTCCCGGGCTTCCTAGTCTAAACTTTCCAGGCAGCTAAGGCAACAGTGCCATCTTCAGGTGAGAAGGGGTACTGCGCTAAATACATAAAGTTTCCGAAGAGAAAATACGGTAAGTATAATTCAGTTGTGATGAAGTAGATCGATTAGCAAATGTAATCAAACTTAGAATAAAGCAAAAATGATTTCGATGATCGTTTTCTACATTATTTCAGCATTATCACAAACCACTAAAAGCCTGCTAAAGGCGCCAACTACGACCATCGATGTGGGTTTAAATGCTGGTAAATGCGGTAGCATTGATGAGTTTCAAAGACGCTTATCTTTGAAGGACCAGGAATAGTCATTTGAGATGAGCGAAGTATTGGAAAATTCGAATTTTACAAAAATAATTTTCTTAGTATGGAATTACTTCGTCATGAAGCACATTTCTTTGTTAGTAGCGGGTGCAATGACAGGGATCACGATTGCGCCACTCCCTATTGTTGTACCACCAGGGGCGAATTGGCCATAGACCTTACAGGGAAATTTCCCGGTGGGCCGATGCCCAGGGGGCCACCTGGGCCCTCCTCACGGCCGGCAGTGGAAGTTTTTGGGGATGTATTTTGTGCTGCTGGCAGTATTTTGTGATGGACTGTGGTAGTTGGCTCTGTTGGGGTGGTATAATGTGCCACAATATGGTATTGGTGGCCCTGCCTTCCATCAATTTGAACCCGAAGACAAAATGGGGCCACTTTTAGTATTTTTCCCAGGGCCACTTTAAGTTCCCAGTCCGTCCCTGTGTACCACTCAGATTCCGCGTTCATACATAATCACCACATCTGATATACATAACATGGTGTAAAATTTAAAACAAAATCATACTTACCTGATCCATTTGCTCTCAACGGGCCAGCTGCCATCTTGTTTGAAGGTCTGGCGTGAAATATCGCGCGGCCCGAGATGACATCATACACCACTGTGCACGGGATTTACTGTCAGATCTTCAAGCAAGATGGCAGCAGCCAGCCCGACGTGAGCTAAAGGAGCCGGTAAGTATAATTTTTTTTAGTTTTTTTTTTTTACACTATTTCAGGTTAAATCGATTCGCTACCACGAAGCACGACGAAATTCGGCTTTCCGTCGAACCGAACTCATCCTGAAATCCGGATCCAAGTGTGGACTTCCATTAGCGCAATGCTAATATTCATATTTGCTAAATGTCCTAGAACATCTAGGAAACAAGGACATCTCCTGGAAAAACGTATATCTTCTGGATGCCCAGAAGAGCTGCTAAAACTTTTGGGTGCCCCAGATACCTCTATCTGTTTTTATGATTGCCTACACTTCTGGGCATTAGGACTTTGTCTCCGATGGTGTCCACTTGAGGGACGTGCAGGAATGGTTAGGGGTTAGCAGCTAAAGGTTTGAGGTCTGTAAAGGGGTAGTTTGTGGGTCTGTAAACAAGGGGGACTGGTCTGGAGTCTGTAATTTTTGCACAGAGGTCCGATCCATTCAAGTTATGTCTGAGCTCACTGCCTGTCTCTCCATTACAGTACTGTAGTGCCTGATAACAGAAAGCAGCATTTCCTTTCCTTTTCATACCTAAAAAATATGAACAAATACTAATAATGTGCAAGAATATAACATCGACAGTGCCAATACAGAGGAGAAATATGGCTGGGTGGGGGTGGGGATGCTGGGAGGGTTAGGGGAATCTGCAACAGAGGCCTCTGATTCACGTGTGAACTTACCGTGGTGCCTAAAAGTCTGTGAACCCTTCAGAATTTTCAATATTTCTGCATACATTTGACCTAAAACTACATCAGATTTTCCCACAAATCCTAAAAGCAGATAAAGAGAAACCAAATCAAACAAAGGAGTCAAAAATATTAGACCTGGACACTTATTTTTACATGTCTGGAGTGGCAAAAAGTATGTGAACCTCAGAATCTGGTGTCTACAAACTGCAACCAGAAATGTAGAAAATTCGGAAGGGTTCACAAACTTTCAAGCAGTAGTGTAGCTTTAGTAGGATCAAAAACGATAGCTAGGGATGAGCGAATTTCTTGAAATTCGTTTCGGATTCGAAGTGGCCGAATCAGCCGGGCAAATCGACTCGGGTCCAAAAAAATACCATCTGAAACAAATGTTCTCCAATTGAGTGACACTCTGAAGCCTCCTAGGGCTGCATGCAACTCATTTTAAGCTCTTTAAAGCGGTTGTCTCATGACAGGCAATGGGGGCATATTGCTAGGATATAACCCCATTGTCTTATAGGTGCGGGTTCAAAAAGTGCCCCGAAAGTGAAGGAGGGCACACTGCGCATGTGCAGCCACCCTCCATTCATTTTCTATGGGGCGGAGCACTGGCTTGGCTATTTCTGTCGAGCCCATAGAAGTGAATGGGAGCAGCGGGTGGTCATGCGCAGTGCGCTCCCATTCACTTCTATTGGGAGTGCACTTGGTGGTGGCCGGACCGGAGTCCTTCAGTCACCACCTTGCGGCGCTCCGTTCTCGATATAGGTGCGGGTCCCATCGGTGGGACCCGCACCTATAAGACAATGAGGACGTATCCTAGCAATATGTCCCCATTGTCTGTTCTAAGCCCTTTAATGCCTAGCCAGCTAGTCATGTAAAAGTGACCGTGAAAATATGGTTATGGGTAAAGGGATAGTAGGCAGTGGTAACAAACAGACTCTTTAAAAACAAAAAAAACTGTTGAAAAAACATCCAAACATGTTTTTTGCCGGCAAATGGATGTTTACACTCACGCAGCGCCTGCGATCATGTAATCCTCCTTCTTCATTTTTCCTGTCTTTTAATCTGAAAAATGGCTGATGCTACTTTGAGAAATTTGCACGAATCGAATCGCCAAAAATTTAGACTCGGATTTACCTGAATTTGAGGAAAATTCAGGTCAAATTCAATTTGTTTAAAATCGATTCTGTCTAATGACAGTATGTGCATGGACTCTTCTATATACCTGTATCGCTACAGATGTAGAAGTGCTGAGCTGGTCATGAAACTCTTTCTTTGGTGCGCTTGAATATTCATTTAGTTGAGACAAGACAATTGACTTTCTCTATAGAAGCCCTACTGAAAATTTACAAGACATCATGATACTGTCCAGCTCTGCTACATCTGCATGCTCCCGGGTGATCCTTTTGTGAATATATACAATCATACGGTTTATTTACCGCACACAAGGTCATATAATAAGATTGTAGCACTATATAAATAACACAGATTAGTACTTTGTGCAAGAAACTGCAAAGCACTTGAAGGATGTTTTTTCCTTTTTTTTACCAGCATGTAAAGGGTGAATGTAATGGGTGATTTGAAAGATAACACTGCCATCTAGTGGGCGTTTTGAACCTGCTTACATATGCACTGAGATTATTTTATCCCCAGGATATCTCACCATGAATTGTACTGCAAAAGAGATACGTTTACAGATGAGAATTTTTCCTATGATCCGCAATGGTCTTAATGATAACAGATAGAGGTAAATGAGCAAAATAAGAATTGGGGAGAAAGTCATGTTCTCAAATGGTCCTATTATAGTGTTATGTGGGGGTCAGCGCTATATAAAGGGGTAAAATAAATATCGGATTTTGGGGAACAGTACTGTTTACATTGCTTCATATATTATAATGGTAAACATTGTTAGATACAGTATATACACCCACTTTTTTTAGACATGTTGTGAGTGGGGAAAATTTGCAGATTGCGGCACAAAGAACCTTTGCGCCGCAATCTGCACCAGAAATACGCCTAATATAGGCTTATAACATGGTTATAACGGAAAATAACGGAAACCATAAGACGGAAGTCAAAACGGAAGCCTTTAGAGGCTTCCGTTTTGATCCGTCATAATAGAAGCCTATGAGAATCATAACGGATCCGTCTGAGTTCCGTTATGCTGAACGGAAAACAAAGTCCTGTCGACAGGACTTTGTTTTCCGTTTTGCATAACGGGAACCAAATGGATCCGTTATGATTCTCATAGGCTTCTATTATGACGGATTAAAACGGAATGCCTCTAAAGGCTTCCGTTTTGACTTCCGTCTTATGGTTTCCGTTATTTTCCGTTATAACCATGTTATAACGGAAAACACAAACGGAAAGCATAACGCTGATGTGAACGAGCCCTAACTTGGATAATAGTTAAGCCAGCTGCTCATCTGCGGGGCCTTGGTCAGGAACCGGGGGATACTATTTCTTCTTATGGAGAGTGCGCCTATCATTCATAGTATGTGTGTGGAGTATTACAGGCCAGACAATACTCCTCTGAGTTTTTGGGAACAAAAGATATGCAAATTAGCTTTCCTTCCAAAGGTTAGTCTCTGATGCCAGCAGATGTATGCTAATTTGCATATCTTTTTTTCCCCAGAAACCCAGAGGAACGTTGACTGGCCTACACTACTCCTCATGTGTTCTCAGTGATCTCCATAAGGAGAACTAGCACTCCAACCAAGGTCTCACAGACAGTCAAGATTTTCAGATCCTTCTCCCTTTCTTTAGTACCTATCATTCAAGCTTATGCAGAGAGCACCATATTACTACTTCATTGGTCCTCCAAAATGATGGTGCCTATTATTATTATTATTTACATCCATGGTGCTATACATCTACAGGGGGGGGTTATATACACATAATAATGCCCGTGAGATCTTACAAGTAAAGGCGGAAAGACACAGTAGCTGTGGGTGAAAGTTCTCAGCTCATCTGACTGTGTGGTGGCAGCATGCTTAGTGCAGGTGGTAGGCTTTCCTGAAGAGGTTTTCAGGTTGCTTTTTTAAGGTTTGGATTTGGGGGGAGAGTCTGGTGCTGGGGTAGAAAGTTCCAGGTATGGGGAATGCACATGAAAAGTCTTGCAGATGATTGTGCCAGGAACAGACAAGACAAAACAAAGAAAGGAGGTCTTGTGAAGACTCGAGATTATGTGTGGAGATCTAGGTCAGAAACTGAAGAAGGGGATGAATTGTGGATGTCTTATATGTAGTTGTTAGTATTTTGAACTAAATTCGCTGGGCAATGGGGAGACCGTGTAGGGATTAGCAGAGGGGAGAGGCGGAGGAGAAACAAGGGTAGAAGTGGATTAACTGGGCAGCAGAGCTGAAGATAGATTGAAGGAGTGCAAGAGTGCTAGATGGAAGGCCACAGAGAAGGACATTACAGTAGTACAAGTGGGAGATGATGAGGGCATGCAGTAGCATTTTAGTTCACTCGGGGTTGAGGAAGAAACAAATATGAGAGATGTTCTTTGGTTGAAGCTGGAAGGAGGTGATCAGGGTTTGGATGTGTGGCTTGAAGGACAGGACAGAATATTATATGTAAATCCAAAGTAGTCACCTGTACAGGAAGCCACTGACAGCTGGAGAGAAGAAGGCAACACAATGTCAGTTATTATATTGTTGTTACTCAAAAGTGGTTTTGTGGGTAAGGTTGACTTTACAGCGTCAAGAAACTAAGATACAATCATTAGACTGATAAACCTCTATCTGTTGACTTAAATAAAATCTTAAAGGGAATGTGACATCAAAAAATGACCTTTTGCTTAAATCAAATCTTAATGTTAAATCTATTTTAAGAATTTGTGGTGATTTTCTTCGTATTTTTTGCATATCATATAAAGATAAAATCAGCAGAATTCTTCCCCGAATCTTGGGATCCACCAAACTTAAATTTTACTCCCACATCTTCCGGGGCTTGGCCTCTATCTCTTAAAGCCTCATTATAAACATTTCTACCGAATTCCCAATGTTGTAGTAAAAAGTTTTAAATATATATTTCTTCTCCATAACTTCGAACACCTTTTCCCTTCACTTCCTATTACGACAAAACAGCTACCTACATTACAATACAGAACAGATGCAACAATAGTCAAACAACCCATTGTGCATATCGTCCATCACAAACTTCCGATCATTTGACTTTTCGGAGCCTGTCAGAAAGGAAAATGTCCTTTCTCTCTACTCGTGTCATTAAGAAACCTTCATAATTACACATCAAATGGCAGAAATTACATATTTACACCAAACAGGGTTTCAGATCAAACTCAATATTCAAACCCTGTGGATTTAAAGAGGTTGCCCAGCTTAGAAGCCAACAAGTGGTCAGAAGGTTTGCTCTATTAAAAAACACAAAAAAAATCCCACTCTCCTGTCTGCACTCCTACCGTTCCAGCATCACTTCCTGGCTTCATCTTGTGACTGCTGTGGCCAGTCGGTGGCCTCAGCGGTCACATGTGCTAGCATCACTGCTAGTGGCCAGGACCAGAAGTAGCTGGAAATAGGGCAGTGGTACTGAAGTGGAGGGACTGTGTATAGATGAGCATTTGTTTTTTGTTATTTTTTTGATGGGGGCACACCTTCCAGCCACTGGGGTTGTTGGCTTCTGTGCTGGACAACCCCTTTAAAGTGCCCATGGGATAAATCCGATTTATTTCATGGATATCTACTTTGTGTGACTTTGCACAGACCATATATACTAACCTTTAACTAGAGTACATCTGCCAGAAGAAGTGCCAA
Organism: Rhinella marina; assembly: GCA_900303285.1. Lineage (NCBI taxonomy): Eukaryota > Metazoa > Chordata > Amphibia > Anura > Bufonidae > Rhinella > Rhinella marina. The sequence goes on along the minus strand of ONZH01002718.1, from coordinate 571,745 downwards.
ATTTCTAAAGAAGTGTGCACTCCACTCAGGGGTGGATTGGGAACCTAAAAGTGGCCCTAGGTTGGAGGTGTTGGCCTTCAATACTGTAGTGCAGCGCAGAATACCGCCCCAGCGGAACTAAATACCTCAGGACAGCACAAAATACTGCCGCCCTCACCACCGTATTCAACTGTATCACTATCATGAGAATAGTAATACAATTGAGGTGACCTGAGGCCATTGTGAATCAGATCATTGTCTACCTGGCCTGCGGCCATCAAGAGGGCTTGAGTACCCCTGACTGGGCATCAGCCCACTGGGAAATTTCCCTGTAGGGTCTATGGCCAATCCACCCCTGACCCCATATCATTAAAGAGGTTATCCCATGAGTAACGTGAAAAATGAAGATCAGACATCATATAGTACATAACAAGCTCTTTCTAACCAAGCTAGAACCATCCCTGAACCACACATGGAGTGAAATTACAAAAGTCTTGGCTTGAAAAATGTAGAATTTTTTTCGTGGGGCAACCCCTTTAAGAATCATTCAAACAGAAAAAAAGATCTGTGGACCTTACTTCCCTGGCACAAGGTCTAAAAAAAAAAAATCCCAGAACAAACAAAAAGGACTATGCTAAACAGCAGCAGCACGGTGGATACAGTCAACTGCGGAGAGCAGTAATTACTCTCAGACTGCTTGGCCCATCTCAGCTGCGCACAGAAAAGGCCCTTCAGAATATGCCAGCGGTGGGTTTTATTGAACAACTACATGAAAAGTATAGTGTGTCACAGAAAGAAAAGCAGTCGACTCTTTCGTTTGAACATCAATAAAAAAAATACAGGCAAAAAGACACAGCGCTGCCCACAGGACCGCGGAGTTCAATTCCTAAACCAACAGAGCACGCGGCATTCTCAAGAGTTTGTCTTGGACCCGGTAAAATTCTGCGCTGTTATTTCATGACTTCTGGGTTAGGTTGATGTAGAAAATACCCCTCACAGCTAAGACTAGAGTCCTACTGGTTTCTTCTGGCCCTTTTATCAGGAGGCATTATAACTCAGGTCCAGACTGACATAAAGCGAACACCAAAGTGCAGCAAAAGTAGAACTCCGTGGCCCGAATGCTGAATTTGTAAGAAGCCCCCCCAACCCCCTTACCAGGTGTGGCAGAAGGGCATTTGGGTCCAATCGCACCCAGTACACCCCTTATAGCTACATCACTTTTGTAAAAGTTGTCCCGTTAAAGGGAATGTGTCATCAGAAAATGGTCTATTGCTTAAATCAATTTTTTATGTTAAATATATTAGTACACAATTTTTGGTGATTATTATATTTTTGGTAATTATTATATTAAATTTGATTATTTCAATTTTCTATATCACTATTAGTGTTGAGCGAAGCCAGCTTTAAATGCTTAATCCAAAGTCAGTTCGTTTAAAACTTCGGAATAATACTGTATGGAGATTCGTCTATATTAGAATGTATGGGCTCCGATCAGCCGAAGATAGTTATTTGCGAAGTCACGCGTGACTTTGTTGAATAACTTCGGTAGTTGATTTTTAAAGTGGAAAATTACCGAAACCGATCTCTGCTTCTGTTCCCAGGTACCAGTCAGAACCGAAGCCGAGTTCGGTTTTAAGTTTTAAAGTAATTTTCCACTTTAAAAATCAATTATGAAGTTATTCAACAAAGTCAATCGCGACTTCGAGAATAACTAACTTCGGCTCATCGGAGCCCCTACATTCGAATACTATACAGAGACGAATCTCCGTACAGTATTATTCCGAAGTTTTGAACAAAGCGACTTCAGATGAAGCACCACAAGCTCACTTCACTCAACACTAGTCACTATCTATATTTTAAAAAATAATCCAAAAATCATGCAGATTTTGCACTGGCCTCTAAACCTAAAAATAGGCGCCACTTCTTTGTCTATACAGATCACCATTCAGCAGTCCTCTCATCATCATCATAGGCAGGATTACACTGAGAGATAACATTTCTATATAGATAGATAAAACAGGATCCACCATTCACAATGAGTAATATCAGAGCTTACCTACTCCCTCTCCCTGCACAATGACCTCTGTACAGGTCACAGGCCGTCCCCATAATCATCTTCAGAAAATAGAATAAAAAAAATATATACAATGCAATGTGCTGCCATATGGTGCTCTGTGCAGTGCGATATTACAGATTTATTATTATTGTTATTACAGAGTTATCCTTCCCTAGAAGTCTGTATAACTTTGCATGACATCGAGGCATACGGAGGTACAGCATGGTGCCATAGACGGCTATAGGGGTCATATAATGGCTCTATACGACATAGAATACAGTGTTGGGCCCCCGATGTGGCGGCCTAATGACAGGCAATGTTCATATGTTGCAGTCTTAGTTGGTTTTTCACCAAAACATGGCAAAGCCACTGCTTCGAAATATGATTTGGCTGCATTGTGTGAACACAGCCATCAAATTTTAAAACAAAAATGAAGAACCATAGTGATGCATATAGATTTTTATAGAACTTTACCAAGGCGAAAGGGGTTAATGGAGGCACTGAACTCCAGTTACATTCTGCATGTGAATCCTGGGTGAGTCCTTCTCACCATAATGTCACATAGTCAAATCAGAAGCACAGTATCTTAAATGTCAGCTCCGCGCTTTAGGGCTGTGTTGGGACCGCGGCTCGGTTTACATCTTGGCACAAAAGTTGGAGGTCCCCAAATAGTAAAGTGTAATAAGCGGAGAGGACTTACAGGGGTGGGAATTTTACACTATACAAAATGAATTAACTTGTGAGTCGGATTTCAGCTGTTAATATGTCAAAGCGAAAGCCAAGGGGCTGAGGTCTTATATTAGTCTTCAGAGAAACCCTATGGTGGGGGTAGAAGAGGGGAAGCGCTCTTAGGTTCTACAAAAACGATTTGTACCAATTATTTTTATTCTACCTAATAAGTGTAGTGTTTTTTTAATGTTTTTTAATGTATTGATTATCATAAAGGGGTTCTCCGGGAATTAAGAAAATAAAAATACTTAAAGGGGTATTCCCATCTCACACATGTAGTTTATATAGTTAGATATAGCCATACCAATGTTATTATTAATAGAATGTATTTATATAAAATGTACCGTTTAGAAGATTTTCCTATTTGTATTTCCATTGTCCCACACACATCAGTCAGGCTGTTGCCCCTGGTTACGGCCACTGCGGCCATGTAGTAGTGGTGGCCGGCTTGCTCCTTTTCAAACCCGCTCTGAGGTAACTGCTGTATTGTGAACACACATTACATGAACATGCGGAGACACATTTGAGGGTTGTAGCATTTTTGTCTGCGTTTCCAAAATGCTGAGAAACGGATCCTGTTCCAAGATCAATTCATCCCTATGTAGCAGGAACCGTTTATAAAGTCTGCGTTTTGGACGTATCCTGACCATTGTGTTTTGAACTGGTAGCGTCCAAAACGCAGATGTGAAAGTCCCCTAAGATGTGTCTCCACATACTCATGTAATGTACGTTCACAATACAGCAGTTACCTCAGAGCGGGTTTGAACAAGAATAAACCAGCCACCACTACTACATGGCCACGGTGGCCGTAACCAGGGGCAACGGCCTGACTGATGTGTGTGAACAATGTCTATACAAATAGGAAAATCTTCTAAACGGTACATTTTATATAAATACATTCTATTAGTAATAATACTGGTATGGCTATATCTAACTATACAAACTACATTTGTGAGATGGCAATACCCCTTTAAATATTACTGTATTATAAATATATTCCCAAATACCTTTCATTCAGGGGCGTAGCAATAGGGGAAGCAGGGGAAGCGGCTGCTTTGGGGCCCAGACTCACAAGGGGCCCCCTCAGGAGGAATACTAAAAGATTTTATTGTCAGGCCCCCCTCAACAGTATTATACAATGACATTATATACAGTATATACGTGTAGGAAACAGATGGAGCGGCTGCTGGGCCTCGTCTGAGAGAACAGTTTTGACCAGCCATAGGAGTGGGGAATGCGTGAGTTGGGAGTTGCGAAAAAGTTGCTGAGGGGGGGCCCCGTCTAAAATTTGCTGTGGGGCCCGGTCGGTTGTAGTTACGCCACTGCTTTCATTAGTTATAATGGCTTGTTTTCTCTAGGGAGAAACCATTAGAATAAATAAAATGGCCGCCGTCCTATTAGTACACACAGAACCTGTCCTAATCACACAGGAGGACAAGTTACTTCACAACACTGAAGTAAAGAGCTGCCTCATCCTCCTCTCTATTTGTCAGGGAATATGATCCTGAATACAGATGATAAGATCTTCAGCTGAATCTCTGTAGGAATGGAATTTATGAGGAGACATGAAGTACAGAGAGGAGGTGGGGGTGCGGAGGAGTCGGACTTCTATGCAGTCTCCATTATCACGGACCGTCTGTCAGTCCTCTCTGTACTTCATGTCTACTTGCTTAATGCTCATTAATATAGTAATATACCGTATTTTTGTCCCATAAGACGCACAATTTCCCCCCTAAAACATGGGGGGGGAGGCGCTAGTGCGTCCTATGGGGTGAATACAGGGCAAAGAAATACACAATGTGTGGTACATTTCTTATGACCGGTATGTCACAGGCTGCGCTGCATAGGAACAGCAGCCTGCAATGTACCCGACATCCATGTTACCTGAAGAGGGAGAGCCCGGCGACCGCAGCGTATTCTCGTTGATGGGGATCGGCAGCGGCGTGTGCTGGGTGGTAGGGATAGAGACTGGCCGGCCTTGTCTGGCAATAGTTGATAGAGATCGGCTGGCTGTCAGATTTTCAGGGAGAATGTTGGTGGGAGCTTTGGAGCAGGCATGCATGCCTCTATGTCTTCACACTGCCCGTTCCTGTATACGAGGCATGGGGGCTGATAAGAGGCATGGGGGCTGATAAGAGGCATGGGGGCTGATGAGAGCCTGGGGGCTGATGAGAGGCTGGGGGCTAATGAGAGCCTGGGGGCTAATGTGATACTGTGGGCTGATGAGAGGCTGGGGGCTAATGTGATACTGTGGGCTGATGAGAGGCTGGGGGCTAATGTGATACTGTGGGCTGATGAGAGGCTGGGGGCTGATGAGAGCCTGGGGACTGATCTGAGGTCTTATTGGGGTCTTATTAACCACCTGTTTTGCCCCAGTCCAGCTCAGGCAGTGTGAAAAGTAGCTAACTGGAGGGGGGAGGGCTGCTTTAGATGGTGATATCTTCTCAATGGTAGCAGCTAGAAACGTGCAACTGGTCTTTTCTGAAAGCTGACAGTACAAAACCAAAACAGGAGAAATCACTGTTAGAAATCAAGTCGGGAATAATCGCGAGTGAAACCTGTTTTTACTTTCATTTTCAGCTGCATTCACAGCATCCAGATTTCTATCAGTGATATCTTTCTCTGTCCTGAACATATTGCTGTCATTTCAAACAAGACCAGTTGCATGTTTCTAGCTGCTACCATTCAGGAGGTAGCAGCATCTAAGGCTAGTTTCACACTAGCGTTTCCATTTCTGGTATTGAGCTCCGTCATAGGGGCTCAATACCGGAATAAAACGATTCAGTTTTGTCCCCATTCATTGTCAATGGGGACAAAACTGAACTGAAGACAACGGAATGCTCCTAAAAGCATTCCATTCTGTCTTTAGACCGGAGAACAAACCGCATCCGTAAACAAGACACATCCGTCATGACTCCCAATGCAAGTCAATGGGGACGGATCCGTTTGGTGTGACACAATGGTGAACGGATCCGTCCTCCATTGACTTTCAATGGAGTTCATGAAGAATCCGTCACCCTACACTTTTCCTCTGGAGGTCCAGCAGGGGGCGCTGTACAATGTGAATCTTCCCATCGTCACTCTGGGTTCCGCTCCCCCTACACTATTCTCCCACAGACTCCTGGTATGTGTCGGCAGCTCTCGGGAGGGGGGGGACCAAATCTTCACTACAGGGGCCGGAGTGCGGTTCCGGACCCACACTTGCACCTGCGGCAGCACGGATCCGGCGGGCCCCTTCACCCGCCGGATCCGTGCTGCCGCTAGTGTGAAAGTAGCCTTAAGAAGTCCTCCCCCTCCAGGTAGCTACTTTCCCCACTGCTGGAGCTCCACTCTGGCAAAACAGCTAGGGGGTTAACATTGGGGGTCTGATTGGGGCTGTCAGCTGAGGTCTGATTTACATTGGGGACTGATTGCTGGTCTGACCTGAGGTCAAATGAAAAATATTTTTTTCTTATTGTCCTCCTCTAAAACCTAGGTGCGTCTTATGGGGCGAAAAATATGGTATACTATATGCTGTATCACAGTGATGGCGAACCTTTTAGAGGCAGAGTGCCCAAACTGCAACCCAAAACCCACTTATTTATCACACAGTGCCAACACAGCAATGTAACCTGAATACCACAGTCCAGTATAGTATATCTTCCATGTTATTTATCATTTATCTATAATAGCTGCCTGCGTTCAGTGCGCTGCCGGTGCTGTTCATAGTATGTGAATGGTAGGAAAAGTCTAAGGCATATTGGTGCACCATAGACTTTTTCCAGAGTGCGCGTGCCCACAGAGAGGGCTCTGAGTGCCACCACTGTACTAGTGTATCAAAAAAGCGGATATACAGCGATACATCAGTAACACAACAAAAGAGCCTGAAGTTTATCAAGATCTTTGTAAACAAATGAAATTGAGATACAGTGTAACTTTAGCAATGCCCCTCGTGTTGAATTTGGATTAGCGCCCATTGATTCCTGCCAAGCGATTGAATGGTGGGATTAATTAATTTATGAACTTGTCATTACAAGCCATTGATTACGACGTCCTCTCTTAAAGATTTCATTATGCCTTAAGTTAAAAGATTTGCTAATTATTGCGTTTTATCTAATTGAGGCTTTGTATTACATGTACGGTGCAAAGGTTTAAGACAGTTGACCTTTAGCCATTGGGGCAGGATGAGAATTTAATTAGAGCCGTCATTGGTTTGGATTGGATTTGTTTAAATGTTCCCAAGAAACAACTGTAATGAAATACTTTGTGACACAGACAAACTGTACATTTAAAGGGGAAGTACATCAAATCTTTAAAATAAAGCCGAATAATGATGTAGTTACATAGTACTTCTATGTACTATGTAACTACATCATTATTCGGCTTTATTTTAATTAATCATGTATTACCGTCAGTGCCACCTTTGGTATAACCAGGTTACAGTGGCAAACCAAAAACTCACTTATTTCCACATCATCTTGTCGCTGCTGACTGCTCCCTTTACTGCAATGTGTGGTAATCCCAAGAAACAGCATTTATATGACTAGCTTATAAGGTATATTGTACTGTCAAGTTAATTATCCTCCTTAAAAGTGTTATTATATGCAAATGAGCCTCTAGGAGCAACAGGGGCGTTACCATTACACCTAGAGGCTCTGCTCTCTCTGCAACTGCCGCATCCTCTCCACTAGAGATGAGTGAATCATTCAAAATTTTATTCACCGAACATTCGTCGAACTTTTCATAAGATTCGTATATTCGACGAATATATGCGTTGAATCTGCGTACAAAATATACGTTATTATGTGGCGTTTAGCGAACATTTGCGCACTAATAACGAACATTCAGTTTTAAAAGGTAAGCAACTTCTTTGAACGCGTACGCTTGAGCGTACAAATTGCATATGAAAATGACGGGCTTTGCTGGAGCGGAATGGTGGAGCAGGAGGAACGCTGAGTCTGACCCCTGGCTTCATATGGATACTATATCAGCAGATGACAGCAGATCATCCGGCTGAGACTGAGATGAGCGTGCCATCCACTCCACTACCTCATTCACTTTCTCCTTCACTACAATTTTTCGCCTTGGTGGGTTATCCCAGTGGAACAACGGCCAAGTATTGCGAATACTACAAGTAGAAGCTCCGGCTACAGGTCCTTTGGCACTTCTGCCCTGTGCCACCTTCTCCTTTTTTTAGAGCTCGAGGTCTGGCTGGAACTGGACCCCTTTTGCTTATCCATTCCAGACATTTTTCAATTCACTCTGTGGCCCTGCAACTGGTCTTTGTCCCTGTATCTCCCTGTCTCTCTCCCTATCTCTCCCTGTCTATCTCCCTGCCTGATTAATTAATAGCCCTGAACAGGCCCTGCACTTGCCCTGCAGTATCCCTGATATGTGTAATATGGATTCCCTGAGCAGAAAGCCTTAGGAACATTTTCAAATCTTAACGGAGCAAATCACCTAATATTCGGATTCGCTTCGCAGCTGAAAATTTCCAAGATTCGATACGAATCAGCGAATCGACGAATAGATTCGCTCATCTCTACTCTCCACTTTGATTGACAGGACCAGGCAGTGTAAAAGTGATCACTCCTGGTCCTGACTTCTTCTAAAGTTAACCAAAGTGCAGATGCAGAGAGTGCAGAGAGTGCAGAGCCTCTAGGTGTAAAGGCAACTCCCGCGTTGCTCCTAGAGGCTCATTTGCATACATTAAACATCATTTTTCTCAGCAATGCAGGCACATATGAACATGGGACCAACACAGATCCCTTCAGCTGCCAAGTGCACATGTAACAGGTCAGCCAGTGTCATAGGTACAAAACTGCTGACAGATGCCCTTTAAATTACTCCAAATACATTAATAATAATTGTGAGATATATTTTATTTATTGTTTTTCTACTAAAACAGGCTCATTGTCGACAGCGCTTTTCCCTGCGGCACATGCACAGGCTTAAATGGAGAGGGGCAGGTACTGGCAGGAGCAGCGATGTCCTATACAGAGCACATCACTGCCAGGTGTTTCAGGCTACGGAGCAGTGGAAAATATACAGTGTGCTTTCCTTAAAGGGGTTGTCCCACTAAAAATATTCTACAGTTTTCAAACCAGCGCCTGGATCTGAATATTTTTGCAATTGCATGTAATTAAAAATTTGGTATAGCCACTGAGATATTCAATGAAATCTATTTGTATAAGGTCACCTGCTGTTTGTTATTTTCCTTAATTTTTATCCACCCCGCTGGGTTTAAATCTTCAGCTATCACCAGTCATATATTCTGTTAGAATCTATGTCGGTTACAGGGGAATAGCTACAGCAGAAAGGACACGCCCCTGAGCTTCCAGCTTGATATAAATCTAGTAGAGCGACTAGAGCAATGAATGTGGAGATCTCTGGATCCATGGGAGGTACAGGGCTGGTTCTATCTTTGTTAGAAAGAGATTTATTTTCATTTTTACATCAATCATGGCTTAAAGGGGTTATCCAATTTCTGAAACAGGCCCCTATGTGTTAGGCCCCTCACAGGTAATATACTTACCCCGCTCCCGGCGCCACTCCTGGTCCCCACACCGCCACTGCTACTTCTCCCTGTACACGGATTAAAACAGCCATAGGGAAAGGAACAGCCACTGGCAGGCGGGGACGAGCCTCCCTAGCGTCACCCGCGATGCTAGGGAGGCGCGTCACCGCCTGCCATTGGCTGCTCCCCCCACACCGGATGTTTTCATCCATGTGCAGGGAGAAGCCGCAGCGGCGGTGCGGGGACCAGGAGCGGCGCCGGGAGTGGGGTAAGTATATTACCTGTGAGGGGCCCGGCACATGGTGGGGTTGTTTCAGAAATTGGATAACCTCTTTAACCCCTTTAAGGCGCACAGCTCCATTCAATGTGTAGTGGCCATACTGGGGTACTGCATCTCACTTGTGAATGGGAGATAATCTTCAGTACACCGGTGGCGGTAACATGGTGTATGCAGCCTTCTGTACTGTTACTCTTTGGTCAGCGGCACTCAGATACAGCTGATCTTGTGGTTGTCGGATTAATGACTTATCCTAAGGATAGGTCATCAATATCGGTAGAACCCCTTTAACTCCCAGAAAACCCCTTCCGTTATAGTGGTTGGGAAGGGCTAATCTTTAACGCCCATGCTCCCATGTGATTTACTTTAGACGAGGAGCGAGAATAGAAGCCAAAAAATATCTAATCCCAGCCTAACACCTTACAAAGCACAGCAGACCTCTCCGGCATCCTCCTGGTCAATGCACAGAAGAGATATCTAATCTAGCCAATTAAAGTATGCTCAGGAGCCGATGATTATTTTGTCAATATAATTATTTCTTCAGTAGCTGTGGTATATTGATATCACATTAGCCATAACAAACTGACTCATGTAGATAGATGCAGGTTAACTGCAATGCTAAAGCTCATTCCACCCATGTACGAAAATATATCCGCTGCGAAATACATCATTCCTGCCGCCTGTAGTCCCGGCATAATCAAACTCATAACGTCCTATACTTCACGCTGCAGCCGCTCGCTGCTGACCCCTCTCCTATCCACAAGGCCTGACTCATCTCTTTACTGCCTTAGAGGAGTTATCCCATGAATAATGTAAAAAATTAAAATCAGACATCATATAGCACATGAGAGTCACTTTCTAACAAAGCTAGAACCAGCCCTGTACCTCACATGGATACGGAGATCTCCACATTCATTGCTCTGCTAGATTTATATAAAGCTGACAGCTCAAGGGGAGTGTCTTTTCTGCTGCAGCTCAGAGGGTGTGTCTCAGCTCTCCCTATCACAGCTCAGGGGGGCGTGTCCATGCTCTCCCTATCAGAGCTCAGGAGGCAGTTGAAGGATGAAACTGAGCATGTGCGGCCTTCTCAGTGAGCAGGTCAAAGAAATAAGAAAAAGAACTAACAGCAGGTGGCGCTATACAGATACATTTTATTGAGTAACTCAGTGGCTATGCAAAATTTTTAATTACATGCAATTACAAAAGTATTCAGATCCACGGGCTGGTTTGAAAACTGTAGAATGTATTTCATGGGACAACCCCTTTAAACTGCCATGGCGCCAAGTGCCCAAAGATGAGGTAACAGGAAGCTTATGGTAAGGGTTTGTCCCCCAAAAAAATATTGGTTATAGCAGCCCATAATTATGAACAGTTTCTTTTAAAAATGCTTAGATCTCCATATATTGTAGTAATCATGTAAGTATAGCGCCACCTGCTGTTTCTATTAAATAGTCTTTCTGTGTCCACTTCAGTAAATGTGCTGAGGTGGACATGCATGCTCAGTCTTCTTTTTCAGCTCTTTTGGGTATGCAGGGTGGTGGGGTTGGAGTGAGTTGGCTGCTTCTGATGCTGCAGAGTCTTTTCTGCTGCTCAGAGGAGGTGGAATTGTAGTAACTCACTTGCTCAGCATCTCCTCTGAGAAGCAGAGAAGACTCTGCAGCTTCAAAAGCAGTGTGCACAACACATCAGAAATTCCTCCCTATTTCCAAAGAAGCAGAAAGACAAGCAAGACTGCGGGGTGGGGAGGTTGTCATGAGTCAGCTGCTTCTGAAGCTGCAGAGTCTTTTCTGCTCCTCAGAGGAGTTGCGATGGCAGTAATTCAGTCCCACTCTCGCTTGCTCAGCATCTCCCCTGAGCAGCAGTGAAGACTCTGTAGCTTCAGAAGCAGTGTGTACACCACAGAGATCCCTTCTTCTAGGGCGAAGAATGGACTGACTGTCCATTAGAAGTAACACCCCAGTTTAGCCTGCCTATACTGGACTACAGCTTAGGGCACCGCCACACAATTAAACACCTATGATATAGATAACACCCTAGAAGTCAAACACCTATAATTCTTGGCATAAATAAATAATTAAAAATATTAGCAGTATCATTTATTTATTTATATTGTTATTATTTATTTATGTTATAAAATATATAGGTGTTAGGTTTCCTGACGCAGTTTTGGAAGCCAAAATCAGGAGTGGATCATAAAAGGAGAGAAAATATAATGGACAGATACAAATTCTCTTTTTTTTATTTTTTTTATTTCACTCCTGATTTTGGCTTCCCAAGCTTCATCACCCTAGGGCAGTGATGGCTAAGCTCTAGCAGTCCAGCTGTGATGAAACTACAATTCCCAGCATGCTCCATTCATTTCTTTGGAGTTCTGAGAGAACAGCCAAGCAATTGCACATCTTGGGAGTCATAGTTTTACCACAGCTGGAGTGCCAGAGGTTAGCCATCACTGCCCTAGGAGGATCCACCACTGCACTAGTACTGTAACAGGGGACTTCCAACCCCACATGCTATTTTTTCATATATACCTCTTCAGCAATATTCAGCATTATCCTCAGAATAGGTCATCAGTATCTGATTAGTGGGATCCGACACCTGGGACCCCCGCCGATCAGCTGTTTGAGAAGGCACCGGTGCTCCTGTGAGCGCCGCAGCCTTCTCTTAGCTTTTCCTAAGCCAGTGATGTCACATTCATCAGTCACGTGGCCTAGGAGCAGCTCAGCCCCATTAGATACCAAGCACAGTGCCATACATTGTACAGCGGCTGTGCTTGGTATCGTGCTCAGTGCCATTCACTTTCCCTAGGCCATGTGACTTATGAATGTGACGTCACTGGCCTAGAAAAATCTGAGAGAAGGCAGCAGCGCTTACGGGAGCACCGGTGCCATCTCATACAGCTGATTGGCAGAGGTCCTAGGTGTCGGAGCCCCACCGATCAGATTCTGATGACCTATCCTGAGGATAGGTCATCAGTAGTAAAACCTGGAAAACCCCTTTAAGTGATTAGCAATAATCGAGGTGCACATGCATAACGCGAGGGCTAAGCTGAAAATGAAATAAAAAATAATTTGCGCTGCGGCTCCATTTGCCTTTCGCAGCTGAAGTCCAGGCATACATAAGAACAATGCCGCTCTGTACGTGTATTTTGGCCTTGTTGCCGGCTGTCAATTCTTCAGCAAACAGTTTATCAAGCACATATTTAACTTCGAGTCTCATGTGTTAATTTCGGGCTATGGCAGGGTCTTTGATCCCCCATCGGGCCACACATTATAATACGCTGCTAACTTAAACAAACAATAACAATAGTGTAGTACAGTCTGTCGATCCCCAAGTCCTCTGGCGTTTTCATCAAACATTATTTACAAGTCTCAGCCCCTCTCCTACACCTCTCAGGAGGTTTTTTCTTTGTGTGCTTTTACATTTTCAAGGTTTATTTTTGTACCTTATAACATTGTATATCGGTGCCAACGTACAAAGCCAAGTTTGGCTTTTGGAATCCAAAACAGCTCCACTCCTGCCGAGCTATATTTCTACTGTATCACCTGCAGAAAGGGCAAAAATGTAACATGGGTGAAAACAAGGCCAGATTAAAAAAACTTTAAAGGGGTTGTCTGGCCTAGGAACTTTCATCATCAATGCTCCTAACCTGTGACCCATTAAAGGCTATGGACATCTTTGGGTCAGTTCTTTTTTATGATTGCATTTTACTCATTTTGGGCTAAAAATCATTTTTTCAGTAGGTCTTTATTAAAAGTGTTCAACCGCTTCTGGGATACAGGTTTAAAAATCAGTCTGTTTGCAGACAGTCTTAAAGAGGACCTTTCACCACTCCTGACATACTTCATGCACTCCCCATGTAATAACAATTCTGGAGCATCTATTCTTATGGCTCTATGTTGTGCCATTCCTTTATTATTTCTACTAGAAGTTATGAATGAATTGCTAGCAGTCTGCAGTAAGGGTACAGAGGGGAGGTGACCAGTTGGGGTTGGTATAATGCATAGTATAATGTACCATACAACCAGGTATCACCAGTGATTACTACTGTACTATCATCACACTGTAATAAACTGTATCATATAAAGTAGAAAGTGTATAAATCCATATGGAGCTCCCTCTAGTGGTTACTGACGGCATCCAGTAATATCATGTAATGTGTTAAGGGAATGAGAAAGTTTATAACTGTATAATAGAGATTTTTCAATGTATTCAGGACAGTTGTTTAGTATAACTATATTGAGAAATAATGTGTTCAAATGAAAGACCTTATATGGTCAGTGACATCACCATTGCTGGTGACATGTTCAGAAAAGGCACCATATTTGGTCGATGACATCACGATGGCTGGTGACATGTTCAGAAGAAGCACCATATTTGGTCGATGACATCACAATGGCTGGTGACATCACAGTGGTTACCTAGGAAGCTGCACAGGTAAGAATCTTTGCATTCACTTGCTGTAGCCAGCGGAGACACTTGTGAGCGCCATCCCTTGCGGATTTTATCTTCAATACTTTTGCCTTTGCCAAAAAATGAAGGCAAAAAAGAAGAGAAAACATTTAGATGAAGGAGAGAAGAAGGAGATAGAAAGGAATGGTGGTGATGACGTCCAGGAGAAGCCGGGTAAAGCTGAGAAACCAAAAAAGAACCGGTTCTTAGCGCGCCTGCAGAAAACCTGGGCAAGGATTGCTGGGCGTAAGAGGAGGAGAACTTTCGTCCAAGAAAAGAGAAGTTCAGAAGAACTCCCAGGACCCAGCCACATCAATATGGTGGACAGCACAGGTAGGAGGACATCATGTAACTTCTTGTCATAGTTCCCCATGTTACTGACAAAAGCATTCCATAGGGACCAAGTTATAGAGATAATGGGAGGAAATATCAAAACTGGTGGAAAGGAAAGTGGAGGAGATGCCGATAGCAACCAATCAGATTCCAGCTCTCATCTCTTTAAAGCCATCTGATTGGTTGCTATGGGCAACTTCACTTCATTTACTCCAGTTTCTAAAGAGCAGAGGTAACATGTCATAGTAAATATGGTATACAGTATAGTATCCGACCAGTATACCCAATATTGTGAATACATGGTTTTATAGCAATATGGGTGGATTTAGGGTGGGGGCAGATTACACAACAGACCAAAAATATATAACCCTGCCTCTTATTTAGGTGGAGAGTTTGGGAATCTCCTCGTATCTTATGATGCTTGGCCTCCACGTCAGCCTTCAAAGGCCTTTTGGGAAAGGAAACCACTGCCCAAAACATGGTTACAGGACATTTTCCCTTATAAAGGACCCGTCGTCACTGTTGACGATATCACTTTTAAAGCATCTGTTCTTACAACTGTATGTTGTGTTGTTCCTCTATTATTCCTAATAGAAGTTAATGGATAAATTGCCATCTAGGTGTTACCATTTCCCTCATCATAGAGTTGTCTAGACATATCAAGCTATGCAGGGACTCGCCCCCTGGTAACACCCAGTTGGCAATGTATCCATAAACTTTTAATAGGAAACAGATATTACACAGTGGAGAAAGGTCCTTTTTAAAGTCAAATCATCATTAGAAAAACCCAGAACATATTAGAACATGTGAGCAGGTGCGGTCCTCAGGGTGAAACCCCTTTCAGTTCTTGGGTTAGACCTTGATCTGTCAAGTCCTCAAAGCGTCTGTCCAGTCATTCCTTAGGCGGAGTGCACAGTTCGGTTATTTGATCAGTTATTCCCAATAGTTATTGTGGGCAAAAACCAGTAGTGAAGCCAGAGATCAGGTATAATGGAAAGATTTCCTCCTGTTCTATGTTTTTGACCCAAACCTATTTTTTTATTTATTTTTTGTACAAAAGCACTTTCCGTTTTCCTGATGTAACTTATATATCTATATATTTCTTCTCCACAGTCAATGTATCACCTAAAAAGAAGGAAAAGATGGAGGTAACTCAAAACATCATGGCTGATGACAAGGAGACAGAACTGGTGACAGACAATTTAGTGGAACAGGAGATGCTAGCAGAATACCAGCAGATTCATGACCTGATCCACAACATGGAAGAGCTCTACATCCAGTACTATGGTGGACAGGATAAAGAACAATATGAAGCTGAAATGCTAGCAGAATACCATCAGATTCATGACCTGATCCACAGGATGGAAGATCTGTACATCCAGTATTATGGTGGACAGGATGGAGAAGAACTGCAAAATGAGGATGGAAATAAGGAAGACGGAGAAGAGAGACTGGAGAATGCAAAGCGACCCAAGAAAAGCCATAAGATTTCTCTACTGAGTCATCTACAGAAATCATTGGCGAGAATTGCTTGGTTAAAAAGGAGAAGGACAAGTCCCATCAATGAACCGAGAAGTCCTTGTGAAATTCCAGGCCCCAGTGAAATCAGAGGTAAGAAATCATTATAGGAATGTTCATGGAAATGGCTCAGAAGCTGTATAGGTTATGATAAGTTCGGGGACATTCACACAATGTTTGTGCTTTACGTTTCCCATATGTTCAAAGCAGCTGACAACATATCTGGGAGATCTTCATGGTGCACCAACATAAACTACAACCACTGTTTGAGTACAAACATAGGCCCTGATTTATCATCACCAGCATGTGCTACACTGGTCGTCATAGGGCCTGCTATTCCAGAGGAGGCATTTAATTTATGATGAGGCGCCAACATAGTCAAAAATGAAATGTCTCCTCCAGAAGTTCATGAAATCTTCTTCACCTCATAGCTGCCATACATTTGAGTCATAATTTATACCAATTTCTAGCTTAAAAGATAATGAATGTGTCGGGGTCAGTGGCTCCTTCCATACCATATCCCTAAGTCAAAATTGTTGAGGAGGCATAAACATGGCAGTTACAATGACATCTATTTGCAATGACATGTAAAAGTTCGGTGGTGTAAAGAAATTTCCCCCTTAGTATGTAACCATAGACAAATAGGCCTGTTGAGGGCATGATAAATCAAAAAGGTATTAATGTTTTTTTTAGGGCTTAGAGTTTTATACTTTGTGAATATAATGTGGGATTTATGTTCCATGTTGTGACCACCTAATGAATGTGTTTTGCTGTGGGATAGAAATGAAGCCTAAAATAGTTGTTTCCTAGAAATATATATATAATACATGTTTTCTCTGTTTCCTACAAAGGGAAGAAAAAGGAGGAAGATGAGGGGGAAAATAAAAACATGACGGTCAATGAAAAGAGAAAAGATGGTGGATCTGAAAAGTCAAGCAGTAATAGCAGCTCTCTAGACCAGAAGAAACCTGAGGAGCTCAGCAGATCTACCAAAACCTCTCAGAGCAGCAGTAGCCATCAACAAAAAACTGGCAGCTGTCTGGAGGAACCTGACCAGTCTGGCAAGAAAACATCTGCCACTGTACCCCTTTCATTACAGTCCTTCACTTTCCATCAGAAACTGGGAGCAGGAAGCTTTGGTGAAGTCTACTTGGCAAGAGATGTCATCCGCCAAGAATGCGTTGCCATCAAAGTTTCAAATAAACGGGATTTCACGGAATGCGGATACAGTTTGGTAGAACGCCATATCCTACAACTATCCCATGAAAGTCCATACCTGATTCATGGCCTGGCCGCCTTCCACACCCTAAACTTTGTCTATTACGTGATGGAATTGGCCACCAGAGGAGACCTGTTTGTTTTCATGAGAAAGATCTTCCCCCTTGATACTGCCACCATACGATTCATCGTAGCAGAAGTGGTCTGTGGCACAGAGTTCCTGCACAACAAAGACATTCTACACAGGGACCTAAAGCCACTAAATATCCTTCTGACCACAGAGGGCCATGTCAAAATAACAGACTTTGGCATGTCAGCAATGGGTGTGCATCAGGGGCCCTCAAAGAAGAACATAGGTACAACTGGATTCGCAGCACCAGAACTGGTGAGAGGCCATTCACATGGACGAGGGGTAGACTACTTTGCAATTGGCGTCATTCTATACAAACTGTTTACAAGAAGGGCTCCTTTTCCTGGAAAAAATCGAACAGAAATTAAGTATTCTGTCCTCTACCGTTCTCCAGTCTACCGAGAGTCTCTGACTCCTGAAGCAGTCGACATCTTACAAGGGCTGCTGTGTAAAAATCCAATACATCGGCTAGGAGTAAATGGAGACATAAAAAAACATCCATTTTTTGCAGAACTCAAATGGGAAGATGTAGAAGCCAGAAGAATGGCACCACCAGCGACCATGATGGCAGCTCCTATTGACCTAAATATTAACGAAACTCTGGAATATGCTGAATCGCCAAACATAATAAGATCTAAAGACCAGAAGATCTTCAATCAGTTCAGCTTTGTATGTCCAGAGTGGTCAAGACAATATCATCCTGTCATCATGAAGAACCAGACTTGGATGGACAAAGTATTATCTATGAGTCCATTCAGAAAGAAATAAAAGTAACTGGTCTGTGAATAAAGCTGGTGGATGACCAAATCAAACCAAAAATCCATCCATATTCTCCATCTATGAATTCCTGATACTTTCCACAACCCACCTGACACCATGAAGCAGCTCCTGTACCATGGATGAGCCAATATCAACCACCATATATAGATGCTACCATGGCAGGTGAGTAGAGAGTGAAGATAGGCCATTTACCACAAGTTTTCTTGCCACCTAAGAAGACAATTAATGCATTGGTCATATAGAAGGTCATATAGAAGGTCATAGGACAATTTTGCTTATGATTTATTTCTTTGTTGTTAGGGCATTATGCTTATTACAAAGTCTCCAGCCTGGACTGTGACCTCCAGCTTACCTCCATGACTGATCATCATTGTCCCCATAACCCACCCACCATTCCTACTGGACATTGTAAGTATACCCCCTAGTGATGTACAAAGTGTTATCATCGGTGTCTAGTGTGGCCTCTAAACTATGTAATTATTATGGGGAATGATCTAAATCTTCTAGGAGAATCATCTTGGAGCCTTTATAACTATTAGGTTGGATTCACATCACGTTTTATGCCTCCATATGTGGTAATGAAAAAAGGATACAAATACACAGCACACCACGTTCTTGTATCCTGCACTGTACTGTAAAAAAATGTATACTTTTTTTCCTAATGGAACTCTATGGTGAACGGATGTCACTGTATGGCATCAGTCTGAGGCATCCATTTAATGTATAGGTTTTTTGGATAGGCTAAACGGAAGGAAAAACGTGATATGAACCCAGCATTAGATAAGAGAACAGTAAGGCTAGAACTACAAGGTGACAATGGTCACCCAACTGAGGTCATTTGCATCTTTAATGTATGACTGAGGATTGTGTGATCATAGTCATTGTGTAGTTCTATCCCAGTAAGTGGTTAATGCGGATAAATTGTGGGATTTAAAAAAAAATGGGATAGAAAGAAAAGGAGGCAGAGGGAGGGTTGAAAACAATGGAAACAAATTGTTTTATTTTTATGCAACCAAGAGACTACGACTATCCTTGAGTAACTAGTATTGGTGATACATCAAGAGCCCGCAGTTATACAGGAGATATATGAAGAGCTGATTGTCCCTGTAAAGATTACATGATGTGGAATGTGTTTCTCCCATGAGATACTGATCTAGACTTATTTATCTGTCTTCTTACAGCAAACACCGGATTATTCAACTTCACCGGACTTTCCCTTTTACCGGATTTGACAAACCTACCGAGTGTCCACCACCGAACATCCACGTAGATTGGAGCACCAACAATCCAGGGTTTCATTCCGATCGCCATATTTGGGGTCAGGGAGGAATTTTTTCCCCTTATATGAGGACAACTAATATTCCTCTGGGGTTTTTCGCCTTCCTCTGGATCATCATAGCAAGTAATTAAAGGTTGAAATTGAAGGACTTCTTTCAGCCATACTTGCTATGTAACCATCTACAACGTGGTGGCAGAGACGGAAGGATCCTGCAAAGACAGAAAGCAGATCCTTCACCTACCGGACATGACAGAAGGAAGCTGCTAAGATATAAAGCAGCTCCTTCACCCACTGGACGTGACAGAAGGAAGCTGCTAAGAAATAAAGCAGCTCCTTCACCCACTGGACGTGACAGAAGGAAGCTGTTATATAAAAAGCAGCTCCTTCACCTGAAGAGCGGATCATCATCTTCTGCTCCTTTTAACAGAAAGTGACTTCATCTGAAGTCTTTATTTCCATGATTGTAAGATCTTTCATGAATTAATAAATAATAAATATTAACATAGAGCGTTTGTCTTTATTATATCTATACACAACTTTAGGAGAAAATGTATAATAAATGATAAGTAAGGTGTGACCTGACATCATGCACGGCTAAAGGGCCCTTTACAAGAGCCAAGAATCCTAAAGATAATCACTAATGAGCATTCATAAGAACGCTCTTTAGAGATTATCTGGCAGTGTAAATGTACCACCAATGTGTAAACATGATTTGCTGCCGGCAAACGAGTCAGTATGGGGACAAGCGATGACATTAGCGATCACTCCTCCCCGTAAGATGGAGGAAATTGCTGCAGAGGTCTCCTCCACCAGCGAGCAGCATATTGTGGTGAAGGAACGCTTACTTCCAGACAATCTGCTGCCCTGTCATCCCTACTAAAGGGACCTTAAGATAATGGAGGAGAAAGATAACATCATCTTGTCTTTTTATTGACCCTTTAGATTGCAGGATGAAAACTGGTATAAATGTAAAGATACAAAACATCAGGATTCTGAGAGTGGAAGCGTTTCATTTACTTCTGCTCTGATCAGGGGTGTACCTAGCCTCTCTGCTGCTAAAATGTCAGAAAAGTAATTTCTGGAGAGAAAAACTCCTATTTGTCACAGTATTTTGCTGCAGATTAGCCTTGGATTTTATCTTTTGTGCAGCTAGCCCTTTAGGGGCCAGTGCAGAGGATGGGAGTGGTAGTGGCCCTGATGAGATGTGGTGTCACAGTGTACTCTCTTAGACCATCGCTCCCTGGGGTTCAGTGCAATGAAAAGATGATGTTAAAGGATCAGGCAAACATTGAAGAATAAGAAACCTTTTTCTTTCCTCAGTGCAAAGGATCAGATACTGTACATCCAGCTGTCATCTATACAAGGTGCAATGTCCCTATCCCCAGATGATGAGGTATGGTGGCAAGATGGCAGACAATAGCACTCTAGAGTAGTCCTTCTCTCTACTGATTTCCCTTTGCAAACAACAATAAGCTGGCTCTTGTAGCTATAGGGGCACCCATGATATGCAGGCTTTTGAGTGTGCCTGTCCTGCACTGTGGTGATAGGTGTCTTAACTTGTGATCCCCTCACCTGCAGTGGAGTCTGTATAGCTGTAGTCCTGATCACTCTTCTGACTTGGTATGCTATAGCTCGTAGATCATCTGGTGGCCTGGGACCCTGCAGTCTCCCTAGAGTAATAGTCCTCACAGAAGAGTTGTATCTTTTGTCCCAAAGGCCCTTGGAGATGGAGCAGATGGATGTGCTCCCTCACTCCAGGCTTTTAGAATTATTTAGCGCTTCCCTCTGGGCAGGAAGTAGGACTAATCCACTCCTACCAAGAGGGGAGGAATGGAAAGTTCTATTCCTAATGCCAACCATACCTTTACATACATTTATACAAATTATAACAAACAATTGGAAATACTACATATTGTACATTGTATTCGTATATACACATATACATATACAGCACATACAAATATATATACAGCATATACACAACATACACATATACAGCATATACACACACATATACAGCATATACACACACATATACAGCATATACACACCATGTGCAGTGGCCAGGTTTGGGGTGGCCCCAGTGTTTTGCTGGGTCCCCCGGGTACCGTCGAGGTGTCACCACATGTTGCTACTCTCTGGAAGGGATGGTAAGGCATGGTGCTCCCCAATGGGAGATAAGTACAGAGAGTCAGGGTATCTTTACTGGAGGAAATTAGGTGCAACACAATACATGTAAGGCATAGGGCTGGCTTAATAGGCAAGGCATAGGGCTGGCTTCACCAGTCTCCTCCCTGACAAAAGAAAAGGGTTTGATGCTGAAGAAAGGTTTGAGCTAGCTGTCCCTCTCTCTTTCTTCAGAAGGCTGGTACCTTGGTCAAAGGCTGCCGATCCAGGGTCTGTGGCAGCGTATCCCCGTCTCAGCGTCTTCTTCTGGTCACTCATGCAGGCTGGCAGAGTCTTCCCCTCCAAATACTAGTCCTTAACTGCAGAACACTATGGGCTCTGACTGCTCTCCTTATATAACATTTCTAGCAGGACTAGAACCTCCTAGTGGGAGGGTGGAGTGGAGAAACTCAGCACAAACAGCCGGCAGCCGGTGGTGGCTCCATCGGATCGGGCATGTGGAGATCTTAAATCTCCCTTCCGGCTCTGAGCATATGTGGGAAGTAACCAGCGGCACTGTGTACCCTGTTGTTATAGGCCCACATCAGTAAAAATGTCAGTCCAACAGCAAAATGTCAATCCAAATCATTTAACTTTATTTACACAGATAAAGCAATTAGTTGCTCTTTCCTCAGCTCACACCTAAATGTCTTACCCTAAGATGGAGGATCCTTCACTTCCTTTCCAGGCTTGTAACTCTACCCCTGGGAGTTTTCAATATTAGTTGAATCTAGAAATTCTGTCCTTTTTAGCTATGCTTGGGAAACAGCAGCCTCTTGTGGCCAAACAGAAAAATGTCAGTCCAAATTATTTAACTTCATTTACACGAATACAGTGTTCACAAAATGAGTGCTGTTTACCCATCTCACAATGTCATCACAGGTCCTTCAGTTTCTGCAGTGCGCCCTGGTCCATAGTCACTGCTGTTGTCTTCACTGTTTGGCCAAACTCCAGCCCTGAGCACAGGACATGTGGGACCAGCCTCCTTATGGAAATACTGGGCAGGCTGGTGGTGTCACAAACATGTCGGGACATACTGACATTCCTGCAACAGGTAGCAGGAGGTCAGTGAGGTTGGCAATACTTGGATTAATCTGACAGGTTCTCCTTTTGCTGTTTTATTGTTGCTGGCATTCACCACACCCTCCCCCTTCAGGTGTAGGTGTCTGTTCAATTATCCTTGCCTATTTAATGTTGCTTCTCCCACCATGCTGTGCGGTTTATACTTTCTGTTGTATCTGTGGCCAGCTGGTGTTTGGATTCTCAGTGGAGATCTCGTTGCTGCCATTTGCTGCTGGAAAGTTTTGTATTTTTGTATTATTTGTGTGTATATCTTCACTGTGTTTGGTGATTGGGCCTCAGGGAGACTCCTGTTCATCCAGGTTGGTGGAGGAACAGTGAGACTCATTCCTGGCATTATCTTCAAGGTGCTTCAGGGACAGTTAGGGTCCTAGGTATCGTGTGTATGAACTCGCATACCTTCGAGGCCTGTTCATGCTGGTTATAGTCAGGACTGGAGTCAGGGTTTCTCTAGGAGGTGTCCATCTGCCTTCCTTAGTTTCCAAGCCTAACCTCCATTTCCTTTCCCCCCTTTCCCTCCTGCAATTGGTGTGGTATCTTCCCCCCACACCGGAGCATGACATTATAAACCACCTAAGAATCATCTACTTCACTCGCTTGTCAAATCCCAAAGCTTGTTGGAAATTTGGATCTTGACTCATAGGGGGCTACTTCCAATAGGTGGTGCTGGCGAGATGGTTCACTTTCTTGGGAGATACCTCTTTGCATATTCATTTGCCATGGAGCATTGCAAATAAGTCTCCATACAGGACTGAAGTCTTTAAATAGGGCCAGTACCCTACCTAATTTGATAGTTGATCAAATTCTTGCTGTTTGGAGCCACCACTAGGGGGAACATAGGAGCTTACTCTTTAAAGGGGTTTTCCGGATTGGAAAAAAATTGACTGCCTGTCCTTAGGATAGGACATCAATATCATATCGGTGAAGGTCTTGCTCTGAGCACCCCCATCGATCAGCTGTTTCAAGGGAGCCACTTCTATGAGGTGGCTCTAGCGAGGTGGTTCTCTTTTCACAGGAGCTACCTCCTTGCACATACCTCTTTGGCTATGCAGGGTATGTGGAGCTCTGTATCTGGAAATTCTAGCTCCAACTGATAACAAAAATTATTTGATATAAGTCATGAACCACTAGATTAGTACATATGCACCAAGAAGAAAACTTACCAGACATCTTTCTTTTGAAGGTATGCAGGCCGATACATGTGCACGTTATTGACTTG
This sequence comes from Rhinella marina, assembly GCA_900303285.1. NCBI lineage: Eukaryota > Metazoa > Chordata > Amphibia > Anura > Bufonidae > Rhinella > Rhinella marina. The sequence continues at coordinate 548,036 of ONZH01002718.1, read as the reverse complement.
TCACTGACCAGACATCGGAAACAGAAAGTTACATCAATAATTACCTAATGAATACGCATTAGAAGACTCTTTCAGCATCAGTGGAATCCAAATGTTACAAGATCATTAACACTATTCACAATTAACTTGCAAATGGGATGCTAACGCAGAGCCTGGCATGAAGGAGAGACGATGCCCCAAGGCAAGTCCTGCAAATGAATTGTGAGCTGACGGGCATGTTGGCAGACAGTGAACTGAAATGTAGGATGTAGTTAATATCACCGGACCTCATTCCAGTTATTATTATGTGTAGATTAATATTTGAGGTCAGCTAAATAATATATATTAGATATAATACAATCGCTTCTTTGTGAGTGGTAAGATGGCAACAATTGGATTGTCTTAAAGGTGTTTTCTAGGAGCACAGGATAGGACATCAGTATCATATTGTGGGTGTTCACTCCCAGCACCCCTGCGATCAGCTGTTTGTAGAGGCCATGGAGTTCTGGGGAGCGCTGCAGCCTCCTCACAGCTCACCAAGCACAGCGCCGTACATTGTATAGTGGTTGTGCTTGGTATTGCAGTCCAGACACATTCATTTGAATAGGACTGAGCTGTGCCTGGGTCATGTCTCTGAACAATAAATGTGATGTCACTATCTAGAAAGATTAAATTAAACAAAAATACAATGCAGCAGCACTCTGCAAACACAAATAAAGTACACCAATGTCATAGTAATACAAAGTATTCTGGTGCTAATGCTATGCTTATTTTGTAAATGTGAGATTCTTGGCAAATACATTTTGTACAAAATTATTTGAGCCCGTCTGCCAAACGTCAAGGCGATCTCTGTAAGACGGGAACCTAACACTACATACTACCGGTTATGTGCCACAATGGCTACCATAAAATTCAGGGAGTGCAGGTTCCACATGCATGCTGGGTCCACTCTGCCTTTTTCATCTGCCATTGCACTCATTGGAAGCCGTCTGGCACCAGGAGATGTATAGAATGGGCTCAGCATGCATGTTGGTACTTGCATTCCTTGGATTTAATGGAGGCCATCATGGCACCAAAAATGGTGAAAGGCAGAGTGGACCCAGCATGCATGTGGAACCTGCACTCCCTGAATTTTATGGTGGTCATTATGGCACATAACAGGTAGTATTTAGTGTTAGGTTCCCGTCTTATAGAGATCGCCTCGACGTTTGGCAGACGGGCCCAAATAATGTTGTACAAAATATATTTGCCAAGAGTCTCAAATTTACAAAATAAGCATAGCATTAGCACCAGAATATTTTCTATAATTATGGCATTATTGTACTTTATTTGGTTTGCAGAGTGTTGTTGCATTGTATTTTTTTCTTCTTGTTTCTAGCCTCAGCAGCGTGCATCTGTGCATTGGGATATTGTCACGCGAGGTCGGCGTCGCGCTCCCTCTGCACGACGACGCCGGACCTCTCCGCCCCCCTAGAGACGAGCAATAGGGAATTGAAGTGCTGGTCTTGTCAGCCAGCACTTCATGAGTTAATTCTCTGTTTGGGTTTAGCCATGTGGTGCTGATCACACCACATGGCTACTTTACATATTGTTTGGACAGCTTGCTCCGCCTCAGGTCATGTGATGCTGGCCACATCACATGATCCTGGGCGGGCTATTTAAAGATGGCAACTGCCTCACTCAGATGCCTGTGATTAGTCTTCTGAGATCAGTGCTGTGTGTTGGACCTTGCTTTTGGATTATTGGTATATTGGATTTTGGCTTTGGACTTAGACTACGCTTTTGTGATTCCCCTCGGTATTTGACGTGACCTCCTGTTCTTGATTTGGCTTGCTGACGATTCTGCTATTGTGTTTGTTTCTGTCTGTGTTCGTCTTTCCCTGTGTTCCCTTCCCTACCCTGTGCACGTACTCAGCATAGGGACCGTCTCCAAGTTACGGTTTTGTCGCCTAGGGCATCTACTGTAAGTAGGCAGGGAAAGAGGTGGGGTTCAGACAGGGCACACTATCCCTTGTTTCCCTGTCGTGACAGATATGCTGACTGACCCCCTTTTTTTTTGCAGTTGTCTAGGAAGACACACCCCCACCGAGCTGCTACTGATGACCTATCCTGATGATAGGACATCAATATTCTACCCCAGGAAAGCCCCTTTAAGCTTTACCACTATTGTAAACAGACCAGCTATATATTTCTGAATGTAAAGTGTGCCTGTGCCTATTCTGCTATGGGCTCCAGAAGATTGATGTGGTGACATTAGAGTAATGCCGGTGCCTGAATGTGCCCCAGGTGATGGTCATGTAGAGGGTATCAATGAAAACTCAGTGAAGTTGGGAGCCGGAACTGAATCTTTATCCAAATAGTAGATGAATTCATTGGACCACTACACCACCAACGAGACCATACTTGTGGCTCTGGGCACATAAGATGTTATGGCCAAGCTGTAGATGGGTTTGGTAGTGGACCAGAAGTGGTGTTGTCACTGTGTACTCTCTCACGCCCTTGCTCCCTGGGGATCAGTGCAGTGGAAATATAGTTTTAAAGAATGAGGCCAGAAGTAAATGTGGAACAGTCTCTTGTACTAAGTGCAACGTAAACCTTCTGGTACATTCAATAGCAGTGCAATTCTCTGGCACCAGTAAGGAATATGGAGGCAGGTTGAATGGGAGCAATTTAGCACTAGTAAGTGCAGATGTCCACTATCAGGTCCAGACATTGGCATTAACTGGCCTAGTGGTGGTTTGGGTGATAGGTGTCTTAGTTGTAGTCCCTCAGCTTCAGCAGTGTGCTTGATGCAGATGTTAGCTGGTTACTCTGCTATCTGTCTTCTCAAGGATTTACATGAGGACTCGATATTAAGAGATTCTCTATGGAGACTGTCTAACAGGAGCAGGAGCTCGGCAGTGTGCCTCCTGCCAGGAAGCACGACCAGCCCACTTCTATCAGGAAGGGAGGGTGGTTAGCCATGTTCCTGTCCAACCTTTGCAATCCATTACCTTAAAGGGGTTGTCCGAGTTATTTTTATTGATGACCTATCCTCAGGATAGGTCATCAATATCAGATCGGTGGGAGTCCAACACCCGGCAACCCCGCTATCCTGAGGATAGGTCATCAATAAATATAACTCGGATAACCCCTTTAACGGGTAGATACAGCCATAACATATAAAATACATAACAATACATAACTATACACAATATTGTAGTACCTTTTCTGGGTTAGTACACAGTTACTTTTTCACCTACCCACAATGCTAGGCGATTAGAAAGCTTTGAGATCTGGTCATAGGCTGATGCATCCATATCGAAAATGGGCTACTTGGTGGATACCAATACAAACATTTTGGTCCACAGAGCTAAAATAAAAAATGTAATGGTTTTTGCTTAAATCAAGCTATAATGTCCAATCAGCTGGGGTCTAACCACTGACACCTGACTACCACCCGAAAAAGGTGGCAGTGGTTTTAAGAAAGTGATGTTCTACTGTGTCTCCTACATGGTGGTCCATGGACCAACCATGTGGCCCCCATAATAACGCACAGTGGAGGCAAAGTGGCATGACGCTGTCCTCTAGCCTATTACATTCTAATGATCTGCAGCAGTTGGACCTCCACTGACCAGACATGATGCCATTACTGGGATACAGGGATGTAACTACCATAGCGGCAGACCATGCGACTGCTATGGGGCCCAGGACAAGAGGGGGCCCAGTCTTAGTTGGGATTATATCCTCTTCTACTGGGGGTGAAAACCTGGTCAGGACTCTGCCCTCTAAAGGAACAACTTTTAGCAAATGAGGCAGTGGAAAAATGGCCCAAGGATCATTGAAAGGGGTTTAGGCAGAAACCCTTCTGTCCTGTGTGGGGGGCCTGGTTTGATCCTTGCTGTGGGGCCCTTACTTCTCTATGTACACCACTGCTGGGATAACTTCTTTGAAGGATTTCTATGGTTTCTAAGAAATAAGTTTTTCACTCCAAGGCTGGGGGGATGGGATCTAAATGGCTTCATGGAGCACATTATAAATTCAGCAAAGTGCAGAAAGTAGTATAATAAATGTAGATGTCACTAATAGTCACACTAGATTTTAAGTGGCAGCAGAGGTCTCCAGTGGCCTTTCGAGCAGTATCATACACCAACTAATCTAAATTTAATTAAAACTATCCATTTAATTTCATTTACTGGAAGAACAGTCATCTGTTAAATATGCTCCACACTCACACACACCTAAAAAAATTAAAGAAAGAAACCATTAACTCTGTAATGCTCCCTTTCCTTGATTAGCCTGTCTTTTGGGGGAGTATAATTAAAAAGCTTTGATAAAAATGTATGGTAACATCCATCAGGAGGACTCAGCTGCTTGGATTAAGAGGGAATAGATCATGGATAAAGAATAGAAAGTTTACCGGCGTTAGAAGTTATGAAGACATCACGTCGGATCGTCACATGGCACCAAATTATATATGAGGAGAATCTATCACCAGACAAAGCTCATGGGGCAGATAACTGTAAAGTGGGGATTATCTATAGTTTATATCATATCTATTTATCTATCTATCACTATTATCTATCTATCTTTCTATCCTTCTCATATCTGTTTATCTATCTATCTATCTATCTATCTATCTATCTATCTATCTACAGTGCCTTGCGAAAGTATTTGTCCCCCTGGAACTTTTCAACCTTTTGCCACATTTCAGGCTTCAAACAAAAAGATATAACATTTTACATTTTTGGTGAAGAATCAACAACAAGTGGGTCACAATTGTGAAGTGGAACGAAATTTATTGGATCATTCAAACTTTTTTAATAAATAATAAAACTGAAAAGTTGGGCGTGCAAAATTATTCGGCCCATTTACTTTCAGTTCAGAAAACTCACTCCAGAAGTTCATTGAGGATCTCTGAATGATCCAATGTTGTCCTAAATGACTGATGAAGATAAATAGAATCCACCTGTGTGTAATCAAGTCTCCGTATAAATGCACCTGCTCTGTGATAGTCTCAGGGTTCTGCATCATGAAGACCAAGGAACACACCAGGCAGGTCCGTGATACTGTTGTGGAGAAGTTTAAAACCGGATTTGGATACCAAAAGATTTCCCAAGCTTTAAACATCCCAAGGAGCACTGTGCAAGCGTCATATTGAAATGGAAGGAGTATCAGACCACTGCAAATCTACCAAGACCCGGCCGTCCCTCTAAACTTTCATCTCAAACAAGTAGAAGACTGATCAGAAAGATAGATATATAGATAGATGTGATGTGCTTTCTAGATAGATAGATGACAAATCGATATATAGATACTAAATACAAGAGATGGGGCAGGTGAATAAACCAGATCCGACACCCTATTCACTTTGGACTGCTGCTTCAATTTTCTTGTTTTAGCTGGATAAAAGATAGATAGATAGATAGATAGATAGATAGATAGATAGATAGATAGGAGATAAATAGATAAATAGCAGCCAAGAGGCCCATGATCACTCTGGATGAACTGCAGAGATCTACAGCTGAGGTGGGAGAGTCTGTCCATAGGACAACAATCAGTCCAACACTTCACAAATCTGGCCTTTATGGAAGAGTGGCAAGAAGAAAGCCATTTCTCAAAGATATCCATAACAAGTCTCCTTTACAGTTTGCCACAAGCCACCTGGGAGACACACCAAACATGTGGAAGAAGGTGCTCTGGTCAGATGAAACCAAAATCCAACTTTTTGGAAACAATGCAAAACTATATGTTTGGCGTAAAAGCAACACAGCTCATCACCCTGAACACACCATCCCCACTGTCAGACATGGTGGTGGCAGCATCATGGTTTGGGCCTGCTTTTCATCAGCAGGGACAGGGAAGATGGTTAAAATTGATGGGAAGATGGATGGAGCCAAATACAGGACCATTCTGGATGAAAACCTGTTGGAGTCTGCAAAAGACCTGAGACTAGGACAGAGATTTATCTTCCAACAAGACAATGATCCCAAACATAAAGCAAAATCTACAATGGAATGGTTCAAAAATAAAGGTATCCAGGTCTTAGAATGGCCAAGTCACAGTCCAGACCTGAATCCAATAGAGAATATGTGGAAAGAGCTGAAAACTGCTGTTCACAAACGTCTCCATCCAACCTCAAAGAGCTCGAGCTGTTTTGCAAGGAAGAATGGGCAAGAATTTCAGTCTCTAGATGTGCAAAACTGATAGAGACATACCCCAAGAGACCGCAGCTGTAATCACAGCAAAAGGTGGCGCAACAAAGTCTTAATGCAAGGGGGACGAATAATTTTGCACGCCCCACTTTTCAGTTTTATTATTACAAAAAAAGTTTAAATGATCCAATAAATTTTGTTCCACTTCACAATTGTGACCCACTTGTTGTTGATTCTTCACCAAAAATTTAAAATGTTATATCTTTTTGTTTGAAGCCTGAAATGGCAAAAGGTTGAAAAGTTCAAGGGGGCTGAATACTTTCGCAAGGCACTGTATTTATCTCTATTCTCATATCTATTATCTATCTATCTATCTATCTGATATCTAATATATATCTAAGGCTACTTTCACACTAGCGTTATTGCTGGATCCGGCAGGGTTCAGCAAAAACACTTCCGTTACTGATAATACAACCGTCTGCATCCATTACAAACAGATCCGGTTGTATTATCTTTAACATAGCCAAGACGGATCCGTCATGAACTCCACTGAAAGTCAATGGAGGACGGATCCGTTTTCTATTGTGTCTGAGAAAAAGGATCCGTCCCCATTGACTTGCATTGTGGGTCGTCTTGCTCCACATCCCAGGACGGAAATCAAACCGCAGCATGCCGCAGGTATGAGAACAGAACAGAATACATTTTGAAGCACTCTGTTCTGTTCAGTTATGTTTTGTCCCTATTGACAATGAATGGGGACAAAACAGAAGTGGTTTTTTTTCGGTATTGAGACCCTATGACAGATCTATCTATCCCACATATATCTATCTATCTATCTAATCTATCTATCCAAGAATAACAGTGCCAACTCTGCCCTTGTAAGACGCTAGGAGATGGACCTAGGTCCGCCCCTAGTTTTAAAATGTGAGTCTAGTGTTAGCTGAAGAAGAGAAAGGAGCTACATACAAGTTCTCACTCCTCAGAAGATTAGTCCTAAGTCCCAATCACTATCTCTGAGATATTTAAGATAGCCATCTCTACTCTTCAGTATTCCAAAAAAAGAACTAAAAGGTACAGAATCTGCATGGCCGAGCACTCGGGTCAGTCAGTAAGGTATTCACTGTCACACACAGTCACAGTCCTGGCCAGCTGTATTTTAATCCTGTGCCCCTCTGCCTCGTAATTACAGACAAGTTTACAATAACCTTATTGAAAGCCTAAGATTCTGCAGAGAAAGAGACTTTGGAAAAATGGATTGAAGGAGTACTACAACCCCCATCGTTTCTCATATCCACATACTGCTATCAGGGAACATTTGCACTGTGAATTGTTTGGAAATGTGTTTGACGTTGGATGTACTACAACTCCCATTTGGCACTTTAGTAAAGAGAGGCTTGTCTATCTTACTAAAAAGACAAAATCAGCAGTACTGCTAAAGTGAAGATGGGTCCTTCGGTTTTTGGTCTCACAATATCAATTTTGCAAAAAAGAGGCAGCACTCCGAAAGGTGAAGGGTGGTGGACCTGCTTCTATTCATCCCAACTACAACCTTCACCATATTCAGAGTGCTGCTTCTTTTTTTGCTAAATAGATATGAAATAAAAAGAAAGATAGATATGACATAGAAGATAGATAGATAGATAGATAGTAGATGGATGGATAGATAGTAGATAGATGGATAGATAGATAGATAGATAGATAGATAGATAGATAGATAGATAGATAGAAAAATAGATAGTAGATGGATAGATAGATAGATAGATAGATAGATAACAGATAGATATACAGATACTAAACACAAGAGATGGGACAGGTGAATAAACCAGATCCGACACCCTATTCACTTTGGACTGCTGCTTCAATTTTCTTGTTTTAGCTGGATAAAAGATAGATAGATAGATAGATAGATAGATAGATAGATAGATAGATAGATAGGAGATAGATAGATATGAGATAGATAGACACAAGACAGAAAGAAAGAAAGATATATAGATAGATAGATGTGATGTGCTTTCTAGATAGATAGATAACAGATAGATATATAGATACTAAACACAAGAGATGGGGCAGGTGAATAAACCAGATCCGACACCCTATTCACTTTGGACTGCTGCTTCAATTTTCTTGTTTTAGCTGGATAAAAGATAGATAGATAGATAGATAGATAGATAGATAGATAGATAGATAGATAGATAGGAGATAGATATGAGATAGATAGATAGACAGATAGATAGATAATAGATAGATATGAGATAGATCAATAGATAGATAGATAGATATGAGATAGATAGATAGATAGATAGATAGATAGATAGATAGATAGATAGATAGATAATTCCAGCATTGTAGTTATCATACATTTTAAAAGACATAAAAATGTAGCAAAAAATCAGAAAGCAGGTGGTTAATTTATATAGAACTTTTCCTGGTGCCCTGTATCTCTGGGTAGGACTGGTGCTCCTCGGCCAGAGCCAGCGAGCTGAGTGTCTGCTGCTGCCAACATCCCATAAACACGTTGTAGGTAGAGGTCTATTTTCAGCTTGTGAAATATCCTTTACATTAATCACACATAGGGCGAGCGCTCTGCACGTCTCTTGGAATAATTCTCTTTCCTGTTGATCTGGCAATACTTCTAGCTTCTGCTATGCCGTGCGCTGTGCCTGCCTGCTTGCCTGCGTTGTCACACTGTGACGCTTCCTTTATGTGCAAAGTGAATAAAACGCGATTAAATAAAAATCAGATTAATTCGGCGTAGGCTCAGTTCCCTCTCTGGGTTAATGCTCAGTAACGACATGGCGCTTGGCTTACGGAGCCTCGCTCAGAATCGGCGCGCTCGTAGGGAGTTCTACTTTCAAGGGTCAAGAAGAAATATTATCTGAGAGAAACCGGTGTCTGTGTGCTTCACTAAGCCAGTGGAAAATATCAAATCCCCCAAATAGCAATTCAGATTTAGAAAACATCTTATTCAGCTCTTTGAGGATTGGCAATGCGTTATCCAGACTGTCTAGAAGGGCGCTATTATTTTCACATTTATGGCTCGTTCACATACAACAGCCCATTGAGTCATGGAAGCATTACTTAAAGGTGCGGCGCATGGAGATGCCATCGTAGAGCCTGGGGATGGCATTTCCATTACTTACCAGACGCTGTGTGCCCACGCTGCCAGGATTACACCATAAATGTTTTTGTTATTTATAGTGTAGTATAGTATTATAGTGTAGAATACTAGGGACTTTGATCAGGGAAACCAGATTGAGGGAGTGAGGGGCTGACACTCTGGGGCACAGTTTTATAAAGGGGTTATCCAAGTTTTTTTTTTTTTGTCCTTTGTTTCTAACTATGAAAACATAATGTTTTTTCAATTCACTTACTCAGATTCTCAGATTTCACTGACGGTCACATGACTTGTGATGTCAGCTTCTCTCCCTGCTCTGCTGATGTTTTGTGCACAAGCAGATAAGAGTCTGTACACGAGACGTCACTGTGCTGGCCATGCCCCCCTCTGCACTGCCAGCTGCTGCTCTCTCCCTGGATTCTTTCAGATAAGATTTTAACCCCTTCAGCCAGCATAGACTTAGGGCTGAAAGCTGCAGGCAGTGAGGAGACAAATGCTGGGCACAGGAGCTGACAGACTAGAGAATATCTGAGTACAGTATTGCACAAGAACAGGTAGGGGGAAGATCCTGTGTGTATCAGCAGAGCCATTGTACAGCCGGGACTTGTAGATCTACACATACAACATGCTGCTGAGTATTCTAGCAGGCAGACATGTCACTCAGGGCAGCACTTGTATTCACTCCCATTGCAGAGCAGGGGGAGGGGCAGAGATTGTTACATGAGAAATTTGGCCTTGTACATGAGGCCTTCTGCTGCACGACCATAATGAACCCATTAACGTTATCTTCTATGGGAACACCAAAGACCAATTTACAGAGTGCAACTGATGTAGCAGAGTTGATGTAGAAGGGTTCAATGGAAGACCGATGTAACAGGGTTGACGAACCAGGATAAACTGAAGACCAGTACGTATATTGATGTAGAAGAGTTAACTGGAGACCAGTTTAATAGCGTTAATGTAGCAGTTTTATCTGGAGACTGGTGAGGTTAAGGTAACTTGAGACTGGTGTAGCTGAGCTGATGTAACAGATTTAACTGGAGATGTAGTAGAATTCACTGGAGACCAGTGTAGTGGAGCACAGTTAAAGGGGTTCTGTCACCAGTTTTTTCGGTATGAATCAGGCTGACATTAGAGATGTGCTAATGTTACTGATTCCAAATATATATCTGTTTTATTTACTGGTGCCCCCATTTTTATATAAAATGAACTTTTATTTTATGCTAATAAGGCCTCTAGGTGCAAGGGGCGTTACCCCTGCTCCTAGAGGTTCTGTTGATTGACAGGCCCAGGCAGAGAAGAAACACTCCATTCACCATAGCTTGCAAAGACCGTCAATGATGTCATGACCATGTGATCAGTCACATGGTTAGGATCACACAAACAGCCTGTCTCCTCCTAAACCATGTGACTGATCACATGGTCATGACATCATTGAAGGTCCTTGCAAGCTATGGTGAATGGAGTGTTTCTTCTCTGCCTGGGCCTGTCAATCAACAGAGCCTCTAGGAGCAGGGGTAACGCCCCTTGCACCTAGAGGCCTTATTAGCATAAAATAAAAGTTCATTTTATATAAAAATGGGGGCACCAGTAAATAAAACAGATATATATTTGGAATCAGTTGACATTAGCACATCTCTAATGTCAGCCTGGTTCATACCGAAAAAACTGGTGACAGAAACCCTTTAAGGTAACTTAAGACTGGTGTAGCTGAGCTGATGTAACAGATTTAACTGGAGATGTAGTAGAATTCACTGGAGACCAGTGTAGCGGAGCACAGTTAACTAGAGACTGTTGTAGCAGAGTTGATGCAGCACAGTATACTGTAGACTGGTATAGAAAAGCCGATGTAGCGGAGTTAACTGTACATCAGTGTAGCAAAACTAAACCAATATAACAGAGCTTAACTAAAGCCGGAGTAGTAGAGCTGGGCCCATTGCAAAGCATCATGGTCCTGTAATGGCATAACTGCCCCTGCAACTCGAAAAGTGGCATCTGACTGTGGCAGCTGAATGCAAATTTGAAGGCATTTTTGTGCCTAAACCGCCAAGGGAATGGCGTAAAATTGAATAAAACCACCTAGTAGCTGTTGGACCTTCATTCTGCATTCTGATAAATGGCTGCATAATGCTGTATTCCAGGCCACTTTACTATTAATTTGCATGTGATATAAAGAAGTGTTTTTTTCACATATTCACAGCTGCTCTCAAAGGGGAAGAAAATGCTCCATAAAGTTGGCATTAGCATACCGGAGCCGTAACATCTGCTGCAGCCTTAATAAGCTTATTACCTGCAGTTCAGCGCCGCATTATCTGCCGTTGGTCACCTCTGCCCTCACCGGTGGGTGCACCGGCTTCTAGGAGCTGAGACGGCTTCGGAGCTGGAGCTCATAATCTAGATGCACAGAAATGTCCTACAGGTAAAGAAAAATATACAAGACGTCCCAAGCTGTCGGGTTTTACAGTAAAGCACATCAATTATTCATGCGCACAGATTCCCCCCTCAGCGCCTTTTAAAACAATATCTTGGCAGAATTCATTAAGAAAGTTATGCCAACAATTAAATAAACCTGCGTGACATTAAGTGGAGCAAGCTACAAATGTTTGCTTTGATAGTCTTCCATGGTCTATTTTTTCTTCCGTAGGAAGGGAACATAGCCCGCGTCTGCCAGGCCTTGTGCGCCACCTTGAGGGCATGTGCTGAAAATGCAGGCACGTTTCTCTTCTGCAGCCGGTGGAAGATCTGACCTTTGTGGAAAGTGTTGAATGCTAAGAACTTCCAGTGACAACGTGAGATTCCTGCGGATCCGTCCTAATTATCGCCGGGAAGCCGTCCCTCAGTGACATGCGGTCATCTCCTGGCGGTGGCCTTTATTTACTGGTAATGATGTATTTGCCAGTAGTTATTGAAGGGCTTTTCTGGGCAGAAACATTACAAAGAAGCATTACTCACCTCTACCAATCTCCTGCCGATACAATCCCTGCTGATTTCCACTTCCTGTCCTGCTCGGTATGCTGAAAATGCCAGAAAAGACCTTAGCCTAGTGAAATGATTGGTTATATTTAACCCTTTTTCATAATCTGCCCCTTTAAAGTGGATCTATCACCTCTCCTCTCCTGACATGTCTGTTTTAGTAACTACTTGCCTTCCCCATGTAATAACAGTTCTAGACCATCTTTTTCTACAGCTCTATGTTGTGCTATTCCTCTATTATTCCTGCTAGACGTTTATGAATGAATAGCCAGCGGTCCGCAATCAAGTTCCAGCTGAGGGTGTATCGCTGCATAGTCTGACGTCGGCAGCACGGATTGGATAGTGTCAGACTGTGCAGGGTCACACCCCCAACTGGTAACACTCAGACCTTTATTGCAGACCGCTGGCAATTCATTCATAAACTTCTAGTAGGAACAATAGAGGAACGTCATAACATAGAGTCATAAGAATAGATGCTCTAGAATTGTTATTACACAGGGGGGTGCAATAAGTTGATAAAACAGAGATGTCAGGAGAGGGGACATGTCCTCTTCAAGTTTAGAATATCAAAGAAAGTAGAAAACATGTTAAAAGAATACGATAAATACAATTTTTGAATATAGTAAACTGCAATGCAAGCAGCATCCTTGTGTACGTATGGTATTAGGGACAATTTTTACAAAGAATGGTAACTAAATGCTACTGTAATCTGGTACTAGTCTGGATAGAGGTAGAGAAAATCCTATGGAGACCAATGGGGTCACTTATTAAGGCTGAATTCACACGTCTGTGGAGCACGGTCCGGTCCGTGACGCCGTGCGCTTCCTGAGGCCGCCGTTGTACAGTGATAAGCTGTACACACTCGTATAGAGTGTATCACACCGGCGGCCTCAGGAAGCCTCAGAAGGAGCACGGTCCAGGATTTCACGAACCGTGCTCCACGGACGTGTGAATTTAGCCTAAGACCGGTGTTTTAGACACTGGTCTTAATCCCCCTGCGCTGGTGCTGGATGCGCCGACCTCTACATAACTTAGGCGCATCCACCGCCAGCACCTAACAGCCTTAAATCTACACTAGCTCCCTTGCTGGCGTAGATTTAGATTATTTTCTACGCCAAAAACTGACATAGAAAATGGAAAATGAGGTGGGCCTGCCCTCTTCCCCACCCATTTTAGAATTGGTGTACATGGCGTGGAAGGGGAAGAAGTCGCAGATTTGGCGCAAATTCCCTTTGCGACCGAATATGCGACTGATATACGCCAAAAGGCGGCATATATCTAATCATAAATGACCCCCCAAATCTCTTTCTGTCCAAGGCTCGGTAACCATTGGTGTGGCATTTCTACGGAACAACAAGAGTGCACTTCGAGTACCTTGGACCCAGGAGTCAATTAAAGATGTCAACATACGACCAAACGACCTGAAAAAAAGGTGCTCATAAAGTTCAGACTAGTCCCAGAATGTGGTGATGAACAGTGATAGTATTCTTCTTCACAAGAAGGCACACTCACTTGATGGTGGCAAAGACACAATAAACTTCATGGTTGCAGAATACAGCTTCAGTACTTGAACACAGAAAAACTTAAATTCTTTGTTCTCTTCTTGAACGTTTTTATCAGGGCACCATTCTTGGTCCACCAAGTATTGTGTTGAGCCCAGAGCGGCTGTCGGCTTTTACCCATCCTACACTAACGCCACTTTCTAGACCCGGCCTGCCCCACCTAGAAGTTGATCTCAGGTCAGAGTTGTATCAGCCACTCCATGTTGTTCTGCCCAGCACCTCTGGACATCCTCCTGACCTCAGAGACACCACCTACTACAGAACTGCTACTAACCTCCCTTGGCAGTGAACATGCAGATGTCCACATCGCGCTCAGGCCACCATACAGTCACACAGTCCAAGTTATCGATTGCAGGTAGCACCACCCAAAGGACAATTCATTCCTCTTGCAGTAATAAAGTAGTATACAAACAACATGAATTACACTGACATCTCTCGGGTCAATGGTTATAGTTTGTCACAGGGTAGCTTCACCTTGGAACATGCAGTGTACTGGTCTCAGTCAGTCCACCTGCCTACAGGACTGGACCACACACAGGCCACAGGGCAGCCAATCTTCTATGATATGAATGCCAATTACTCAGTTTCAGGACTGAAGTTTTTACACAGTCCATACACTACCTATGCACAGTGCTTGCTACACCATACCGTTCCGGTTCTTCTCAAACTCTGGGTCCTTGTTAGAACTTTAGCTGACCTACCAAGCAACACCATCTCTTGTTCCAGCCTCCAGCCCACCTACACATTTACAGTGTATAAGCCTTAGCTTTGCCCCCCTTTCTACAGTGTTATCATGTAGCACTTCAGTACAGAGGAGCATTGCCTGGCCTACAAGACTCCTTGGTGCAATAACCCTCGCACCTACATCCGGGTCAAACTCTTCTAAAGCCCACACCGATGCTGGCATACAGGGAATTTAGTGCTAGGGCAAAACACAACACAGTACAGGTCTGTAACATTGCAGCCACTCCACCACTAACGTGTCTCTACTGAACCTATGAGGCCCTTCCCCCCATTGTCAGGCCCCTCTTTTGAAAACTGCTCCATGCTTCTGGCCTAGCTCTTTTCCTTCCTCAGTAATGGGGACTTTTACCTGCCATGTGGCTTCAGCCACGCACTGACACACTTCCTGCTAGCAGTTCCTATATATAGACTTCGCATGGTCCTTGCTACAACACAGCCATCTAGTGGTAACAGTTAATACTGCAGTACAAACTATAGGAGCAGGATTACATACACACTATGTCCTGCATTGTGCAACTTCGTATATACAGCATAGAAATATAGCAATACAAGTAGAATACTGCTAAATATCTGTAATGAAAAGGGTGATGTACGAAGTTTACCACCCTTACAGATCTGCTGAGTGTCAATGGCTGTAACTGGAGCATAAAAAATCTGATATTTAGAAGTGGTCTATTTCTTGGTTCTATCATTGACGAGGAAAAAAGAGGGACACGTGGGCCCCACGACTGCATGTCCCTGGCTCTACCTGATTGAATCCTGCACAATTCAGTCTTTAATTGTTCCTTCATCAATACACCAGTGACATTCCGCTTACGAGTAAAGGCTAGGAACATTTTCAGGGACAATGCTTTTATCATTACATTTTACTAATTTTGGGCTAAAAAATAGGTCCTTTGCTGCTATTCATTGGCTGGTATAGGTCTTGGTGGTTGTTAATTATATGTTATATTGATTTTTTTATGCCAGGATAAGTTGACTTATTTTATCTAGGTGTGGCTATATTTTATATATTTTTTTAAAATAAATGTTATTGTGACCTCTGCACAGTTCCAGGCGTCAGAGTGCATATCTCATTGTCTACATTTATTTCTCTACTGGTGAGGGGTGACCCAGGAGATATAGCACCAGTTTACTCCATTCCAGTGTGAGCCCCTATCTATGACTTACAGAAAACGTTTGAACTCTGTCATTGCCAACTATTTACATGAACTTTTGTTATTGACCAAATATTTATTTTCACCATAATTTGCAAATAAATTCTTTAAAAATCAGACAATGTGATTTTCTGGATTTGTTTTCTCATTTTGTCTCTCATAGTTGAGGTCTACCTATGATGTCAATTACAGGCCGACCTCATCTTTTTAAGTGGGAGAACTTGTACAATTGGTGGCTGACTAAATACTTTTTTTCCCCACTGTATCCCACTTAAAAGAATATCGCTTAAAGAGGACCTTTCATCACTTTTTGAAATACAAACTAAAGGATCTACCTTATAGGGGCGGCCCCCACTGATGCCCTCTCTGTTTTTTTTTTCCAAAAGAGCCCCCCATTCGTCCACAGGACCCCCCGTTGTATGTGGAGCGGATTATGTTAATTATTAGTATCGGAACAGGGAGGAGGAGACTCCCTGTTCCTCAGTGGGCGTTTCCTTCTCCCTGGCTTTGAGCGCGATCCAATGAGAGCGGACCGCTCACAGCCGGGGAGAAGGAGCTCAAGTTCTCGCGAGATTCCCGCTCCAGAAGCACGCGAGAACTTGAGCTCCTTCATCCCGGCTGTGAGCGGTCCGCTCTCATTGGATCGCGCTCAAAGCCAGGGAGAAGGAAACGCCCACTGAGGAACAGGGAGTCTCCTCCTCCCTGTTCCGATACTAATAATTAACATAATCCGCGCCACATACAACGGGGGGTCCTGTGGACGAACGGGGGGCTCTTTTGGAAAAAAAAAAAACAGAGAGGGCATCAGTGGGGGCCGCCCCTATAAGGTAGATCCTTTAGTTTGTATTTCAAAAAGTGATGAATGGTCCTCTTTAAATGAGTATTTATGAGCTGTCAGAAGATTAGCGCAAAGGGCTACACATTGCGTCATCATAGCAGCTCCCTGACAGATTCACCGAACAGCAGGAAGCCATAGTCTGCAGATACACTGACAGTGAAGGCTGCATAACAAAAACTGTTGAAAAGTTCTAATAAAGACCAATTAAAAAATGATTTTTAGCCCCAAAGAAGTCAAATGCAATGATAAAAAATGCCCCCAAAGGTGTTCATGACTGTTAAGCCTTTGTCAAGCAGTGAAACACTGTAGGGTGGCATTCACACAAACGTAATTTCAGTCTGTCTCCAATCCACATTTTTTGCAGATCAGATGCAGACCCATTCATTTCAATGGGGCCGCAAAAGATGCGGAGAGCATGCAGTGTGCTGTAAGTCCATTACACAGCCATTGATAAAAGAAAAACAGAATACTCCCTAATCTTTGTCAGTCTGCAAAATATGCAACACGCGCGGTCAGTATTCGTGTTTTGCGGATCAGCAATTGGATACGGTTGTGTCAATGCCCCGTAACATAATATATATATATGTGTGTGTGTGTGTTTAAGGAGATGAGTTGTAATAACAGACATTGCCTATGGACAAAGAGTGGCGCTGTTTCTAGAAGAAAGCAGCCATGTTTTTGTAATCCCATGAACTGATTATTATAACCTACAAATAACCGGTACCACTTTCCGCTTGTTTGCCCTACCTCTGTCAAAACATTTACCCATAAAAGCCTTGCGCCAATGCCTCACAGCTGGGATACACTTTAAAGCTGATGAATAGGGGTCGTTACAGTTTGAGGAAACCGTGCTGCAGTGTCCAGCAGAAGACGTATTCCTCGCTCTTGTTTACACGCCTTCACACATGCTTAACACGTAAAGGTTTCCAGATCTCCGCGCTCTAGCGCACGCTTGCTCCGAAATGTTTTCTACGTGAGCCAAAGCTGAACCTCTGGCTTGGCTCCCTCTATCAAGTTTATGGCTTGCTTGCTCCTAGTAGCCCAGCTGTTTACATTTTTCAAAACTAACCTCATCCATCATAAAGCCACATCCTGCAGGAGCAATCAACGTCTTGCATAATGTAATCTGCACATGAGCCGGCTCACGCATACACAAACACTCGGCGGTGCCCAATGTGCTCGCTATATATTTATCAGGTGAATAGGACCCAAAACCAATACTTTAATATGCCCCGTTATCCTCTCCTCTCTGAAGTTAATGTCTAGAACTTGGCTCACCTCTCCCACGTCTTAGCAATACCTTTCCCAGCTGTTCAAATAAAGGGATTTAGAAAATCAAAACAGCAACAGATGAGATGTATCGCTCGGACCTCGGGGGCCTTATTACTCCTAATTGCAACTCCTTTTTGCTATTGGCACTGGCTGATGGGCATGGGTGAACCATGAAAGGAGGCCCAGATGAACCCTAAAGCTCTCAAGGAACATGGCTTGGCTCATCTAGTAGTTTGTAATTAACTTGAAGAAACAACCGGTTGACCTATAAACATCTGAAGTAACAAAAGGTCCACGAACGTAACTGGCTGTAAATGTTCCTTGTGTAACTCTTATTCATGGGGCATAACCCAAGTGCTGGTCACATTTCATGGGCTGGGATTTACCACAAAAAATAAGGTACTACTGTATTGTGCAGTCTAACAAGTCTTGTACACTTTAGAGTGAGGACTACCAGGACAATAACACTATAGAGTGAGGTCTACTGGGATGATAACACTATAGAGTGAGGTCTACTGGGATGATAACACTATAGAGTGAGGTCTACTGGGATGATAACACTATAGCGTGAGGTCTACTGGGATGATAACACTATAGGGTGAGGTCTACCAAGACACTTACATTATAACATGAGGTCTATTGGGACAATAAAACTATAGTGTGAGGACAAAAACACTATAGAGTGAGGTCTACTGGGATGATAATACTATAGTGTGGCACTTACATTATAATGTGAGGTCTATTGGGACAATAACACTATAGGGTGAGGTCTACCAGGGCAATAACACTATAGCATGAGGTCTACTGGGATGATAACACTATAGAGTGAGGTCTACTGGGATGATAACACTATAGCGTGAGGTCTACTGGGATGATAACACTATAGAGTGAGGTCTACTGGGATGATAACACTATAGAGTGAGGTCTACTGGGATGATAACACTATAGCGTGAGGTCTACTGGGATGATAACACTATAGAGTGAGGTCTACTGGGATGATAACACTATAGAGTGAGGTCTACTGGGATGATAACACTATAGCGTGAGGTCTACTGGGATGATAACACTATAGCGTGAGGTCTACTGGGATGATAACACTATAGCGTGAGGTCTACTGGGATGATAACACTATAGAGTGAGGTCTACTGGGATGATAACACTATAGCGTGAGGTCTACTGGGATGATAACACTATAGGGTGAGGTCTACTGGGATGATAACACTATAGCGTGAGGTCTACTGGGATGATAACACTATAGCGTGAGGTCTACTGGGATGATAACACTATAGGGTGAGGTCTACCAAGACACTTACATTATAACATGAGGTCTATTGGGACAAAAACACTATAGAGTGAGGTCTACTGGGATGATAATACTATAGTGTGGCACTTACATTATAATGTGAGGTCTATTGGGACAATAACACTATAGCATGAGGTCTACTGGGATGATAACACTATAGAGTGACGTCTACCGGGACAATAACACTATAGCATGAGGGCTACCAAGACATTTACATTATAACGTGAGGTATTGGGACAATAACACTATAGAGTGAGGTGTACCAGGACAAAAACAGTATAGTGTGAGGTGTACCAGGACAAAAAGATTATAGTGTGAGGTCTACTGGGACAATAACACTATAATGTGAGGTGTACTAGGCATAGTGTGGTAGACTGCATGCAGGGGTGCACCTGGCCTTTCTGCTGCCTGAGGGAAAACCTCCCTCCCCAATGCCAATTTCTTAACCTAACCCTTAACCCTCTTGCCCCTACCTGGTGTTACCTGAGGTGATCGCCTCACCTGGCCTCATTGGTGGTGCACCCCTGACTGCATGCTATAATAGGGATACAAATAGTATGGTTAGTGACTAGGGATGAGCGAATCAACTTCAGATGAAACATCCGAAGTCAATTTGCATAAAACTTCGTTCCAATACTATACGGAGCAGGAGCTACGGTATTAGAATGTATTGGCTCTGATGAGCTTAAAGGGGTTGTCCGGGTTTACAGCTGAACCCGGACATACCCCTAATTTCACCCAGGCAGCCCGCCTGACTAGGGCATCGAAGCATCTCATGCTCCGATGCCCTCCTTTGCCCTGCGCAAAGGCAAATGCCTGGTTCCGGTGATGTCACCGGCGCTGATGGGTGGGCATTAGTGCGGCCCTAGCCAGTAAAACGGCTAGGGCAGCGCTAAAGCCGGCCCATTACAGCCGGTGACGTCACCGAACACACTGCTGGGCAGAAGCCTCCGCCTGGTAGTGTGTATAATGTAAACAAAAAACCCTTGCCCTGCGCGATCCAGCGCAGGGCAAGGGAGGGCATCGGAGCATGAGACGCTCCGAAGCCCTAGTCAGGCGGGCTGCCTGGGTGAAATTAGGGGTATGTCCGGGTTCAGCTCTGAACCCGGACAACCCCTTTAAGTTATTGGTTCGCGAAGTCTTGCAAAACTTCACTTAATAACTTCATAAATCAGTTTGTACTATAAAAAAACATTTCCTGAACTTAGGTTCTTTTCCAAGGTACTTTAAAAAGAAAATCCTCTTGACAAACCGTATAGAGGGGTGCACCCCCTAAGGTCTCTTTCGGACCGTGCCAATATAGTGGCCCGCAAACAGTGGGTCCGCAATTTACGGGCACCGGCCGTGCACGCTCACTTGAATGGTTCTGCAATCCGCAAGATACACAGCGGTGCAGAGCAGAGGCACGGAACAGAAGCACTGCGGAACCGAGTGGGATTTCTGTCCGTTCTTCCACACTGCAAAAAGTTAGAACATGTTGTTTAACTGAATCTTGCAGATCGCGGACCCTTTCAAGTGAATGGGTCCGCACCCACAAATGGCGGGCACACAGCCAGTGCCCATGCATTGCACATCACTATTCGTTGTCCGCAGCACGGGCCGCACACGTTTGCGCGCATGAGCCCTTTTGCTGATCCGCAATCTGTGGACCACAAAACACTTACGGCTGTGTGCATGAACTCTTATACTGACATGATGCTGTCAGTATAAGGGCTTATTCAGCCGAACGAAAGGGCCCCGTGCCCATGCTGCCATCTGCAATGCACAAGCACCGGTCGTGTGCGCTCCGTGGTGCAGATGCGGAACCACTGACTGGAATGGGTCCGCAAGCCACAAAATACTTTAAAATACCCATTCAAGTCAATAGGTTTCAGCTTGCAGTCTGCAATACGGGCACAGAGCCCTTACATTTGTGTGCATGAGCCCTACTTCTGTAGCAGCAATGTCATGCAGAGACACACAGCATTAGAAATCAGTATAATGCTGTGCGCCTCTGCAAAATGAGCAGTGTCCATAGCGGCAAATCACACTGACACAAGGAGCGTGATTTCCACACAGAACATCCTCGTATAAAGGAGAACTTATATGAGACAGGTACAGCTGCACCTCATGTGCCTCAGTCACAGCTGCACCCCCTTTTGTACCTCAGCCAGGGGTGCACCCCCTTATATGCCACAGCTGCACCTCCTTATGTGCCTCAGTCACAGCTGCACCCCCTTTTCTACCTCAGCCAGGGGTGCACCCCCTTATATGCCACAGTTGCACCTCCTTATGTGCCTCGGCCACAGGTGCACCCCCTTATCTGCCTCAGTCACAGGTGCACCCCCTTATATGCCTCAGTCACAGCTGCACCCCCTTTTGTACCTCAGCCAGGGGTGCACCCCCTTATCTGCCACAGCTGCACCTCCTTATGTGCCTCAGTCACAGGTGCACCCCCTTATCTACCTCAGTTACAGGTGCACCCACTTATGTACCTCAGCCAGAGGTGCACCCCTTTATATGCCTTAGTTACAGGAGCACCCCCTTATATGCCTTAGTTACAGGTGCACCCCCTTATATGCCTCAGTTACAGGTGCATCCCCTTATGTACCTCAATTACAAGTGCACCCCCTTATATGCCTCAGTTACAGGTGCACCCCCTTATCTGTCTCAGTTACAGGTGCACCCACTTACATGCCTTTTCTGCCTCCGTTTTACCCTCTACCTTTGCCCCAATGTCCCTTATAAGTGACACGACACTGGTCAGACATGTCCGCCCTGCACGTGAAGGGAAGAAGCGTCCTGTCCCCAGGCGGATTCCATGCGACACAAATGTAGTGCGCAACACTGCTGCACTGCTCCATAGTGACCAGCAGGGGCAGCACATCACTAACTGCAGGCAGGCATGCCATGTGATTACCTCATGGTGAAAAGACCGCCCCGCCCTCCTCACCCCTCCCTACGTCCCTTCCGGCGTCACCATAGTAACCGAGAAGCGACAGTTTGTTGTCAGTTGTCTACCGCAGAGGAAGCAGGATGGTGAGTGCGGTTCTCCCGGCTGTAAGCGGCTGAGAGGGGGGAGATACCATAGCTGGAGTACACACCTGAGCTGCTGCAGAACCTCTTTGAACAGGATTTTAGTCCATGATTGAGATGATGGGTGAGCTGTATTATGAGGTTCTTCAGCAGCGGAAGTGTGTATTATGAGGTTCTGCAGCAGCTGAGGCACAGAGTTTTCTAATATACACTGCAACTGCTGAATCCGGCAGGATATGTTCACATAAATCTCGTCCACACACTACGGAAAAAGTTCGGATGGAAATTGACCGCCATGTGGATTTTAATGCAATGGATTTCATCTAAAAATATTTTAGTATTTTATTCTATTTCTGTCTTTTTTTTTTATTTTTGCAGTCTGAGGTTGAAGAAACACTGAAGAGGATCCAGTCCCAGAAGGGGGTGATAGGAACCATCGTGGTGAATGCGGAAGGTGAGACCTGATGATGGTTTCCATCCTACGTTTGCGTCTGGGTAGATTTCTCACATTAATGCCCGTTCCAGCAAGCTGGGGGTGTGCCCTTCAAGAGGACCCGCCCCCTCTCCTGATATGTCTGTTTTAGTAACTACTTGCATTCCTCTTGTAATATTATTAAAGGGGTTATCCAATCCCATAAAATGCCCCCCCCCCCCCCATATGCCCGGCCCCTCACACTGATTATCCTTACCCGGCTTCCCGCTCCCTGCGCCGCTCCTGGTCCTCACACCGCCACCGCTGCTTCTCCCCGTGCACAGATGAAAACATCCGGTGTCGGGGGAGCAGCCAATGGCAGGTTAGGGATGAGACTCCCTAACGTCACCCGCGATGCTAGGGAGGCTTGTCCCCGCCTGCCATTGGCTGCTCCCCCCCGACACCGGATGTTTTCATCCATGCACGGGGAGAAGCGGCAGTGTGGGGACCAGGAGCGGAGCGGGGAGCCAGGTAAGTATATTCATTGTGGGGGTCCCAGCATATTGGGGGGCTTTTTATAGGATTGGATAACCCCTTTAATAAGGTCTATTCTTATGAATCTATGTTTAGCCATTCCTCTATTATTCCTTCGCCAAGTTTATGAATGAATTGCAGGCAGCCTGTAATAAAGGTCTAGCTAGTTGTTACCAGTGCACAATCTGACACTGGCAGCACTGATCTGATAGTGACAGACTGTGTAGGGACACCCCCCCAACTGGTAACACCCAGCTGGACCCTCATTGCAGACTACTGGCGATTCATTTGTAAACTTCTAGTGTGAATAGTAGAAGAATGGCTCAGCATAGGGTGATAAGAATAGATGTTCCAGTATTGTTATTACATGGGGGATACAAGTAGTTGCTAAACCAGACATGTCAGGAGCGGGGACAGGTCCTCTCGTGCCTCCACAGGGTGGCCATGATACTGCGGCCACAACCCCTTCCATTCCTGACAACTAATGGCCGTACAAAAAGACAGGTTGATGGTGGTATGGGCTCATGCAGCCGACTGTTGGATGGTTTACGGTCCGCAAATTACGGATCTTCAAAACACGGATACATGCCGCGTACGTTACGCATTTTGCAGAATGAAAAGTCCGTCCCATAATAGACCAGTCCTATCCTTGTCCGTAATGCGGACAGTAATAGGACATGTGAACATATGTGGCGACCCTCAGTTGCGATTATACTTACCTGGTCCCCCGCTGCTGGGTTCAGTGTCTGTCTCTCCTGGGCCGGCTCTATCTCTCTCTGCCGTGCTGATATCAGCATCCATCGATGTAGGGGGGGACACAGCCAACCACAGGCCGCACGGTGACCTGCTCCCCTTGTGTCATATGATTAGTTGTCGTAACGCAAGGGGAGCAGGTCACTGCTGTGGCCTTTGATTGGCTGCAGCAGACATTGAACCCAGCAGCGGGGACCAGGTACGCATGATCACCAGCGCGGGTCCGCCATTCTGGCAGGTCTGGATAACCCCTTTAAGCACAGCACAAATATAATGCTCTGAGTCTGCCTTGTTTTCTGGAGTTTTATCCCACAGATATCCACTGTTTTTTGGGGGAAGGGAGTTGCGCTTCTTCAGAAACACAAGTGCCAATAAGTGCCAATGTGTGTTGCATTCTTTTTCATAGCAAGTTTTTTTTTTTATTATTATTAGCAAAGCATTTTTTTTTGTAAAGAGGAGAGAAAACATACTTCCTAATATAAACGCAAGCCATGCAAAATAAACGCCTGTGCCAAAAACACTATTTGGGGTGGGGGGGGGAACACACCAAAACAACGCCGACTGGAGGCATTACCCTCAAATTTGTTTCACTTTTATTATTTTATTAATTATTTTTTTGTTTGTTTTTTTATTTTATTTATTATTTTACTTCAGCCAGGGCTTTGTTCACATTGTGTTGGAGCTTTTCAGGCTCCAGTGTATAATCCACTTCATCCAGTAACACACCGTCCATTGGCCAGAGGTTTATTGTGTGGCATAAAATTTTTGCCACTAGCAAATCATGTAGGCCTGTACAGTTAAAAAAAAAAAAAAAAAGCCAACTCCTGCGTCAGGTGAATGAAGCCCTATGCACACTAGAAGCTTTAGAGCTTGAATGCAGTCTGCGTGGGGCCTAAGTCCTACCTCCCATGTGATGCTACATCCATGTAGACTCCACTGCAGTGTGGGCCGGACATTAGGAGACTACAGTTCCTTGGGGGCGGTGCTTGTTGTAGAGGAAGAATTCCATTGGCCGGTATGACTTTTTTTTTTTTGCAGGTGCCAGGGTTTAGTTTTATAATGGAGAAATCCCAGAGGCTAGATAGCCAATACACCTAGGATGTACGCACTAAAAGGATCAAACCGGCCCCCAAGGACTGCAGCCATTTTTCTACCCCTGGTGTAGCCCATAGAGCCCAATTACAGTGGATGCCCGTTACCATTCTCCCCTGCTTGTGTCTCTGAGATGTCCTCTCATCACAAACATTATCACTATATTTTCGCGTCTATGTCTTTGTTTGCAGGCATCCCCATAAGGACCACTCTGGATAACTCCACCACAGTGCAGTATGCCGGCCTCCTTCACCAGCTCTCCTTGAAAGCCAGAAGCACAGTGCGTGATATCGACCCTCAGAACGATCTGACGTTCCTCAGGATCCGTTCCAAGAAGCATGAGATAATGGTTGCTCCAGGTACGGCAGAGACTGATGCTTCAGTGCAATGGGGCAGTCACACTGTACTTACCATGTACGTGTGGGAAAATCCTCGACGTGACTAGTGCCTTCCCCCACTGGTCATCAGACATGACTGGCAAGGTTCTCCTCCCGGTGTATAATGACCCCCCCAATGCCCGGACCCCTCGTATACATTATATTTACCTGCTCCCTGACACCCACGTCGCTCTGGATCCCTGCACAGCCGCCACTGCATCTCCCCGTTGATCAGATCAAAACATCCATTGACGGGAGGAGCATCCAATAGCAGGCCGTGACGGGGACAAACCTCCCTAGTATTGCAGGTGACGCCAGAAATGTTCATCCCCGTTGCGACCTGCTATTAGCTGCTTAGGGAGATTCAGCGGTGGCCGTTCAGGGATCTGAAGAGATGCGGGTGGCAGGGAGCAAGTAAGTATAATGTATTTGAGGGGCCCGGGCATTAGTGGGGTCATTATATGGGTTGGATAACCCCTTTCAACAGCATTTAGAACTATGCTTGGGCCATAGACACAGTGGACAGGAGGAGAACTCATTGACTTCTATGAGAGATTTCTAGGCATGCTCTGTGACCTGTGCAGAGGTCAGGAGGGAGCAGATAAGCTGTGATATCACCTAGTGGGAATGGTGAATCCTGTGTTATCTATATATAGAGGTGATATCTGTCCTTGTAATCCTGCCTGTGATGATAAGAAGATGATTTTAGGCTTAGTGGCCAGTGCGAAAACTGCAGGATTTTTTGTTTCTTTTTAATATAGATATTGGCATGGAAAATGACATCACATTCCCTTTAAAGAGCTACTGTCTCTTTAAAGCGGATTTCCCACCATATCCACAGGATAAGCGTTTGCTCGTTGGAGATCCCACCACAAGAATGGGGGTTCAGTGTCCCCAGTTAAAATGGATTGACTGATTCGTGCACTACCACTCCATTCATCCTCTATGGGCCCACTGGCGTACAAGTTTCACGTAGGCGTGATTGGCACTCCATTTAACAGGCGACTGTCCCCTGTTCTTGTATCGTTGAGGGTCCCAGCGATTAGACAGTTATAACATGGGTGATTATTGTGGGATAACCCCTTTCAGTAAACTTTCCAATGCTTGATACATCACGGTACCCACCACTCCACATGGTGTTCCTGTTCTGTTTTGTTTTTTTTAAATATATCATGAAATTGCACAATTAACAATTCCCAAATACAATTAAGTTATGGGCCACGCTCCCTTCACCGTTGTCACCAATAACATGCAGGCCTGCGGGGGGTTCCTCCTATTGGACCGTAGACCCCTCCGCCGGCGCCCTCTTTTATGACCCCACACATGGACATGACTCCTACTTATTATTCTGACCATTCTCTCCACTTTTCATTTTCCAGACCTTTAATTTTTCACCTCTTATTTTTTTCAGATAAAGACTACCTACTGATCGTCATCCAGAATCCATCAGACTGAACGCACGCCCCCAGAGATCTATTAGCTGCATACTCTGGGACATGTTTTATAAGGGGCTCTCTACTTAAGAAGGCTGCACCCCCCATGACCAGTAAAGGGGAAAAGATCATTTTCAGACACCGGATCTAAATCTGCCTCCATGCAGCTGTGCTTCCGGGGGGCAGACATAGGAGGGCATGTCGTGGATACATCATACTGAAGTGCCTATGTTATACCTTAGTATAAGGTATAAGCTAAGTGCTATCCTACATCTCAACCTGTACCCTGTGATCAGTGTGCTGCTGACATAAGTTGTATGTTAAAGAGTCCCAGTTTATCCCAGTTTCCTATATGGCAGCTTTTAATTACAGCGCAGGGCCCCTTTAAGACAATTAAAGGGCATCTGTCAGCAGATTTGCACGTATGGAACTGGCTGACCTGTTGGCAGCTGACGGCATCTATGTTGGACCTGTGTTCATATGTGCCCTCATTACTGAGAAAAACGATGTTTTAATATATGCAAATGAGCTTCTAGGAGCAACGAGGGTGTTGCCGTTACACCTAGAGGCTAAGCTCTCTCTACAACTAATGCGCCCTTTGGACTTTGATTGACAGAGCCAGACAGTCTTAACTTCATCACACCTGGCCCCGTCAATCAAAGTGCAGAGAGCGTGGAAGTTGCAGAGAGAGGAGAGCCTCTAGGTGTAATGGTAACGCCCCCATTGCTCCTAGAGGCTCATTTGCATATATTAAATCATCATTTTTCTCAACAATGTGGGCACATATGAACATGGGACCAACACAGATGTCTTCAGCTGCCAAGTGCACATGTAACAGATCAGCCAGTGTCATAGGTACAAAACTGCTGACAGATGCCCTTTAATACCATTAGCTAATAGCATCGATTAGGAAGGCTTCTTTACGTGTTGTAATAATTCCAATATCACTATGCACAGTGTGATTATGAAGGTTACAAAGTGTTCTGTTTTTTGGATTCTTCTTTTCTCTGATGACCACTTACCACTCCAGCGAGACACGTTTACTGGACTTACAATAAAGTATTATTTGCAATAAAATGGTGCCGCCCCTTTATTCCACTTGTGGCTGCAAATTCTCCGGACAGAAGGATCCAAACATTTATGTCCGGATAATTACAGCAACACATATGCTATACAGTATATCCTGCAACTGCTAAAATGATGTCTTCTGATTGATACACTTTCACCAGGGGTGGACTGGGAACTTAAAGTGGCCCTGGAAAAATTACTAAAAGTGGCCCTGTTTTGTAGTTGGGTCAAAATTGATGGAAGGCAGGGCCAGCAATACCATATTGTAGCATATTATAACAACAGAGCCAAATACCACAGTCCATCACAAAATACTGCCTGCAGCACAAAATACATCCCCAAAATCTTCCACTGGATGGCCATGAGGAGGGCCCAGATGGCCCACTGGGAAATTTTTCTGTAAGGTCTAAGGCCAATCCGCCCCTGACTGTCACGCTCCCATTTTTCAGCATGGTTCAAGTCTCCATGAAACTCAGAGCATGCACCACTTTGGTCCATGTCTTAAGTGGACAGCACTACGTATTAAAAACCGTCCATGTGTACACAGACAATTTATAGTACGGCTGGCGGCCTGAAAGGTGACTTTAGAAGCTTTGAAGAAACTTCACCATGGGAATGTAGTCATTGACACTTGTGAAAAAGCATGTATCAAACTCAAGGTCTGCAGGCCAAATGTAGCCTGTGCAAAATCGGGACACTACAAATTCTATTCACTCATATAGCGCTGATGTATTCCACAGCACTGTACAGACATTAGCATCAGGCTGTCACCAATTGGGCTCACAATCTAAGTTCCCTATCAGTATGTCTTTGGAGTGTGGGAGGAAACCCACACAAACTCGAGGAGAACCTACAATCTCCATGCAGATGTTGTCCTTGGTCAGATTCAAACCCAGGACCCCATCGCTGCAAGACACCAGTGCTAACCACTGAGCCATCGTGCTGATTCTTCAAAAACCACCGTGTGGTGTATCATAATGCTTCCACTGCATGAAAGGAGGAAACCATACTCCCTGCACCTCATCCATCTAGAACTTCTCAATCCTTTTATTACTGTGATACATACAATCCTTCTTGTAGATACAAACTATGAAACCTGGGTACGCTAAGTTCTGCACTCTGCTTCACCTGATACAAAGATTGATGTTTCAGAGAACTTGGCCTCCATAA
This sequence comes from Rhinella marina, assembly GCA_900303285.1. Taxonomy (NCBI): domain Eukaryota; kingdom Metazoa; phylum Chordata; class Amphibia; order Anura; family Bufonidae; genus Rhinella; species Rhinella marina. The sequence continues at coordinate 519,105 of ONZH01002718.1, read as the reverse complement.
TCGTTACATAGTTAATACGGTTGAAAAAAGACATAAGTACATCAAGTTCAACCAAGGGATAAGGGGACGCCATTCCCAGTTGGAATGAGACTCAGATTTCTACATGTTTTCATAAGCATTAATGTAATTTACTTTTTCAAACTGTCCACTGTTCCTGCTGTGACCACGTCCTGAGGAAGTCTATTCCACAGATTCACAGTTCTTCCAGTAAAGAAGCTTTGGGGCTTCTGGAGACTGAACCTTTTCTTCTCCAGTCGGAGGCAGTGCCCTTTGTCTTTTGAGGGCATTTTACATGGAACACTTTTTCACCGTACTTTTTGTATGGCACATTTATATATTATATAGGTTAATCATGTCCCCCCTTAGACGTCTCTTCTCAAGACTAAATAAATTCAATTCTTTGAATCTTTCTTCATAACTAAGACCCTCCAGGCCCCTTATCAGTTTAGTCGCTCTCCTCTGTACTTTTTCCAGCTGCAGGGCATCCTTTCTATGGACTGGTGCCCAGAACTGAACTGCATATTCCAGATGAGGCCGCACCAATGCTTTGTAAAGTGGTAGTATTACATCCCTGCCCCGCGAGTCCACGCCTCGTTTAATGCATGACAATATCCTGGTGGCCTTAGAAGCAGCTGATTGACACTGTATGCTGTTATTTAATCTACGATCTACAAGGACACCCAAATCATGCTCAAGGCCATATAAGGCTACTTTCACACTAGCGTTTTAAAATTCCGGTATTGAGTTCCGTCATAGGGGCTCAATACCGGAATAAAACGCTTCAGTTTTGTCCCCATTCATTGTCAATGGGGACAAAACTGAACTGAAGACAACGGAATGCTCCTGAAAGCATTCCGTTCCGTCTTCAGACCGGAGAACAAACCGCAGCATGCTGCGGTTTGCTCTCCGGTCCAGGCATCCGCACCAAGACGGATCCGGAATGACCCCCAATGCAAGTCAATGGGGGTGGATCCGTCTGGTGTGACCATAATGGTAACCGGATCCGCCCTCCATTGACTTTCAATGGAGTCCATTACGGATCCGGCTACACATAGACACATACAGACATAGACATACACATAAACATAAACATACACACACATATAGACATACAAACACACATACATACTTACATGCTCCCCGGCAGGTCTTCGGAGCGTCAGAGGGACAGGACGGCTCACACAGGTCACGATTCCCCACAGCGCCCTCTGCTGGGCGCCTGGTGGAATCGTCATCTGTGTGTGTATGTTTATGTTTATGTGTATGTATGTATGTACTGTGTGACATGTGTGGGGCCGGAGCACACATGTCACTGCGGCAGGCCTGATCCGGCAGCACCCTTCACCTGCCGGATCAGGCCTGCCGCCAGTGTGAAAGTAGCCTTAGTTATCACACAGCTTCCTGAAGAAGAGGGCAAATTAATTCTTTTAAATACAGTAACTACTAGTTGCATTGTCTTAGTCAGTCTAACACCATGTTACCATTCAGCACATACTAGAAAATTTAGCACTGAGACAAGCGCTTGTTCTACCATGACAACCAGTAAGGAAGACGAAACCACCACAGACTCATAGACGTTACCATGCGAAGAAACCTGTACACAAACAATGACTGGGAAGACAATGGTGGACACATAACAATGGGAGTGCATTGAAGTGGACATGTGTGTGAGCATTCTATACTAGATAGATAGAAATAAAGATGGACATATCCAGTATTTGGTTGAAAGAAAAAATCCAGTATTTGGTGAAAATATCAGCTGGGCATAATGCTGATACATCTGGACTTACCTAGTTAGCACATTCCTGAAATACAGATTACAAAGAAGTAAGCAGGACAGATCATTAAAACCATGGAATATAAAATCCAATATCTCTAACATTTATATAAAGGGGTTCTCCGGGCATTTTCCCTAAATACCGCTTGTTAGTAACCTGTGGAGGGAAGAAGAACTTACCTTCCATCACCCTGCTGATGCTGCCGTCTCCCCATTCTGTGTGTGGCCAGACCTTGGCTGTACAACAATATCTATTACTGTGCAACAGTGGTTGCATCTGAGGCTCAAAGCCTGTTCCTGATGTCTGTTCCTGTATCTTACAGTTTGGTTCCTGAAGTCTTGCCTTGTGTCTGCCTGTTTCTGGCTAATGTGTCCAGGTTCCAGAAGTCATCTCCATGTCTGCTTGCTATTTCTGGTATGTTTGGGTTCCAGAAGTCACTACCATGTGTGCACTGGTCCCTGCAGTTGTTACTCTTCGGACTGGTCTTCTATGTATGTCTAGGTTCCAGAAGTCTTGATCCAAGTCTGAACAGGTTCCAAATCCATGTCTCTGTATATCTGGGTTCCAGAAGTCTTGATCCTATTATGAAAATGTAAAAAATCCATGTCTCTGTATGTCTCAACAAGTTCCAAGTCCATGTCTGTGTTTTTCCTGCCCCGTAGGTCAGCTGCCTTCAATCTGGATTCCACCCACTGGAGAAGTGAGGGGTCAAAGATATCTTGGCAGCAAACTCTGCAGTCGTCTGGAGAAGTTGTCATGGTGGCCTGGTGGAGGGTGGAGAAGACGACAAAAGAGAAATACTGTAATCAGAGAAGATGTCACCCGTGAGTCACAGTATTTATAGAGTATCTGCCACCTGTCCTGAAATATCTGTTACAGTAAATCGCAACATCAGACCCTCCCCAATCTTCATCATCCAATCATTGTCAGACTCCTAAATCAGACCCCAATTTTCATTAGACCTCAGATAAGGCCCCCAATCTTCATCAGACCTCAGATTAAGCACTCAATGTTCATTAGACCCCCAAATAAGACCATAGTCTTCATTAGACCCCCAATCTTCATTAGACCCCCAATCTTCATTAGACCCCCAATCTTTATCCAGCCCACAATCTTCATCAGACCTCATATCAGACCCTCAATCTTTATCAGACCTCCAAATCAGGTCCCCAGTCTTCTTCAAACACCCAATTTTTCCCTGACCTCAGATCAGACCCCAAAACTTTATCAGACTCCCAATCTTCATCAGACCTCAGATTTCCAGTCTTAATCAGACCCCCAAAATCAGACCCCCAATCTTCATCAGACCTCAGATCAGACAAAAAATGAATAAAACTAGAAATGAGAGAATCATCCAAAATTCGCTTTGCCGAATGTTCGTCGAACTTTTCAAAAAATTCATACCTCATACGAATCCATTTGATGAATCTGCGTACAAATCATACGTTATTATGTGGTGTTTTGCAAACATTCGCACACTAATAATGAACGTACGTACAGTTGTTAAAGGTACGCAACTTATGTGAACACGTACGCATTAGCGTACAAATTGCGTACGAATTATGCGGTGGGGTTCGGTGGCATTTTATTTTATAAAATGCAGAAGGGACACCACTAGGAGGGAGCACTGAAGGCTGAGAGGTGGCAGAAAATGACGGGCTTTGCTGGAGAGGAATGGTGGAGCAGGAGGAACACTCTGAATCTGACCCGTAGCTACATGATACTGTATCAGCAGATGACAGCAGATCATCCGGCTGTGATTGAGATGAGCGTGCCATCCACTACTTCATCCACTTTCTCCTCCACTACAATTTTGCGCCTTGATGGGTTAGCCCGGTGGAACACTGGCCAAATATTGTGAATTCTACAAGTAGAAGATCCGACTACAGGTCCTTTGGCACTGCTGCCCTGTGCCACCTTCTCCCTTTTTTTGGAGCTCGAGGTCTGGCTGGAACCCTTTTGCTTTTCCATGCCAGACATTTTCACTTGACTGTGGCCCTGCAGCTGGTCTTTGTCTCTCTCCCTGTCTCTCTCCCTATCTCTCTCCCTGTCTCTCTCCCTGCCTGATTAATTACTAGCCCTGCACTTGCCCTGCAGTATCCCTGATATGTGTAATATGGATTCCCAGAACAATTACACCTCAATTTCAACACAAGAGTTTACTGTCTCTCAGAACTTCACACACAGTGCTTCTGCTCATCTCAACAGTCGCAGCACAACTGATGCATCACTGGCTTACCGAGCCTGTGAGCCAATCAGAGCAAGCCCTTCCCACTAGGTCAGGTGACCGCTTTCTTCCCGGGCTTTTTGCCGCACGAATAACGAACTAACTGTAAAAGTTCGCTAATTAACTGAATTCGTACGCATCAGCGTATAAAGTAACTTATACGTAGCATTAGCGTACAATTTATCGGACAAGTACGTAGCGAATGCGTAGAAAGCTTTAAGAACATTTTGAAATCTAACAGAGCGAATCTCAAAAAATCTGGAAAATTTCCATGATTCGTATCGAATCTACGAAGCGGTGAATAGATTCACTCATTTCTAAATAAAACAACTTACCTCTCCTGCTCAAGATGGCGTCACCACTCAGCAGATCCAGCGCTCTCCTGCTGCACTGTGACCTGATGTTGCACATTGTCAGATCACACACTACGTCCTGATGCTACGTCCGACACAGCACTGTGGTGATCTGGTAGAAGACCAGGGAGCGGTGAGTAACACCACTGTTAGTAATACTACACTCATCACTCTCCCCACCTCCTGTGCACTAATGAGTGTTTCCATAATGGAAGCATTCATTAGTATTTGCTCCACTTTGGGGGGGGGGGGAGAGTGCGTCTTATAGAGCGGAAAAATATGTATCTGTTAGTGTAGTTTGTACATACATAGAAATATACATACACATACATGTGCACACACTAATGCTTACATTTAGAGATGCACAAACATATACACTCATGTGCACAGACACATCATGGACATAGCACAGATGGAGGGGCATAACAATATAGTGGCTTTTTGTTATAAGGTGTTATTATGCATAGCTTTAATTATTGCTACTCATGCTTTTCTGACACTAGGTGGTGGGGACCCTTCTTATTTTGCTATGGGGCCCAATGAATTATTCTTGCACCCCTGATACACAGACTGTACCTACAGTACATACACAATAAAATATACACACAATAAAAACATGTGCATAACAATTGCTTACTCTCTGCTTCATGACTTACTGCAGATTTCCATGAAATGAGTTTCCATTGTCCAGAAGCTTCACACAAGCCTAAGGTCACCTTGTACAATGCCAAGCGTGGGATGGAGTGATGTTACGCATGCTGCCACTTGACTTTGGAGCAGTGGAGATGTGTTTGCTGGCGCTAGGAATCACGGTTCAGTCTGATGGATTAATCTGGGTTTGACACAGAGAACACCACCTTCTGGAATGACAGTCCCTACTGTAAAAATGTGGTGGAGGAGGGAAGAGGAGAAGGGTATGGGGGGGGGGTCTTTCAGCACCTGTATGACCATCACATGATCAGGACAGATTTTTATCCACTGTAAGTAAACAGTTCCTATTGAATGACAGCAAGCAGAGTTCCTGTAAACCACAAGGAAAGTATATTGAGAAATTGTGTTTTTTAATAAAAAAAAATAACCTTAATCTACCAAAACTGGAATACCCCTTTAAAGGTGTTCTCTCACTTCAGTAAGCAGCATTGATCATGTAGAGAAAGTTAATACAAGGCACTTACTAATGTATTGTGATTGTCCATATTGCCTCCTTTGCTGTCTGGATTCATTTTTCCATCACCTTGTACACTGCACGTTTCCAGGAGTTACATGTATTGCGGAATTCTGGTCTTTAAAGATGCTGCCTGCTCGTTAGCGTAGCAAGCGCCATAACCACTGCGTTTCTGCTGTTTTCCACAGCAGAGAACCGGAGGTAATGTCAGCGATTAGCGGTCATGCCAATCATGGACATTTAACCACTCAGATACCATGGTTAGGTGTGACCATGGCACCTGGGAGCTCTAAAACCGGAAGCCGCGCGCTTATCGGCTCGGGCCCCCTATCCCTGGCTGAGATCGAGGAAGGCAGACTGTGCTAGTAATAGGCCTAAGCATCTAGTATATTCCAATGGTGGCCTGCAGGCTTGCTTGTTTCCATGGTTATGACCACCCTGCAATCCAGCCATGATGGCCGGCTCTGTGCTTGCACAATATAGGAAAAAGGCTTTGGAGAAAGGGTTCCTTGCTTATAATCTCTAGGCAGGGCTGGGACCAACCCCTTGGACTTGTCTCCTTCCTGAGAAAAAATCCGAGCAGTGAACAGCAGTCCTCTGAGGAACTACTGACATCAACTTGAAGCCTAAGAAAAATTCCAGCCACCCATTCACATTAAATGTACTGGAAACAGCTACATATATTGAAGACTAAAGGGAACCGGTCATCAGCTTTATGTTGACCTCCCTGAGGGCAGTGTAAAGTAGTGAGAGAATTGTTGACTCAAAGCTCGAAGTAAGTTGTTGTAGAGAACCAGCATCATAATCATTGCAGCCCAGGCCTGGAAAAGAGTCACGGCTGCCTGAGAAGAGTCATGGTTATTCATGAGCTCCTGCTTTCCCTGCCCACCTGTTGGTGATTATACAGTATATTGATGGCCCGTCCTTAGATTATTATTGGGGGTCCAGCTCCTGAGACCCTCTCGAGTCATTGTGTTTCCTGATTAAAGTTGTCCCTGTTGCACCACCCTTCCCCTCTCAGGTTAAACCCAAACCTGAGGTGCAACGTTCAAGAATATATGCCCAGAGGAGAACTTTGTAAACCCTAAAGAACTCTGTGTTCCTTCCCAAAGCAACACTTAACTGTTTACACCTAGAACAGAATCCATTCATATACTAAAGCAGTCTGAGAAGTTATGTAACCATTAAGCTTAATGCCTAGAAAGAGACTTTATGTGTCAAAGCCTTCTGTGACGGATTAAAAATCACTAAGAACTGTAACCTGGGAATGGACTTTCCCCTATGAACTCTTGCACTTTAAAGTAATGAACTTTGCCATGGATTGCGCCTTAAGAAATGTTAGTCCAATGTCACCTGCTACCTCAAATAACCTCCTGCTGCCTCCAGTTATCATCCCTGTTCCTTGGCTACAGTGTATATATGTTCTGCTATTGTATTGCGGACGAAGAATATTAATGTCATGCGCAGTTGCGTACATAGAGAAGTAAGGTCCCCATAGCAAGGATCACACCAGGCCCCCCACACAGGACAGAAGGGTTTCCTCCTAAATCCTTTTCAATGACCCTTGGGCCATTTTTCCACTGCCTCATTTGCTAAAAGTTGTTTCTTTAGAGGGTAGAGTCCTGACCAAGTTTTCACCTTCAGTAGAAGAAGAGATAATCCCAACTAAGACTGGGCCCCCTCCTGCCCTCGGCCCCATAGCAGTCGCATGATTAGACGCTATGGTAGTTACGCCCCTGGTCATGCGCTGTATATATTTGGTTGCATACTTAACAGTTTGTCCCTAGGTTGTCCAGAGTCGCCATCAACACCTTACTTTAAAAAAGGGGAGTATGCAGTGTCCCACTGCAGAGCAACCTCCAACAGCAAATATATTTTGTATGGTAAATGCATTTCTGTACATGCATCCACTAGGTGTTCAGAGGCTGTATTTACAGTCACCACTAGATGGGGCTGGAGGAACAGTTAGTCCAGTGTAGACCAGACCAGTACAGTCCAGACCTGTGCCAGATCTCAGAGAGTCTAGGGCTTACCAGAGAAGAGAAGAAAAAATTAGGAGCTGACAGAAAAAACAGCCCTGGATTCCGTGACAGTCAGGGCCAAACTAGAAAAGAACTTTACTGGAAAAGCAGGCCAGAAGGAAAAAAGAGTAAGGTGCAGAATACAAGTTCTGTAGAGATAAGGCGTCTAAAAATAATCTATTGGCTCTATATTCTATAACATACATAATATTTACATCTGGCTGAAGGCACTGTGGACACATACATTGTAAGCATGGCAACATGTTCAAAAAGGTGCAGAGCTTAGTCTGACATTAGGGTCCACCCTGTGGTTGCATTGCACCCTTATTCCTGGAGGCTTATGTCCAAAACAGCTAGAGAAGTGCAGTGTAAGGAGAATTGCTTTAAAGGAACATCTTGGGCTATTAGCTACCTGTGCAGCCATGTAACCTGTAAGAACTATGGTAAGCACATGTGTACAACATCTGCCAGTCCATTGCATACTGAGAACTGAAAGTGATGTTCATGGAGTTAATTCTTCAGTAAAGAACTATTCTACTGTTAACCTGGTCTCATTATTCCCTGCACTGTTACACTGCCCCGACATATACAGCTGCACCAAGGGACCTCACTGCAACCCTAAACATCAAGGGCACCCCAGCCAGCACCAGGCAGAAGGACCCAAGACTAGAGAGTGCCCGAAGGAAAGAAAAGGTGCGTCCTTCCCATCACCTCCTTCAGCATGTCCACAAGAGGTCTATCATCAGTAGATCCTTCCTTTAAGGTAAGTTTTCTCTTTATTATGATCCAATCCTGATTGTACTGAAAAATTGTCTTGTAAGTGAGCCATTACAAATATGAAAAAAAAACATCAAAATGTTTTTTTAACCCCTTCAGCCCCTATTTTCTGGTTTTCACTCCCTACCTTCCCAGAGCCATAACTGTTTTATCTTTCCATTCACCTATCGGTATAAGGGATTGCTTTTGCGTAACAAACTAAACAAAAGTTTGTAGTATATACCTGAGGTGTAGGGTTTGCGCTCCTGGACATAGATGCCCAGCGGTATAGGTAGGTTTAGCGTAGGACCTGCCTGAACTCAGACCACCGTGGCGCTGGGTAGGTGGGCACAGATGTGTTTTGATCAAAATATATTGGCTAAGAGTCTCAGATTTTATCATATCAGAATGATATCCAACTGGGGTGGAATTCGGAAAAAAACACAATCCCACCACAGTATTATGGGTTTTGTTTTTTACGGTGTTCCCTATGCAGTAAAAATGATCTGTTACCTTAATTCTCCAGGTCAGTATGATTATGGTTATACCAAATCTTTATAGTGTTTCTTGTGTTTTAATACTGAAAAAAAATAAAAACTTTGAAAAAATTAAATCTTTTCTTTTCATCTCCATATTCTGCCCCCCCCATAACTTTTTATAGTTATTTTAATGGAGCTATGTGAAGGCTCATTTTTTGCGGGACAATCTGTAGTTTTTATTGATGTATTCCAATCCTGTGCTGCCACCTGCAGGCTACTATTGGAATATGTTAGTAATCGGCCTGTAGGTCTTGTACAGGCTTAGGCACAGGGGGGTGCAGAGGTAGTGGTCGCTACCAGGCTCAGGAGCCTGGGGGGCCCAAAGATCCTTGTGCCACATAAGAAGACACCAACATTATAGAAAGTGCATGCTGGTCAAGTCATACCTCTGGCTGGAGGGAATGGGTTAGGTAAAACATTGGGCATGCTGGGGTGCTGTTTCAATTTTTGCCTTGGGCAGCATGAAGGCTATGTGCTTCCCTGCCACTGGCCACAAAGCACTGAGGGAAGGGGGGGGGGGGGCAAGCTGAACCCTTGCACCAGGGCCCATGAGCCTTTAAGCTACGCCCCTGCTTAGGCCTATTACTAGTACAGTCTGCCTTCCCTGGACTCAGTCAGGGGAAAGTGGCCCATGCCGGTAAGTGTGCAGCTCCCAGTTTTGGAGCTCCCACAGTCACATTTAACCATGTGGGTTTAAATATCCACGATCGGCATTACCGCCAATCACAGACATTAATCCCCCCTCCCATTTTCTGCTGTGTAAAACAGAAGAAACCCAGCAGTTATGGCGCCTGCTGCACTCGTGAGCAGACACCTTTAAAGACCAGACTTCCACCATACATGTAACTCATGGATATGTGATGGAAAAAATGAATCCAGCCAGCAAAGGAAGCAATATGGACAATCACAATACATTAGTAAGTGCCTTGTATTAACTTTCTCTACATGATAAATGCCTTTGACTGAAGTGAGACAACACCTTTAACTCCCAACATTGAGAATATAGACACGTACTGACTGTCACTTCTGTGTGTTTGTTACTCCTTCGCTTCCTCTTCTGATCTTCCATTTATTCTGAGAACATAATAAAACCTCAATAGCAATAACTAAATATAATGTATGCAGTAGATCTGAGCTCATATAAAGGAGTTTTAGAACTAAACGACCTCTGCTAAATACATATTTTATCTTCCCAACGTTGCAGCCATGAATTTGTACATTTCGAGCTTCTCTGTTCCATTGCCCCAGGACACGGCTTGTGTTGTGTTCTCTTTTTATTGACACAAATGTATCCACAGACAACGTGTCCAAGGGCACTGAAAATAAGCAAATCTTTATGAAAGACCGTGGAAGAACCAGATATCTGCATGAGCCAGTAAGGGAAAATTAGTCATCGAAATGGAAAAAAGAATCTAGAATGAAACCAGACATAATCACAGATTAAAAGGGATTGTCCACAATATTTGTTTATTAAAAAGTCCACCGATCAACTGTTGTTGGCAAGGGAAACCTGACGGCAAGTGTCCAGTTCCCCTGCAGCGCCACCACAGTGGGATTGAAGCATTACAAGGTGCCTATTGAAATCAATGGCTAGATGCTGGCTGTCAAGACATGCTAGGAGCTGTGGTTTGACAACAGCCACTGAACCACAGGTTGGATACCACTGATTTATAGTTGTGTAAGGTGTGGAGGAAGGGACCAGGACTGCCGCTACTAAATTAATAGTATTAGCACTATACATTGCCTTGGTCATGCCCTTTCCAATATGGCACCAGGGTAAAATACAGCCATAGTCATCATGATTTGTGGTTAAGAACGTATAGGTGTAAGGACACCATCATCACATGGGCTAGGCCTTCTATTTCCCACCTTGAAAGGTTGTTGAGGATGTTCCCATGTATTACTTTACCCCTGGGTGATGAGCCAGAAGTTCTGGTGGAGGCTGAAGCTAGGGAGGTGACCATGAGGGGGCTGGCAGCTTGTGTTATGGACTCTCAATCTGGACAGATTCAACAGTGGTATGTGTGGCAACACCAGCCACGCAGTGATGGAAGCAGTAGAAGATACAGTAGGGCTGTGAACTGAAATGGATATCTTAGGGAGAGTCTGTACAATACAACCACCACCTAGCCACATACCTCTATATGAGGAAAGAAACGCAAGAGAACTCTGCCCCTCCTCCAATGGGCTCAGTTTCTGAAGCCATTGTGGGCCTCAAAGGTCCAGGAGAAAAATTATTTTTGGAGCTGCCTTTGGAGATAGTCACTTGCCCCTGTGGTCTATTTCTTTGTTTCAAAACCTATTAGACTTTGGAGGTATAGGGCTTGTGCTCTGAGAATAATTTCCTCTGGTGGGCCTAAGGAAACTCAGTCAAAAATATGCATTCCCTTATTTTGATCTGACTGATGGAAGTTCAAGCTATAACATACCTAGATGTCCTCCTGAGATGTACTATAAATGAATGATTGAGTAGTTAAGACTGAGGAATTAGAGATGAGCAAAGTAATTAAGAATTCATCTGAATATCTTGTGATTAATTTGGGCAAATGTGAGAGAAAGGAAGAGACCCACATGAGACATGCAAGCCAGTATTCCTTCCAAAAGTCTCAAGAGAATTGCCCTCATTAGCTGAGTGGCCTTAAGGGTTCTGTTTCTTATTAGGGAGACCAACCAATATGCATGAGAAGTATTGTAGTCCAGCCAGGACTGCTCTGCATGTCTGGGAAACATACATACAAATGATAATATCTGACATCTGCTGGAATCAGAAAGGCTTAATGTTTTTTTCTTTTCGGAAGGAAAGAGAATTTGCATACCTTTTGGTTTCTGGGAAAGATATTCAAATTATATCAGGTTTTTGCAGTGGTTGAGCTGTGGATAGGCCCTATGCTCCCCATAGACAACCACCTTATGTCTCTGTAGCAATCCACTAATAATTTTGAGTTATGAAACTTACTAGCTCCATCTCGTACAATCTAATAACCACCAGGAAGTTTTTATTGAAGGTGTTATCCCACAACTAATGCAAAAAGAATAAACCAGACATCATATCGTATGTGACAATCCCTTCCTAACAAAGCTAGAAGCAGCCATATACCTCACATGGATCCAGAGATCTCCCCATTCATTGCTCCAACTGCTCTACCAAATTCTCTTCAGGCTGACAGCTCAGGGGACGTGTCCTTTATCAGAGGTCTGTCCTTATCCTGGGGGAGTGTCCTTTCTGCTGCAGTTCTCTCCCAGTGACTGTCACAGCTTCTAACAGTAGATCGGGCTTGTGGCAGTTAAAGTATGGAACTGAGCATGTGCGACCACCTCAGCGGGTTGGATAGAGAAATAAGGAAAAGAACAAACAGCAGGTGGCGCTATACAGATACATTTTATTGAATAACTCAGTGGCTATGCTAAATTTGAATGACATGCAATTACAAAAGTATTCAGATCCAGGGGCTGGTTTGCAAAATGTAGAATATTTTCTGTGGGACCAACCCTTTAAAGTTGAAGTGGGCCTTCTTTACCTGACTTTATGGTAAGTCTGCTGCCCTTTAAAAGCTAAATCAATTAAAATATTTTCAGTTTCATGATTCAATTGTTTTGCCCCAGATGCAACATTTTTTGTACCACACTTTACGTTTCTTACATCTATGACTATATTAACAGGAATGCTACTAAAATGAAAGAGAAACGATATCTGTCGCTCATGTCTGATGCAGCTCCTTGACCTTGACTGACCTTGTCTTGTCCCCTTATCTCCTTCACATAAAGGGTAGAATTTGTAGCACAATTCTCATGTTTCAGGGTTTTCTGTAACTCTGACCCTGCACATCCATAGACCTCTCCATGGAGACCGAGATAACAATAAGAATTTACTCCAAAGACATTTTATCTCTCTTCAAGACTGTAGACCAATAAACCACCTTCTAAGACCACATGCATTTTGTAAACCCCGCATGTGTTTGTCTGTATTTCTATATCTTTCACAGTCTTCTCTTCAGTTAGAACAAGCACCAGCTGCAGATTATGGTCCCAGGTGCAGATCATTCATGATCCCCTCCCAGGAGCCTCCAAGCTATTTAAACCCTCCCAGGGGTAGAAAAGAGTCGTTATAGGTAGAACGCCCACAAGAGGCGCTCCCGGTCTCCAGTGAGGCATGATATATATATTTGTCTGTTCTATTTCTTATCTCATTGTCCTCTTTATATTACTTTGTGTCTCGCTGAATCCAAAAAAACCTGTGTGTGTAGAGTCTAAGCACAAGTTTTCCTTTGTTTTTTTCTTTTAATGTAATGAACCTCCCTGCGTGGCTTGTTCCAGAAGAATTACTCTTGAGATCACCAGGTAGTACAATAATTATCACTGGGATGACTGTTGTACATGCTGCTTTGACAAGGCGTCTGTATGTTCCCCCTATTCATCTGGGATTTCTTTACTGTCTTGCTCTATCACTCCAGGAACCTACATCCATAAAATGATCACAACAGTGCATGTCTTCAGATCACCATAATTAGAATAGGATTTTTATTTTCCTACTGACCTCAGGCACTCCATAAGCTGTGAGGTGGGCATTACTAATGAGGCATCTCACAATTTTCACCTGCCGGAGAAGGCTACCGCTAATGTGAAAGTAGCCTAAGATGACACCTAACAATTGATCAACAGTACCTCGCCATTACAAGGCTTCAAACAGGATGTTGTGAGATTAAAGTGGCTTCTGAGCTTAGAGGGTCACAGAGTGTAATCAGCAGCTCGCAACAGAGATACAGAGAGACTGGAAGAGTTACAGAAAGGCAGAGAAGTGGACGTCCTTTGGCCACATCCCACACTGATGACTGCTTCATTGTGAACAATGCCCTGTGGAATGTCGAATGATGAATGTCACACAACTCCAGGCACATTTATGGAAGGTGAGAGATCATTCAAAACCATCTACATCAACATGGTCTGCATGCTAGATGACCTGCAAGGGTACCTGGCCACAGGTGTCATCGTCTTGCATGGGCCAGGGAACATCTACGCTGGATGAGTGACCATTAGGCCTCAGTGCTGTTCACTGATGAAAGTCAATTCACGCTGAGCAGAAATGATGGCCGCCAACAAGGTTGGAGATGTCAAGGAGAGCGCTATGCATCAGCCACTGTTGTCACCAGATGAGCCTTTGGTGGTGGATATGTTACAGTGTGGGCAGGTGTGTCTAGTCTATATAGAACTGCCCTACACTTGAACGGTCCAGTGACAAGCCTGAAGAACATCATTAATCCAGTCATTGTGCTTCTGTATGAACAACACAGGCCTAATTTCATCTTCATGGATGACAATGCACCAGCTCATCGAGATCACATCATTAGGCTGCTGGAGACTGGGGGACTTCAAATGGAGTGGCTGCACTTTCTCCAGACCTGCATCCCATCGAAAATCTATGGGATCAGCTGAGTCACCGTGTAGAGGCTTGTAACTATGTACCCCAGAACCTCAATGACCTGAGGGCCGCCCTTCAAGAAGAGTGGGATGCCATGCCTCAGAAGACAATAAGTCGGCTTGTGAACAGCATGAGACGTCGTTGTCAAGCTGTAATTGATGCTCAAGGCTACGTGACAAATTATGGAGACATTTTTGTGGGGGTATACCCAGCACTGGTGTTGGCCATTGTTTCAATAAATTGTTTGAGATGAGGAAATCACCATTGCTCCTTCTACTTAAATGCCCGACCTTCATTATATAATATCACTGGAGCGGGAACTTTTTATGTTTACCATAAATTTAAACTGAAAGCCAAATATCCCTAACTTTTTGTGAGCAATGTATATAGCAGACTTAACAAGCTCATTAGATGAACAGACACATACACAAGCCAGGGAATGATTAACCCTCAAAATACAGAACTGAGGAGGAATACAAGCACACTGGCACTATTCACACCACAAGTAACCAACACCAGGATACACAGAGCAGTGAAAGAAACCAAACGCTGATTCATCCATCAGGCTACCAGATACAGAAGTCTGATTCATCACTCCACAAAAGACATTTCCACTCCTCCAGAGTCCAGTGGCAGCATGCTTTACTCCACTCCATTCAACGCTTGGCATTGTGCTGCTGATGTAAGGCTTCCATGCAGCTGCTGCACAGGTTTTCAGAGGAGGTTTGGACTCCACATTGGCGACTTTTATGTACTATTCTCCTCAGGACTCAGCAACCCTGCTCTTTAACTGTACGTGTGTCAGGATTCGGGGGTGCTGCAGCCCTCCAGCGGATGTTGGGGCGGATGCGGGCGTTCCCGTGTCCTGACGCTATGCGGCGCTCATCCCGAGTGCAAGCCAGAAAATCCTCTTGTAAGACTTAGGTTCCTATAGGGTTAAAGGTTTGGCTAGTTTTGCTAGTTTTACTGGCAGGCGTCCCTGCCAGTAATTTTGGTCCATTCAAGGGTGTGGCTGGGATCCCTGCTCCCATCACGCCTTGGGGCTGGGACTCTAGCCACTATTTAGTTTCACACTCGCCATTCATCTGTGCCTGCTATAGAGCCTTGTGCCTAAGCTAGCTACTCTGTGTTTATCCGGTATTCCAGTGACTCTGTACCTTTTTCCCTGGTTTCTGTTACTGTTACCTACCTTTTGTGTTATCATCTGTTTATTCCTTGCTTGGTTCCGTTACCTTTTACCCCTTCAGTTCGTGACCTGTTTAGGGTTGTTCCTGCTTGTGTTTTGTTTTGGTTGTTTGTCTCGTGTTCCACTTTCTTCAGTGTAATTGCAGTCTTCGGTTGGGGCCGGCCTGTTAAGGAGCCAGGTTCCCCCAAAAGGCAGGGACAGTGGTTTGGGAGGAATGTCAGGGCCTCACTTTGTCTGTGTCATTTGTGTCCCCCTGACCTGTCCTCACAACGTGGTCTCCACTTTGTGGCTGAGTTGCTCTGGTTCTTTCTACTTTACAATAATACAACTCACAGTTGGTGGTGGAATATCTAGGAGGGAGGACATTTCATGATATAATATTACAAAATCATACTGAAATTCAAGTTCTTTAGAACAACCTATTCTTCCACAAAGGTTTGTAAAAGCAGACTGCATAGCTATGGGCTGGATTTTACACACCTGTGGCAATGGGTCTGAATAAAACACCTAAATTCATTTGGTGTGAAACTCCGGCATGGCTTTTCTGGCAGACAAGCAGAGAATCGGCTGGACGTTCTCTACCGGAGGTGTGAAAGTAGCCTAAGACTTTTCTCCATGTAGTGTACCTCTTATTCATAGGAACTAAATGTGCACTTTGGATTCCGCGACCTCACAGTTGTATCATCCAGTAGTTCCATTTCACGTCTGACAATGTTGCTAAATTACTATTTATTTCTCAGAAGACAGGAACCTTTCTGAGTATAGTTGATCCGTGACCATATTAATAACATTTTTACCATGCCGCAAGAGGAAGCTGATATTTAAAAGTTATTTATAGGACCTGGATAAGCCTGTTATTTCGACAGCACATGAGGGGCTGTGTATATTGTTGTATATATGTGCTGTATAGAGTACATGTCAGTATTTACATCAGGGCTCAGCTATTTAGAGGCCTTCACAACCTTTTCCACAGTAGATATTATGCCTGTACCCAAAGTACCATATTTATCATCCTATAAGACGCACCTGCCCATAAGACCTAGGTTTTAGAGGAGGAAAATAAGAAAAAAGTTATTTTTCATCAGAATGTTAATCAGGCCTCAGCTCAGAGCCCCAATCACCCCCACAGTTAATCAGACCTCACATTAGACCTCCAATTTTAATTAGACCTCAGCTCAGACCTCAGATCAGACAAAAGAAATAAATCAACTCACTTCTCCTTTTCCGCTGCTCCTGAGATCCAATGCTCTTCCTGCAGCTCTGTGCTGTGACCCCACGTCGCACAGTGTGAGGTCAAAGAGCGTGCCTACGTCCTCATGCTGTGCGCAGGTCACAACACAGCGCGGCAAAAGAAGACCATGAAGTGATGAGTAAAGAGCCAGCACAGGGAACACTGTATTCACCGCTCCCTGGTCCCACTGTACTAATGAGCACTTCCATAAGGAAGCACTCATTAGTATTCATCCTATAAGACGCACTGACATTTTTCCCCAACTTTTGGGGGGGAAAAGTGCATCTTATTGGGTGAAAAATATGGTAATTTTTGGGAGTACTATTTCTCTTTATGGAGAATGTCCAAGGAGTCTTATAGGCCAGGTAATGCTCTTCTGGGAAAAAGGTACGCAAATCAGCTCTCTTTCCAAAAAAGAAAAGAAAGTTGAGCCTCTAATGCCACCAGATGTAAGGTATATTCCCTATAAGTGAAATGCTCAACTTTTTAAACAGACTTAGAGACATAACTTAGGGTTATAGCTAAGCCAGTAATTCATCTGCAGAGTAGAGTGATTTGAGGTGTACTATTTCTCCTTATGGACAGCGCCTAGTAGTTGTAAGGAGTCAGACAAAGCTGCTCTGAGAAAAAAATGACCTATTTTACAGTTTGAAGGAGATCTGGGTGCCCACAAACTGGCACCAGGACTTCACAGCTCCATCCATAGTGTAGTGGTCAAGCCTGGTTTCTGCAGCGCCGATCCCATTCAAGTTAATGGAGCTCCTGCAAACAGTTGAGGGTGTTGGGAGTCAAATCTCCACCAATTTGATATTGATGATCTCTCCTTATGATCCCTTTAGTTATTCCTTTAAGGGGTTAAACATTTCTGTTGCACAGCATTCATGCTTAATCATCTATCCTACTGATAGATGGCTTACTGATGTGTTGTAGTTGAAGTGAGTGGTGCATTTTTATGCAACTGCACTAAAGATGACACATCACATGTCTGTTTTAGTAACAACTTACATTTAGGTTGTTCCATTCCTAATAGAAGTTCTGAATGAATTGCTAATACTTTGTAATGAAGGTCCAGATGGGTGTTACCAGTTGGGAGGGGGTATCTCTGCACAGTCGCACACTGGCACTGATCGTGTCATACAGTGCAGGAACCCCCCCCCCAACACTGGGAACACCCAGCTGGACCTTCATTGCAAACTGCCAGTAATTCATTCATAACTTCTAGCAGGAATAATAAAGGAATGCCGCATCATAGAGTCATAAGAATAGATGCTTTAGAATCGTTATTACATGTCAGAAGAGGGGACAGGTCCCCTTTAAGAGCACAAGGTGAGTGCTTCACAGCAGAGCAATTACTTTTTAAAGGGGTTGTCCCACTAAAAATATTCTACACTTTTCAAACCAGCACCTGGATCTGAATACTTTTGTAATTGCATGTAATTACAAATTTAGAATAGCCACTGAGTTATTCAATAAAATGTATCTGTATAGCTCCACCTGCTGTTTGTTTTTTTCTTACTTCTTTGACCTGCTCACTGAGAAGGCCACACATGCTCAGTTTCATCCTTCAACCACCTCCTGAGCTGTGATAGGAAGAGCATGGACACACCTACCTAGCTGCATCAGAAAAGATACTCCTTTTGAGCTGCTAGCTTGATATAAATCCAGCAGAGCAATGAATGTGGAAATCTCTGGATCCATGTGAGGTACAGGGCTGGTTCTAGCTGTGTTAGAAAGAGATTGTCATGTCCTATATGATGTCTCATGTTCATTTTACATTAGCATGGAATAACCCGTTTAAGCAAAATCAATGTCTACTTTCTTGTGATTTACATGAGGTCTTGATGAGTTGTGCCTGTGTGTAGGTACATCATAAAGTAGTCTCCTAATAAAGTGCTTTATTATTTGCATTGGTAGAAAACCCGAGCCATGAGAGTGAGAAGCTAAACAGGACCTGTCACCAGGTTTGGCATTGTGCAGTACTTTACACTTGGGTCTCTCCGTGCCTCTTTAATCTGAGTAAGCAGCGAGTTCCTGGTGACAGCTTAGCTCCAAAGCCAAGTCTATCTGTCAACATATATTATGTACTTTCCCGGGTCGGCTTCCTGTATGTTCACAAGTCTCCAGCGGTGACATATCAATGAGGCTGGCACACCAGCACATGTAATAGCAGAGATTTGTGCTCGGGAAGTGACCCTGGGCACGCTCTATTATTTCTGAATTTTTCTGGAGACCCCATTCATGAAGGCAAGGTGTAAGTCGATTGTAAGCCCTTCTGTTCCAGTCTGTAACTTGTCTTGTTCATGCTTGGTGCAATTGTCTGTATAATGTATGTTAACCCCTTATCATATGTACAGCGGCATGGAATGAATGGCGCTTTAATAATAAATAATAATAATAAGGAAATGTACATTTTCTTTAATTTTCTTTTATATTCCCTTATAGCATCTTAAAGGTGTTGGCCCATCTGGGACATTGATGGTATATCGGTAGGATACGGCATCAATGTGGTGCAGATCCCACCTCTGAAACCCGGTGCGGTGTGGCGTGCTCTCTATTCATCACTATGGGAGTTCCAAAAATAGAGCAAGCACGATCAACTGTCTTCAAAAGTCCTATAGCGGTAAACGGAAGTTCTAGAGCGGCCACCTCTCCATTCACCAGCATGGGACTGCCAGAAATAACAGCGCTCGGCTATTTTCAGAACTCCCATAGTGATAAACAGAGGGTGGACCGCACGTGCACTGATATTCTCCTTTCACTTCTAGGGTTCCGTTCTGGAGATAGCAGATATTAATGGAATATTCTACCAATATGCTATCAATGTCCCAGGTGAGAATACTCCTTTAACCACCTAAGTGTGAAAAGTAGCTAACTAAAGGGGGGAGGGCTGCTTTAGATGGTGACATCTCCTTAATGGTAGCAACTAGAAAAATGCAACTGGTCTTGTTTGAAAGCTGACTTTCCAGAATGACAGCTAAAGTCCAGGAGAAATCACTGTTAGAAATCAAGTTGGGAATAATTTTGGTTAAAACCTGTTTTTCCTTTCACTTTCAGCTGCATTCATTGCATCCCGATTTTATATCAGTGATATCTTCCCCTGTACTGAACATATTGCTGTAATTCTGGTTTTGTCTGAAATTTTGGAATGTCAGCTTTCAAACAAGATCAGTTGCATGTTTCTAGTTGCTACCATTAAGGAGATATGTTTCATCTTGCAGTTGCATGTTTGTAGCTGCTACCATTCAGGAGGTAGCAGCATCTAAAGCAGCCCTCCCCCTCCAGTTAGCTACTTTTCCCACTCTGGCAAAACAGTTAGGGGGTTAAACCCCTTTTTCCCTTGGCGCTTTTTTCCTACCTGCCTTTCCAGAGCTATAACTTTTTTACTTTTCCATTCACATAGGCGATTGAGGGCTTATTTTTTGTGGAACAAGTTGTACTTTCTAATGGCACTATTAATTATTTTATACAACATAGTGGGAAGCTGAAAAATTCCAAATGGGGTGAAATTGGAAAGAAAGCACAATTCCGCCTTAGTTTTATGGGTTCTGTTTCTATGGTGTTTCCTATGCTGTAAAACTGACCTATATATTTTATTCTCCAGGTCAGTAGAATTATGGCGATACTAGATTTATATAATTTTTCGTGTTATTTAATACCTAAAAAATAAAAACTTTGGAAAAAATTTATTTTTTCTTTTCATTACCATATTTTAACACCAATAACTTTTTTATAGTTATATCTGTGGATGTATGTGAGTTAATTTTTTGCAGGCCAGTCTGTAGTTTTTTTATTTCTACCATTTTGGGATGTGTGTGACTTTTTGATCTCTTTTAATTCAATTTTTTGGGAAGTGATGTGATGAAAAGATGG
The DNA here is from genome assembly GCA_900303285.1 of Rhinella marina. Taxonomy (NCBI): domain Eukaryota; kingdom Metazoa; phylum Chordata; class Amphibia; order Anura; family Bufonidae; genus Rhinella; species Rhinella marina. Next base: position 498,563 of record ONZH01002718.1, on the reverse strand, counting down.
CGGATTGGCCATTTTGATGTATAGAATAAATATTTTCATATTTTAATTGTACAGGCATTTTTGCATACGTCGATGCCCATGGTTTATTTTTGTATTGTTTATTAATTTTTATTTTAATTCTAGGGACTAACATCATGGAATCATTAGCCTGCAACTTCTATATATCAATAGAAATTAATTAATTGACAAATAGAAAATTCAGTATATTGCAATGTAGTGCTGCCACCTGCAGGCCTAGATTGGAATATACTTGTAAAAAGCATTGGAGCCTCAGCAGACTCCACCCTTTCAAAGGCGATGAACGGCTCCCCTGATTACCACGTGGTGGAGCCGTTTCAGGCCCGGAAGAACATCGCTTACAGATTTTTTTCACATTTGACCACAGCATCTGATGGGTTAAATGCCCGCGATCGGCATTATCGCTGATCACAGACATTAGCCCCAGGTCATATGAAACAGCAAAAATGTGGCAGTATGGAGCCCGCTGCGCTCGTAATTGTCTTTAAAGACTCGTCTTCTGCCATACTAAAGATAGACCGTCAATATTAGAAGCAGTGTCGAACTGGGGTTTCTTGGGCCCACTTGATGAAACTAGTTTCAAGGGTCAACTCCCATACCATCGAGAAATTCTAGTGGCAAGTGATTAGCTCCAAAGGCAGCTTCAAATGCAATTTTTCACATGGACCTTTGGGGCCCACCATGGCGCTGTAGACTGGGCCCACCTGAGGATCATCTGTTACAGCTGGGTCAGTATGAACCTAATTAGAGACCCAGAAAACTTGTAAGCCATGTTCACAAATATATATGCATAATTGGCACCTAGGAGGAGAATGGAGGTCCATTTACCCTGGTTTGACTCAGTCCCAGGGGCGTAGCTATAGAGGATGTAAAGGTACTGTTTCAATTTTTGCCTTAGGCAGCACGAAGGCTATCTGCTTCCCTGCCCCTTACAAGAAAGCACTGAGGGAAGGGGGACCCAAGCTAAACTCTTGCACCAGGGCCCGTGAGCCTTTAGCTATTCCCCTTCTCAGCCCCCATTGAGTTAAGCAGGTGTCCCTTGCGTTCTTGTGGATTTGAAGTGTCTGGAACTTATAAGCGGTGCAGAGTTCTGGTTTTTGATGGAGCCAACACAGGACACCAGTACTAGAAATAGCACATGTTGACTAGGATGGCCTTAGTACAGGTTTTTCATCAGGGCCCATGATCTTCAAGTTACGTCAAGTTACAGAATGAGGGCAATGTGAAGGCTAAAGTTCAGTAGTTCTCGAAGTTGGCAAGATACCCGGTAACATGTAGAGAAGACAACAATCTGCATTACAGTGCATGTGACCTCTACATTGTGTTTTAACATTGGTTTCCCTGGAAGATGAAACTTAAAAATATAATCTGGCTTAGACAAAACCATCCAAACTGCACCTTTAGGATTCGCAATATTAACCATCTTCTTATAATATACTTTTCTTTCCTTGGAAGTTATCTGAGCTTTCTCCCCTGGAGGCAGTTTGGCAGATAAAGAACATTTTAAATCAACCATTCTGGAGAATGAGAAGCAGCCAAACCGAGTGAGGTAGGAATGCTATTATTAATTTAAACTATTAAAAAAACAGAAAATACTCAATCCAAGTAGAGGATGACCTTCAAAATGATGTCCCATGACAAATACCTTCTACTTTTTTTGTGAGAAATAAAGCTTTACAGAATTATTTATAATGCACCAGCCATGTTGTAATCACCATCTGCTGCCAGTAAGCAATAATTCAGACGAGCAATGGGATTAGCAACTCTCCTCTTCATACTATGGAGGAGATTGCTGCATCTAATAGCACCAGTCTCCTCCGCTAGCGAGCAGGCGATTGCCAGGAAAGAAAGCTTCCCTCTCAACAATCATCTGCTGCATCATGTAATTTAATACAACCATGACTCTTTGTTTTGAATTGTTCGTTCATATGTAAAAGAAGAGAAGGAACATTTAAGTCTGATAAGAAGACCTTTATGTCTAGGTGAACCTTAGATAAACCTCTTCATCAGAGATGAAACTTCATACTCCTGATTCTTGGTGCAAAATCTGCAAATCACATGCCATATACAATGCTGGTCTTCTTGGTAGAAGGACCTTTGGGTTTCCTGAGGCATCGGGCCATAGTGACTGCTGCTGCTGAACCCCTTGTAGATACCTCCTCCTCTTCACAGAAACAGTATATAGAACAACACTCAATTATCATAACTTAACCTCTTTGTTAAAATTCCTCTTGGGAGCAACAATATGTTACTTTATGTGCTCATTATGTATAGGTGGAAAGACTTGTCCAACAGCTGGTTCACCATCTTTCCTGAACTCTTAGACACAAATCATTTTCATTATTGCTTTTCCAGCTGAAAGCTTCACTATTTCCATTACTGCTAGAGATGATTTGTTGATTCGTATCGGATCTTGGAAATTTTCCGCTGTGAAGCAAATCCGAATATTAGGTGGTTCGCTCCGTTAAGATTCAAAAATGTTCTTAAGGCTTTCTGCGCATTCGCTACGTACTTGTCCGATAAATTGTACGCTAATGCTACGTGTAAGTTACTTTATACGCTGTTGCGTACAAATTCAAGTAATTAGCAAACTTTTACTGTTAGTTCGTTATTCGTGCGCAAAAACCTAGGAAGAAAGCGGTCATCTGACCTAGTGGGAAGGGCTTGCTCTGATTGGCTCAGACTCGGTAAGCCAGTGACGCATCAGTTGTGCGGCGACTGCTGAGACGAACAGAAGCACTGTATGTGAAGTTCTGAGACACTGAGACCTGTTGTTGAAATTGGGGTGTAATTGTTCAGGGAATCCATATTACACATCAGGGATAATGCAGGGCCAGTGCAGGGCTAGTAATTAATCAGGCAGGGAGAGAGATAGGGAGAGAGACAGGGACAAAGACAAAGACCAGCTGCAGGACCACAGAGTGAAATGAAAAATGTCTGGAATGGATAAGCAAAAGAGGTCCAGTTCCAGCCAGACCTCGAGCTCTAAAAAAAGGAGAAGGTGGCACAGGGCAGCAGTGCCAAAGGAACTGTAGCCGGAGCATCTACTAGTAGTATTCGCAATACCTGGCCGGTGTTCCACCGGGCTAACCCACCAAGGCACAAAGTTGTAGTGGAGGAGAAAGTGGATGACATAGTGGAGTGGATGGCACGCTCATCTCAGTCTCAACCGGATGATCTGCTGTCATCTGCTGATCCATATCCATATGTAGCCAGGGATCAGACTCAAAGCATTCCTCCTGCTCCACCATTCCTCTCCAGCAAAGCCCGTCATTTTCGTATGCAATTTGTACGCTCATGCGTACGTGTTCAAAGAAGTTGCCTACCTTTTAAAACTGAACGTTCGTTATTAGTGCGTGAATGTTCACTAAACGCCACATAATAACGTATATTTTGTATGCAGATTCAACGAATATATTCGTCGAATATACGAATCTTATGAAAAGTTCGACGAATGTTCGGCGAATAAAATTTTGAATGATTCGCTCATCTCTAGTTACTGCTATTTCCATGTCTATAGCAAAACATAGATCGACTGCTTATGAGGACGAGAACACTGTGGAAAGAAGTGGAGAAATAAATATAACGCTGAGCTTCTTTAGATTTAGATATATAGATGACGTTGCCATCCAGACCACCATCCAACAACATAAACTGATGAAGTAACCCTAGATATCCAAAGAAAGACTCAAAGCCACCAAACTGAACCAAGAAACAAGTCAGAGGCACCAACCACTAGAATATGTATACTAAGAATACCAATGGAGTGGTGCCAAGATAAAAATGAGTGTTGTCAACAAGAAGTCCTACAATCTATAATACATTAATGAGGATGTGATTCTCAATGGCCAACATATTGTAGTGAACTACAGTAGGTTATGGGAGCAGCACATGGGACAGATTTGGTTGAGGACTTCTCCACTACAACTAATCAGATTGCTTCTTTCATTTACAAAAAGTCCTACAGAAGGAGATCTTCAGTCTGAATGGTTTAGGCCTTTACTGAAGCTTTACGCTCTAAGTGCCATTTTGGCAGCCATCATTTAATGGAAGAGTTGGGGCATTGTGGAGACATTACTCCTCCGGGCCAGTAGAAATGGTGATGACTGGTATGTTACTGATTCTCATAGCAGGCAGTAACTTCAAAGAAGCTATCAATTAGCCATTATACGAATTAATTTATAATAGTGAAGTATTCAAAGCAGAATTTGGTCTGAAGTTTATGAAAACTTCGATTCGCAATTAATACGATTTTCCTCGCGATTTGTGTTAATAAATCAGTTTTTCCTAAAATGCTGGCTGCACATGTTACAAAGTGAAAGTAAGAAGCCTGGGAGCACAAGATCACCCATAATGTCAGATAGGCATCCCCTGTGATGTCACAGATCACCGCCATTGCCCTGTACACTGAGCATAGGGAGAGATGTGGAAAGCGCTCATGCGCTAGGGACAGTGTCGCTGAAAATGATTAATAGAAGAATATTGGGGAAGGGAGAGTGCAGGGAGACTCCAGGGAGAGTGCAGGGAGACTGCACGAAGAGTGTAGGGAGAGTGTAGGGAGAGTGCAGGGACAGCGCAGGGAGAATTATTCTGTGTCAGTTTTATTTATTCCTACATCAGCAATAAACTAAGATATGCAATTCAATACCAGTAAGATGGAAGCCTTTATTATTCCGGTGCCTGCGTGCCAACCAATACCATCCAGTCTGCACCCCTTAGGGGGACCAAGTCTTAATGATGACCATCCTCATCTTTTGCTGGCTTTATTTTTTCCAAATCATCCATCAAAGTCTCCTTGTCCTAGATAAGTCAGCAAGATGCAGAAAGAGAAAAGGAGCTGGATGTTCCTGATGACCTATTCTCATCGATATTAGATCATGTGGAAAAGAAGGAAAAGCAGGTGGCAGAAGAAGGGCTCATACCTGTAGGGCAGGAGAGCCCTGGGGTTGGAGAAGTGGGTATGCCAGAGCTGATTAATATTCTGTGTTTACTGTCAAATAACCTGCAGGAGATTGCAGGCCAGAACAGCAATAATATGCATAGTATCCCCCCACCTAACCAGCCAAACCTAATACCAACAACAGCCCCTGTTTAAAGGTACATTAAAGGTGCTGGGACGCAATTAACAATGAAGAAGGACTATACAGTGCAGTCTTCATTATTACATGAAAGACAGCTGAGGGCTAATTGGCCGCACAGTTCTTCACTGCAGCATGACTGCAACCCCCCCCGTAGCTACTCCGCGTAGCCGTACCCTAAGGCTACTTTCACATTTGCATTGTTAATTCCAGTACTGAGATCCGGCAGAGGATCTCAATACCGGAATTAAACAGATCCGTTTTGATATTGCACATCAGGATGCATCAGTTCCGTTAGGATGCAGTTGTGTAACATCAAAACTGAAAAAAACAGATCAGGCACTAAATACATTGAAAATAAATGGGTGACGGATCCGTTTTTTTTAGTCTCCTATAAAAACGGATCCGTCACCATTGACATACATTGGTTTCAGTGCTGGATCCATTTTTTTCCGTTTTTGTGACCGGACACAAAACTACAACTTGCTGCGGTTTTGTGTCCGGTCACAAAACTGAAAGCTGCCGGAATAGAAGACATCCTGATGCATCCTGAACGGATCTCTTTTCATTCAGAATGCATGGGGACAAAACGGAACCATTTTTTTACGGTATTGAGATCCTCTGCCGGAACTCAATACTGGAAAACCATAACGCAAGTGCGAAAGTAGTCTAAGGCAGAGTGGCTGGGTATACCTGATTTATAGCGATTCATGATTAATTAATTTGTAACAAATCAAATTTATTGGCAAACTTCGGTGAAATTACCGAATCGAATGTTTCAAAATTTCGTTCATCCCTAGTTAATAACTTAAAAAAGATCTTAGTCCTCCACTTATATGGAGATTACGCCTTTCTAAGAACATATACTAAACTGGGGATTATTCCTGTAATCCTTATAAAACATAAAATGTGTCTATTTATTAGCAAGCTGGATTTGTATGAATGTCTATTCATTCCAGAAATCTGAGATGTCCATGAGTCACAGACTTTCCAATTACAGATTTGTATTCCTGAGGGACAGGAGAAAACCCTACTGCTATATCTCCAAATAAAAGGTCCTTCATTCACTCCTCCATGACAAGCAACCAGCCATGTTAGCCACTGACAGAAGTAGAACTAGGTCTATGTGTTGATGACTTTACAAAGTGAATGGTTGCTTTAGTTCTTTTTCATACCAGCATTCTTTGCAAGGGCTTTGCAAGGACCATATTACTAACATTGTATGGCTGACTTCTGATTTGATTTCCATTTGTAGTAATATCTTATAGATCCATACATAGAATTGTGTAACTTAGTGGTTGGACTATTAAAGTGGACAATAGTGTAACCATCCATGGTTCAAGAAGTCGATTGTAGGCTACATTCACAGTGAAAACAACTTGCCCATGAAAAACTGACACATTGTTACTTTTTCATGCCAATTCTTGCATCCATTTTCTGGTCATCTGTCCAAAACAGCCATTAAAAATGGATGATTTACATTGGCTTTTTATTTCAACCCAAACCCCTGAAGTATACATAATGTCTCTCATAGTGGCCCCTAGACCCAACCATAGAGGCCTCCAGCAGTAGTAATGGCCACCATAGTGTCCCGCGGCAGTAATAATGTCCCCCCATATTGGGCCCAGCAGTAATAATGTCCCCTATAGTGCCCCCTAGCAGTAATAATGTCCCCCATAGTGACCCCAGCAGTAATAATGTGCCCCAAAGTGGTCTCCAGCAGTAATAATGTCCCCCAAAGTGGCCTCCAGCAGTAATAATGTCCCCCATAGTGACCCCAGCAGTAATAATGTCCCCCAAAGTGGCCTCCAGCAGTAATAATGTCCCCCAAAGTGGCCTTCAGCAGTAATAATGTCCCCCATAGTGGCCTCCAGCAGTAATAATGTCCCCCATAGTGGTCCCAGAAGTAATAATGTCTCCAAGAGTAGCCCCAGCAGAAATAATGTCTCCCAGAGTGGCCCCCAGCAGTAATAATGTCCCCCATAGTGCCCCCTAGCAGTAATAATGTCCCCCACAGTGACCCCAGCAGTAATAATGTCCCCCATAGTGGCCTCCAACAGTAATAATGTCCCCCATATTGATCCCCAGCAGTTATAATGTCTCCCATAGTGGCCCAAGCAGTAATAATGTCCCCCATAGTGCCCCCTAGCAGTAATAAAGTCCCCCACAGTGGCCCCCAGCAGTAATAATGTCCCCGTAGTGGCCCATAATGTCCCCCATAGTGACCTCCAGCAGTAATAATGTCCCCCATAGTGACCCCAGCAGTAATAATGTCCCCCAAAGTGGCCTCCAGCAGTAATAATGTCCCCCATAGTGGTCCCAGAAGTAATAATGTGTCCCAGAGTGGCATCCAGCAGTAATAATGTCTCCCGGAGTCGCCCCAGCAGTAATAATGTCCCTCATAGTGCCCCCTAGCAGTAATAATGTCCCCCACAGTGACCCCAGCAGTAATAATGTCCCCCATAGTAGCCTCCAACAGTAATAATGTCCCCCATATTGGTTCCCAGCAGTTATAATGTCTCCCATAGTGGCCCCCAGCAGTAATAATGTCCCCAATAGTGCCCCCTAGCAGTAATATAGTCCCCCACAGTGGCCCCCAGCAGTAATAATGCCCCCCATAGTGCCCCCTAGAAGTAATAATGTCCCTCACAGTGACCCCAGCAGTAATAAAGTCCCCCATAGTGGCCTCCAACAGTAATAATGTCCCCCATAGTGGTCCCCAGCAGTAAGAATGTCTCCCATAGTGGCCCCCAACATTAATAATGTCCCCCGTAGTGACCCCAAGCAGTAATAATGTCCCCCATAGTGTCTCCCAGCACTAATAATGTCCCCCATAGTGTCTCCCAGCACTAATAATGTCCCCCATAGTGCCCCCAGCTATAATAATGTCTCCATTATTGATGGGAGCACTTGGCAACAGGAATTGGGACTTTGAACTATGGAGCAGGTCACCAATCACCAAGAATGTGGCCAACCAATGCCTACCAAGGATAACTCCTAATGGAAAGGGTATGGAGAACAAGCCAATTGTCCATAAACTGAAGCGGTAGTTTTTATAGTTAGGACATCTTTCTTTTCCTAACTATACAACTATTTCTTTGGGCTTTGAGTTACAAACAATTGTGTATCACTCCATCTTCCTATGGTACCCTACATTTTCTTCCATTTGAAGTTATTGGAGGTTGGTACCCATAGAAGTAACAGTATCCTTTTGGCCTATTCAGCAAAGCTGCGTACAAATCATACGTCATTATGTGGTGTTTTGCGAACATTCACACACTAATAACGAACGTACAGTTGTTAAAGGTACGCAACTTATGTGAACACGAATGCATAAGCGTACAAATTGCGTACGAATCCTCAGCGTACTGTTGTCTAGCGATTGCGTAATACGCAGGCACGCACGACGCTAGGTGCTGGAGCGGAATGATGGAGCAGGAGGAATCCTCTGAGTCTGACCCCTGGCTACATATGGATACTGTATCAGCAGATGACAGCAGATCATCCGGCTGAGACTGAGATGAGCGTGCCATCCATTCGACTACCTCATCCACTTTCTCCTCCACTACAATTTTGCCCCTTGGTGGGTTAGCCAGGTAGAACAGTGGCCAACTATTGAGAATTCTATAAGTAGAAGCTCCGGCTACAGGTCCTTTGGCACTGCTGCCCTGTGCCACCTTCTCCTTTTTTTTGGAGCTCGAGGTCTGGCTGGAACCCTTTTGCTTTTCGAAGCCAGACATTTTCACTTGACTGTGGCCCTGCAGCTGGTCTTTGTCTCTCTCCCTGTCTCTCTCCCAGCCTGATTAATTACTAGCCCTGCACTGGCCCTGCACTTGCCCTGCAGTATCCGTGATATGTGTAATATGGATTCCCTGAACAATTACACCCCAATTTTAACACAAGAGTTCACTGTGTCTCAGAACTTCACAGACAGTGCTTCTGCTCGTCTCAGCAGTCGCCGCACAACTGATGCGTCACTAGCTTATAGAGCCTGTGAGTCAATCAAATCAGAGCAAGCCCTTCCCACTAGGTCAGGTGACCGCTTTCTTCCCGGGCTTTTTGCCGCACGAATAACGAACTAACAGTAAAAGTTTGCTAATTAACTGAATTCATACGCATCAGCGTATAGAGTAACTTATACGTAGCATTAGCGTACAATTTATCGGACAAGTACGTAGCAAATACGTAGAAAGCCTTAGGAACATTTTCGAATCTTAAAGGGTTTCTACAGTTTTTAAAAACTGATGATCTATCCTCTGGATAGATCATCAGCATCTGATCGGAGGGGGTCCGACACCCGGGGCCCCCGCCTTTCAGCTGTTTGAGAAGGCAGCGGCGCTCCAGGAGCGCCGTGGCCTTCTCTATGTTTACCGCAGGCCCAGTGACGTCACGACTAGTATCACTGGCCTGGGCGGGGCTAAGCTCTGTTCACATGAATGGAGCTTAGCCGCGCCCAGGCCAGTGATATTAGTCGTGACGTCACTGGGCCTGAGGTAAACACAGAGAAGGCCGCGGCGCTCCTGGAGCGCCGCTGCCTTCTCAAAAAGCTGATCGGCGGGGGCCCCGGGTGTCGGACCCCCGCCGATCAGATGCTGATGATCTATCCAGAGGATAGATTATCAGTTTTTAAAAACTGTAGAAACCCTTTAAGACTCAAACAGCTGATCGGCGGGGGCCCCGGGTGTCGGACCCCCACCGATCAGATGCTGATGATCTATCCAGAGGATAGATCATCAGTTTTAAAAAACTGCAGAACCCCTTTAACGGAGCGAATCACCTAATATTCGGATTCGCTTCGCAGTGGAAAATTTCCAAGATTTGTATCGAATCTACGAAGCGGCAAATAGATTCACATTCACATGAATGGAGCTTAGCCACGCCAAGGCCAGTGATATTAGTCGTGACGTCACTGGGCCTGCGGTAAACACAGAGAAGGCCACGGCGCTCCTGGAGCGCCGCTGCCTTCTCAAACAGCTGATCGGCGGGGCCCCGGGTGTCGGACCCCCGCCGATCAGATGCTGATGATCTATCCAGAGGATAGATCATCAGTTTTTAAAAACTGTAGAAACCCTTTAAGACTCAAACAGCTGATCGGCGGGGGCCCCGGGTGTCGGACCCCCACCGATCAGATGCTGATGATCATCAGTTTTAAAAAACTGCAGAACCCCTTTAACGGAGCGAATCACCTAATATTCAGATTCGCTTCGCAGTGGAAAATTTCCAAGATTCGTATCGAATCTACGAAGCGGCAAATAGATTCGCTCATCTCTAATCCTGTACTTAGATTACTATCTTCTCAGCCGTTACTCAGGATGTAAAACCGTCTTGACTAATTGGAGTTCAATCCAGTTGAATTGGAATTAATCTCTCGGTTGTAAACTGGGTCAGCTATTTCTGTTCCACCTGTGCATCTGCGAGCTCACTGCCTGGTGCCGCTGGATAGCAGTGGGTAGGGCAGACTTGGCAAATGAAAATGCAATGAACCTGCTCACGTGGCGCGGTGCTCGAATTTGCCAACCAGCCACAGGGCATCTAGCTAAGACAAATAGCACGCTCTTTATCAGAGACATTAATTTCCTATTAAACACCATCAATCAATATGAAGAAGTGTACTATGTTTCTCAGGTCATTTTAGATATGCTGTCACCAGGAAATTCACTGATAAACCAGGCACGACGCCTTCTAGGACTAACTCAGCTGAATGTAATGATACCGTTTGCTTAGCGATCTGTTGCTTCAATCTGGAGAGAAAGAACTTTATATCCATGTTCAATTGAGCAATTAAAGGAGTTATACCATGACTAATGTAAAAAATGACAATCTCTTTCTAACACAACTAGAACCAGCCCTGTACCTCACATGGATCCAGAGATCTCCCCATTCATTGCTCTGCTAGAGTTATATCAAGCTGGTAGCTCAGGGGGAGTGTCTATTCTGCTGCAGCTAAGGGGGCGTGTCCATGCTCTCCCTATCACATCTTAGGAGGCGTGTCTCAGCGCTCCCTAACACAGCTCAGGAGGCAGTTGTAGGATGAAACTGAGCATGTGTGGCCTTCTCAGTGTGCAGGACAAAGAATTAAGAAAATGAACAAACAGCAGGTGGCGCTATACAGATACATTTTATTGAATAACTCAGGGGCTATACTAAATTTTTAATTACATGCAATTACAAAAGTATTCCAATCCAGGGGCTGGTTTGAAAACTGTAGAATATTTTTCGTGGGGCAACCCCTTTAAGTGCACTGAAGGTGGTCCCATTCACTTTTGTACTCTTGCTCCTCCCTCTTATTGATGAATTAAGAAGGAGACGGAGGGGCTGACAGATGAAGTTGGAGGAGCAAAGGTGAACAGAATGGCTTAAAGGGAACCTGTCATCTCCAAAACACCCTCTGAACTAGAGTAAGCGGTGTATAGTGTAAGTGGTGCTGAATCCGATTATGTAAGTTTTATCTTCATACTCACTTCCATTCTGACGCTGTGCTCCCACAAACCGGCAGTAAAATGCATTGAGAGGACTCTTCTTTGAGTCCTCTCCATTATGTGAGAGAGCACTGGAGTCCACTGAGTGCATTGTACTGCAGGTTTGTCAGAGCACAGTCAGAATGCAAGTGAGTATGATGATAAAAATTACATAACCGGACTCAATGTCACTTACACTATACACCGCTTACTGTATTTTGGAGGGTGTTTCAGAGCTGACAGAGTCCCTTTAAGAGCACCCATGGTGCACTTAATTGCCCATTTGAATATGGATAGAAAGTTCTTTCTCTCCAGAATGAAGCAATGGATCACTAAGTAAAAGGTATAATTACATTCAGTCATACAAGGCAACAGTGAATTTCATGACGACAAGTTCCCTTTAAAATAACCTGGCCTACTCTGTCCAGAATGAGGTATCTCCCTGATGTTATGCAAGGACCTCAATCTAACAGTAATTGTCATCTACATAGACATGACATGCAATCTAGTATAAAGCAATGAATTTATTTATTTTGGGTCTGATCTGAGGTCTGATATTGGGGACTGACATGGAGGTCTAATGGGGGTCTGATCTGAGGTCTGACATGGAAGTATAAAAAGGGTCTGATCTGAGGTCTGATATGGGGTCTGACTTGGAGGTCTAAAGGGGCTCTGATCTGAGGTGTGATATGGGGATCTGATCTGAGATCTGATATGGAATTCTGATTTGAGGTCTGTTATGGGATTCTGATTGCAGATCTGATATGGGGGTCTGATTTCAGGTCTTACATGGGGTTTTGATTTGAGGTCTGATAAGGGGGTCTGATCTGAGGTGTAAGAGGGGTAAGGGGGTATTTTTGTACTGGCACACATTATAAGGGGATATTTTTTCTACTGGCACAAATTAGGGGGCATTTTCCACTGACACGCATTATAAGGAGAATTATTCCTACTGGGGCACTATGGGGAATATGATTACTATTATAGGCCCAATCGGGGAATTATTCTTATTGGGGGCACCGTTAACACTATGCAATCTGGCAGATTAATTATTTCTATGGGATGGAGGGAAGGGGTAAGGCTGAGAATTTGGCATGGGCATGCCGACTCAATTTTTGCCTCAGGCAGCAGAAAGGCTAGATGCTCCCCTGCCCCTTGCCAGAAAGCACTGAGAAAAGGAGGGGCCCAAGCTGAATTCTTGCACCAGGGCCCATGAGCTTTTATCTACATTCCTGATCAGTAGCGTATAGAGAGGAGAGGGGGTCCTTTAGCATCAATTAAAAATCAGGCACCTTCTTTCCTTCTTAATCATGGCACCTACCAGTGGCACACGCAGGTACCAAGGACACATGTCTGGGTCTTTAGCTCATTTCCCTAGGGTGTTCTGGGTCAACCATCACCACTTTTGCCTCTATCGGCGAATATAATTGTATCTTAGGTCACAGGGAGGCAGACTGAACCACTAGTTATGACAGTATGTAACTCGTCCCCCAGGCTGTCCTAACAGAGTTGTCTTAGGAAGAACTTTTTACATTAACACCGGCTTGGCATTGTGTCCAGTTTCAGAAAGGCAGGGAAGTAGGAACAGAGCTTAGTTAAATGGTTGGCAGATCACACCAATTTATATGGGTTCCTACAGCAGTCTATAGACCTAGTAGTCATTCCTCCCAAAGTCTGGGAAGAAAGGGGATGCAAATGAGCTCTTAACAAGCTCTGCCTCTAATGCCACCAGATGTATCCTATAAGTCAATGTTTTACCCTTTAAAATAAGCCCTGGGACATGACTTGAATATTAAATAAGTCAGTACCTCATCTGCAGACAGCTGTTTCAGGGTGAATACCCCTCATCAGTGCAGTGCAGAGGGTACTGGCTTAAAGGGGTATTCTCATTTTAGACAATGGGGGCATATCGCTAGGACCCGCACCTATATCCAGAACGGAGCGGGGAGCGCTGCGCCTGGAGGACCCCAGGTTTCTGGGGGTCCGGCCACCACCAGGCGCAGCTCCCCGCGCCGCTCATAGAAATGAATGGGAGCCGGGCCGTGCATGCGCGGTGCGCTCCCATTCATTTCTATGGAGCCGACGGAAGTAGCCGAGCCAGCGCTCGGCTATTTTCGGCGGCCCCATAGAAATGAATGGAGGGCGGCTGCGCATGCGCAGTGCGCCCTCATTCACTTCGGGGGCTCCGTTCTGGAAATAGGTGCGGGTCCCACCGCTGGAGGCCTAGGTCAGATTTTGGGGGCTACTATCTCTCCTTAGGGAGAGATCGCCTTAATCACCGTGAGGAGACTTAAAGGCCATACATGCTCCTTAGGTGCCCTCTCCCTAATGAGAGACAGTACCCCTCCAAATCCCCAAAGTATGATACTGACACTAACAAGAGATAGGCAGTGGTGAGTTTTGCAGCCATTTGTCTTAATCAAACCCAGTAATATTTATATATGATTTTACAAACCAATAACTTAATAAATAATTAGTACTCACTTCAGTGCATGCAGTGAATATTAATGAAGTTGTGCTGGACGTGGGTTGCTCTCCCAGCATATAGACTTTTTCTAAATAGACGTACAGGATAACAGACTGAGCTAGATGGACAGATGTCTTTTTTCAGCCTTATAAACTCTGCTATTATGTAATTGTTTTATAGGTCTTCATCAGGATTTGAACCCTAGACTGTAAGGCAGGCAGAATAGTTATCATTACACTACAGACCTGCCCTGTTGGAAAAGGCTGTGCCTCAGAAAGCAATTTTATTCACAGACATGATATTAAATAGTATATTACAAAAATGAAGGAAATAAAATTGCACCATTTACCAATCACCATGAATGATATGTTCACTACATTGTGCAGCTTGTTATGATTACAGGGATACCAAATACTCTGTTGTAACATGTTACAACAACTGTAATGGTTTTTGCATTGTTATTCTTTTAGTAACATTAACTTTGCTGAAAATTGTAGCTTCTAACAAAAAAAGATGCAGGTCTTGGTGGCATTAGAACCTCATATCCTCTGTACAGTAGACAGCAGCTTTACCCAGTTCTCTATAGAAAAGATCTGCTATAAAGATAGGGTTTTTTAGTGCCTAATAGTGTTACTGTTTTCTTCACAAGCACAGTATTGAATAACTAGTAGCACTATAGCCTTTTAAGAACATTGGGGGTCATTTACTAAAAGATATAAGGCACTTTTTGGCGTATATCTGTCTCAGATTCTGTGACTTTTCCCTGCTTATGCCAGGTCTAAAACAGGGGTTGATGTGGGTGATGAAAGGGGCAGGCCGTCATGTCTGTCTCATTTATTATTTTTTACGCCTGTTTTATGCATAGAAAATGGTCAGCAAGGGAGATAGCATAGATTTAGACAGGTGGTGGATACGCTGAAGTTATGTAGACCCTGGTGCTTCTACATAAATTTGGCGCATGACCCGCCAAACTTAGTAAATGACCCTCATGGGCAGTACTATGGATTAGTGGACTTAGGTGTATAGAAAAAAAGGCCTGATGCAAAAAAAAATGTTATGGCTGTTATTACTATAAATGTGAGAAGGGCTGCAGGACGATGACCCCACATGGTTTACTTGTATGGGTCTCGGAAATTCCTGATGGCCGCCCTGATACTAATACTCTCTCTCTCTCTCTCTCTCTCTCAAGGCTGGTACCCTGGCCAAAGGCTGGTGGCCCAGGGTCTATGGCAGAGCATCCACATATCAGCGTCTTCTTCTGGTCACTCGTGCAGTCTGGCAGAGTCTCTTCTTCTAAGCACTGACCCCAAACTGCAGAACGCTACGGGCTCTGACTGCTCTCCCAACTAGAACATTCTAGTAGGAGGGGTGAAGTGAAGAAACACAACCCAAACAAATATAATGTTACACTTTCCCTCTGTCCTAGACTTGCATAAGAACTACAGTAATACTTAATGAAAATGACAAAACAAGTCTTCAGACATAACAACATAGCTAAACCAAACATCACCAAACTTCCAAAAGGTCAGTCTGTCTGGTTTTGGTAGTAAACACGTATGCCTTTTTCCCTCCAAAACATAGCTTCTTATTATTAGCTAGAAAGTCCCAAAATTCTCTCAGTATTCATTAACCCTTTCCACAGTGCCATGCAAATACAGTGCAAATTAACAGGATCTATATCACAACATACATATAAAATGCAGTTACACAATATTAAGTAATATAACTCATTGCAAGTTAACCCTTTAAAGGGAAATAGTGTATGAAGCGCCGTTTAACTCTATATCATCTGGTTTGACACCAGACTGTGATCTTTATACAAATATCATTTAAAGACAATGGAAAATTTCTATGGATTCCACCAATAATAATCTTCTCTTGGATGGCATTAGACTTTAACTAAAACCAGCAGAAATGTCTGTCCCCGTACAATTCATCTCATCCTACGATCATATCATTAAATACTTCATTTTTCCTATTACCAGCCAGTATACTCATTACTGCTGAACATCTGTTCTGCAGGAGGAGAGCACTGCTGAGGGTACGAGCGTCTTCTAGGTGATGCCCTGTAGAAGGAGCAATCATCTGTCTCCCACATTACCCATTCTAATAAGACAGTCATAAATTAGGTTGGCATTTTCTGCACTGATCACCAGGACAGTCCTGCAGAGGTGAAGTGATGATATTTGAAGGCTGGTTGTAATTCCCGTACACTGTCCTGGCCTCTATCATCAGCCATAATGAGTTACTAATCCTTATTAGCAGATGTACAAGAGTGAACATCCATAGCAACCCTCAAGATTTCTAGACAGCTCTGAACAGATACTCAACATGTTTTCCAGGAGTACAATATTGATGACCTTATCCTCAGGATTAGTCATCAATATCTGATCAGTGGAGCTCCAGCTCCTGGTACCCCCACCTAGAAGCTGGAGCCCTGTGGCCTCCTCACAGCTTCAAAGCAGAGCACCATACAATATATGTGTCACGAACGTGCCTGTATTAGGTTGCAGGTGATCGGCTAGACTTTCAAAAGTGACATAATTTGACATGTTTTCCTCTTGGTTTGGCTGCTGTTTACCACACCCCTTCCCCTCAGCTGTTGCGGGTGTGGTGATTGTCTTTCCCCTATTTATCCCTTCCTCTCCCAGTATCCCTTGCGGTTTATACTTTCTGATGACATTGTTGTGTGTGGTGTGGATCTCGGCTGAGATCCGGTTGCTGCAATATCTGCATTAAGATAAGTGTCATTTTCCCTTTTGTGTTTATACTACTTTTCCCTGTTGTGGTTTTGCATTCTGGAGTCTCCTGTTCGTCCTTCCTTATGGAGGAACGGGTTGACTCCTTACCCTGTCACTAGTGGCAGGGTTCTCTAGGGTCAGGTGTTATTAGGTTCCTGTGTATGAACTCTCCTACAACTAAGGCCTGTCCATACTGGTAGTCAGTCAGGGCCTAGTCTCAGGGTATCCTGCAGGAGGTGACCGTTTCCCTTGTTTGGTCCTTTTCCCTTCCCTCTTACGCTTGGTGTGGCTATAGCCTCCACACCAGAGCGTGACAATATGGTGGCTGTGTTTTGTATTGCACCCCAGAGCCATACAGTTGAATGAGACTGAGCTTCACCTAGGTCATATCACCAATGAACATGAAGCCACTGGCCTAGGAAGAGACCACGGCTCTAACTGGAGAACCACAGCATCTTCAAACAGCTGATCAGCAAGGGTGCCTAGAGTTGGACCCCATGCCGATCAGATATTGACCTATCCTGAAGAGAGGCCATCAATATTGAACTTCCGGAAAACACCTTTAATTAACTTAAAAAAGGTTTCTTGGATAAAAAAAACAAGTCCTTATGTGGCTATGTGAACAAAAAACATAAAAAGTTATGGCTTCTGGGACATGAGGATAACAAAATGAATCTGAAAAAAAATGGCCATGGTGGGAAGGGACTATTGAGTGTTAGCTCCAATTACATCTGCATGGCCTTCACTAGCTAATTATAACAGAAGCCTGAATCCTCTGCCCATTGACTTATCATGGAGTCAGTCAGGGTTGTATTGTGGCGCCCATGATTTCAGTAGCCATAATAGCGCTGCAAGCTTGGTAAATGAGCCTCAGACACAAAACTGAACCAAGTCTTGTCCCACAAAAATATTCTGCAGTTTTCAAATCAGCACCTACCTCTGAATACTTTTGCAATTGCATGTAATTAAAAGTTTTGTATAGCCACTAGTTATTCAATAAAATGTATCTGTATAGCGCCACCTGCTATTTGTTCTTTTTCTTATTTCTCTGTCCACGTCCTTGAGGTAGACACACATGCTCAGTTCTAGCCTTCAGCTGCCTCTTGAGTTGTGATAGGCTGCGGCTAAAAGGACATGTCCCCATGATCTGCAGGAGAAAGGACATGCCCCTCAGCCGCAACAAAAATTACAGGTCCCCTGAGCTATCATAGGACATGCTACCTAATCTGCCAGGTTGAAATAAATCTAGCAGAGCAATTGTAGCAATGAATGGGGGGATGTGTGGATCCATGTGAGGTACAGGGTTGGTTCTAGCTTTGTTAGAAAGAGATTGTCATGTCCTATATGATGTGTAATTTTCATTTTTACATTTATCATGGGATCAGTACATCTATACCACTTATCTCACTCTTCTTGGCAACATGTTAAGGGAAGGGGGCGCAGAAAGTGATCATATTCACTCATAGGAAGAAAAGCTGCTTTTTGTGAAGATTGATGAGGATTTACTGGTTTTCAGAAATAACCATTATATCCAGAGTTCAGGCCGTGGATCTCTTTATATCCTACGAGTTGGCTTTTGT
Source organism: Rhinella marina (assembly GCA_900303285.1). NCBI lineage: Eukaryota > Metazoa > Chordata > Amphibia > Anura > Bufonidae > Rhinella > Rhinella marina. The sequence goes on along the minus strand of ONZH01002718.1, from coordinate 480,221 downwards.
TTGGATGGGATATCAGGTCCACATGGTGCCGACTGGACATCTAATTTCTTCTCACATTCCAGACTGATTATTTCACTTATGCTAGAAGAATTCTTATAATGTCATATATAATGATAAAGACATCTCAACATTGTGCACAGACGTCCCCAGTCAACAACACAATAATACACAGCAACAGTGTCCTCAAGAGTGAACATTACCTGGACATCCATCTATAGTACCCCAGACCTGGGGGTATCTTCAATTATGCTGTGTAATATGCAGGGGTGTTGCTAGGCTAAAACATTCGGTGCCTGGGCCCCTGATGTTTTCTTCCAGGCCCCGAATATCCTGCCTGCCTATTAGATATAACTGTATTGCCATCCTCAGGACAGCAATACAATTGAATCTAATGCACTGGAAAAGCTCAAGGACCTGTGATAACATCACAGACAGTCCATGTGACCAGTGCAACAGGCTGTTGTTGAGAAGGACCTGCGATGATGTCACTGTCATGTGACCAGTGCAGGAGTGGATAGAGCTCAGGAGTGAAGAGAAGCTGGGAAAGAAGCTGTGATGCGGTTTGCAGCATGAAGAGAGGTAAGTAAGAGGCAGAGCAATGCTGGGGGTTGTTATTATTAGGGCTGAAGGAAGGGGTGTTATTTACATGGGACTGTATGTTGGAGTGGGAGGGGGTGATGTTATTTAAATGGGACTGAATGTTGGAGGTGGCAGGGGCATGGTGATGTTATTTACATGGGACTGTATTTTGGAGAGATGATGTCATGTAATTTACATGGGACAGCAGAGGGAGGGAGAATAGTATTATTTACATGGGGTTGTATGGTGGAGGGGCTGAGGAATTTCTGAGGGCACTACAGGGAGGAATATAAATAATGGGGGCACTTCAGGCAGAGCATTATAACAGTAGGGGGCAATATAAATACTGGCGGCACTGCAGGGGGGACTGTAGAGGTATTATAAATCCAGGGGACATTAGGCGTTCTTATTACTACTGGGGTCTCTATAGGAGGGACTTATAGATCCGCCTTATTACTACTAAGAGCACTACGGGGGCCTTATTACTACTGAGGGGTCTGTAGAGAGCTTTATTACCACTCGGGGAACAATAGGGGGGCCTTATTTCTACTGGGGGCTCTGTGAGGGCATTATTAATACTGGGGGCTCTTCTACTAATGGGGGCACTGTTGGGGAGCAGTATCATTGTTGGGGGCACAGTAGGGGGCAGTATTACTAATGAGGGCACTCTAGAAGGGAATTACTATTGATGGGACTTTGAGGAGCACTATTAGTATGGGGGCACTCATATTTCTTCAGGACATTAGTTGATGGTATTGGGGAGCACAACGAGCATCAGGATAACACAGGCTACATGCACACGACAGTGAAAAAAAGGTCTGTTAAAAACGAACATTTTTAACGGATGTTTTATTCACTGATGCCTTTCTGAGAAATGGATGTTAAAAATGGACCCATTCAATTGTATGGGGGCAGTCTGTCAGTGAAAACGGAAAAGATAGAACATGTTCTATTTTTTTATGTCCGTTTTTCACTGACCATCAAAAAGACTTCCATGTGAATAACCCAATAGACAACCATTGGTCTTAAAACAGACGTGTGATGGCCGTTAAAAAAAACGTCCATCACATGTCCGTTTTTCACTGTCGTGGGGGATGACAGAAAAGTGAGGAAGCTAAGATGTCTGTGTGTCACACTCTGCAGACACGAGGAGCGGCTGAGAGAAGTTGTGCGGACCGAATGGAGAAGATGATGACAGAAGATCTACATCAGAGGAGACGTCACCTTGAGGCCCTGGATGTGACAGGTATGTGCTGCTGTATAGTGAGTACAGGAAAGTGCGGGGGGGGGGATTCGACTTAGACAACTGGACCACATTCATTGGGGCTTGGGCCCTGGATCTTTTGATACCCTAGCAACGCGCCTGGTAATATGTGTTATGCTTTATGTTCTTGCTGTACATTCCAGCTAGAGATGGTATGGTTGGCAGGGACAGAGTTAATCAATCTGTTCCTCCCCTCTTGTTGGGAGTGGACTGGTCCTGCCTCCTGCCAGAAGGGGGGTTCCAGTGTACAGAGTGTGGAGGAAGGAAGTACATGCCTGAGCTCCTACTCCAAGAACCTCATACTATTATCCTGTAAGACACCTATTCCAGGAGGATTGTCAGAGTCAAGATACAGCTTTCCCAAAAGTTGCAGCTGATAAAGTCAGCAGAGTGTCCAGCTTTACAGACCCTGCTTACTATGAGGGAAAACAGGTCTGGCACCCGCCACCTAGAATAACCACCAGGTCATACTAACTTCAAGCCTGTATCTTACAGTGGACACCTATAACCACAAGTGCCATTTAATCGCCACACAACCAGACACCATACAGCCTCATCTGGTATCAGAAACTGCACTCAAGAAGGGTCAATTTTTGGGCTTGTCTGTCCATTTTTCACCCTCCGTGTGTCCTGCATTTTCCACTGCTAGGTTGAAATGGGGAATTCTCGTGCATCTGTTATGTCCATGAATTACAGACCAAACACTGATGACATCCATGTGCTGTCCATGGTTTTCCCAGACTCATATACTTCTTGGTCCACATCATGGCTGTTAGTTTTCTACTGACCCACGGTCAAGGATGTGTAACTAAACACACTAAAATCAATGGATATGTGAGCTGTGGGTGGAGAACACAGACAGCACACGCTCAGAAGAAGCTCTTGGGCTGTTACCTAAGGCGTTGACTGCAGTGCTCCAGTGAGCCCAAGAACAACTCGTCGATATTTGAGGATAAGCCATCACGTAATAAAAGATGGACAACCCCTTCAGATGCTTTAGCACATTATGAATCTGATACATTGTCTACCATTTGCCGATCACCCACCTGAAAAATTTTTTTAACACTGTCTCTCTGGGGGTAACAAAAGAAGACTGATTTAGAGATTTATTAGAGACAGCCTCTTTCACTAGATAAACTATTTTCTTTTATACTTTGCACACTGGGTAGATTTTACCTTGGCTGCCCGCCCTCATATGTTTACTCACAGAGGACGCCTGGTGCCACGCACAATATTGTTAGTGAAGCTGCTGGACAGAAATGTGGAAAAACCGGTGCAAATAAAAATGAGTAGCAAATTTTATAGCTGCTTTATCAACCCCCTCTACATTAGGTGAAGCCAATGCTGAATGTTCTCATTTCTCTGAGTCAGTTACTTGGATTCTTTTAGAAATGTACTTCACGAAGAATTTGGTGACTTTCTGCCAAACCAAATCCTTAGACATGACTTGCATCCTTTTATATACCGTATAGGCGAACTTTCAAAGAATTGAAAGGGGGACAACTCTGAGGATGCAGATATAGTGGAAATCGGGAACTGCAGGAGGCTTCCATGGATAGTGCCCAAAATCTGGGACCGTCCTGCTGGATCTGGGAAGGTTATGAGGCGTTATATAGGCCAGGCCTCCATGAGTACCTCACTTGAACCGTACTGAAACACATTGACGGTTATGTCTTTATGAATGGCTCTAAGTTACCAAGTGCAGGCACTCTCCAACAGAACCCTTCAACAGAAGCCAGGCCCCTTCAGCAGACCCCAAGTTCCTTCATCTAGTCTCAGGACCCTTTGACAGACCCCAGGCCTCTTCAACAGACTCCAGGCCCTTTCAAAAGACCCCAGGCCTCATTAACCGACCCCAGAACCCTTCAGCAGACCCCAGACCCCTTTAACATGTCCCATCTCCCTTTAACATATCCCAGCACCCTTCAATAATCTCTAGCCACCTTATGTAGAGCCTAGCAGATCCCAGCTGCCCTTCATGGATTCCAGCAGACCTCAGGCCCCCTCAATGGGTCTAAACACCATTCAATAGTTCCCAGCACACTTCAAAACACCCCATCATCTTTCAGAAAATTCTAGCCACCTTATGTAGACCCTATTAGACCCCAGCTACCTTTTACAGATCCCAGCAGACCTCAGGCCCCTATAAAAGGGTCTAAGCACCCTTTTAACACCCTTCAATAGACCCAAGGCCCTTTCTACAGATCCCAGCACTCTTCAAAAGACTCCAGCAACCTTCAGTAGAACCTATCAGACCTACTACCTTTAAAAAATTCCAGCAGACCCTAGAACTTGTCAGAAATCTCAAGCAGACCAAGTGTCTGAAGATGCGAGCACACCTAGCTAATCATCTGCTGATCTTCTCTGGCTCTTCACCCAGAATGGACCCTCCCCATCCAGTCACCACCATAGCCACTTGGCTCTTCTAACTGATTGCACTATAGACATGTGGATAATATAGAATTTGATTTTTTGGTGGATCTGCAGCAACATGTAGATTTTTACTTCTCTACATTGAAAGGTCAGTTTCTTCTTCCGAAAATTCATGTACGTGAAATGTGCTGCTACTGTATTCGTCTGTGGACAGTGCATACCTTCCATGGAGCACATGGAGCAAGGAGGTTCAGGGGCAGCAGAGTACTCCGATATCATGAGGCCCCATAGTAAAACTTAATAAGGTTCCCCACAGTGAGATTTCAAACATTTTTGTAAGTAGGGTGGAGACATTTTTAAAGGGAGCCTGTGACCAGGAAATTCATGGGTAAACCAGACACAATGCCTTGTTTACTTTCACTCAGTGATCTGTTGCTTCATTCTAGAGAAAAAGTACTTTTAATCCACATACAAATGATCAATTAAGTGCACTGGGGGTGGGCTTAAGCTACTCTGTGCACCCTTGCTCCTCCTGTTCCTCTGTCAGCCCCTCCCTCTCCTTCTTGATTGACAGGACCAGGTTCCTGCGTAGTCATCTTGCCTGGTCTGAAGAAGGAGGGGCTGGCAGAGGAAGCAGGAGGAGCAAGGGTATACAGAGTAGCTTGGGCCCACCCCCAGTGCACTTAACTGCTCATTTGCATATTGATCAAAAGCATTTTTTTCTCCAGAATGAAGCAACTGATTAATAAGTGAATCATTACTTCCAGTGGACCTAGCCCTACAAGAGATTGTAGGTTCATCAGTGATTTTCCTTACAGACTTCCTTTAAATAAAAGGAATTCGACTCTACCTCACCCACTTTCCTGGAATAGTCTGAAACAGTATTACAAGTTTATAAATATGGCGTTCATTTTGAATACCAAATTTTTTAGGCATTTACATCAGAAATATATTTAAAATATATTGATAAATCTCCCACTTCCCTTCATATGGTACATGATTAAACATGTCGCCTGCAGCCATCATTAGGAAGAGTTCAGTGCATGGGAATTTATACAGTTACCATTAAATGCTATGGCAGCTGTAAAAAGTTATTTGTACTGTGATTGGTGGGAGCAGAAAATTCAGTGGATTTATGTTTGAGACCAGGAGAAGGAGATCAGCATCAGGTCACCCTTCATCCTAGTCACATGCTCTGCCCAGGGGGAAGGCACTGAACAACTTCTGTTCATTGTATTAATTCACATAATTTTCTAGCAGTCACCACTGGAATAAAGTCAATGCATAACGATTTGTGCAGCTTCCTTTAAAGGGGTATTCTCATTTAAGACAATGGGGGCATATCGCTAGGATATGCCCCCATTGTCTTATAGGTGCGGGTCCCACCGCTGGGACCCGCACCTATTTCCAGAACGGAGCCCCCGAACTGAATGAAGGCACACTGCGCATGCGCAGCCGCCATCTATTCATTTCTATGGGGCCGCCGAAAATAGGGGCCGCCGAAAACTTCAGTCGGCTCCATAGAAATGAATGGGAGCGCACCGCGCATGCACGGCCCGGCTTCCATTCATTTCTATGAGCGGCGCGGGGAGCTGCGCCTGGTGGTGGCCGGACCCCCGGAAACCTGGGGTCCTCCAGGCGCAGTGCTTCCCGCTCCGTTCTGGATATAGGTGCGGGTCCCAGCGGTGGGACCCGCACCTATAAGACAATGGGGGCATATCCTAGCGATATGCCCCCATTGTCTAAGATGAGAATACCCCTTTAAATTCATTGCTAACTGTCTAAATTTCTTTTGGATTCCTATGGACTGAGTGATGGCTGTAGGTAGCCAGTCTGCAAAGAAAAAAAAACTAAATGTTAGGGTTAGTCAGCACATCCTAGAACGCAGGTGCACGTCGCCATGGCTGGAAGCACAAAAGCAAAAAACAAACACAATGCAACAGCACTCTGCAAACACAAGTAATAAAGTAAATACTATAGGAAATGTAAAATGCTAATGCTGAGTTATAAATGTGAGGTTCTTGGCAAATACATTTTGTACCGAATGATTTGTGCCTGTCCACCAGCGACAAGGAGATCTCTTTTGGACAGGAACCTGCTGTGGTCAGCCAGTTACATCATGTATTGTAGGAAGGGAATCAGAGGAGTTAGAGCTGCGTAGGGGAGATTTATGAATGCATGTGTGTCGCTCGTCTGGTGTAAATACATTGAGCAATATTTATGAAGCTCCGGTTCCACTTTATCCAATGTAGCGGGGAAAACGTGGGTGAGACTGAGTGCAAAGTTTTTAAAGGGAACCTGTCACCTCCTGTAGCCAAAAAAAACTGTTAGTAGTACCTTAATTTAGGTGCCAGGGTGATGCTGAATAAGATCTTCATAAGGAGAAGAGAGACAAGCGTCACTAGAGAGACAACGGGAGATTAGGGAGTTAAATAAGTGGCTCAGAGGCTGGTGCAGGAAGGAAGGGTTTGGGTTCATGGAGAACTGGGCCGACTTCTCTGTCGGCTACAGACTCTACAGTAGGGACGGGCTGCACCTTAATGGGGAGGGTGCAACTGCCCTGGGGGAAAAAATGGTTAGACGGCTGGAGGAGCTTTTAAACTAGGATCTGGGGGGAGGGTGGGGGGTAATACTAATAAGGGGTAGATAGTGTAGATAGAGAGTGGGTCACAGTCGGGGACAGTGGGGGGTTAGTGGGGGTTGGGATTAGTGAGGAATGTAGGGAGAATATTGCGGAAAACATCAACCAAAGTAACCCAAAAACCCCGGATATTCACTTCACAGGTAATAGTAATTTAAAAAGGGGGGTAAAAAATATACATAGACCTCTAAAGTGTATGTACACTAATGCCAGAAGCCTGACTAATAAAATTGGTGAACTGGAATTAGTGATGTGTGAGGAGGACTATGACATAGTGGAATAACTGAGACATGGCTGGATGATACCTATGACTGGGCAGTTAACGTACATGGTTACAGTCTTTTTAGAAAGGATCGCCAAAACCGGAGAGGGGGAGGGGTCTGCCTTTATGTAAAGTCCTGTCTAAAGCCCACACTGCGGGAAGATATAAGTGAGGGACATGAAGATGTGGAGTCACTGTGGGTAGAAATAAATGGAACCAAAAACAATAATAAAATACTAATCGGAGTTTATTATAAACCCCCCTAGTATACCAGAGCCCATAGAAAATCTACTTCTAAACGAAATAGACGAGGTGGCAAATCATAATGAGGTCATTATTATGGGGGATTTCAACTACCCAGATATAGACTGGAAAACTGAAACCTGTATATCTCATAAAGGAAACAGGTTCTTGGAAATAACCAAAGACAATTACCTTTCCCAACTGGTTCAGGACCCGACTAGAGGGACGGCCATACTGGACTTAGTATTAACCAATAGACCTGACAGAACAACAGATGTGCAGGTCGGGGGACTCCTAGGAAATAGTGACCATAATATAATAACCTTCCAATTGTCATTCAAAAGAGCGTTTCTTCAGGGAGGAACAAAAATACCTAACTTCAAAAAAGCTAAATTTAGCCAACTAAGAGAGGCCATAGGCCTAACTAACTGGGACAAAGTCTTCAAAAATAAAAATACAGCCACAAAATGGGAGATTTTTAAAAGCATCCTAATATCTAATTGTGAGAGGTACATACCTTATGGGAATAAAAGGTTAAGGAACAAGAAAAAACCAATGTGGATAAACAGAACTGTAAAGAAAGCAATAAATGATAAACAGAAAGCATTTAAATCACTAAAACAGGAGGGGAGCGAGGAAGCATTGAAAAACTACAAGGAAAAAAATAGAATATGTAAAAGACAAATAAAAACAGCCAAACTAGAGACCGAGAGATTAATCGCCAAAGAAAGTAAAACTAACCCTAAAATGTTCTTTAATTATATAAATGGTAAAAAGTATAAACCTGAAGGTGTTGGCCCCTTACAGAGTAATGAGGGGGGAGTTGCAGAGAGCGATGAGGAGAAAGCGAAGCTACTAAATATCTTTTTCTCCACTGTATTCACTGAGGAAAATGAACTGTCAGATGAAATGCAGAATATAAAAGTAAATTCCCCATTAAAAGTGCCCTGTCTGACCCAGGAAGAAGTAGAGCTACGTCTTAAAAAGATTAAAATAGACAAATCGCCAGGACCGGATGGCATACACCCCCGTATCCTAAGAGAATTAAGTAATGTCATCGCTAGACCCTTATTTCTGATATTTAAGGACTCTATACTGACAGGGAGTGTTCCACAGGATTGGCGCATAGCAAATGTGGTGCCAATATTCAAAAAGGGTCCAAAAACAGAGCCTGGGAACTATAGGCCGGTAAGTTTAACATCTGTCGTGGGTTAAACTGTTTGAGGGTTTCTAAGAGATGCTATCTTGGAGTACCTCAATGAAAATAAGCAAATTACTCCATATCAGCATGGCTTCATGAGGATCGGTCATGTCAAACCAATTTAATCAGTTTCTATGAGGAGGGTAAGTTCTAGACTGGACCGCAGCGAATCAATGGATGTCGTATATCTGGACTTCTCCAAAGCATTTGACACTGTACCACATAAAAGGTTAGTATATAAGATGAGAATGCTTGGCCTGGGAGAAAATGTCTGTATGTGGGTAAGTAACTGGCTCAGTGATAGAAAACAGAGGGTGGTTATTAATGGCACATACTCAGATTGGGTCACTGTAACTAGTGGGGTACCACAGGGGTCAGTATTGGCCCTATTCTCTTCAATATATTTATTAATGATCTTGTAGAAGGCTTGCACAGTAAAATATCAATTTTTGCAGATGACACTAAACTGTGTAAAGTAATTAACACAGAAGAGGACAGTACATGCTACAGATGGATCTGGATAGGACTGGAGGCTTGGGCAGAGAAGTGGCAGATGAGGTTTAACACTGACAAATGTAAAGTTATGCATATGGGAAGGAATAATGCAAGTCACCAGTACATACTAAATGGTAAAATATTGGGTAACTCTGACATAGAAAAGGACCTAGGAATTTTAGTGAACAGAAATCTAAGCTGCAGAAACCAATGTCAGACAGCTGCTGCCAAGGCCAATAAGATAATGGGCTGCATCAAAAGAGGCATAGATGCCCGTGATGAGAACATAGTCCTGCCACTTTACAAATCACTAGTCAGACCACACATGGAGTACTGTGTACAGTTCTGGGCTCCTGTGAACAAGGCAGACATAGCAGAGCTGGAGAGGGTTCAGAGGAGGGCAACTAAAGTAATAACTGGAATGGGTGGACTACAGTACCCAGAAAGATTATCAAAATTAGGGTTATTCACTTTAGAAAAAAGACGACTGAGGGGAGATCTAAGTAACTATGTATAAATATATCAGAGGTCAGTACAGAGATCTCTCCCACGATCTATTTATCCCCAGGACTGTGACTGTGACGAGGGGACATCCTCTGCGTCTGGAGGAAAGAAGGTTTGTACACAAACATAGAAGAGGATTCTTTACGGTAAGAGCAGTGAGACTATGGAACTCTCTGCCTGAGGAGGTGGTGATGGTAAGTTCACTAAAAGAGTTCAAGAGGGGCCTGGATGTATTTTTGGAGGGTAATAATCTTACAGGTTATAGTTACTAGAGAGGGGTCGTTGATCCAGGGAGTTATTCTGATTGCCTGATTGGAGTCGGGAAGGAATTTTTTTCCCTAGTGGGGAAAACTGGCTTCTACCTCACAGGGTTTTTTTGCCTTCCTCTGGATCAACTTGTAGGAAAACAGGCCGAACTGGATGGACAGATGTCTTTTTTCGGCCTTATAAACTATGTTACTATATTCCTCAAAGTGGCAGAAATTGATCTTTTAATTCTCCTCCGTGCGCTGTCTTGACTCTGCTTGAAGTCAAGGGGGCAGCGGCCTCCTTGCTTCAAGTCAAGCAAACCACTCCCCTGGTCAACTTGACTGACAGGTTGCCGTTGGGCCGGGGATCGCGCAAGTCTCGCGCATGCGCGGTGCGCGATATCTCCCTGCGCGATCCCGGCCCCGGCTCTTCACTTTGCCGGCGCTTTTGTCTGTACAGCGCATGCGCCACAGAAGCAAGCGAGCGCGCTTGGCAGAGCGCGCCCGCCGTCCCTGCACACGAGGGGTCATTGAAAGCGTCGGAATCCCCGGCCATACGCTGGCAAAGTGAAGAGCCGGGGCCAGGATCGTGCAGGGAGATATCACGCACCGCGCATGCGCGAGACTTGTGCGATCCCCAGCCCAATGGCAACCTGTCAGTCAAGTTGACCAGGGGAGTGGTTTGCTTGACTTGAAGCAGAGTCAAGACAGCGCACGGAGGAGAATTAAAAGATCAATTTCTGCCACTTTGAGGAATCTCTTCTCCTTATGAAGATCTTATTCAGCATCACCCTGGCGCCTAAATTAACGTACTACTAACAGGTTTTTTTTTTGGCTACAGGAGGTGACAGGTTCCCTTTAATTAAAAAAAATAAAATAAAATAATAATTTGTCATACAACACAGTTGGAAGGCATACTAAGTTTTGCTGTGAGGCTCTATAATATCCATGGATTTCTTGATTTTCCACAAATCCAGGCGAAAAAAAAATGCAGCCCTTTTGTTTGATATGAATGTACGGTAATCTATGAAATTTACCTGAAAAGTGTATGTCCTTTAATTCTCCACTGTACAATGTAATCACTGCAGAATCATAGAGATGACAGCGTTCAGCATCTGATGCCCTTCATTATTATTTGTGTTCCTCACATATAAATTAACGCATTCTAACAATGCAATCTGCAAATTCCAGAAATTCTTTACATTCTTATAACTTTGTGTCATATACTTCAGGCGCATTCTTTAGAGCAGGGGTGGGGAACCTCCGAACAATTCATGTGGCCCCCTGTAAGAGCATAGAGTGAAAATGCTTATGGCCGCTTCCATTATGGAAGTGGTTATTAGCATGCGGGAGGCACAGGAAGGTGAGAACAGCACTGCACTGGCTGTACTCACCTTCCCTGGTCTTCTTCCAGCCCTGCTCTGTGTCCTGACACGTACAGTTTCAGGACGTAGTGCTTGTAGATGCGCACTATAACCTGACGCAGTGCGCTGTCAGGTCACAGTACAGCGCGGCAGGAAGAAGACCAGGAAGTGTAAGTGAATCTACTAAGTGGCAGCGCCATCCGGAGCTGGAGAGGCAAGTTTATTTATTTTTTTAATCATCTGATCTGAGGTCTGATTTGATGCTGGGGGGTTTGATAGGGGGTGATCTGAGGCTAATTGAGAGTGGGTAAGGTCTCATCTGAGGCTCAGGGTCTAATCTCAGGCTGGGGGTCTGATGTGGACTGATCTGATGCTGGGAGGGGTCTGATCTGAGGCTGGGGAGGGTCTGATGAGGGTCTGATCTGAGGCTGGGGGGTCTGATCTGAGGCTAGGAGGGTCTGATGGGGGTGTGATCTGAGCCTGGGAGGTCTGATGGGGGTCTGATCTAAGGCTGGGGAGGGTCTGATCTGAGGCTGGGGGGGTCTGATCTGAGGCTGGGAGGGTGTCTGATGGGAGCTGATCTGAGGCTAGGGAGGGTCTGATGGGGGTGTGATCTGAGCCTGGGAGGTCTGATGGGGGTGTGATCTGAGGCTGGGGAAGGGGGGTCTGATGGGGGTCTGACCTAAGGCTGGGGAGGGTCTGATCTGAGGCTGAGAGGTCTGATGGCTGAGTTTGATCTGAGGCTGATGTAGGCTGGGGGGTCTGAGAGGAGGATGGAGGTGGGGGGCAGATCTGAGACTGTGAAAGGGACAACGTCAGGGACAGTTGTGAAGGAAGAGGTGGGGACAGTGGCAGAGTGAAAGTTGGGTGAACCCCTCTCTGGACCCCCCTGGGTTTAGCTTGGCTGCCATTAATGCCAAATAAAGAACTAAATATATAACGTTCTGAACTTCTGAAAAAATTAGACTGCTATATGTGGTCAAAATGGCGCCTGTACTATATGTAATATATATAGTGCAGGCGCCATGTTGTGCTACAAAAATACAGCGCTCTAGATTTTTTTTATTGAAGAACAATTTCTGTAAATTACCCCTAAGTCAGTTATATGTTTTACCAAATATTGCAGTCTTTAAGTTGAGAATTTTGTATGGCCCCTAAACAATGTTACAAAAACCCAAATGGCCCTTGGCAGCAAAAAGGTTCCCCAACCCTGGTTTAGAGGTATAAGGTTACTTTCACATCTGCGTTTTCCCTTCCGGTATTAAGATCCATCATAGGATCTCAAAATCGGAGGAAAATGCTTCAGTTTTGTACCCATTCATTGTCAGTGGGGACAAAACGGAACGGAGTGCACCAGAATGCATTCCGTTCCGTGAAAGCAGCGTTTTTGTGTGCATCATGGGATACTGATCAAGACGGATCCAGCTTGAAACACAATGTAAGTCAATGGTGCTGGATCTGTTTTCTCGGACACAAAATAAAACAGATCCAGCAACCATTGACTTACAATGGTTTTAGTGCCTGACCCGTCTTAGTCATTTTAGAGATAATACAACCGGATCCATTCAGAACAGATGCAGCCATTGTATTATCATAACGGAACCGGCAGATGTGAAAGTAGCCTAAGGCCCCTTTCACACGAGCGGGAGACTCGCATGTCTCCCGCAACGGATCTACAGGGCTGGACTCCGCACTGACAGGGATCGCATAGCATTATATGCGATCCCTGTCAGTGCGGAGTCCAGCCCTGTAGATGCGTTGCGGGAGACATGCGAGTCTCCCGCTCGTGTGAAAGGGGCATAAAGGGTTTGTCATGGAAAAAGGGAATTTAAAAGGGGTATTCCCACCTCAGTTATGGTATAGTCAGAAGAGGTGTCATAAATGACAGGTAGGAGTTTTCCTAACTCCCATAGATTACAATGAATAAATATTATCGGTGGGCAGTGCCATAGTTGAGACCAGCCTTATCACAGCCTCACCTGTTACAACATGAAAACCTATGTTTAAAGTGTACCTGAGTTTTCACAAAAAGTTTGCACAATCTGCATAATCTTTTTTATACTGGAGGGAGGTTGATTGTTGTGCAACAGCACGTACCAACCAATAGTCAAGTTGGTAAGAGAAAGGAAACTTAGCATACAATTGAATTACCTTTTACAATACATATGTCCTCCTTTCCCCATCGAACAGTGGAGATTTGGGGAGGGATCCAGAGTAGACCTAATGGCAGTAGAGAGGCTGTTTTATACAAGCCCCAAAAGTCTTGCATGTACCACATCGTGCGGCCTCATCTCTGCTGCAGTCTTCTTCAGCCCTTGTTTTGCTCTACTATGTATGCTTAGCTTTTTGGGGTAGGGGTTTCCCGTTTTTTGTGATTGTTGTGGGTCCCTGTGGATAGGGGATAACTTGTCACTACCAGAATCCCCCTTTAAGTACTTTTGTCAAAGTAATATCTGGCTCTTGTAATAACTAAAGGAAAACTGTGCAATTTTTGATTTTTGTAGAAGATGAGAGTTTTGTTAAAGTTTCCCATGAACAGTGAGCAATGGTTTCACTTCTAACCCCTTATTTGACTGTAAAATTAGATAAAAGACAAGTAACCAAAGAGGAAGCATTTCCTCTGAATTCTTGTAATTAAATATAATAGAATGCAGAAGAACAGACAAAACATTGCAGATCGTGCGTTTGCAACCATTCCTACAACTGCAATACATCTAAGGCTACTTTCACACTAGCGTTTTATAATTCCGGTATTGAGTTCCGTCATAGGGGCTCAATACCGGAATAAAACGCTTCAAACCACACCAAGACAGATCCGTCATGACCCCCAATGAAAGTCAATGGGGACGGAATCGTTTGGTGTGACACAATGGTGAACGAATCCGTCCTCCATTGTCTTTCAATGGAGTTCATGACGGATCCGTCACCTGCACACATACAGACATACACATAAACATACACAGACATATACAAATACATACTTACATGCTCCCGGCAGGTCTCCACAGCGCAGGAGGAGCAGGATGGCGCACACATAGGACGATACCACCCGGCGCCCAGCAGAGGGTGCTGTGGGGAATCGTCCTATGTGTGCGCCATCCTGCTCCTCCTGCGCTGTGGAGACCTGCCGGGAGCATGTAAGTATGTATGTGTATTTGTATGTGTATATGTCTGTGTGTGTCTGTGTGTCTGTGTGTATGTATTGTGTGACATGTGTGGGGCCGGAGCGCGGTTCCGGCCCCACACATGTCCCTGCGGCAGCATGGATCCAGCGGCACCCTTCACCTGCCAGATCCGTGCTGCCGCTAGTGTGAAAGAGGCCTAAAATCAAACAAGAGGCAATTCTGCAAATACAGCTTTTTGTGGTAATGAATCAATTTTTCCTGAAATGGCGGTAATACACAAAAAAATATATACTCACCTCATCCTTTTGATCATGGAGAGGCCGTCTCAGCCATCTTGACTTAAGAAATGTGCCAATTCACACATGCTGACGTGTGACGTCACCACATGATAATGTCACCACGCCCGCCCCTAGCATGATGACAACGTGACATTATCACGTCTGCGTGTGCAAAAATTGGCGCATGTTCTTCAATCAAGATGGCTGCGATGGCGTCTCCATGATCAAATGGATGAGGTGAGTATGTATTTTTTTTGTTTTAACCTCTGATTAACCCCCTGATAGGCTGAATGGAACTCTTAGATGCTGCGATCAGCGTTGGACATCTGAGGGGTTAAATGATAATGGGGGGGGGCACGATCACCATTCCCCGTTATTGCACCCGCTCCATACAGTGCAATGCGATTTGTTACAAAGTAATCGAATTCTTCTCGAAGTTCGGCAAAGCAACCGAATCAAATTTTTTTAAACTTCGCTCATCAATACTTACAGACTAAAAACAAACCCTGTACTGTCGGATCTTGCCGTCACGTGTTATTCTGCCCCCTTTCTCTGCTAACCTACAGACAATACATTGTAGACAGAAGGAATCCAGAACTTCATTGACAGTAAAATATGTATAAAGTGTATATATATATATATATAAAAAGAGCATAAAACAGCTTTAAGGATTAAAAAACATGGAGTCATCTATGAGGAAAATATCAGCAATATGTTTTCAAAAGGAATAAAGGTTATTGAGTGATAATTGCTGTCGATGCCAAAACATTTACTGATAAAACGGAGTAAAGGTGAAGAAGTAAGAGGTCAATAAAAGAAGCATTTCTCTAACTAATCATATCCTGTTTTAGTGTACTTCCCGTTTAAACAAGAATTTCTTATTTCACAAACTCTTTCAGTAAATATCATGTAACCTAATTTAGTTTTTATCATTTTAATGAAGTGTTCTTATTATACTGGTGGTGAAGCTCCTGCCACCACTCCTTGAGGGCCCCCTGTAGCCATTCACTCAACTCACTGGTTATTTGTCTTCAAGTGACACGTGACTGCCAAGGCAGTATAGCCTATGTGATTCTCCCCCACAAAACAGTTTTGTGTCTGCTTTCTTCCCTATCTATGGCCTGTATAACTTGCACTCCTTGGATGCTTTCCTTTCTCTCCACACACTTATCTACTGTGTACAACCCATCCCCTTCCTTGCTTCTATTTCTAACCAGGAGCATAGCTAAAGGCTCATGCAAGAGTACAGTTTAGGCCCCCTTCCCTAAGTGATTTGTGGCAAGGGGCAGGGGTGCACCTAGCCTTTTTGCTGTCTTTGGCAAAAATTTAAACTCCACCCCCACCCCCATGCCAAATTATCAACCTTATCCCTTCCCTACAATCCTACTGTTAATCCCTTTGCGACCTCCGGCAGAAGTCGGCACTTTAAAGATGGCATCAGCTCGGGTGTGCAGCAGGTGCCATAGCGGCTGGGTTTCTGCTATTTCAAAAGGCAGAGACCCACAGCGGATGTATGCAATCAGCCATAAGGAATGCAAGATCACCCATAACGTCATGCAGCCAACCAATCCACAGATAGCCATCCCCTGTGATTTCATAGCTCTATAAACCCTCATCCCGTGCAGTCTCCACCATTGTGGCTAACTGTGGCAAAGCTGCTAAATCGAATTTTTTAAAACTTCATTCATCTCTATAAGCGATTTTTATTGATGACATCCACAGAATAGGTCATTAATATCAGATCAGTGGGGGTCCAACACCTAACACCCCGCAGATCACCTGTTTGAAGAGCAGGCGACGCTCCATACAAGTGCTGCTTCCTCTTGATTACACTACGCATTATTTCTTCTGGAGCAGTGACATAGTGTAATTACAATTACTCGATCCATTCAAGTGAATGGATCAAGTACTCATCATTTGTTGGAATAATGCATAATATTATCTGTATTGCAATAACTACATCATGTGATTGCCCGTTTACAGACACAGTGTTATTCTGTTAATAAAGTACTGCTAAAAAAAGGGCAGGAAGGGGCGGAGCCTTGCTGCACATGTAAAGAGAGAGCTGAGAGAGATGGAAGGCAGAAGCAGATCTGCTGAGATTCTGAGATTTCTTACTGAAAGTTATATTCATATGTTGTAACTCTCGTTCCTCGTGATACTACTAATGGAGACCTGATTAATCTGCTGCCAACAGGTTATGGGCCCATAGTATACAGAAGGACAACAGTGAGCAAAGATGGCCACCAGCAGCAGCTTAGTGACATTCCAAGTATCAGACCAACCTGGACTACCAATCCTGGAAATTCAAAGTGAAGATGCTTCTAATAAGAGAAGGTGGAAATACACACAAGAATGTAAACCAGATCCACTACCAGAGGATTGGCTGAAGAAGGATCAGAAAGCACAGAGCACTTTCTTCCTCAGTAGAGATGATGATCAGATTGTGCACATATTTAAAGTGAAACTGCAAAAGTGCATGAAAGCAGGAATCTCAGGAACAAGCTCTATTTAATGAGAAAACTGTACCAGTCTAAGATAACCAAGGTCCAGAACATGCAGGACTATATAAGTAATTGTAGAGCGCCTGCAAGGTATTGGAGAAGAAATAAAAGATTTCTATCTCGCCGCACTGTTACTCAGTGGTCTTCCAGAAAGTTATGACATTTGTGACCTTACGCGATACACGTCCAGATAATGAGCTCACTCTAGTGTATGTTAAAGTAAAGTTTGTAGATGAATTCAAGAGAAGATCAGAAAATGAAAATAACAGTCACATGTCCAGAGCAGAATCTGCAATAAAGATACAGGATCTAATCACAAGCAAAGCTCATTTAAAGGAGGCACCGCTAAAAAGTCCGAGTGATCAACAAAGAGTTAAACATGCTGTCAGTGAAGAAAGTAACACTCCAAATACTTAAGATGCATTTATTATTAATTCAATACATCAAGCCATGCATGGTGTATAGACTGTGGAGCAACTAGTCATATGACAAATGAGAGAAACGTCTTCTCTAACCTTGACCAAAGTAAAGGCCCTTTTACACGAGCCGATTATCGTTCAAATAATCGTTCAAACGTTCGGATTTGCACGATTATTGTTGTGTATAAACACGGGTAACGATTTAACGACGAACGAGATTTCGTTCGCTTCTCGTTGATCGCATCTTTTGTCCTGCCAATAAATTAATCGTTCATCGTTCGAAAATCTTCCAGTTTAAACGAAAATCGTTTAGTTGCTGGCAGATGGTAATGGTAATGCTTATGGCAAGGAGCAAGGAACGATCGTAATAACGATTATAAAACGACCGAAAGTACGAAGATTGTGAACGACTTCTCTTTCAGTGTAAACGGTATTTACATTGCATCGTTCGATCGTTCATCTACGATCGCTAATACGATTTATCTTTCCGTGTAAAAGGACCTTAAGATAAAGAAAGTGATCCTAGCTAATGGTCAGTATATGACTTTAGAAGGACTAGGCGATGGCTACATTAATTGTCAGGTCTTCCAACACAAGGCAGAAGGATTCTAGTAAAGGATGTGCTGTATGTCCATAGTCTTGAAAGCAATTTGTTGTCTGTGAAGTAACTCATGGGACAGGGCATTGAAGTCACCTTAAGAATGGCCACTGCATCTTCTCAAAACAAGGGTACACACTTGTAGAAGGAATATTAGGATATTTCCCCACTTTTATTGATGGTTATTCAAGGTATACAGTTGTTTATTTGCCTCATAGCAAAAAAGAAGTTCCAGAAACTTCAAGAATATCTACGGTATCTGAAGTAAGTAAGACGTTTGGTAAAAAGCCAAAGATTCATGCAGATAATGGAACTGAATACACAAGTGAGAAGACACAAACCATTTTAAAGAGAAATGGAATCTTCTTCCAGACTACAGCACCATACAATCCCGAAAGTGGAAGAAGCATGCTGTTTGACGCAGATCTAGCAACATATTGGACTAAAGGAATCATGACAGTTTACTATATTCAAAAAAGACTACCAAGTAAAGCTACTGAGAAAATGAAGAATGGAACAAGAAGCCCAAACCATGCCACATAAGGCATTTGTATATGTTCCCAAAGAAAAACGCACCAAATGGGAATCACATGCCAAGGAAGGTATCCTGGTAGGCTACAGTGAATCTCAAAAGGGTTACAGAATCCTTTACCCAAAGACCTACAAGATAACAATAAGTAGAGATGTAGTGAGTGATGAGAGTCATGTGTCATTTAAGTTTCATGACGTTACACCAATCCTAAACGAGAACAACTTCAGTCTCAATCCAAAGGCAACCAGAAAAAACATACAGAAATCTGGTTAGAGTCTTTAACTGAAGAAACAGAAGTAGCAGATCAACCAGTGGCATAACTACAACTAACTGGGCCCCACAGCAAATTTTTGAACAGGGCCCCCCCAGAAACTTCTTCGCAACCCCCAACTCACATGCAACCCTCACTCTTGTGGCTAGTCAAGATTGAGCTCTCCCAGACAAGGCCTGACAACCGCTCCATCAGTTTCCTATAGTATCACTGTATATAATGTCATTGTATAATACTGTTGAGGGGGCCCTGACAATAAAATCTTTTAGTCTCCCTCTTGAGGGGCCCCCTTGTGGGTCTGGGCCCCAAAGCAGCTGCTTCCCCTGCTTCCCCTATAGCTACGCCCCTGAGATCAACCTCAAGTCAGAAGATCAACTAGATCAAACAAAGGTATCCCAACTCAATGGATATCTTACATGGTTAAGACAATTCCAGAGTCATAGCCACAATTATTGGAAGAGATGCAATGATTACCTGTCTACAACGATTGATGTCTAAGTATGGGTGCTAATTCTAAGTGTTTCTCCATTTATTTCATCCTCTTAAGATGTTTTCTCCCACAGCAATACTAGCCAAACAAAACACATATTAACAAACCGCATCAGTATGAATATTGTAGACATTGGGGGTCATTTACTAATCTAAAATACGCCTAAATTAGGCGTATTTCTGTGACTTTTCCCTGCTCACGCCAGGTCTAAAATTGTGGGTGTGGCATGAGTGGGGAAGATGATGGGTCATCAGGCCCGTCCATCTCATTCATAGTTTCTATGCCTGTTTTATGCGTAGAAAATGGTAGAAATGGCACCTCTTCATAAGACCCATCTGGTTCTTTGTTATGACCAGTGTCTAAAATGCCGGTCTTAATAAAGGTGCCCCATCGTTCGTAGTAAAAGGTGAGTTTAGGTATTATATGGGATGCCCCTCCAGAGCTCCAGAAATGCTTCAGTCATCCAATAGTAAGTATGTGACAATAGCCAGTGGCACCACTGTGCAAGTAATACATTTATTGGGATGCAGGGAACTTGGACGGAGCTGTACAAAGACCATATGGCCAATATACGTTGGAGACCTCATATCACTTGCCCCAACAGCTGGTTGGCTGGGGTGCCAGGAGTCGGAATCCACAACCAATCAGGTATTAAGAACCTATCTTGATGAGGACCGCTCTGTGATCTATTTATGATTACTCTAAATATTCCCCCTATATATATATATATATATGTATCATACATTTGTCATGTTGCATAACAATGGGATCACTGTATACAGTAAATACCTTTATTTCATAGGGGTCTGGAATGAAACCTCCATACCTGTTCTCATACAGATTGATGATTTCATTACAGTAATTGTGATCTCGCTCAATTTACACAGGAAATACACTACAAAATGATTATTTATAGAGCATCCTGTTTACTCAGCTATCAAATACAAATGCAGTAGCTTATTTTAATAACTGTTACAGGTCATTACACTCCTCAGGAAACCACACAGAGGCTCACTTGGGAGGTAAGTAACCGATTGAAGCATATTTTCCATAGAGGATCAGCTTGCAGAGAGTCATGACGGAAACAGCACTGAAAAAATGGTTGATTAGGTTACCCTGACATTGGTTGGCGGGTACTGAGAATCACACCCTCACCAATCTGATATTGATGGCCTATCCTGAGAGTGAACCATCAATATTCTGAACCTAGAAAATCACTTTAACATTAGGTAGATGTGTATAGGGAGGATATGACTGTATGTGTCTGGCCATTGGTCCCTGCAACCACTTTCTACTGTTCACATCCATAGGAGACTGTATCAGTGAGGGGTCCCAAGGGTCAGATGATCCCAGGATAGATGATAAATAATAATGGTGTAAAAACTTTGCAGGATTTCACTCGTCCAGGTCATGGTTCCTACCTTCCTCAATAAATTTTATGTTACACCCACTTAAAGGGAGAAAATGTCCTATTTAAGTTTTTATGTTAAACATATATTTAAATAATTTTTGGTGGTTATTTTGAATTTTCCATGTTACTCTCTATAAAAAAAAAATTCCCACACTGGCCACTAAGCCTAATAATAAGCACCAGTGCTTGGTCTGTCCAGAGCACCTTTCACCAGTCATCTTCTTATCATCACAGGCAGGATTACAATGACTGATAACACCTTTATATGGATAACATATGCTCCACCATTCACAAAAGGTGATATCACAGCTTATTATAGTCATCTCACGTGGACTTGTAAATGAGGAAGGGCAGATAGGGGCTGGCAGAGGAAGCCTATTGATTTTGTGTATGGGCAAGCTGACTCATTTTCTTTTTCTATCGTAATACAGCTGACATTTGCACACATTGTCCAGGATTGGTGATAATTTTGGTCATTTAAACCAGGGATGCTTAACCTGCGGCCTACAGAAGGGCATTGTGTGAGTTGTAATTTTACAACAGCTGGAGGGCCGCAGATACCGTGATCAGTAGTAACCTCGGTATCTGAGAGGTTAGTCAGAGGTAGGAGGCTCACTCTGACCTCTGATCAGCATCCCTATGTCGAATTTGCAGTGTGCTGATTGGCTGCTATAATAGTCTGGAGCCTTGTGAAGTCCTGCAATAGTAAACTGTTAATCGGAAGTACAGAGAATTCCCATAGACTGCAGTGGTACAATATTGCAGTCCATGGTATGAGTGATCAAATGATCGCATGTTGAAGTCCACTAGGAAGACTAAAATGTAAAAAAAAAGTTTAAAAAACGTAAAAAAAAAATTTCAAAATTCAAATCACACCTTTTCCCAATTTTACATATAAAAATGAAAAAAAATTAATAATTTATATTTTCAAGTTTGAAGATGTCTAACGAATTAAAATATAAAAGTATTTATCTAATAAAAATAAATAAATAAAAATAAATAAATATAGTTTACAAATGGTCAAATAGCCTTTTTATAGTCACCTTGTCACGGAAAAAAATAAAAATAAAAAGCGATCAAATAGTTGTATGCATCCCAAAATGCAACAAATAATAATAATAATAATAATA
Organism: Rhinella marina; assembly: GCA_900303285.1. Lineage (NCBI taxonomy): Eukaryota > Metazoa > Chordata > Amphibia > Anura > Bufonidae > Rhinella > Rhinella marina. The sequence continues at coordinate 458,289 of ONZH01002718.1, read as the reverse complement.
ATAATAAAAAGCTATGGGTGCCAGACTATGCCAAAGCAAAAAAAAAAAAAAATCTAATTTTTTTTTTATTTTTTGAAGTGTAACACCTAATAAAAAGTAGACCAGCAGAATAAGGACAATGTCATTTTTTGTGCACACTGAACACTGCAAAAACAAAACCCAAAAGACAATGTTAGAATTCCATTTTTTTTAAACTTTTTTTTCAGTTTCATTCCACAAAGAATTTCTTTCCATTTTTTAATAGAAAGTAAGGTAAATGAGCTCCCACAGCTCCATTAACAATACATCTCCCACAAAAGCAGTGAGCAGAAAAGTAAAAAAGTAACGGTTTTTGGAACACAAGGAGGGAAAAACAAAAATGCAAAAATGAAAATTCTCTGGGTCCCGAAGGGGTTAAGAATAATTACATTTTCTAAGAAGTTTCTGCATAAATGAGATCTATCTATGCAATGATATGGTTACTATAGTGACACAATATAGTGTAATGAAAGAGACACAAAATGCTGGTGTCTTAAATAACCTCCTCATACGTATGTTATTATTGTAATCATTCTGAGGACAAAGGTACGCATTGTAATGTTTAGGGATTTCATTACTGCGGTTTGCTTCAGAGGTTCAGTCTATCTATCTATCTATCTATCTATCTATCTATCTATCTATCTATCAAGGAACTCAAGTGCAAAACAATATAGGCAATGCACTGAGCTGGCTTCTCAAGTCTCCTTCCAGGTAAAAGAAGGTTCTGTGCTAAGGAAAGGCTTGAGCTAGCTGTCCCTCTCTTTCTTAGAAGGCTGGTACCCTGACCATAGGGCTGGTGGGTCAAGATCTGTGGATCAGTCGCCCAGCTGGCTTCTTGGTCAAAGGGCTAGTGATCCAGGGTCTGTGGCATCTATTGCAGAGTATCCCCGCCTCAGCATCTTTTTCTGGTCACTTGTGCAGTTTGGCTCTCTTACTAAACACTAGTCCCTATTTGCAAACAAATAGGGGCTCTGACTGCTCTACTTTTATACATTTTCTAACTGATCTAGAACCTCCTAATGGAAGGGGTTGAGTAGAGAAGTACAGCCTAATAAAAACAATGTTGCCGTTTAGGGCTTCCATAGACTTGTATAGTGTCTCCATACAAGTCAATTGGAATGACTGAGCAGTTTTCAGTAATGAACAACAGTCTAAACAAGCTAAACCAGATGGTCAAAAGGTCAGTGTCTGTTTTTTTTCCTCCAGAACTTAGCTCTGCAGTCCCTTATGGTAGCAGTGGAAAACTAGCTTTCCAGTGCACAGACTGGACATTCCCAAAGTCTCTTAGTATTAATTGGCTGTACATTAACCCTTTCCACAATTCACTGAATTCAGTGCAACTACAGTGTAATAACAGTGCAAATGAACAGTATGAAACAGCATAAAAAGGGCATAATCACAGTGCAAGTAAATCCTTCAAATTGCACTAAAGTAGTAAGTTGATGGCTTTGCATAGCAGCAGTAGAGGCAAATGTCCTGACTCCAAAGTACCCTTGCTCCAGGGCACTACATATCCATCCATCTGTGTATCTGTCTATCTATCTATCCATCTATTATCGATCTATCTATCTAATCTATCTATGTGTTAGGCCAGCTGTTTACGTCACTTGCTGCCCTGCTCTTGCCTGTTGGCATGATACCCATGCTACTCTCCATGCTGCTGCCTCAATGCTTCTGCTTCGTGTTCTAGCCTCTGTCTCTGTAGGGTTTCCAAGTTCTTCTCTAGAAAATGTTTGGGGGTTCTTGGGTATTTAAGGCACCCTCTCCAGGCAGAAGATACCTGAGCTTTAGGTTCCATGGTGTTCTGATCTAGTGCTGTTATGATTTACCTGTGTTTATCCTACGTTCTTCCGCTCTGTGCTGCTGCTTGTACCTGTCCTGCTTGTCTGTTCCACCAGTTCCAGTTTCATCTGGGTTTGAGTCTGTGTTCCTGCCAAGTATCCAGTCTGCCACGTCTATATCTTCACCATCACCTTGCCTGCCTGTTTAATCTGCATGTCCTACCATCTATGTTTTAAGTGTGCTGTCTGAATCTCAGAAACCAGTCTTAGAGAGTGTTCTGACTTTACCTGTGGTTTTCCTGCGTTTTTTGGTGCATAGAATCATCAATGATCAGAGCTTATTCTTCAAGCTTGGATTTCATCACCCATGTCATGCTGGTTAGGCCAGTATATTCCTTGTCCACAGGATCAAAGACTTTCCTGCATGATTTTGGATGTCCAGTCTAGAATCATTTAATAGGGTTAAGTTTGTTTCACATTTTCATTAAAACAGAACCGGCATGCCGTTCCAGCTGGGAACAGCCTGCCAGATCTGTGAATACTGGGCACTTCCATGCGCTGTCAAGGTTCCGTCCGGCCCCATTCACTATAATAAGGGACCGGCAGAGATCCAGCCGCAACCTGGCAAATATGCCGAGGGGCGGCTGGACAAATACCTTTGGTCCCCATTATAGTGAATGGGGCCAAACGGAACCTTGGCAGCACATGATAGAGCCCGCTATTCACGGATCCAGCAGGCAGTTCCCAGCCAGAACAGACTGCCGGATCTTTTTTAACGCAAATGTGAAACAAGCCTTACTATACAGATTTGACATATGAGCGGATTGCTCCAACACAGAGCTATCTAGTATTCTGTACTGGCTTGTAAATGGATGTAAATGGTACCCACCAGTTTACCTACTGAAACGACCACTGTAAACATTTCCAAGTGTCTGGTACTTTGGATAGAACTGTCAGATTTCCAAAATAAGACAGTCCAAGAATGTGACTCCCCTACAAGAATATGTTTGAGTCTATTAAAGTCTGCTTAAAATAATAAGAGATCAGCTGTCCCTACAGTATGAACTTCACAGTTAACTGATACAGAGGCATAGCTATGTAAAATCTATTACAGGAACTATGACGGTGCTGTCCCTACATCTATGTAAAGGAAATGAAAACTGTAACACATTTTCGTTCTAAGCCCAAAAGATCCCCATAAAGAATGTTCACCACATATTTCTTCAAAAACAAGAGCGTGTTAATTATTAGCTTTCAAAATTCTATGTCCTCACACTGTCCAGGAGAATAATGAGAGAAAGAGAGAACAAAATTCAATCATTTTCCCCTCCTGGTAACCGTTCCTCCACATGCATCACACAATTTTTTTCCATGACTACATGGTACCTTGAACAAGCTACAACAGGCCACCCAACTTGTCCTAATGATGGCCTTCAGCTCTACAGACACCTACCATTTTTGATCATTCTTGTAAGAGTCATCTAGTTATTGGGTTCTGCATATTCATCCCCAATGCAAGTTAATGGTAGAGTAGGTAGAACAGCTATCCATAGTTTGCATCCAGCTTTACTCTTGTTCTATATTTTCTTCAGGGCATCAGTCGTATAGACCAGGCAATGTTCCTCTGGTATTCTTGGAAGAGGGTATGCAACTGAACTCTTAGCAAGATCTGCCTCCAATGCCAGATCAGATGTAAAGTTGCTATCCTATAAGTCAATGTTTGACCTTTTAAACAGGCCTTGAGACATGACTTGGATAACAATTAAGCCAGTACCTAATCTGCACACAGCTGTTTCAGGTGATTGCCTCTCATCAGTACAGAGCAGAGAGTACTGGTTGAACCGGGTTAGAGGGGATACTATATCTCCTTCGGGAGAGTGCCTAAACAGCATGAAGAGAGGCAGAGCTTGAGAGGCATAGAGCTCATTTCCATACCCTCTTTACAGAATTCCAGAGCAGTGTTGCCTGGCCTATAAGACACTCTCCAAAAGAAGATATATTATCCCCCAAATCCTGACCTAGGCCTCTCAACCAATTAAGCCAATATTATCTGCTCTGCACTGATGAGGGGCAATCAACCTGAAACAGCTGTCTGCAGATGCGGTGCTGGCTTTATCATTATCCAAGTCATTTCTCAAGGCCTGTTTAATAGGTCAAACATTGACTTATAGGATAGCTTCTCTGGTGGCATCAGAGGCAGAGCTTCCTAAGAACTTATTTGTAACCCTCTACATGGAATTTCAGAGGAGCATTGCCTAGCCTCTAAGACTCCTCATGAAGTTTAGACTTTAGAGGACAGGAAAAAAATATATATAAAAGACAGATAAAAGCAATATATAAAAGACAGATAAAAGCAGCCAAGCTGGAGACAGAGAGAGTTATTGCCAAAGAGAGTAAAACTCTAAACCCTAAAATCTTATTCAATTATATAAATGATAAAAAGTTTGAAAGCTAAGCATTAGTGAATCAATGCAGACTCAACCAGGTTCAGTGCAAACTTTGCTATTTTTTTCATGCAGCAGATGAACCCAAATCTTTTCAGGCTTCTTTGATGAATCCACTAAAACGGTGCTTAGCGCCATTTTAGTGCACATGTTGATGGGAAAAAAAACACTAGGGAGGAAGAAGAAGGGCTCTCATATAACCCTGAGAGGAAGTGGGGGGGGGGCTTGCTGTGATTGTCTCTAAGGCTGACAGACAGCCTGGATGGGAGGGATGCCAGGGAAGTGTCCTAGCAGAATGCCATTCTGTGCTGGGGTGTAAAAGAAGGAGGTTGGTGTTAAGGTTTCTGCCAGAAAAATGATCTTAGGGAGTCAGAGACAGTGATAAATCAATCACGCTTGTATTCTATTGCCAGGGACAGTAAAGGAAAGGCTAGGATTACAAAGAAGAATTGTGTTGTGTGTGAAGAATAGGGACAAGCAGGTAAACCGGCAGCCAGGGAGAGAGAAGACAGGAGCTTCTGCTGCAATGCCTCCTAGCAGAACTGCAGCTTCTGCAGTGCAGACCTCAAAAGCAGCTACATAAAAGGAAATACTTTCATTTTTTGTCCCCCATTTTCACAGAAATTCTTTTATTTGTGGGGTTCTATTTAATTAAGTCAAAATATATTTACGTGATTACTGCAGCAATACACAAGGTATAGCAGCAACCTACCGATGAGTGTTAACATGAAATTGAGCGTCAAGCCTCAGTCGTCCATTTCTGTGAATTCCATTTCCACATGGTTGGAATTTAATGTTTTGTGGGGATTGTTCAATTTAATTAAGCCAGCATATACAATATATGTGATTACTACAAGACACAAGGTAGGGCAGCAATCTACCTATGAATGATAATGAGAAATTGAGTTTCAGGCCTCAATAATCTGTTTCCTTGAATTACATTTCCACACAGTTGGTATTTAATTTTTTGGAAGGTTGTTCAATTTAATTAAACCAGAATATATATGTGATTACTACAAGACACAGGGTAAGGCAGCAATCTAACTGTGAGTGATAACGACAAATTGAGTGTCAAGCATCAATTGTCCATTTATGTTTCATCAGTTTCCACAGGATTGCATATAGGTGATCAGTAATTAATCAGTGATTAACTGGGAGTGTTAACACAATATTAAGGTTGAGGACTCAATCGTCCATTTTCGTATACACAGTTTTCACATGGTTGTGATACTATATTTTTTGTTCAATTTAATTAAACCAGCATATTAACATGATTACAGCAGCAAAACACAAAGTATAGCAGCAATCTACCTGTGAGTTTTAATGTAAAATTGAATGTGAGGCCCGGCCCATCTGTTTCCCTTTATTTTTGTTATCAAATTTTTTTTTCTGGGTTCTTGATTATATTCACACTAGCAGCATATATACGTGATTACTACACCACAGGTTAGTACACAAAAGTACCTCAGAGGCCCAAAAATGTAAGGGCTTCAGAAGGGTTCCAAACAAAGGACCCAGAGCCAGAATGTGGCTCTGGGTCCTGCTATCTGGCCCAAAGTAGTAGCAGTAGTAGTAAGCCACATTTGTCCCTGCTGGCTTGAGAAAGGCACAACATTATAGTTTAGGATGAGATTGTGGATTGTATGGCTCACTCCTCCTCTCAGTTGCAGCAGGATGGCGTGGAGGTGACTTCAGAGTCCTACACCATGCCATGGAGCCAGGGGTCACAGTGTTCCTGCTGCTCCTCTTCGTTGCAGTCCCAAAGAAGGCTTTCAGTGGTGTCCTTCCAGTCTTCCTAAGAAGTGGGAAGAAAAACCCCACCATGCCCTACAGCAGATAGTCAAGAAAGTCTCACTATTGACGACTTGTGTGAGAGTAGTCAGCATTTGTACTGCCCTAAGGAGGAAGTGGAGGAGGAGGCTGCCCCCAGGCAGGCATGTTGGTGGTGGTAATAGAGGCTCCCATAGCCACAGCATTGGCTTAGAGGACAGCAACAGTGGCAGTTGGGGGAGAACAGAGGAGGGAGGCCAAAGAACCCACCATTATATCCCACAGTCTGATAGAAGCGAAAAAGGAAGGGTGAAGACTCTGATGACAATTGTGTGCTGGACAGGACCTGGGAACCGGATCAGGGTGCTGAGGGGGAGGCAACATCAGAGGAGGAGGGTGATGATGGCAACAATAAAGAGCAGAGGCCATGTACCTCCCTAAAAACAGCCAGGGCCACATCTGCTTCAGGATCTGGTGATGCCGCTGACAATGTAGGTGGGTTAGGCCCAAAGCGTGCCAGAGCTAAGCTGAGCTTGACTGCCTCTTCCTCCACTGTGCAAGTAACTTCCATCTGGTATTTTTTCTCCATGCTGCCGGAAGACAAAAGTATTGCCTTGTGCAAGAGCAAAATAATATGTGGGCAGACAAACACAAACGTAGGCACCCCAGCTCCATTGAATCACATGAAGTGGCATCACCCCATCCCATGGGCAAACAGAGGTGGTAGCCAGCCACTGTAGCAGGAGTTCCCTTCTTCTTCCAGTCTGCCTTGTGGCAGCCAGAACACATCCACAGACAGTACAGTGTCTTTCAAAATGTCATTATCTCTTTCTGCTTCTCTCGCTCAGACTCTCCTCTTCCTCTCCATCGTCAGCCATCAATAACAGAATGCGTGGCCAGGAAACAACTCTATGAGCCCAGCAATCCGTTGGTGCACAAGCTTAATTACCACTAGGCCAAGTTGCTGGTGGTGCAGTTGCTGCCATGCCATTTAGTCGAGGCTGCTGCTTTTAGGGAGCTTATGGTGTGCACTTAGCCTCTCTGGAAGATTCCTAGCCGGCATTGTTTCTCCCAAAAAGCCATTCCTGCCTTATACTTTATGTCGCAGACAACATGGGCCACTTACTGCAATTCTTACTGTACAGCAAGATGGACACCTGGAGCAGCTCTGACGGACAATGACAGTACATGTCTTTCACTGCCCACTGGTTCAATGTTTTTTCCGGCGGTGGTGAGGCAGCACCCTGGCAACAAGGCCAGGTCCTTTTGACCCCTCTACGATTGTGTCTACTTGGCTACCACACTAGCCACTTATCTGCCTCCTCCCCTTTCTCCACGTTCCCAACAGCGGCAGGGCACAGGGTTGCACTACCCCTCCTTCCTATCACATGTGTCAGGTCAACAATGCCACGCCATGTTGGAGCTGATCGGCTGACAATCACTTGTGCATGTTGTACGGGCAGGCATTCAAACCCTGTCAAGGCATAATTTTTGGAACACTTGGTCCCCCAAGCCACTTTTTTATTTTTATTTTGATCCCATAACACAGTGTGTGTTAAAACCTCATCCGTCCTTCATAAGGGACAATTTTTGTAAGCTTTGGAATAAGAAAAAGCATAACACATGTGCCAGCGCTGTGTGTTTTTAAACACATAACAATATGTGTATGATAACGCTGTCAGACATGCGTTTACCCATAGCTATATATGTCAGTCACTCAGACATCATTTACTATTGCTGTCATTGCGTTACAGAGCTTGGGGAGGGGGAAAATTCATAAAAATAATCAAAAAGAGATAACAAGTTTTCCTAAAAATGAGTCCTAGGAGGCAAAAAGGGATAATATACCAACTTTGAGGGAAATTTCAGCAACTTTGGTTTTGGAACCTTTTAAAAAATTTGGCGACCCAAACCCGAAACAAATTTCGACTGGTGGTCTCTTCTGTACTGAAAGTGTTGGCCCTTTATAGAGTGATGAGAGAGGAGTTGCAGAGAGGAGAAGAAAGTGAATCTATTAAATATTTTGTCTCCACTATATTGACTGGGGAAAATGAACTGTCAGATGACATGGGGAATGTAAAAGTAAATTTCCTATTATAAATGGCCTGTCTGACACAGGAAGAAGTGTAGTTATGTCTTAAAATGATTAAAATATACAAATCACCGGGACCAGACGGCATACACCTCCGTATACTAAGAGAATTAAGTAATGTCAATAACAGACTCTTATTTCTGATATTTAAGGACTGTACCACAGGATTGGCGCTTAACAAATGTGATTACAATATTCAAAAAGGGTAAAAAACAGAGCCCGAAAACTATAATCTGGTAAGTCTAACATCCGTTGTGGGTAAACTGTTTTCTAATAGATGCTATCCTGGAGTATCTCAATGAAAATAGGCGTATAACACCGCATCAGCACAGCTTCATGTCCTGTTAAACTAATTTAATCAGTTTCTATAAGGAAGTAGGTTCTAGACTTGACTAGAGAGATTCAATGGATGTTGTATATCTTGATTTCTCCAAGCATTTCATACTGTGAAAAGTAAAATATCAATTTTTGCAGATGACACTAAATCAGGGATGGCCAACCTGAGGCTCCCCAGCTGTTGCAAAACTACAACTCCCAGCATGCCTAGACTGCCCTCAGCTATCAGCCTACAGCAGGGCATTGTAGGAGTTATAGTTTTACAACAGCTGAAGAGCTGCAAGTTGGCCATACCTGCACTAAACTGTGCAAAGTAATTAACACAAAAGAGGACAGTAAAAATCGGAAAAAAACATTTTTTCAATTAGTCTTTATCAAAAATATTGAGCCGTTCTGTTACAAAGGGCTATCTGTTTTTCTAGCTGTGTGCATCCTACTTTCACTATTTGCAGGTCATCTAATAACCCATATCTCTAAATTAAGTGGTTATAAACGCTTATTTAAGCCACATTCCTATCAGTAAGATAAGAGCTTTAATAAGTGTTTATAAGTTCAGAGAACAGAGATAAGGAGCCGTCAGCCCCCTGCCTGATGGAAGGGAGAGAAAATTTAGATCCTGCTAAAAGAGCATCTCAGATCTGTACAGAGAAATTTTTTTTAAATAAAGATCAACTGAAAAAAAAATGACTTTTACCTTATAATGAGTACAATGCAATAATGAAAAAATTGCCCTCAAAGGTGTACATAGACTTTAACTGTAGAAACCAGTCTCAGACAGCCAAGGCCAATAAGATAATGTGTTTCAGTGTGAATTTAAAAAAGGAAGGTCTACAACATTCCCATCTTATTTCCAAATTAAAACAATCAAATAAATACCCTAAACTAGCATCAAACCCATCCCAAGCAGATTCAGTAATGCGTCCTCTGAGCAGCTAGTTAAGCTAGATAAGGATCTTTGGTTCAAGAGGGCATCCACGGCTGGAGTATCTAGTGCTTAGGTACCAGCTAGATGTAGTAGTGGTCAATGTGGGATCAGTGTTCAGTGTACCACAGGATACTCCAGTGGACCCAAGCTCTAAAGGTCCAGCAGAAGACAATTCTGAAGTTGACTTCAGAGCCAACCATTTGCCACCAGGGTCTGTTTCGTATAGGTTGAATCACAAATAACTGAATAGACCTTATCTATATTACAGAGAATTATTTCCTCTGGTGGGCTTGTCCAGGAGGTGCTTCAAACGGGTCCTCCCTGATCCAGCGGTGATGCTCAGCCTCTAATGCCTTAGCTCAGTCTCTCCTCACTAGTTGTAGCTTGTCACACTTGCCCGGGCATTGATCCTCCTGCTGTTCTGATGTCCCCAGTGCATCACACAGATCTGGTAATGGTTCAGCATCCCCTACTCGTCTCAGACTGCCTGATAACTTCTGCCCACCTCCATCTCATTTACAGAGGAAGAATTCCTTTCCTCCAATGCTATGTGGTTGTATTCGGGTCAACGAAACTGCAGTAACCATGTGAAACAGTTGAAATGAAGTTCACCCTTCTTACACAGAATTGTATCCTTTCAGTTATGAGTTGTTATCCCTTTAAGTGCTTCCTATGTATACGATGCATTATATCTCCCTACACTTGTGCACTTATGAATCTGGGCCCCACAGCAGTCACATGGTCTGCTACTATGGTAGTTACGCCCCTGGTTTTTGCGCTTATGACCTTCATGAGACCATATGATTGTCCTTTAATCACACTATGTCAGCACTAGGGAATACATAAGACGTTGCTGCGTTGCACAGATATGCTTAGATATTGTCAAGACTCTTGGGTACAGACAACACAAGACAGTGGGCCCTGAGGCTGAACCCACCCACTGTCCCTACCTACTTGCCTCAGACGGCCCTAGGCGGCCGCAGACAACCATGATGGCGTTCCCTATACTGAATAAGTGGAACACCAAATAGGACAGACAAACAACTAAAAACGGACAAAGGAGCAAACAAGGACAGAACCACACAGCAATGCAGTAATTATCGGCAATACAGACAAAAGTCAAAGGTCAGGCGGAGGGTGGATAAGTACGCAATCAGAGGGACTAGAAAGGGAACAAACCGGAGAAGATACAGGGGAGCTGGGATCCAGGTATGAACCGAAATAGCCAGCAAGCAAGTGAGCAGCTAGCTGACATTTATCCAGGATCAGAGGCTAGGTCCAGAAGCTGATTGGACCAGCCCTGATCTCAGCAACAAGTTCAGCTGAAGCACAAATCCTAAAGAGCACAGTAACTCCTGCATTGCTGGACAAAAGCAATCGGGTGTGTCACAACAACCCAGGCACAGTTCACACTAGGTATTGCACACCCTGACAGATATATTGGAAATAAAAAGAACTTTAACTGTGATTGGAGAGTGCAGAGGGATTTTACTGCAGGTGGATCTGGAATTGGAGCCTGCTTATGCATCTCCGATTTGACCAAGGGTCATATTCCTCTGTCCACTGTAAATCTCCTTCTGCTTATTCTTATCTACACACATCTGGTGCAGTGGCCACTGCAGCAGGACTGTTCCAGTGCTCACCCCCAGCAGGAGCCCCTTCATCTTCAAATTTGTGGTACACTGGCTGGAGTCACTGCTCCCCACTCGATGAGGTGGGCACTTCTTCTTCTCTACTCTACCTGAATGAGGCATTTGGGAGACAGGACAAGTTTCTTCCTCTTCTCCTGAATGCAGAAGTGACCTCACCACCCAGCATTTTGTCAGCAGACGTTCTGGCCTTCACCTTGCAAGCATTAGGAACCCCAGTCCATCACTTGAAGCAGGCAACAACATGACAGCGACCAGACTGATATGAATACAACTGGATTTCTTTATCTGAACTTTTACCTTTGAATGTCAGTTTATCATGACTTTAATGGCATATAGGATCATAAAAGTGCATACAAAGAAAAAATTGTCTTTATTGCCCATAGAAACCAATTACAGTGCAGTTTCGTTTCTTATGGTACTCTTGAAAAATGAAAGTTTTGCTGTGACGAGTTGCAATAAGACAGTTTCCCTTTTGGTCAGCTTTCATTATATCATAAAAAGGCGTTTCATTTTATCTAAGGTTGAGAATTTTTTATGCATTTACGTGAGCAATATCGTAGCGTGACCTCCCCTGGTTCCACAGCAGTACCATCTATCTCTAGCATCTGTTTCAAGTCAAGGCACACTTGAAGTGGCTGCCTCCACTAGATAGCAGTAGTATTACAGTTTACTCTGACTATCTGGATAAAAGCTGATAGTGGTTGTGTATACTTCCTGTGATACGACATGTTATTTACAGCCCGCCCGTCACTGTTGCTTTTGACAGAGAGGAAATTCCTGAGGCAATGACTGTGTGATTCACTGCATTTTATGGCTCGAAATCTCTCAAACTCATCAGTGATTGTTTTACCCATGTAATGATGCTTGTAGTGTCGCTATTCCGGTAGCCTTTCTGCATTCCCACAGTGCATAGGCAGGCAATCTGACCACATCACATGCCAATATTATATATGGCTTTCCATAATAGCTTTACCATAGTAATGAGGTTCTTTAAAGGGGTTGTCTCACTTCAGCAAATGGCATTGATTATGTAGAGTAAGTGAATACAAGGCACTTACTAATGTATTGTGATTGTCCATATCACTTCCTTTGCTGGTTTGATTCATTTTTCCATCACATAATACACTGCTCGTTTCCAGGGGTTACGACCACCCTATAATCCAGAAGCAGTGGACATGCTTGCATACTATAGAAAAAAGAGCCAGCCTATGTGCACAAAATGGTCCTGGCCACCAGAGAGGCCAGCCCCTTTTCCTACAGTGTGCAAAGACGACCACCGCTGCAGGATTGCAGGGTGGTCGTAACCCCTGGATAAGAGCAGTGCCAGCAAAGGAGGCAATATAGACAATCACAATACATTAGTAAGTGCCTTGTATTAACTTTCTCTACATGATAAATGTAATTTGCTGAAGTGAGGCAACCCATTTAAGCCCTGAAAGGGTTATGCTTGAAGGGTAACTAAACCTTTCTTGAAAAAAATAAAGGAGAAGAAGCGCTGCTTTGCCCTTTCAGCTTTCATTGGCTCTACTTGGATTTTTAAGCATGTGGAGTACGGACTCTGTACACTTTCTATGGATCCAAACTTCACATACTCGAGAAACCAAGTAGACAGTCGAAGGAGCAGAGTGATCTGAGCAGTGCTTCTGCACCTTCATTTTCCAAGTTTAGTTACCCTTCAAATGAATTGTTCAAAATAAAAATCATGGCAATGCGCGGTCAGTGCACAATGAGTCACGTGATCTTTGTTCGTTGACCACTCCTGGGCAGGGAAATAATGGTCTTGAATTTACTCAATTTGTACACAGTCTGTTTGAATGTGGGTTGGTGAAGTCCAAGCTCTGTAGAGATGGTTTTCTACTAGGGTTGTCACGATACCAAAATTTTGATTCGATTTTGATACCAAGAAATCAGCCCACTGTGCCCCCATCAGACCTCAGAGCAGCCCACTGTGCCCCCATCAGACCTCAGATCAGCCCACTGTGCCCCCATCAGACCTCAGAGCAGCCCACTGTGCCCCCATCAGACCTCCGATCAGCCCACAGTGCCCCCATCAGACCTCCGATCAGCCCACGGTGCCCCCATTAGACCTCAGATCAGCCCACTGTGCCCTCATCAGACCTCAGATCAGCCCACTCTGCCCCCATCAGACCTCAGATCAGCCTACTGTGCCCCCATCAGACCTCAGATCAGCCCATTGTGCCCCATCAGACCTCAGATCAGCCCATTGTGCCCCATCAGACTGCAGATCAGCCTACTGTGCTCCCATCAGACCTCAGATCAGCCCACTCTGCCACCATTAGAATAAAATAAAAAAGTCTCCGCGTCCGGTGCTCCATTGTCTTCTCCTCCTGGCGCTGCACTGTCACCTGACTGCGTGCAGTGTCAGGTCAGAGTGCGTGCACTATGTCCTGACGCTGTACGCGGTCAGGACAGTGCAGCACGGGCAGAGAAGACAGAGGAGCACCGAATCGATACTGGTATAAAAGTATTGATTCAGTATCGAAATATCGATACCCGCGACAACCCTATTTTCTACCCCTTTTCATCATATTGAGCATCAACAACTCTTTTTCTGAGGTCCTCAGAAAACTCCTTTGTTTGTGTCATGATACACTTTCGCAAAGATGAAGATTAGACTTTGAGAGACTGCTATCTTATAGATCAGAAGACAGCAAAACAGGACAGGCTTACCCATAATGCCTTGCAGTCAGTAGGGACTATACTGACACACCTGTCACAGGCACTGTATAAGATCCCAACCAGGAAAGGCATGTGTTTTCTGGAGCTAGTCATTGCTTTGATAGGACATTTGAAAGAGAGAGAGAAAATAAATCTTACCTTTAAAGGGCATCTGTCAGCAGATTTGTATCTATGACACTGGCTGACCTGTTACATGTGCCCTTGGCAGCCAAAGGCATTTGTGTTGGTCCCATGTTCATATGTGTCCACATTGCTGAGAAAAATAGTAACATAGTAACATAGTTTATAAAGCCGAATTAGATCTCTCCTCAGTCGTCTTTTTTCTAAAGTAAATAACCCTAATTTTGATAATCTTTCTGGGTACTGTAGTCCACCCATTCCAGTTATTACTTTAGTTGCCCTCCTCTGAACCCTCTCCAGCTCTGCTTTGTCTGCCTTTTTCACAGGAGCCCAGAACTGTACACAGTACTCCATGTGTGGTCTGACTAGTGATTTGTAAAGTGACAGAACTATGTTCTCATCACGGGCATCTATGCCCCTTTTGATGCAACCCGTTATCTTATTGGCCTTGGCAGCAGCTGTCTGACACTGGTTACTACAGCTTAGTTTGCTGTTCACTAAAATTCCTAGGTCCTTTTCCATGTGAGAGGTACCCAATGTTTTACCATTCAGTATGTACTGGTGACTTGCATTATTCCTTCCCATATGCATAACCTTACATTTGTCCATACCTCCCAAGTGTCCCTCTTTTGGAGGGACAGTCCCTCTTTTTGACCCAAGTCCCTTCGTCCCTCTTTTATCCTTAAATGTCCCTATTTTTGACCTGGAGGATTAATGCATAACTGTGAATTAATAAATTTACTAAATTGATCCTTACTAAAGTGTCTGTATGGTTTCTACCTATAAATTAGACCAGAACTTCATAATTTGGTGCAATTTGGACCTTAAACTATCTATAATCTAATGATTTATGTGCTAATATTTATATGGACAATGAAGCGCAAGAAAAATATTGCCTCAGGGGCTCTAGTAATTATGCTTTGGGCGGAGTTAGAGGCGTGGCCTAGTATGAAAAAAACTGCCGTGATGTGCGCCGCACACATTGTCCCTCTTTGCAATTTTCAAAAGTTGGGAGGTATGCATTTGTCAGTGTTAAGCCTCATCTGCCACTTCTCTGCCGAAGCCTCCAATCTATCCAGATCAATCTGTAGCAGTGTACTGTCCTCTTCTGTGTTAATTACTTTACACAGTTTAGTGTCATCTACAAAAATTAATATTTCACTGTGCAAGCCATCTACAAGATCATTAATAAATATATTGAAGAGAATAGGGACAATACAGACCCCTGTGGTACCCCACTAGTGACAGTGACCCAATCTGAGTATGTGCCGTTAATAACCACCCTCTGTTTTCTATCACTGAGCCAGTTACTTACCCACATACAGACATTTTCTCCCAGGCCAAGCATTCTCATTTTATATACTAACCTTTTATGTGGTACAGTGTCAAATGCTTTGGAGAAGTTCAGATGTACGACATCCATTGATTCACCGTGGTCCAGTCTAGAACTTACCTCCTCATAGAAACTGATTAAATTGGTTTGACATGACCGATCCCTCAAGAAGCCATGCTGATATGGAGTTATTTGCTTATTTTCATTGAGGTACTCCAAGATAGCATCTCTTAGAAAACCCTCAAACAGTTTACCCACGACAGATGTTAAACTTACTGGCCTATAGTTTCCAAGCTCTGTTTTTGGACCCTTTTTGAATATTGGCACCACATTTGCTATGCACCAATCCTGTGGAACACTCCCTGTCAGTATAGAGTCCTTAAATATCAGAAATAAGGGTCTGACATTACTTAATTATCTTAGGATACGGGGGTGTATGCCATCCGATCCTGGCAATTTGTCTATTTTAATCTTTTTAAGACGTCTCTGTACTTCTTCCTGGGTCAGACAGGGCACTTTTAAAGGGGAATTTACTTTTATATTCTGCATTTCATCTGACAGTTTATTTTCCTCAGTGAATACAGTGGAGAAAAAGATATTTAGTAGCTTTTCTTTCTCCTCATTGCTCTCTGCAACTCCCCCCTCATTACTCTGTAAGGGGCCGACACCTTCAGCTTTTTACCATTTATATAATTAAAGAACATTTTAGGATTAGTTTTACTCTCTTTGGCGATTAATCTCTCGGTCTCTAGTTTGGCTGCTTTTATTTGTCTTTTACATATCCTATTTTTTTCCTTATAGTTTTTCAATGCTTCCTTACCACCCTCCTGTTTTAGTGATTTAAATGCTTTCTTTTTTTCAATATCTCCTCCCAGGACAACTCAGCTTCGATCTGTGGAACAGTGGAATCACACCCTTCTAGATGTACACCCAAAAGCGCAACTATCCCCAAGAAGTGCAGTGGCTTTTTTCCGAACAATCACTATGTTGGGATACACCAAGATACACAATATCAAGCACAGCCATACATTTGAGTCACTTTGGCCAGATAATCTATGAAGGGTTCACAAAGCTCCAGAGACTACCATGGCCCCTCAGTTCTGATGATAAGTGAGGGTCCCAGAGTCCTAATAATAAGCCATCAATGTGTACTCCCTGAAAAAACTTCATTAATGACCAAGGTTAACTATGACGTTGATTTGAGCAATGTCTAAGAATGACACCCTATGGAATCTATCAATGCTCTACCTTCTAGTAAGTCTACTGGTAAAAAAAAATGTATCTTCAGAAAATGATAGTGTATATTATGTAACCTTTTCTCTGTACTTCCTTATATCCAGTCTACATTATCTAACTTTCTGACTTCCTCAGATACAGCACCTAAAGCAAGTACAAAGGTTATACAGCAAGAACATTCTTCTGCACTTAGTAAGAAATTGAGATCTAACTGTGACCTTCTTGTACAATAAAAGGCTAATGAATGGACAAAACCATTATCAGAAATATGGACATAAATATCAAGGGTAGCTACAGGGGCTTCAAAAGCTGGGGCCCTAGTGTATGAGGGGGCTCAGAGCTCCTTTTGCTACATAAAAAGACCTCAGTATAAAAAGTGGTCATGGTAGGTGAGGGACCCTATTAGATATTTTTTAGAGAAGAGTGAAGTGTTGAAAAATTGGTTGGGTTGATTCGCCAAACATCGACAAGAAATTTGATTTGTTGCAAATAATTAATCGCTATAAATCAGGTATACCCGTATGTCACGGTGGCTGAAGGAATGTATAGAGGGGACTGCTGCATTGAGCCAGCTCCATACGCGGACACCTGGGGAATGTGGATTAGGGTGAATAAGACAAGGGATCAAAAGAACCTAAGTGAGTTAAAAGTTGTCACTGTAAAAGTGAAAAAAACAAAACCCTTCCCAATTTTACATATAAAAATATGTAAACAAAAGGGGCCACATGGGGCCAATAGTTGACCACTGACCAATGGTTATACTTATCTTTAACCCTTGCATCCTGAAACTACTGTATATATGAAGTGTACCTTGTGGTGCAGCAGGTGACCGGCAGTTGGATCTAATGAACTGATAAAAACAGTGCATGGGGCATCCCCAGAGTGAAACAAGAAGAATTTCTATGTAAAAACTAAGAGATTAACTGTGAATGTGGCAGCACATTAACAGGGAATTGTGTCAGCAGTTCAACAAGATGCAGACAGCTATATATTAGACCGCCCTTTAATTCTGAGGCACGGTAATTCTATACAAAACAGATTAACTGTGAATGTGTCAGCAGTTAAACAAGATGCATACCGCAATATATCAGATTGCCCATTAATACTGAGACACAGAAATTCTATGTATAAACTAACCTTAACAGGGATTGTGTCAGTAGTTTAACCGGATACAGGCAGCTATATATTAGACCCCCTTTAATATTGTGGCACAGTAATTCTATCTATAAACTATCAGATCAATGGGAATTGTGGCAGCAGTTCAACAAGATGCATAGGGTGATTTCACTCTCCCTACAGTGTCTAAAAACTCTCCCTACAATTTCCCTACAATTTGCCTCACCTGGCCTCATTGGTGGTGCACCTCTGATTTAATTGTATAAAATTTTTTGTGTTGGCTCTGGAATAGGCTAAGAGAAATCACTTCCATGCCAGTGTCTGAGCTGTACACGATGCTACCCCATAATTATGTAACCTGATTCTCCTCATCACCTGGTTCATTATTTTATTATGTTTAGTCCATCCACACTTAATTATTTCCAATTACAGACTTTATATATTACAGTATAGTAATAGAAAATATGACCTACATACCTTTCAGTACTTACTGTAGTGACAGACAACACCGTAGGTGTCACGACAGGGGGGAACACAAGGGAGAGTGAGCCCTGTCCTGAACCCCACCTCTTTCCCTGCCTACTTACAGTAGGAGCCCTAGGCGGCAACACCGTAACTTGGAGACGTTCCCTGTACTAAGTAAGTGCAGGGCAGGGAAGGGAACACAGGGATAGACACAAACGGACGGAACAAACACAATATAAGAAAGGTAAACAAGCCGGGTCAAATACAGGAGATCGCGTCAAATACCAGGGGGTCAAGAGAAGAGTAGTCTAAGTCCAAAATCCGAGTCAGAGTCCAAATAGCAAGATCAATATGGCAAGGTAACAAGCACTGGTCAAAGGTAGAACTAATCACAGGCATCTGAGTGAGGCAGTTGCCATCTTTAAATAGCCCACCCAGGATCATGTGATGTGGCCAGCATCACATGACCTGAGGCGGAGCAAGCTGTCCAAAAAATATGCAAAGTAGCCATGTGGTGTGATCAGCACCACATGGCTAAACCCAAACAGAGAATTAACTCATGAAGTGCTGGCTGACAAGACCAGCACTTCAATTCCCTATTGCTCGTCTCTAGGGGGGCGGAGAGGTCCGGCGATGTCGTGCAGAGGGAGCGCGACGCCGACCTCGCGTGACAGTACCCCCCCCTTCACGAGGGGCCACCGGACCCTTACTAGTGGGAGCAGGCTTATCGGGATGCTGCAGATGGAACCTCCTGATGAGCGAGTCCGCATGCATCCTGGTTAACGGTACCCAAGACCTGTCCTCAGGACCGAACCCCTTCCAATGTACGAGGTACTGGAAGGAATTCCGGACCCTCCTCACATCAATGATCCTAGCAATCTCGTGTTCCATTTGTCCTGCCACCTCGACCGGAGGTGGAGACTGTTCCTCAGGACCCAATGGAGCAACATAACGTTTGAGTAAAGAAATATGAAATACATTATGAACACGAAGGGAGTCGGGTAAACATAACTTGAAAGACACAGGATTGATCACCTTGGTGATCCTGTAAGGACCAATGAAGCGCGGCGCAAATTTATAGGAGGGTACCTTCATGTGAAGATTTTTTGTAGACAACCATACCATGTCCCCCACCTTAAAATCCACACTCTTAGAACGTCTCCTATCAGCCTTGACCTTTTGAATACCTTGGGCCTTTTCCAGGTTCGACTGAACCTGTGCCCAAACTGTGCACAGTTCCTGAGAGAGAACGTTGGCCTCTGGGACCACCGAAGCAGCTGGAGAAAAGGAGCCAAAGCGCGGATGAAACCCCATGTTGCAGAAAAACGGCGATACCCCAGAAGACGAATTCACACGGTTATTAATCGCGAACTCGGCCAGAGACAGGAATCTGGCCCACACATGCTGGTTATCTGCAACATAACACCTAAGAAATTGTTCTACAGATTGGTTCAGACGTTCAGTCTGACCATTGGTCTCTGGATGAAAAGCTGACGAAAAGGACAAAGAGATACCAATCTTATGACAGAAAGCCCTCCAAAACTTGGATACAAACTGAACACCCCTGTCCGATACAATATTCTCTGGAATACCATGCAATTTAACAATGTGGTCCATAAATATAGAAGCCAAGAACTTAGCAGAGGGTAACTTACACAATGGAATAAAATGACACATTTTACTGAATCTGTCAACCACCACTAAAATCACAGTTTTACCCTCAGAGCAAGGCAAATCCGTGATAAAATCCATGGACAGATGTGACCATGGTCTGCTAGGTATGGGTAATGGACGTAGCTCGCCCATAGGTCGTGTCTTGGGATTCTTGGACCTGGCACAAGTATTGCACGCAGTTACAAAAGCCTGAACATCTCTGGAAATCGATGGCCACCAATAATGCCTAGAAACTAACTCCTTGGTGGCATTGATACCAGGATGTCCACACAAAACAGAGTTATGGCACTCACCCAGCAGTCGCAAACGCAAATGAATCGGCACGAATAATTTGTCATTGGGGGTACCAGTGGGAGCCAGATGTTGTTCTGCCAAAATTTCAGATGCCAGATCAGACGAGGGTAGCGGCTACAATGATGTCAGCTGGCAGGATGGGCTCAGGAGGGACGTCAGGAGGCTGATACGCCTGAAAGCTTCGGGATAAGGCGTCAGCCTTAATGTTCTTGCTTCCGGGTCTAAAAGTAACACAAAAATCAAAGCGAGTAAAGAACAAAGCCCACCTCGCCTGTCTAGGATTCAATCGCTTAGCAGACTCCAGAAACATGAGGTTCTTATGATCCGTGAGGACCGTAATACGGTGTAATGCCCCTTCTAAAAAATGACGCCATTCTTCAAATGCCCACTTGATTGCTAGTAACTCCCTATTACCAATGTCATAATTTCTCTCGGCAGGAGAGAACTTGCGGGAGAAGAAGGCGCATGGTTTGAGATGAGTTAGGGTGGAAGACCCCTGGGACAGTACTGCCCCCACACCATCCTCAGACGCATCCACCTCAACCACAAAGGGCTTACTCTGGTCAGGCTGGATTAACACAGGGGCATTAACAAAACAGTTCTTTAGCTTATCAAAAGCTTCAATAGCTGCAGGGGGCCAATTGACTAGATCAGCTCCCTTGCGAGTCAAATCAGTAATGGGTTTGGCTATTACCGAAAAATCCTTGATAAATTTCCGGTAAAAATTAGCGAAACCCAAAAATCGCTGGAGCGCCTTCAAGGAGGAAGGTCGCACCCAGTCCACAATGGCCTGTACCTTCGCTGGGTCCATCTTGAAGGAAAAAGGGGTAAGAATGTACCCTAAAAAGGCCACTTCTTGAACACCAAAGATACACTTCTCTTTTTTAACAAATAATTTGTTTTCACGTAAAACCTCCATCACTAGCCTGGTGTGGGATACGTGACTCTCCCAGTCAGCAGAGAAAATCAGGATGTCGTCGATATAGACAATCATAAATCTACCAATCAAAGGTCTAAAAATGTCATTGACGAAATTTTGGAATACCGCAGGAGCATTACTTAACCCGAAGGGCATTACTAGGTACTCATAATGACCCTCCGGGGTATTAAAAGCAGTTTTCCATTCGTCCCCCTCCCGGATTCTGATCAGGTTGTATGCCCCTTTCAGATCCAGTTTAGTAAACCAGCAGGCCCCCTGGACCTGATTCAACAAGTCAGGAATAAGGGGCAACGGGTACCTGTTTTTAACAGTAATTTTATTGAGTTCCCTGTAATCAATACAGGGCCTCAATCCTCCATCCTTTTTGCCAACAAAGAAAAATCCTGCCCCCATGGGAGAAACTGAAGACCGGATGTGACCCTTGGCCAGACTCTCTTTGAGATAATCCCTCATGGACTGACGCTCTGGAGTAGAGAGATTATAGATACGGCCCTTGGGATACTTGGACCCCTCAATAATGTCGATGGCACAATCATATTGCCGGTGAGGGGGGAGGAACTCAGTCTCGGACATGGAAAAAACGTCCGAAAAATCACAGATATACTCAGGCAATGTAAGAGACTCAGTGGTACCTCCCAACTGCAATACGGATTTGTAACATTTGTCACAATTAGGACCCCATTTCTCCAATTCACCTGTCGACCAATTGATCACAGGGTTGTGGTCCTGTAACCAAGGTAAACCAAGAACTAGGTCGGCAGGTAAATTTTTTAAAACCCAAAAAATACACTTTTCGGAATGAGAAATCCCAACAGTCAGGGTCACACTAGGAGTACAAAACTCAACCCTCCCATTATTCAAGGGGGTGGAGTCAATAGCGATAATTTGGATCACCTCACTTAGAGGAACCATTGGTATACCCACAGACTGCACAAAGTCAAAATCAATAAAATTAGCAGCAGAACCAGAATCGACAAACGCTTTACCAGACCCCCTGAATTGATTGTATGCAATGGAAATAGGTACTAAAATTTTCTTCCTTACCACCGCTGGGGTTACCTTACTTCCCGCAGAAGATTTCTTAGAGGGCGGAAGTTTCGGACATTGTTGGAGCCAGTGGTTCATTTCACCGCAGTAGAAACAGGCTCCCTTCAAGCGTCTCTGGTCTCTCAAAGTTCCTCCCAACTGCATGGGCTCCTCCGGGACCCTGGTAGGAGGTGGACTCAGAAGAGGGGTTTCAGGCATGACAACAACTTGAGAAGTACTTGATCGTTCCCTCCGTCTCTCTCTTACCCGCCGATCCAGTTTAATAGCTAACGTCATGGTCGCCTCTAGGGTGTCAGGAGTAGGATAACTGACTAATAAATCCTTAAGATGGTCAGACAGCCCCACCCTAAACTGGCTTCTCAAAGCTGGGTCATTCCATCCAGAGGAAACACACCACTTTCTAAACTCAGCACAGTAATCCTCAACTGGACGGTTACCCTGCCGAATGTCTCTGAGCTGAGTCTCAGCTACAGCAGCCAAGTCAGGCTCCTCATATAATAGGCCTAAGGCCTGAAAAAATGCATCCACAGTCTGCAGGCTGGGGGAGTCAGGGGGTAACGAAAAGGCCCACTCCTGCGGATCACCTTGCAGCAAGGAAATAATGATTCCTACTCGCTGCTGCTCGGAACCCGAGGAGTGTGGACGTAAACGAAAATACAACCTCATGCTCTCCTTAAAGGAACGGAAAGTTTTCCGGTCCCCAAAAATCGATCCGGCAACTTAACATGGGGTTCTAAAATAGGATTAGCTGTGGAGGGAGTGGCTACTGGTATAGTTTGTAGCCGCTCCTGATGTTGGAGTCTCTCGGCCAGGTTCTGGATCATATGCGCCATGCCCTGCACCTGGTCCGTGAGAACCCGCAACGGCTCCATATGGTACGGCCTGTGATTCTGTCACGACAGGGGGGAACACAAGGGAGAGTGAGCCCTGTCCTGAACCCCACCTCTTTCCCTGCCTACTTACAGTAGGAGCCCTAGGCGGCAACACCGTAACTTGGAGACGTTCCCTGTACTAAGTAAGTGCAGGGCAGGGAAGGGAACACAGGGATAGACACAAACGGACGGAACAAACACAATATAAGAAAGGTAAACAAGCCGGGTCAAATACAGGAGATCGCGTCAAATACCAGGGGGTCAAGAGAAGAGTAGTCTAAGTCCAAAATCCGAGTCAGAGTCCAAATAGCAAGATCAATATGGCAAGGTAACAAGCACTGGTCAAAGGTAGAACTAATCACAGGCATCTGAGTGAGGCAGTTGCCATCTTTAAATAGCCCACCCAGGATCATGTGATGTGGCCAGCATCACATGACCTGAGGCGGAGCAAGCTGTCCAAAAAATATGCAAAGTAGCCATGTGGTGTGATCAGCACCACATGGCTAAACCCAAACAGAGAATTAACTCATGAAGTGCTGGCTGACAAGACCAGCACTTCAATTCCCTATTGCTCGTCTCTAGGGGGGCGGAGAGGTCCGGCGATGTCGTGCAGAGGGAGCGCGACGCCGACCTCGCGTGACAGTAGGAGAACGAGGGAAAATGCATTTAAAGGAATATTCCCGTTTCAGCAAATAAAATTTTGCCATAATGAAAAGTTACACAATTTTCCAATGTACTTTCTGTATCAATTTCTCACAATTTTCACAATCTCTTCTTTCAGTCATTCAGAAGCGATCTATTAGTAATTCCATTCAGTGATTGCTTCTCATCAGAGCGGTAATGTGAAACTCCCCGGCACCCGTGATATTCTGTAACAGGGTTCCCAAACCATTTTACCTTATTTCTACTACCAGCATCCTCATGCAGACTGTAGGAATTTTAGGGTTCCTTTAGACTCCAGATAGCAGGTGCAACCATAAACTCTGTACCCCTATAGTTATACCCATAGATCTCATTCTTTGAAAACATCAGTACGATTTCAGTAATAGAGTGGACCTGTCCACAAACACTTACAGGGGCATTCCCATCTAAACATACCATCTCAGAGTAAGATCGTAGATAAGCAGAATTATTATACTTGATAGAGTCCAAATGCCGGGATCCACACCGTTCTTTAGTAAGAGGGGGCCAAATTCCCTTTGTGTATTCTACTGCAATGGGTGACGAAGGGAGACCTCTGAAACCACTTAGATGTCACAGTTGCTATTGATTGCAACATCTAAGGGGTTAAACATCCAAGAGCAGCCAGGCACCCACTCCATCCAGTGGGTGACCTGTGCCAGGCTAAACTTGCAGCACCTTTAAAAGACGTATCATAGGGTTTAAATGGATGCAGGCATGGGTGCCTCATCACTCACCTAGCTTCTGCCAGACGTCTGTGTCCCAAGTTACAGACCACAGTCTGGCTGCATGGCCTCTTTCTGTGTTTTAAGGAGACTATCCCTGCAGCAATGCAGGGCTAAATTCCCTTTCTTACCCTGAGTAGGTACTGTGTTAGGTACAGAGGAGACATAGATGGCATTTCTCCTACAAAGGGGACGCAGAGGAGAGGGCATTAATACTACAAAGGGGGCACAGTGGAGAGGGCATTAATACAACAAAGGGGCCACAGAGGAGAGGGCAATAATACTGCAAAGGGGGCACAGTGTGTATTACTATTACAAAGTGGGGCACAGTGGGCATTACTACTAGAAAGGGGGACACACAGGGCATTACTACTGCAAAGCGAGCACAGAGGACATTACTACCATAAGGGGGGCACAGTGGGCATTACTTCTACAAAGGTGGCACAGAGGGCATTATTACCATAAAGGGGCACAGAGGGCTTTTCTACTATAAAAAGGGGCACAGAGGGCTTTACTACTATAAAGGGGAGCACAAATGGCACTACTGCTTTAAAGGGGCCACAGAGGGCTTTGCCACTATAAAGGGGGTACAGAGGACATTACTGCTATAAAGGAGATACGGAGGGCATTACTACTATGAAGGGGGCACAATAGGCATTATTACTATGAAGAGGGCACAATAGGCCTTACTACTATATAGGGGCACAATGGGCATTACTACTGTACAGGGACACAGTGGGCATTACTACTATGAAGGGGGAACAATGGGCATTACTACTGTGAAGGGGGCCCAGAGTGCATTACTACTGTGAAGGGGGCACAAAGAGGGCATAACTACTGTGAAGGATAATAACTATTATGGGGGCACACTGGGCATTATTACTGTGAAGGCGGCACAATGGGCATTACTACTCTGAAGGGGGCACAGAGAGGGCACAACTACTGTGAGGGACACAAAGAGAGTACTACCACTGTGAAAGGGGCTCAGATGTGTCTGTCCCTGTGTGTGTCTGTCCCTGTGTGTGTCTGTCCCTGTGTGTGTGTCTGTCCCTGTGTGTATCACCATCACCATGCCCACAGTGTTCCTATGTCTTGACGCAGCTGCATCAGGACGTTCTGTGTGGGGCAAGAAGAAGGAAGAGGAGGCAGCGCCACCAGCTTGGAGTCCATGGAAGAGGCACCGGGAGGCACACTAAGGACGCAGGTAACACTACCACATTATCAGCACTAGTGTTATCTGTGGTTTTACATAGGACTGCAGGTAACACTACCACATGATCTACACTAGTGTTAGTTATCTGTGGTTTTACATAGGACTGCAGGTAACACTACCACATGATCTACACTAGTGTTAACTGTGGTTTTACATAGGACTGAAGTTAACGCTATCACATGATCTACACTAGTGTTATCTGTGGTTTTACATAGGACTACAGGTAACACTACCACATTATCAGCACTAGTGTTATCTGTGCTGTTACATAGGACTGTAGGTAACATCTCGTATTCTGTACTCAGAGATTTATCATTGTGCTACCTGTGGTGTTACATAGGACTGCAGGGAATATCTACTATATTATCTGTACTTGTACTGCCCCAGATCTGGCAGGACAGTCTTGGAGTTCGGTGGTTACTTGACGTTCATACTATTTTTTTAAGGCTCCATTCATATGTCCGTATTTTTCTTTTCCAGATTTTCAGTCCGTTTTTTGCGGATCCGTGTTTCCGCAAAAACCTTCTGTTTTTACCAATTGTACATCCGCATCCGTTCCGTTTTTCCTCAAAAAAAAGGAAGGAGGAATATATGTTGCTAGGGTATTTCTTTCTATTTCCTGGAAACTGATCCGCAATTGCGGATGATATGCAGATGACATATTGATGCATTTCGCATATCATCCGCATTTTTTGCGGACCATTGACTATAATGGGACCATAGACTGCATATGTGGACAAAAGTAGGACAAGCTCTATCTTATTTGCGGATCCGCATAACGGAACGGAACAACGGATGCGGACAGTATACGGAGTGCTGTCTGCATTTTTTCAGGACCTATTGAAATGAATGGATCCGCATCCTATCCGCATGATTTGTGGATCGGATGTGGATCGGATCAGGAAAGAAAAACAGGATGTGTGAATGGACCCTAATGGGGGGGTGCACCACTTAAATTTTTGCCTCAAGCAGCAGATGAGCTAGAATCGGCATGTAGCATTATTAATTTTTTTGTGGTGTTTGTAGCAAAACTGTGTAAGTTTGAGACAATAATTGAAATAATTGTAGAAAAATTATGTATTTTGCCACAATTTTGCTGCAATATATGAATGCACACTGATGGGAGTAATTTACATTACAAATATATCAGATTCAGCCACAAAAACTTCACCAGTTATAACATCAAGGCTGATAATTCTCCACAGTTCCTGAGAAAGACTGGAGACCAACAGAAACCTGCAAAAATTCTGACAGATGTTCTCCTCCTTCACTCCATCCACCTCACCTTCTCATTAGACAAGCCTCCATAACCGTCCCTGTCTCTGCATGGCAGGAAGAGGCCGGACTCCACCTTAGGGAGCTGCTTCAGAGAACACACTGCCCCCTCAGGTCAGTCTGAACTGTGCATGTGAGTAGACATCTGTGCAGTGCAATCTTAAAATAAATCACGCACGCTATGGATGGCAGAAAAAACACCTCTTTTTTTGTGAATTGTCTATTAATTTAGGGACAGTGGGAACCCAGGACTAATATATCCACAGTCACATATAAGATTGCAAACTCTTTATTAGGGCTCATGCACAAAAACGTATTTTCTTTCCGTGTCCATTCCGTTTTTTTTGCGGACCGTATGCGGAACCATTCACTTCAATGGGTCCGCAAAAAAATGGAAGGTACTCCGTGTGCATTACGTTTCTGTATGTTCGTATTTCCATTCCGCAAAATTCCAGTCCGCATTACAGACAAGATAGGACTGTTCTATTAGGGGCCGGCTGTTCCGTTCCACAAAAAAGGGAATGCACACGTCATCCATATTTTTTGCGGATCCGTTTTTTGCAGACCGGTCGTGTGCATGAGCCTTTATATGCATGAAAAATGGAAAGAAGTTTTATCATGAAATTAAATCAAATATGCACAAAAGATGTTACTATTGTGCAAATAGTATTTTTTGTTTTTTTGGGGTGGAAGGGAAATTGGGGAAAAATGGATGATAATAAGATAATTTGCGGTTTATGGGGGTTAGAACGTTAAAGTAACGATAGGGAAAGGGGTAGGAGAGAAAGAAGGATGATGATGGTGACATTTTGTTTTGTCTTTTTTTGTGTGGGTATGATATGGAAGGGGTAGGAGATGAAGATGGATGAGGACAGGATGATTTTTTTTTTTTTTGTCAAAGTGTCAGATGAGTTCACAACTACAGCTAATGGCACTACACACAAGATTAAAGGGATAGTCCAGGCTTTTAATATTGATGACCTAATCTCAGGATATGTTATCAATATCAGATCGGCGGGGGTTTGACACCCGGCACCCCCGCCAATCAGCTGCGTTTTATGGCAAGGCAGCAGTGAGCAGGAAGAGAGATGGGAGACGGAACGTGTGCACTGCGTGTTCCTTCCCTTCATACAGTTGATTGGCGGGGGTGCCGGGTGTCAGCCCCCACCGATTTGGTATTGATGACCTATCCTCAGATTATCAATGTTCAATATTAAACATTACATAAATTGCAACACCTCAAATGTTGTCTATTGAATCACCCGCAGACCCTCTAACATACAATATGTGGGGTGCACTTTGGGTTCCCTAAAAACCGAGATCCGAAGGCATCTTTCTGATGCGGCTAAACAAAGATAAATAAATAAATAAACACTCCAGCAGATTTCTGCCGTATTGCACCATATATTACATAGAAACAATGGAGATATTTCACACCTTGCGGTTCAAAGGTAGGGACGGCTTCTATTCCGGGTGATGATCTCCACTGTAAACTCCTGAATAAAGAGGCCCAATAGATTTATAAACTAGATACACATGTGCCAAAAGGTCTGAATAGGAAGCAAGATTTTGTTTGGCATTATTAGAATATTTGTATAATTATGTGTTATTTGTCTTTAAAATACAAATGTTTTTTGTATCGTAATATGCTACCCTAGGCAGTCAAGGGAGGGTTAATTCTACATCTGTTACTGGTTTCTTGATGATTCATTTTTCTCAAGAAATAAATGTCCAGGTCTAATATTTTTGACTCATTTGTTTTGACTCACTAGTTTTTAAAAATTTGATTCTTTTTTTGAATTTCACAAAGAAATTAGCTTTGTGACTAATTGCTTCGTCACAAAGTGTATTTCTTTGTGAGTAGCGGGCACAATGGCGGGGAACGGCGATGGCGCCGTTCCTTATCATTGAACCCTTCAGATGCCAGGTTCATCGCTGGTCGTGGCATCTGAGATGAACATTGAGGGCTGTCAGGGGTTAAAATACTCACCTTATCCATTTGCTCGCAAAGAGTTTGCCGCGGCCATCTCAATTGAAGATCCTGCTCAAAATCTTGCGCAATGACATCATCACGCTGACCGGTGTGATGACCTTAATGTCACCGTGCATGAGATTTCGCATAGGATCTTCAATTAAGATGACCACGGACTCTTCGCGAACAAATGGATAAGGTATGATTTTTTTTTCCTCCATTTTAGGGAAAATTGATCACAAAGCTGACAGTAAAGCTGTTGAACATTATAAAGTCTGGACTCGACTTATTCCCCATCTCCACCATTACTCTCCCTTTTATTGCTTAGGGCCTAGCCCTGGGGATTGACGGTATCCAGGTAGGAGCACTGTGACACGCACAGAGACTATTAGGGCCGCACCACACCACACCACTTGGCATTCCTATAAACCTGGGACATGATCGGCCTTGGGGGGTGGCATGTAGCGCATCTGATCTGCATTTTTTGCGGATTGTATGCGGACCTATTAATTTCAATGAATGAACGTGCTGTCTGTATCCATATGTCCTTTGCGCCGCCCCCCCCCCCCCCAAAAAAAAAAAAACAGAATATGTTCTATTCTTGCCCTTTTTGTGGACAAGAATAGGCATTTATAACAAGACTTGTGGAGGGGGAAAATGTGGGATACACACGGCCATTATCTGTGTTTTGTAGATCCGTGATTTGCAGACCACATAAACAGATACGGTCATGTACATGAGGCTTTAATCAGATTTTTACTGAAATAATTGTAGGTGGATATGCTGTTCCAGCTCTCTGGTGGGGTATTTTCACACGCAGCAGATTCATTGCATTTCTACGACGGTTCCATTCTTCTAAATCAGGTTTGCCGAAATCCATGTGCTTTCCGCAACAAATCTGTCAAGTGTGCATTCAATCTTAAATGTTGGTGAATACTGTAATTGCCTATAAAAAGATGTGGGCCAAAAAACATTTGGCAGAGTCTGTGACAACTCCATCATAGGTTTGAGATGCGAAAGTGAAAATGATGTCTGAAAAGATATTTTTATCTTCGTTTAAGACAAGTGAAAAGAAACAGAATTTCCCATTTTAATAATTCATTAGGGAACTTTTTAAATTCACTCGGCTTAGAAAAAGGCCATGGTAGACAGGAGCCAACACTAAACTTTTATTAAACTTAAAAAACATGTAAATGGCCTAAAAAAAATTGTCTAATATACTTTATTAATTGATTTTGCATTTATTAAGCGACTAGGCACCCGAAGTCCTGGGGACCTATGCACCTTAGAGTCACTATATTCGTACATCATGACTTGTCAGGGGTGTTCAGATTCCACTATACTGGATCAAACGGGTCTGCAGCAAACACTATACAGACAGAAGCACACGGCGATCTCCCCATTCATTGCTCCAATTGTTCTGCTAGATTTATTCCTAGCTGGCAGCTCAGGGAGTATGCACTTTCTCGGGGGAAGGGGGGTCCTCTCTGCTGCATGGAACTGAGCATGTGTGTCAACTTCAGTGAGCTGGACAGAGAACATAGAAAAAGGGCAAACAGCAGGTGGCGCTATACAAATAGATTTCATTGAATAACTTAGTGGCTATACTACATGTATAATTACATGCAAATAAAAAAGTATCTAGATCCAGTTGCTAGTTTGAAAAATATAGAATATTTTTCATGGACAACCCCTTTAAATCCTGACATAGCACTACGGCACACTGGACAAGCCATTTAAGGACCATCGTGTAATAACCATTGCAGAGAGCAGAAGAAAAGAACAAGGCCATGCACTGCATCCAAAGTGCACTGATTTAAATGAAAACTGTGCAAAGCTTCCTTTCCCCTGTGGGGGCGCTGTAGGGAAATTAAGCACTTGCTGCCAGATTCCCAGTTATATTACAACGGATTGATAAGGTGGGTACCATGTGTGAAGCGATATGACAACCGCATATTTATAGTGTTGGGTTCACTTTCACTTTGAAGAGTTTTTGAGAAGCCCTTACAGTAGATAACTGTTGGTAATATTTTTGGTATGGACTAGTTCTACATTTTTTGATCCTGAAATTAGAAGTATTCTGATCCCTGACTATGTCTGTAAATCCTATAGATCATCATTGAAAGAGCACATGATTATGTGGCTTCTCAACTATGTTACAGTCACCATGGCTGGTTTTGGTGCACCAAAACGAGGGTCATGGGACCCAAATTTGGGACCTAATCTGTCAGATATTTTTGGTATAAGTCAAGGATATGATCTAAATGTCTGTAGTTGGTATACTCCTTTAATGTTTATGCACAACTTAGGTTCCCCATGTTCCTTATTGATTTTGCTGCCAAGAGCTATAGCTTTTTATGTTTCCATTGATCTCTGTAGTCATATGAGGACTTATCATCTGTGACATATAGCTCATTGACTTATTTACCATTTTTATTTTTTACGCTTTTATATTCTTCTATCGACCTGTATGATTATGGCGATACCAAATATGATTATGGGTTTTTTTATGTTTTTCTACTTAGTGCATTTCATAGGAAATAAATGTTTTTTCCAACAGCCCAAACTTTTTTATTCTTCACTGAGTTCATGGGTGGGCTTGTTTTTGTGGTCCGAGTCATATTTTTTAATAAAATATTTTGGGGGTACGTATAAATTATTGATTGACTTTTATTTTTTGAGGGATGGGAAACAGCAATTCCACCAATGTGTTTTTTTTTTCCTTTTTTTTTTCAAGCCGTTCACTGCGTGATTTAAATAACATGTTGCTTTTATTAGACGGGACTTTACGATTTTTGCAGTACCATACATGTGCAATTATTTAACAAGTTCGCTAAATAAACTTCCATCTGCTCCTTTAAAGGGCATCTGTCAGCAGTTTTGTACCTATGACACTGGCTGACCTATTACATGTGCACTTGGCAGCTGAAGACATCTGTGTTGGTCCCATGTTCATATGTGTCCGCATTTAATATATGCAAATGAGGCCCTAGGAGCAACAGAGGCGTTACCATTACACCTAGAGGCAACTGCCGCACCCTCACGCCCTGATTGATAGACCAGGCAGTGTAAACGTGATCACACCTCCTAGATTTGAGAGAGCGGAGTTTCAGAGAGAGCAGAGCCTCTAGGTGTAATGGTAACGTCCCTGTTGCTCCTAGAGGCTCATTTGTGGATATTAAAACTTCAATATTCTCAGCAATGCGGGCACATATGAACATGGGACCAACACAGATGTCTTCAGCTGCCAAGTGCACATGTAACAGGTTAGCCAGTGTCATAGGTACAAAACTGCTCACAGATGCCCTTTAAGACTGTGCGTGAAGTTTACATGTAAATGATAAGGTTCACAGAAAGAGAAAGTCAAGCAATAAAACAAGAGCTTTCATAATTTGGCCACACATTAACATACACAGTATAGTAACTGTAAGATTGGACAGAGGCAGCTATTATGGGCTGGAGTTTAGTTGTCCCACGTGGACGTGGCTGCGATCACTTGCTTGCAGTTTTTCCTGACAATTTGTGCTGTTTTTTTTATTATGTTGGACGGCTTCCAGGGTCAGTTTGATTTATATCTGCAAAGTGTCTGTGAGCTGGAGATTACAGGAGCTGACATCACAGACGACAGGAACGGACATTGTCATAAAACATTTAACTACTGTTATGTATCTACTGTAAATGCAGGAAA
This sequence comes from Rhinella marina, assembly GCA_900303285.1. NCBI lineage: Eukaryota > Metazoa > Chordata > Amphibia > Anura > Bufonidae > Rhinella > Rhinella marina. The sequence goes on along the minus strand of ONZH01002718.1, from coordinate 425,920 downwards.
ATCCATTCTGGTCACGGCGCTTCCTTGTCAGGGTGAGACGTGGCAAAAAAAAATAACACTGCAGTTATTCTACAGATTCACTGCATGCCACAGGTTGTACCCTGAACATATTACACGTGTATTTTACTAAATTTGTGGATTTTTGTGGAGGATTTTACTGCAGACTTTTTGCAGATTTCACTTTTTGTATTGGAAAGGTTGAAATCTGTAGCAAGGGTGTGCTGCAATTAAACAACATAAACCAAAAGAAATTGCGATATTTTATGGCAAGGTTTTCAATGTGCAATCCACGGCCTAAATTCTGATCATATATTTTGAACATCTAGGGTACGGCCAAAACAAGGAGTGGCTCATAAAAGAAGAGAAAATATAAAGCACAGATATGAGTTCCACTCTTTTTTGGCTTCTTCTCCTGGTTTTGGCTTCCAAAACTGCATGCACATACCTGACCACTAGTGTTACTAGTATATATGTTTTTGTAACCATGGGTGTATCTGTAAACTCCTGTGACATATGTGTCACAGGGCCCATAACTTCCCAATATTTAGTATGGTGTGATTTTATGTGGACCCGGTGCCACTGTTACCACTGAACCTCCTACAGTTACGTCCCTGTGTATAAAGACTTGCCTATGATAAGTTAGATTTGACTTACATATTTCACATTACACGCTGCAGCCTTCTCGCAACATAACAAAAACAGTGCCGTACATTCAATAGTGGTCGTGTTTGGTATTGCAGCCCAGGTCCATTCACCTCTATGAGACTAAGCTGCGCCTAGGCCATGTGACCGATAAACGTGACGTCACTGGCTTAGGAAGAGGCGCTGTTAAACAGCTGATCGGTGGGAGTGCCGGGAGTCAGACCCCCACCGATTGGAAATTCACCTATCCAGAGGATGGATAACCAGAAAACCCCTTTAACTTCACCATAAAATAACAAATCTTGAGCACTTTTTCTTAGGTCTCTGAATTAAGCTGTTCCTCTGTTATCCTTCCTGGAAATGTATGCATAAATTGACAAATAAGTGTTACCATACCTTTGCCTCTAACAGGTGAACAAAGAAGAAAAACAAATATCTCCTTCTCGGTCTTGTCCATAAAATGGCCGCTGATGGAGGGTCATGTGACCAGACAAATCACCTCCAATCATATGAAGGTCATACCTAGCAGGATGTAATACTATAACAGATGAAATCCAGTCTTGTCTCATCTTAAAGAACCATATACCCTCTAAAACATTGAAATTGCAACACTGAGAAGAAAAAGTTGTGGAATTATGGAAATCACAGGATTGACTGACATAAGGCCTTTTCATGGTGTTGCCCATGGTGATTTTTGATTACCATTGCATCCAAGAGAGAAGCAGGACTCATCGCTGAAGAGGATAGACCTCCGTTCCAGACTCCATTGCCATCTTGCTGCGCACCATGATAGCCTTTGAGAGAGGTGGCGTGAGGTCAATGGAACACCTGTAGCTTGACGCCTGGCTCTCAGCCCAATGTCATGCACCTTCTGATTGTGTAGACACTGTTTGCCACCCTGGCCTGGAATGTGTCGTCCAATTTCAGTGGCAGTACACAATGAATCACTACATATCATTCTTCTCATCAGACGATCGGTCCATGCAGAGGTTCGCTTCTGCGCACCTCTTGCTGTCATTCCAGTTTGTCATTGTTCTCCCAACCACCAGGACACGCAACAGTGAACAGTGCTGACATCTCGGCCTAGGTGTTACAACCTGCTACAGTGATAAACTGAGATCTTTCAATTAAAGGGAGTCTTTCACCTTTTTTCACCAATATAACGAAGAGCACTGACCCACAGAAGAATTCAGACACATCCCAGACATACCTGTGTACACTGTGTGTCTGTATTACATGTCACATCCCAGACATACCTATGTGCACTGTGTGTCTGTATTACATGTCACATCCCAGACATACCTGTGTGCACTGTGTGTGTATTACATGTCACATCCCAGACATACCTATGTGCACTGTGTGTGTGTGTATTACATGTCACATCCCAGACATACCTGTGTGCACTGTGTGTGTGTATTACATGTCACATCCCAGACATACCTGTGTGCACTGTGTGTCTGTATTACATGTCACATCCCAGACATACCTGTGTGCACTGTGTGTGTATTACATGTCACATCCCAGACATACCTGTGTGCACTGTGTGTGTATTACATGTCACATCCCAGACATACCTGTGTGCGCTGTGTGTCTGTATTACATGTCACATCCCAGACATACCTGTGTGCACTGTGTGTGTGTGTATTACATGTCACATCCCAGACATACCTGTGTGCACTGTGTGTGTGTATTACATGTCACATCCTAGACATACCTGTGTGCACTGTGTGTGTATTACATGTCACATCCCAGACATACCTGTGTACACTGTGTGTCTGTATTACATGTCACATCCCAGACATACCTGTGTACACTGTGTGTCTGTATTACATGTCACATCCCAGACATACCTGTGTGCACTGTGTGTCTGTATTACATGTCATATCCCAGACATACCTGTGTGCACTGTGTGTCTGTATTACATGTCACATCCCAGACATACCTGTGTGCACTGTGTGTCTGTATTACATGTCCAGGAAAACCACTTTTATTCTGCTGGAAAACAGCTCCCAAGTGCCCAGCTCTGCAAGTGCCCAAAGCAAACAAGACTAAAGAGGGGAGGGCTGCTTTAGCTGCTCATATCTTGGGATTGGTAGCAGATAGACAATGGTTCTGACCTTCTTAGAAAGCTTTCAAATGATACCAAAATCACATCATTATATCCAGTATATCAGAAGATATAGCTGTTAGAAATCGAGTTGGGAGAGAAAGCTGTTTTTAGTTTCACTTTTAGCTGGGCACTTGGGAGCTGTTTTCCTGCAGAATAAAAGTGTTTTTCCTGGACATGTAATACAGACACACAGTGCACACACGTATGTCTGGGATGTGACATATAATACAGACACAAAGTGCACACAGGTATGTCTGAGTTGTGACATATAATACAGACACACAGTGCACACAGGTATGTCTGGGATGTGACATGTAATACAGACACACAGTGCACACAGGTATGTCTGGGATGTGACATGTAATACAGACACACAGTGCACACAGGTATGTCTGGGATGTGACATTTAATACAGACACACAGTGTACACAGGTATGTCTGGGATGTGACATGTAATACACACAGTGCACACAGGTATGTCTGGGATGTGACATTTAATACAGACACACAGTGTACACAGGTATGTCTGGGATATGACGTGTAATACAGACACACAGTGCACACAGGTATGTCTGGGATGTGACATATAATACAGACACACAGCGCACACAGGTATGTCTGGGATGTGACATGTAATACAGACACACAGCGCACACAGGTATGTCTGGGATGTGACATGTAATACAGACACACAGTGCACACAGGTATGTCTGGGATGTGACATGTAATACAGACACACAGTGCACACAGGTATGTCTGGGATGTGACATGTAATATAGACACACAGTGCACACAGGTATGTCTGGGATGTGACATGTAATACAGACACACAGCGCACACAGGTATGTCTGGGATGTGACATATAATACAGACACACAGCGCACACAGGTATGTCTGGGATGTGACATGTAATACAGACACACAGCGCACACAGGTATGTCTGGGATGTGACATGTAATGCACACACAGTGTACATAGGTATGTCTGGGATGTGACATGTAATACACACACAGTGCACACAGGTATGTCTGGGATGTGACATGTAATACAGACACACAGTGCACACAGGTATGTCTGGGATGTGACATGTAATATAGACACACAGTGCACACAGGTATGTCTGGGATGTGACATGTAATACACACACACAGTGCACACAGGTATGTCTGGGATGTGACATGTAATACAGACACACAGTGCACACAGGTATGTCTGGGATGTGACATGTAATACAGACACACAGTGCACACAGGTATGTCTGGGATGTGACATGTAATACAGACACACAGTGCACACAGGTATGTCTGGGATGTGACATGTAATACACACACACAGTGCACACAGGTATGTCTGGGATGTGACATGTAATACAGACACACAGTGCACACAGGTATGTCTGGGATGTGACATGTAATACACACACACAGTGCACACAGGTATGTCTGGGATGTGACATGTAATACAGACACACAGTGCACACAGGTATGTCTGGGATGTGACATCTAATACACACACACACAGTGCACACAGGTATGTCTGGGATGTGACATGTAATACACACACATAGTACACATAGTTATGTCTGGGATGTGACATGTAATACAGACACACAGTGCACACAGGTATGTCTGGGATGTGACATGTAATACACACACATAGTACACATAGTTATGTCTGGGATGTGACATGTAATACAGACACACAGCGCACAGAGGTATGTCTGGGATGTGACATGTAATACACACACAGTGCACACAGGTATGTCTGGGATGTGACATGTAATACACACACAGTGCACACAGGTATGTCTGGGATGTGACATGTAATACACCATACCTCCCAAGTGTCCCTCATTTGGAGGTACAGTCCCTCTTTTTGACCCAAGTCCCTCTGTCCCTCTTTTATCCTTAAATGTCCCTCTTTTTGACCTGGAGGATTAATGCATAACTGTGCATTAATAAATTTACTAAATTGCTCCTTACTAAAGTTTCTGTATGGTTTCTACCTATAAATTAGATCAGAACGTCATTATTTGGTGCAATTTGGACCTTAAAATATCTATAATCTGATGATTTATGTGCTAATGTTTATATGGACAATGAAGCGCAAGAAAAAATTGCCTCAGGGGCTCTAGTAATTATGATTTGGGCGGAGTTAGAGGCGTGGCCTAGTATGAAAAAACCTGCCGTGATGCGCGCCACACACATTGTCCCTCTTTGCAATTTTCAAAAGTTGGGAGGTATGATACACACACATAGTGCACATAGTTATGTCTGGGATGTGACATGTAATACAGACACACAGCGCACACCTGTTTATTCCACTATGATTCATAAAAGCAATCATCTCTAGACCCTTGGTCTATCTAAGCTAAAATGCATTTTCTATTGTACCTGCAATCGTATAGCATGCAACCAAGAAATGTATCTTCAAAATAATACGTAGGTTTAATTTAAAAATTTATTTTAGATGACTATCCATCTAAAAAAAAAACTTTACACATTTTCAAACTGACCACTACAGCATTCACAATAGGCTCATGCTTCCTGTGTTCTGTGACTCACTTGTCAGCTTTACTGCATAGATGGGACTGGATCAGCAGAGTCACCTCATTATCATTAATAGGCGCTAAGTTAATGAAGGCTCTTCCTGGTCTCCGCTACTCCATTAATAATTTGTTGACATTTCTCTGTCAATTGTCTCTCATTTATTACATCTGCCATAAAGCACACACCCTGCTGTACTGACTATACAGACAATAGAGGAAATAAGTGTATGTGTCTGTATAATGTTGCTGCCCCCCAAAAAATGAAAAAATTAATTAACCCCTTAACAATTGGCACCATACATGTATGGTGGAATTCCAGAATTTAAACATGGCACTGCTCAGAAGATGAACAGGCTCCATAACCACCGGTTGTCTGTTGTTTAACACACACCTGGCAGCAATGTCCATGATCAGCGATAATGCTGATCATGGACGTTTAACACCCTTAGAAGCTGAGGTCAATTGCCACCACGGCATCTGAGAGGTCCTTTCCCTGGACCTCTGTGCTCATAGGGCCCGAATGGCTCTTCTGCGCTGACATCAAGGGAACTGTTCTCTTGTTGTGATAGCCTTGGGGCTACTTAAAGGGGTTCTCCGGGAATTAAGAAAATGAAAATACTTTAATATTACTTCATTATAAATATATTCCCAAATACCTTTCATTAGTTATAATGGCTCATTTTGTCTAGGGAGCAATCATTAGGAGAAATAAAATGGCCACCGTCCTATTAGTACACACAGAACCTGTCTTAATCACACAGGAGGACAAGTTACTTCACAACACTGAGGTAAAGAGCTGCCTCATCCTCCTCTCTGCTTGTCATGGATTATGACCCTGAATTCAGATGATAAGATTTTTATCTGATTCTCTGTAGGAATGGAGCCACATATGCCGATGTGGCTAATAGGCAGCAGCCCTTGTGTGCAGTCTCCATTACCACAGCCCCACATTACCACAGTCTGTCCTCTCTGTACTTCATGTCTCCTGATAAACTCCATTCCCAAAAGATTCAGCTAAATATCATATTAAACTGTATACAGGATCATAATCACTGAGAAGCAGAGCAGAGAGGAGGATGAGGCAGCTCTTTACCCCAGTGTTGTGAAGTAACTTGTCCTCTTGTGTGATTAGGACAGGTTCTGTGTGTACTAATAGGACGGCGGCCATTTTGTTTCTCCTAATGATTGCTCCCCAGACAAAACGAGCCATTATAACTAATGAAAGGTATTTGGGAATATATTTATAATGAAGTAATATTAAAGTATTTTTATTTTCTTAATTCCCGGAGAACCCATTTAATGCTCCGAGGTCTGCCATTCCAAAGTTCCGATGTGACAGGACTTAGGCTGCATTGTTTAATCATTGCAGTCTATGGGAGAAGTGATCCGACAATCCCCAAAAAAAGTTTTTAAAAAAAAGTTTTAAAAAGTTTAAAAAAGAGAAGAGACCTAGGAACAGATTTTGGTCGAGACATGCTTGAATCCAATCGAGAGCATGCCCAGAAGGATTCAGGTAGTGTTGAAAGCCAAAGGTGGATTTACAAAATACTAATTAAAATTAAGAATTTTAGGAGCAAAACAGTTACATGACAAGAATCTGCAGAACTAATCATATGCTAAATAGTTGTAAATCCAATGTATGTATGAGATAGCCAAGATGATAAAATGATGCTAGTCTCACGTTCGAAGTTTTAGTGGATGGTGAGATATGGAGCCTGAAAGTCAAAGGTTCAAAACATTGTTACCCCTTTGCTCGTCAGTGTATATTTACAGAGGTGCACCACCAATGAGGCCAGGTGAGGCGACTGCATCAGGCAGCACCAGGTAGGGGCAAGAAGTGGGCAGCAGAAGGACCATGGGCTGAAGGGACAGGGTTAGGTTAAGAAATTGGCATTGTCCATTGCTTGAGTTTTCGCCTCAGGTAGCAGAAAGGCTAGGTGCACCCCTGTATATTTATATTATTAAATTATTATATAATGTTATTGAATAAATTGACCGTGGGTTTTCTAAGCCAGACTTCTTTGTATAGTAAAAGCAATCGCTATAAAAAGTTCTTGCTTGCCATCTGACGCAAATCATGTTGTGTTTGATGACGTGATATCGTTTGTCCTTTTAGTATCAATATGTTTCCCCATAAGCTATTGTGCATCACCCCTGTCAATTGTAGGTTCACTGACATCACGGTGTTCAATGGGATCAGCTGGTGAGTCATTACTTCTATGTTATTTGCTGGAGCCGCCTCTCAGCCTGTACATCTCCTTCTCTCACACAATGCACACAGTTATGAGTCAGTCGTGGCTGTACGCTGCCATGAGAACACAGTGTCACTATGAGGCACAGTCAGCAGCATATCCTGCGAAAATCACGTGCTCTTCCCCCTTTTCACCCTTGCTGTCACAGATCTGTAACGGCAAATGAACTGATATTATTTTTGCAAATGTTTTAATATGCTATGCAAAATGAAACAACTGACCCTAATTGCAAATATTACGAGTGAGCCTACAGATGTCTGGGATCTTGCTCCTTGCATCATGCCCCCATGAAATATCCTACTGTAGAGAGGATAGATCTAATGACAATAACATTATATACTGTATACATAGAGGTTCTGATGGCAGTTGTTGACAGATCTGACGACAATCTGAGAACAACAGAGGATCAGATATTTTGGGCTTTGTTACTCTTACATTCTCCACAGGGACAAGCAGTGCTGGAGACGTCTGGCATCTGCTCATCACTTCACTGTCAATAAACACATTGTATGAAAAGCAAAAATGGTGCTCAATATGGAAATATTTGCATGTCTTCTATGTTTTGGACCCACTCCTGCTTTTGGCTTCCAAATCATGATTAAATTCTGGTGCAAAATACTGACTGTGTGATGCCTTATAGATGCTCCAAAGACAGGATCCGTTCTGTTTTTCATTTTTTACGGTTCTTCTGATGGATCAGAAGAAGGGTAAAATAAACAGTGATGTCAACAGGGCCAAACAGGGACACTAGTGGCCCCGTCACGGAATGGGGAGGGTGGCAACAGCATGAGGAGTCAACTTAGTGACTCTGTGTATGAATGCGACCCTGTATGTGGTGACTGCATGTATGAGTGCGTCCATATATGTGATGAGCACATGAATATATATGGTGAGTGTATGAGTGCGTCTATGTATGTGGTGACTGCATGTATGAGTGCATCCATGTATGTGGTGACTGTTAGAGATGAGCGAAGTTTTGAAAAAATTAGTACAGACGCTTCACCGAATTTCTCCAATAAATTTGCTTTGTTACGAATTAATTTGTCACGAAGCACGTTAAATCAGCTATATCTCGGCCTGCAGTTAAACTGCAAGGAGAGTGCATCTTCGTGTACATCACTGTGCATTGCAGCAAAATGCATAGCTAGTCCTTTCTGGAAGTGAAACAGTTACAATGACATGGACATGTGCATTGTCGTGCAGGCCACCAACAGTCATAGCTAACCCCTAACTAAACCAAAAGAAAAGTGTACAGCAGCTTCAGTAAAGGAAAAAAAACACTGTACCCCCCTGCAGGAGCTGTGTGCCAAAGACTGGAGTGCCAAGGACATGGAGTTGCAATGGAGTAGTGGAGAAAAAAAAGGTTATCTTAAGCCATGTTTTCGACTATATAAACACATGCTTTTGAATCACTTCTGTTAGCTGTAGAATCGCTGTGCATCACTATTAGGCTCAGTTCACACTTCACTTATTTGGTCAGTTACGGGTCAAAAACACAGAACTGATGCAGATCTTTTCATGATACCTTATCTGAGAGTAGGATTGGCTTCTGATTTTGGCTCACCATACAGTAACTCCTGGAATTAACTCACCAAATAACCAGTGGCATAACTAGGAATGACTGGGCCCCACTGCAACTTTCTGAATGGGGTCCCCCCCCCAGTAACTTCTTCTCAACCCTCACTCCTGTCTCTAGTCAGACAAGGCATGGCAGCCACTCCAGTTTCACTGTATATAATGTCATTCTATAATACTGTTGAGGGAACTCTGACAATGAAATCTTCCTCCTCCTCCAGGATAGGCCCCTTCTGAGTTTGGGACTCAAACTTCCTGCAAGTAACTCAGCCTTACAAGTCAATGTTAGTGTCAGGTCTAATTTACTTAACTGTGTAGTGGCTCAAGATTCTACTATAGTGGGAAAGAGCTGTCTCATTTTACACCATCTGCTGTGTCCATATTGATTGATAACCTATTCTGTTAGCCACTGATTCTAATACAGTGTGAAAGAGCTGTTTCATTTCACTGTTTGTGGGGTGTCCACATTGATTGATAGATAACCTATCTTATTAGCCACTGATTCTACTATAGAGTGAAAGAGCTGTTTCATTTCCCTGTTTGTGGGTCGTCCACATTTATTGATAGATAACCTATTCTATTAGCCACTGATTCTACTATAGAGTGAAAAGCTGTCTTATTTCACTGTTTGTGGGATGTCCACATTGAATGATAGATGATGTATTCTGTTAGCCAGTGATTCAAGAATTGGCCCCATGACAAAGAGGGGAGAGTGTCAGCAGTAAGGTTGTGTTCACGTACTGTTTATTTTTCCCTTCTTCTGATTCGTCAGAAGAACAGCCAAAAAAAAAGCATCCTGTATTTTGAGCATCCTCAGACAGTATTTGGCCAGTAATTGATCTGCATTTGTAAAGCAAAAACAGGAGATGAAATGTCATGGAAATATTTGCATGTCTTCTATGTTTTGGACCCACTCCTGCTTTTGTCTTCCAATTCATCATCAAATTCTGATGCAAAATACTGACTGTGTGATTGAGGCCTCATGGATGCTCCAAAGACAGGATCCGTTCTGTTTGTCATTTTTCAGTTTATCTGATGGATCAGAAAAAGGGTAAAATAAACGGTGGCCAAACAGGGACACTAGTGGGGAGGGGGAGCAACAGCAGTGGCAGTAACAGCCAAGATGGTGGCAGTAGGAGAGGATGGCAGCAGAGGCAGCAGACATGTGGCATCAGGCAGGCGGCAGCATCAGAATAGTGGCAACAGCACTTGGGCAGACGTAACGGCCCATTTTTCGCAATGTTTGGGTTTGGCAGCACACTGCACTCAGAACATTGCTGCCAGACAGAATTAATCTAGTCTGTTGCATAACGCACCAGTGTCTGGTAATCCTGGTTGATCCAGGTCTGATTCATCTTTGTAAAGGTGCCCAGTAGCCCAGGGGATAGTGGATCTGAGGTGACAGGGTGCAGTCCAAGTATGCCACCGCCTGCTGATTCAGGTTCTGCTCCATGTCCTGCTGCTGCTGAGTGGTTTCTTTACTAGGCGGGTGAAGATAAGTATAAAAATAAATGTTGTGATGAGCACACTCAACATCCAGTTCCTTCTAAAGTTATTTTATTATGCAAGTATAAGTATTTATAAAATATAAGTATTTTAAAAGATGTTAAAGGATCTCACAAGGAGCACACCGCTCGTTTCTACAAGCGTCCGCATGTATCGATAATTCCTTATCCCCAAGCGGCACCAGTTTGATAAAGGCCTAAAGGGCCAAAACGTCACGTCACACCTATTGTGTTGGGCCGCACTTCGAATAAACGACAACTTGCAAATATTCTATTTGTGCTGGATTTACTTATTTAATTTAATACACAGATGATGTCGCCTTGATTAGCGGCAGAAAAAAATACACAGGATTTCAGGTATTTAGGATACAGAAAAGTTATAATGCACACGCAACACAGGTAATGTCGCCTTGATTAGCGGCAGAAAAAATAACACTGGATGTCCGGTATTTAGGAAACAGAAACGTTATAATCCACACGCAGCACAGGTAATGTCGGCTTGATTAGCGGTAGAAAAAATGACACCGGATGTCAGGTATATAGGATACAAAAACGTTATAATGCACACGCTGTGCATGTGGTGTTAAGGTCAGGCAAACTTGCGTTATTTTTGCCCCAAAAGAAAAAAATATTGCAGCCAGATATAACAATAGTCCTTAAAAGGACTTTTGGGTCTGCCTAGCCAAATCCTATCCCTACACTATCTGTCCCTCTTTGCGCACACGTTAAACAGCAGACGCAACACAGGTAATGTCACCTTGATTAGCGGCTGAAAAAATGACACCGGATGTCAGGTATATAGGATACAGAAACGTTATAATGCACACTCTGCGCAGGTGGTGTTTAGGTCAGGTTACCTTGCGCAATTTTTGACCCCCCCCAAAAAAATATATATTGCAGCCAGATGTAATAGCCCTTAAAAGGGCTTTTGGGTCTTGTCAACAAAAAAACTAGCCCTGCCTAGCCAATTTCTATCCCTACTCTATCTGGCCCTCCTTGCAGCAGCTCTCCCTGACTCGGACTGAACCAGGTCACATGTCACCAGGTGCTATATAGCACCCGATGACGCGTTCCCGGCCAGCCAATCACTGTAATGCCAGTAGCCAACATGGCTACGGCATTACAGTGAATGCCAGTACCTCCCCGCACGCTAATTGGCTAAGTAGTATGCGGGGAGGGGACGCAAGCTTGGCGCTCGAGCACACGAGGTGGTCCCGAGCACCGCCATGCTCGGACGAATATCGTATTCAGCCGAGCATGCTCGCTCAACACTAGACATCATTCATCCCATAGTCCTGGCGACAAATAAAGTGGCCCCCTCAAAGGACCTGAGCAAACAGCAGGTGTCATGCATGAGCTGCCACCACACTGGGGATTAGTCTTGTCTGCCTGCATCATCAAGAAATCATTCACAGCCTTCCTCTGCTCATATAGTCGGTCAAACATGTGGAGGGTGGAGTTCAAACGTGTGGAAATATTGCATATGAGGCAATGTTGGGGATCACCATTCTGCTTTTGCAGCTCAAGGAGGGTGTGCTTTACACGGTAAGAGTAGCTGAACTGCATGCACAGTTTCGTGGCCATTTACAAGATGTCTTGCTGTTGGGTGGGAGACTTCAGGAACTGGGCTACATCAGTTTAAAGATGTGTGACATGCAGGGTGCATAGGTCAGCCCTCCTTGAGGAAGCGCCGACTGAACGTTCTTCCCGTTATTGATGACCATGGTTCTGATCTTTAGTAGGTGAGGAGACAGCCAGGATTTGATTTCGTGGTGAAGGTGTTACTCCATTCGCCCAGGCTGGCCAGGTGCAGAACAGCGTGACACCGCCGTGCTCTGTACAGGTGGTATGCGGGAGGACCACTCTGAACTGTGCCTACAGTGGAGGCTGGGGACAAAGTGGAGGATGAGAAGGCAGAAGAGGAAGTTGCCACCGTAATCACAGCATGAGAACGAGGAGGCAGCATTGCCATTACATGGCCAACTTGCTGGTGTGCCTGGGCAGTAACCATATTAACCCAGTGGGCCATAAAGGACATATATTGTCCTTGAACATAGTAAGAGCTCCACACGTTGGTGCCGCCGTGAACTGAACCAGACACCGACAGGCTCAAGGACTGGCCCACCTTCTGCTGTATGTACGAATGCATGTTGCTGCTGACTGTCCTCAATAAGCTCGTCCTTGCTGAAAAGTGGATAAGGCTCCAATAGAATAGTTTTGTCTAGTAATTACTGTGGACACCGTTCAATTAGATATCTCTGTGGCCTTCCAAGGGGATTGATGCAAACTGCACTGTGTCTTATGGATCCCTTCAGCTTCAGATTACAGTCCCTGCACTGTCCCTTTCACACTGGCAATTCAGTGTTTTCTTTTTCTACAAATCATCAGCATGTATGAGTGCCTCAATGTACGTGGCGAGTGTGTGTCTGAGTGTGCCCATGTATGTGGTGACTGTGTGTCTGAGTGTGCCCATGTATGTGGTGAGTGTGTGTATAAGTGTGTCCATGTATGTGGTGACTGTGTCTCAGTGTGCCCATGTATGTGGTGACTGTGTGTCTGAGTGTGCCCATGTATGTGGTGACTGTGTATATAAGTGTGCCCATGTATGTGGTGACTGTGTCTGAGTGTGCCCATGTATGTGGTGACTGTGTGTATAAGTGTGCCCATGTATGTGGTGACTGTGTGTCTGAGTGTGCCCATGTATGTGGTGACTGTGTGTCTGAGTGTGCCCATGTATGTGGTGAGTGTGTGTATAAGTGTGTCCATGTATGTGGTGACTGTGTCTCAGTGTGCCCATGTATGTGGTGACTGTGTGTCTGAGTGTGCCCATGTATGTGGTGACTGTGTATATAAGTGTGCCCATGTATGTGGTGACTGTGTCTGAGTGTGCCCATGTATGTGGTGACTGTGTGTATAAGTGTGCCCATGTATGTGGTGACTGTGTCTCAGTGTGCCCATGTATGTGGTGACTGTGTGTCTGAGTGTGCCCATGTATGTGGTGACTGTGTATATAAGTGTGCTCATGTATGTGGTGACTGTGTCTGAGTGTGCCCATGTATGTGGTGACTGTGTGTATAAGTGTGCCCATGTATGTGGTGACTGTGTGTCTGAGTGTGCCCATGTATGTGGTGACTGTGTGTATAAGTGTGCCCATGTATGTGGTGACTGTGTGTCTGAGTGTGCCCATGTATGTGGTGAGTGTGTGTATAAGTGTGTCCATGTATGTGGTGACTGTGTCTGAGTGTGCCCATGTATGTGGTGACTGTGTCTGAGTGTGCCCATGTATGTGGTGACTGTGTGTATAAGTGTGCCCATGTATGTGGTGACTGTGTGTATGAGTGTGTCCATGTATGTGTTCACTCTGTGTATGAGTGCATCCATGTATGAGTGTGTCCATGACAGAACTGTATAGGGCACCTGTGACTGCAGTATGAAAGCTACAGAGGCTAAAATACCTGTGGTTATGTAGAGGTAAATCAGACATGTCTATTGTAATTTCAGCACAGGGATTGAGTTAAATATAAACTCGCTGTAAATGTTAAAACAATAAAGTCATCCTAAAAATGACAGTAAAATAAAATAAATAAAAAGTCACAAAAAAGCCATATGAGTAGGGTTTGCACAGCAGGAGGGGTTTGCGAAGAAGTGGGGGTCCTATACGAAAATTTGCTGTGGGGCCCAGTCAGTTCTAGCTACACCTCTGCTTCTGTCTATAAAACAGCTGACTGCAGCAGGAGCCTCTCCCCCTGCATCATCAACAATAGGACATAAGAAATACTAAGGCTACTTTCACACTAGCAGCAGGGGCGTCCAGCAGACTGCTCCACTGGGTGAACAGCCTGCTGGATCCATGCTGCTGCTAGTGCAGGTATGAGGCCAGAACTGCGCTTCGTCCCCAATCACTATAATGGGGGCGGGCCGGAGTTACGGCCGCAGCACGGCAAACATGCCGAGAGGCGACCGGACTAAAACTACTACATGCCGTTGCTTTATTCCGGCCGCCTCTCAGCATGTTTGCCTGCTGTGGCCGGAACTCCAGCCCATCCCCATTATAGTGAATGGGGACGGAGCGTAGTTCCGACCGCAGATGCGCACTAGCGGCAGCACGGACACCCCTGCCGCTAGCGTGAAAGTAGCCTAAGCCTCACCCCTCAACTAAGCCTTGCCCCCCAGTAAGATCAGGAGGAAAGTAACCCCTGTGTTTTCTGTAGGATTTATAAGACTTGCCAGACTACCAAATATTGCAAGCATGCTTGTCTTCTGCTTACTTTTATCATTCATTCTTTAGTGTTCTTTAACGTCTGATTCTGCCCTCTCAATAACACTGGGTGCATCACTACAGAGTGAATGTTCTTATCAATTATCTGATTATACTATGTGTAAAGACCAATAATACTTCTAAAGGGAATATTAGAGTAAACTTAGTTGACCATGGCTACAAAGATCATCACTGAACTAATTCAATGATAGTCAATACAGTCCCATCTTAAACATCTGATCAAGTGATAAAAGCCAAATTGTATCTGTAATCCTGCCTGTAACATGAAAGTGGCTCAATGCGCAGGCGGTCAGGGTCAGATTATAGCTCAGGGGCCTCCACCACCAAGAGAGAAGTCGGGATCTCCAGCAAAACAAGCCCAGCTTGGCTATTAACTCAGTCTCAACGCCCTGAAAGCAAAGCTGGTAACACTGACCACAGCATTCTCCTCACCATATGCAAACTAGCGGCACCATGCTCCCCGCTAATCCCCCACTGACAGCAGCATTCTCCTCACTACTTCCCCACTGGCAGCAGCATTGTCCCCACTACTAATCCACTGGCAGCAGCATTCTCCCCACTAGTCCCCCCATACTCTATATTGTCTGTGCAAATGCATATATATACAGACTAACGCCTATAGAAACCAGCAAACAACAAATATAATCCAGTACAATGGTAGACAACAAATATATTTCTATACCAATTGACCTCTATAAACAAAGATTTGGAAATTATCCATTTTTTGTCAGCTAACTTTACCTTAAAAAAATTACATTATAGGGAGCCCCCACCAGACCTGCCCCAGAGGCATTATACTGTAATACTAATGGTATCAGTAGATGTGACATATTCTTCTACCCTCTGAAAGGACCATCACCATAATTTAAATGCGATATAGAAAATTATCAATGGTTTGTTTTGTGCTAGAGAGTGACTGTGACTGTGTTGTGACTGTGTAGTGACTGTGTAGTGACTGTGTTGAGCTGACAGCAGCCATCTACCAGTCTCACCATGTGGTGATGCAGTGACCAAGTTTGAGGTGGCCACCAACACTGCGCTGAATTCCCTGGACACCTTTGTGGTGTCAACATGTATTGCTGCTCTCTGAAGGGGATGGTAAGGCATAGTGCACTCCAATGGGTAATAACTCCAGAGAGTCAGGGTTAAACCAGTGCTTCTCTACCGGAGGAAATCAAGTGCAGCAAAAAGGCACTTAGTTGGAATCTCCATTCTCCTCCCTGGAAGAAGAACGTTCCTTTCTGAGGAAAGGCATGAGCCAGCTGATCCTCTCTCTTAGAAGGCTGATACTCTGGCCAACAGGCCGGTCACCCTCAGTTTGTGGCTTAGTAGTCCAGAAAAGATATCCCTGTCTCAGTGTCTTTTTCTGGCCACTCATGCAGTCTTGCAGAGTCTCTCCTACTAAACACTGGTCTCTATGTGCAGTTACTCTTACTGATCTTCTTTTTTATAGATACTAACTAATCTAGAACCTTCTAGTGAGAGGGGCGAAGCTGGAGAAGCACAGCCGAACAGAAATAATTTTGCAGCTCACAGCTGCCATCAACTCCTATTGTACCTCAATAAGTCAATGGAATAACTAAGCAGATTCCAGATATAAACACCCATCTGAGAGATGGTCAAAAGTTTACTGTGTCTGTTTTTCCCTCCAGAATTCAGCTCTAAATATTCTCTTAAGCTAACAGTGGTAAATTACTTGATTCTCAGTGCACAGTCTGGAAAGTCCCAAAGTCTCTCATTATTAACTGGCTGTGCATTAACCTTTTTCACCGTGCAGTGTAAATACAGTGCAATAACAATGCAATGAACAAGACATATTACAATAAACATGTAGAATGCAGTTCAACAACATAAAACAGTATACGTGTACTCTTAAGTACCCTTGCTCCAGGGAACTATAGTGGCGTAATGCGTCCACTGTATGGCATCAGTATGCACTACAAGACATTAAAGTGTGTAGGCATCTTCTGAGGGACGTAACCGTTGTGAGTGCAGCGATGACAGATATATCAGGACCCTGGAGCCTTGGAGGCCCAAAAAGTACTTATTTTAATTAGGACAAGGCCAGTACTATGTATGGTAGATGATAGTTAGAGGACCCTGTTAAATATTTAGCATGTACTACACTACATCTAAAGGAAGAACAATAGACACATTCCTTCTATGAAAGGAAGTACATCTATGAAGCCATATGCTCCAAGTAGAAGAAAATTGCATAAATGTAGATGGTAATTAGAAGAGGTAGAGAAGAGATGAGAATGATTGACCCCAACCAAATGTTCTGGCAAAATCATTCGTCATCCAATGGAACCATCTACTTTTTCCTTCAGAACACCTTTATAAGCAGTGAGCAAAACAGCAGTAACCTTTTAGATGCCTTCTAGGAAAACTTCCTGAAGCAGTGTCCACTACCTACAGTATACACCCTTGGTGAAGGGCACTAAGTGAACGCACAGCGAGTCAAGCAAAAGCACATGAAAAACATACTACTACTAATTCTGTCAACGCAGCAAAATGTGTCACTCCTCTAAATACTACAAACATACTAGGTATATTTGTGCCATTTGGACTAGTGCCATCAAAGCTTGCCAGGTTTTGTTGGTCAATCATGTTACCACTACCTTACTCTATTTGGAAAACCTTCCTATTCAACCTCATAACTTGTTATGGCAGAGAGTGTGGAACCACTGAGTAAGCCAACAGATTTGGCTTAGGGCTAAATCCAAGGGCGTGATCCTGGCAGTCCCCTGGTATTCACCCCCTATACTGGGATTTGGACTATGCTGCAGGAGAACCACCAGGTGCTACCTTCTGGAATAGTTTCTGTGTGGTTGACAGCTGGACTATGAAGGTTAGAGAACCCTCATATAAAATAGTATAATAAAATAGATCTATTAGACCTGATGAGGCTGGTGCACTTACTTTGACAGTTCATGTCAGAATATATATAATCCTTTTTCTTCCACCTGATAATAAAATGAGCATTTTATCAGTCTAACAAGTGAGTGAGAGAGCTCATGAATCCTGTGCAGTTTTGAGACCAGCAAGAGAATAAGAGAGCTCAACAGTCCTGACATGGATTTTAGAAATAAGTACACCAGCCTCATCAGGTCAAAGAGATCTATTGAAAGGGGTTTTTGTGAGATAATGAAAAAGGGAAGGAAAGAGATAAATAACAAAAAAATGCTATACTTACCAGTCAAATCCCCCACCTCTTAAAGGGGTATTCTCATCTTAGACAATGGGGGCATATCGCTAGGATATGCCCCCATTGTCTTATAGGTGCGGGTCCCACCGCTGGGACCTGCACCTATATCCAGAACGGAGCGGGGAGCGCTGCGCCTGGAGGACCCCAGGTTTCCGGGGTCCGGCCACCACCAGGCGCAGCTCCCCGCGCCGCTCATAGAAATGAATGGGAGCCGGGCCGTGCATGCGCGGTGCGCTCCCATTCATTTCTATGGAGCCGACGGAAGTAGCCGAGCCAGCGCTCGGCTATTTTCGGTGGCCCCATAGAAATGAATGGAGGGCGGCTGCGCATGCGCAGTGCGCCCTCATTCACTTCGGGGGCTCCGTTCTGGAAATAGGTGCGGGTCCCAGCGGTGGGACCCGCACCTATAAGACAATGGGGGCATATCCTAGCGATATGCCCCCATTGTCTAAAATGAGAATAACCCTTTAAGTGATAACGCGAGGTGGGGGATTTATCAGGTACAAAAGTGATATAAAGAGTAGAAACTCTTTGACAGATTCACTGAGAAGAAGAAGCAAAAGTCTACAGACGCAGTGAAACTTACAGCTGCAGATGAAAATTGTCGAACATTTTTAACAAAGACCAATTGGTAAAATAATTTTCAGGGCAGAATAATTAGCAACACTACAAAAAATGCCCTCAAAGGAGTCCATTGCCTTTACAACATATAGTCATACCACATTAAATTGTTAGTAACATTTACCATACATCTACAGTACTTTATGTTTGCATAATGGTTTTAAATTTTGTAGAATGTTAAAAGGCTTAGAACTTTATCAGTCGTTTTTTAAAATTTTCAAGAAAATGTTCAAAACCCTACATTTAAGGGACTAAATGAGTTCTGAAGTGACTTTGAGGAGTCTATACAATAAGAAAACATAAATGATCCCATTTTAGAAATGGCATCCCTCAAACTATCTGCACTTAGGAACTCTATTAACCTTTTAGGTGTTCCACAGGAATTAACACAAATGGAGGTGAAAGCGAGTATCATAACTGTAAAGGAAGCATTCTACTGCGTGGGGGCACTAGCTACAATGTGGGGGCACAAAAGGGATTGGGATGGATTGGGCGTGCATAGGGTCTGTTCACACCTCAATTTAGATACATTTGTAAACAGAAAAAAAACGTATGGAAACATATGGCTTGATGTACCCATAGACTATAATTGGACACATTCAAAAGTGCATTTCTCGTGGTTTACGTTTCTGTGCATTGTTTTTTTTTCAGAACAGAATAATTTAGTATACCACACTTTTCTGTCCTGCAAAAAAATATATAGAAATGTGTACCTTTTTTTTTACATTGCAGTGAATGGCAGACAGATGTTTCCTCTATTTTAACACAAAATTGAGGTAAAATGTAATAATTTCATTCATCAATTCAAATTTTTAATTTTAAACCCTTTTTATTAAGCCAGCAGATAATAAAAGAGAAATAAAAGTCAATATTGATTACGCCAATTCTGCAGTTTTTAGAAATATTTGGTTCTCGTGAAACATGGACCTCAAAATGGTGAACATTGTAGACTTTATGGCCTCCATTTTTCATGTTTTTCAGGCACCTTTTCAGGTGGGAAAACATTAAAACAAAAAACACCCCCAAAAGAACCCATTTTGGAAACTAAACTCCTCAAGGGATTCATCTAGGGGACTACACTAGTCAAGGGTTTCATCTAGGGCACTACACCCCACTTGGGATTCATCTAGGGGTCCAGGGAGCCTTTTGACCCCACAGGTGTTTCATCGAATTTATTAGAATTGGGGCATGAAAATTAAAACTTACAAATTTTCAATATTATGTAGTTTTATCTCTTGTTTATCTTATATTTTACAAAAGCTAACAAGCATAAAAAACATCCTACAAATTTTTATGCAATTTCGTAGCAATACCTCATATGTTGTCGTAAACAGCTATTTTGGTACATTTTGGGGTTCGGAAGAGGAGGAGCCAATTGGAGCATGGATTTTCCTGAAATTATATATTAAGGGCCATAACATTTTTTATTTTTTGTTGAAGGAGCTTCGTTTTGCTACAAGCTGTAGTTTTTCTTGGTAGCGTTTTGTGGGTTGATGTTATTCCATTTTTTGTTAGGCAAGGTTTTTTTATTTTTGTTTTTTATGGGGTTCATTATGTGATATAAATGGCATTTTAAATTGAACCTGTCATATTGTACTTGAGGCATGGACAAAGTTGTGGAGTATCCTCTTTAGGAGCAGGAGCTCTGCTGTGTGCTTCCTTTCTCCCCTAACTCTGGACAGGAACCCTCCTACCTACTAAGAAGGGATGAACAGGGTGGTTAGCCTTGTTCCTTGCCAACCTTTTGCCATCCATTCCTTCCTGGAACAAACAGCCAGAAACCTGCAAAATACGTCACAATACATAACAATATAAAACAATAACTATTGCCGAGGTTCTGGGGTAACATATTAAATCGAGCCACTGAGAAGTGACTCGATTTTGGAAACAACATCCCATAAAGCATTAATCAAGAGGATTTTGACCGCATGGGTGTTGTGTAGATATTAATGTGCAGCAGAAGATGCAAGTGGTGCAATTTCTCCACAGACATTAAATGCCTGTGCCAAATATGTTTTGCCCATCTTGTGCCATCAGAGGGAGACACCTCTTAGGCTACTTTCACACTAGCGTTTATATTTTCCGGTACTGAAGAATGAGATAGTATCTCCGAAACGCGTCTAGTGTTACCATTTTGGGGTCCGGACCCACATTCATAGACTTTGAATGTCACTCGGGAAGTGAGACCGCAAGATTTGTCTCTTATCTATAGCTGCTTGTCTCCCCCACACGACACAAGCAGCTCCGATTGCCGATCACGTGACTCCGATTCCCGATCACATGACTGAGATCACGTGAGCTCCAGCCTACGGAGCCTTGCCGATGAGACTTCCACGCCGAGCGGGAGAACTAAGAGTCACTACACGGCACAAGCAACACCACTAGGAGTGTCATCAGCTTCTTACGAGCACAATTGGAGCCCTCACAGTGAAACCTCAAGGACTCTACGCCGCTCGCGGAGCTCCATGATATTGAGGCGGTAAGAGCCCATGTGGGCAAATTCCTGACACTAAGCTATTGTGCAGATAAGTGTACAGCAACCTGACTCTACTCTACGCTTTGAATCATTTGGGCAGTAACCAGTGACCAATTAGAGGTTATATGCAGGGGCATAGCTAAAGGCTCATGGGCCCTGGTGCAAGAGTTCAGCTTGGGCCCCCCTTCCCTCAGTACTTGTGTGTCTTCTTATGCAGCACAAGGGTCTTTGGGCCCCCTCAGGCTCCTGGGCCCGGTAGCGACTGCTACCTCTGCACCCCCTATAGCTACACCCCTGGTTATATGCATTAATTGCATTAACTTTGCTAACTTGGCTAATACCCAGATACTGGGATTGTATACACTTTTGGAGGATTCCATACATTTTGGAGGACACTGTGGAACGCACACCATTCTGTGCGATCAAGAATAGATTTCTATATCTATACTTATCATAATTGTGCCTTACTGGACTTTTCCGAATTAATACATACACTTTACTGAGGTCAACCACAGTATCCAATTCAGGATTTATAGATGCAGTGGTGTTTTATATACATTTTTGTATATTACGGTTTAAATCATATGAGCAGGTGCGCTTTATGATAATACCCATTCGTGGCAACAGGTGCACATGCTCATATTTGCCTATATAGGTACAACTCCCTATAGGTGTCTGCGGTACATATCTACAGGTATCTGCAGAGCCTTATTACACTGACCTGGTGTAGGTGTCTGCGGAGCTTGTTCACACTTACCTGGTGGGGGAGTCTGCGGATTATACCTGTTGGGTACCTGTACCTCCAAGAGGACTACTGTTCTTATATTAGAGACGTCTATTTTTATTTTACTTTATTTTATTTCAGGTTTTATGTGCATAATTTTGTGATTAAGTAATAAATATATCTTTTACTCCACAAGTTCCGGATTAATTGAGTGCATACCGACTTTGCTTTCGGTATTGAGATTCGTCATAGGGTCTCAATACCGGAAAAAAAAAGGCCTCAGTTTTGTCCCCATTCATTGTTAATGGGGACAAAATGTAACTGAACAGAATGGAGTGCTCCAAAATGTATTCCGTTCCGTTCTCATACCGGAGAACAAACCACAGCATGACCCCCAATGCAAGTCAATGGGGATGGATCTGTTTTCTCTGACACAATCTGACACAATAGAAAACGGATCCGTCCCCCAATGACTTTCAATAGAGATAATGATGGATCCGTCTTGGCCATGCTAAAGATAATACAACCGGATCCGTTCATAACGGATGCAGATGGTTGTATTATCAGTAACGGAAGCATTTTTGCTGAACCCTGCCGGATCCAGCAACAACGCTAGTGTGAAAGTAGCCTTAAATTAATAGGCGGGTCCAATCAGGTACAGAAATGACATAAATGAGATGTAAATGGAAGACCACCTTTGACTTTGGAGCACGGATTTTAATTGATTGGTTCAGGGGAGCCAAGTTGCTTTTGAAATTTTGCATTTTAAATTGAACCTGTCATGTTGATCATGACGTCTGAGCTGCAGGCAGCATGTTATAGAGCAGGAAGAGCTGAGCAGATTGATATATAGCTTTATGGGAAAATATTCAGTAGGACTTGTATTTTACACATTTCGGTTCCTGCTCATTCTCAGCTTAGAAGTCCAGGAGGAGGTCCTATCAGTGATGACAGCCTTCCCTCTATGAGGAGGTGGTCCTATCAGTGATTGACAGCCTTCCCTCTATGAGGAGGAGGTCCTATCAGTGATTGACAGCCTTCCCTCTATGAGGAGGAGGTCCTATCAGTGATTGACAGCCTTCCCTCTATGAGGAGGAGGTCCTATCAGTGATTGACAGCCTTCCCTCTATGAGGAGGAGGTCCTATCAGTGACTGACAGCCTTTCCGCTATGAGGAGGAGGTCCTATCAGTGATTGACAGCCTTCCCTCTATGAAGAGCCGGTCCTATCAGTGATTGACAGCCTTCCCTCTATGAGGAGGATGTCCTATCAGTGATTGACAGCCTTCCCTCTATGAGGAGGAGGTCCTATCAGTGACTGACAGCCTTTCCTCCATGAGGAGGTGGTCCTTTCAGTGACTGACAGCCTTCCCTCTAAGAGGAGGCGGTCCTATCAGTGACTGACAGCCTTCCCTCTATGAGGGGGAGGTCCTATCAGTGATTGACAGCCTTCCCTCTATGAGGAGGAGGTCCTATCAGTGACTGACAGCCTTTCCTCCATGAGGAGGTGGTCCTATCAGTGACTGACAGCCTTCCCTGTAAGAGGAGGCGGTCCTATCAGTGATGACAGCCTTCCCTCTATGAAGAGCTGGTCCTATCAGTGACTGACAGCCTTTCCTCCATGAGGAGGTGGTCCTATCAGTGATTGACAGCCTTCCCTCTATGAGGAGGAGGTCCTATCAGTGACTGACAGCCTTTCCTCCATGAGGAGGTGGTCCTATCAGTGACTGACAGCCTTCCCTGTAAGAGGAGGAGGTCCTATCAGTGATTGACAGCCTTCCCTCTATGAAGAGCCGGTCCTATCAGTGATGACAGCCTTCCCTCTATGAGGAGGTGGTCCTATCAGTGATTGACAGCCTTCCCTCTAAGAGGAGGAGGTCCTATCAGTGATTGACAGCCTTCCCTCTATGAAGAGCCGGTCCTATCAGTGACTGACAGCCTTTCCTCCATGAGGAGGTGGTCCTATCAGTGATGACAGCCTTCCCTCTATGAGGAGGTGGTCCTATCAGTGATTGACAGCCTTCCCTCTAAGAGGAGGAGGTCCTATCAGTGATTGACAGCCTTCCCTCTATGAGGAGGCGGTTCTATCAGTGATTGACAGCCTTCCCTCTATGAAGAGCCGGTCCTATCAGTGACTGACAGCCTTTCCTCCATGAGGAGGTGGTCATATCAGTGACTGACAGCCTTTCCTCCATGAGGAGGTGGTCCTATCAGTGACTGACAGCCTTCCCTGTAAGAGGAGGCGGTCCTATCAGTGACTGACAGCCTTCCCTCTATGAGGGGGAGGTCCTATCAGTGATTGACAGCCTTCCCTCTATGAGGAGGAGGTCCTATCAGTGACTGACAGCCTTTCCTCCATGAGGAGGTGGTCCTATCAGTGATTGACAGCCTTCCCTCTAAGAGGAGGAGGTCCTATCAGTGATTGACAGCCTTCCCTCTATGAGGAGGAGGTCCTATCAGTGATTGACAGCCTTCCCTCTATGAGGAGGCGGTTCTATCAGTGATTGACAGCCCTCCCTATATGAGGAGGCGGTCCTATCAGTGATTGACAGCCTTCCCTCTATGACTGTGTCTACAGAGATAGCTGATAGGGTTGTACTAGCAGCCATATTGCTTGTCACCCTTCTTTCCCAGGTTCAGATAAAAACTCAGAAATAACTGAATATACCTGTAATTAGCTTAAAGCAGAAGAAGGAGGCAAGGACCTCTAGTCAGGGGGCACGATACCATGAGGGGCGCCCAATGTCTGTTTTTCTGCACTGGAAAATCTGCAGTGGATCCGACAGGAATCCGCAGCGGCAAAATCCACACCAAATGGTCTGGATTTTGTTGCGGAAACACTGTGGGTCCTGTTCTCCTGATTGGTGGGGCCCAGCGCCTCCACCCATCTAATAGTTATTACAACCGGAATACCCCTTTAAGACCAGAACCACATGTGGCATACCTCCTAACTGTTCTGGATCCTGCGAGGCAGTCCTGATGTAAGAAACTGTCCCGCGGTCCTAGGAGCACTGGATGCCTCTATTTCAACTGTATCTGTAGCTTCATGGTGAAGCAGCGAGCCATCAGTTTCCTGCTCCACCATTCCCCAGCCTGTGCGCCTTCCTGCTCGGCTCTGCAGGCGTGATGACATCACTGCATGATGGGGAGAGCAGGGTGTAATCTGTTCATCGGGGGAACGAGGCTAGGTGACAATTACTTTTTTATTTTATTACCTGGATTACCTGTAATGTGGGCACTAAGGCGGCATATGTACTGTGTGGAGCACTAAGAAGGCATGAATGCCATATGGGTGCACTAAAGGGGCATAACTACTGTGTGGGGGCAGTAAGGGGGCATATCTGTTGTGTGGGGGCAGTAGGGTGGCATAACTACTGTGTGGGGGCACTTACTGGGCATATCTGCTCTGTAGAGGCATTAAGGGGGCATAACTATTGTGCAGGAGCACTTAGGGGGTATAACTACTGTGAGAGGGCTCTAAGGGGGCATTACTTCTATGCTACCATGTGAAGGCTGTAGGAGGGTATAACTGGGAGCACTAAGAGGGCATAACATCTGTGTAGAGCACTAAGGGGGAATTTTACTGTGAAGAAGGCACCAATGGGAGGTGGGTAACTACCATGTAGGGGCACAAGGAGGCATTCTACTATGGCTCTAGGAGGGTATAACTGGGAGCGCTAAGAGGGCATAAGTACAGTATAGGGGCAAAACATGTTCTTGGTTGCCCCTCCTTGGGTTTTTCACAGGTTGATTTGGGTTATGTACAGTTTCTGGTATGATTCCTCTCTGCAGAGCGCGACCTCCCTATGCCGCTATTTGCCTAGAAACATAGCTGTGGTTCACCTGTTTTTCTTTTCTCGACCCCAAGCTCCGTTCCCGAGTTATGATACTTTTTAAGGTATGCAAATGAAGCCTTTGGTGCCATGGGGGCGTCACCCTTGATGCTCCCAAGCTCCACTCCTTTCTCTGGCCAGCCCCTCCTTATTCTGCCACCGCCTGGCCCTGACCATCCAAGCAGCCAAGCAGGGTCTGGCCACAGAGATAGGTGGAGCTTGGGTGCATCAAGAGCAACGGTGATGCTTTTGTTGCACCAAAGGCCAACAAAAGAAAAATAGTGTTTTAATCAGGTGAACCACAGCTATGTGTCTATGGAAACAGCTGGATAGGGAGGTCGCTGGTGACAGATTCCCCTTAGCATCGCATCGACTCCGCAACGCTGCAGCGTTTACGCCTGGTGGGGACAGCACCTCACAGCTGACTGTCTAATTGTTACAGGCAACCTCCCAGGGCAATTGTCTGGGAAGTGACAGCTGCAGTGTAACACAGGTGCCACCTCCCCACGGGCCAGGCACAGCTCTGTGCTTCTCCTCACAGGTCTTATATACAGGACTGGTATGAGGAGGACAAGCACTGCCTGCCTCCTCCCCCTCCCCGCCCCCTGCCAGGATGCTGCTGCTGCCGCTGCTGCCGATGGACGGCCCCTCGCTGCATGTCACAGACACCTCCCCAGTTAGCCCCCTGCGCAGGAGCGCCCTCTGGCGGCCGTTCTTGTCCAGCGAGCAGGGCAGGAGCTGGGACCGCTCTGCTCCAGCGCTGGTTGTGGCCGCCGCCGCCGCCTGATTCTGCGCACACTGAGCCCCGGAGTCCCTGTCATTCTGCCGCTGCACGCACCGCCCGCCCCGGTCCCGGCATGGCTTCTGGGGACCTGTACGAGGTACGCTCTACCCCTCCGCTCCGCTTCTACGGTCAGGGGTCGTATGGGGAGGGTGGAGGGTGCAAGCTGCGCCAGGGGAGGGGGGCTCGGGGCACTTTCCATGTGCAGGCCTTGGGAGGGGACGGCACCTCTGTCATTAGCGGGGGGTCTTCAGGCTTCTACAACCTGGTAAAGTCAGGGTGAGGTGAAGGTGGCAGGTCTGTGGCGCTGGCATGGCTGGAGGCGGGTGTGTGGCACTGCTTGACACTGGTTCCAGGTGGTCTCCTAGCCATGAGCATGACAGACCTGTGTGAATGTGCCTGAAGTAGTCCTTGCTGACTGCTGCAGAACCTCTTGGCTGTCCAACTTTATAAAGTCCCTGTATGTTATAGCAGGGCTGGAAAGTGCTCAGCTCTCTCCATCTTTTCACACGATGAATGACAGCTTGGAAGAGGTGCTGCAGCAGCTGAATCTCTACCTTATGCACTGTATATAGAGAATGCACTGCCTTAGATCATGCTATTGATTGACAGTTTGGAAGAGGTGCTGCAGCAGCTGAATCTCTACCTTATGCACTGTATATAGAGAATGCACTGCCTTAGATCATGCTGTTGGGTGAGAGCTCCAAAGAGGTGCTGCAGCAGCTGAATCTCTACCCAATGCATTGTATACGGAGGAAGCACTGCCTTAGATTATGCTATTGAATGACAGCTTGGAAGAGGTGCTGCAGCAGCTAAATCCCCACCTAATGTATTGTATAGAGAGAATGCACTGCCTTAGATCATGCTGTTGGGTGAGAGCTCCAAAGAGGTGCTGCAGCAGCTGAATCTCTACCCAATGCATTGTATACGGATGAAGCACTGCCTTAGATTATGCTATTGATTGACAGTTTGGAAGAGGTGCTGCAGCAGCTGAATCTCTACCCAATGCATTGTATACGGATGAAGCACTGCCTTAGATTATGCTATTGATTGACAGTTTGGAAGAGGTGCTGCAGCAGCTGAATCCCCACCTAATGTATAGAGAGAATGCACTGCCTTAGATCATGCTGTTGGGTGAGAGCTCCAAAGAGGTGCTGTAGCAGCTGAATCTCTACCCAATGCATTGTATACAGAGGAAGCACTGCCTTAGATTATGCTATTGAATGACAGCTTGGAAGAGGTGCTGCAGCAGCTGATTCTCTGCCTAATACATATAGAGAGGATGCACGTCCTTAGACTATGCTATTGATTGAGAGCTTGCAAGAGGTGCTGCAGCAGCTGAATCTCTACCTAATTCACTATATAAAAAGGATGCACTGCTTTAGATCATGCTATTGAATGACCGCTTAGAAGAGGTGCTGCAGCAGCTGAATCTCTACCTAATGCATTGTACATAGGGAATGCACTGCCTTAGATCCTGCTATTGGTTGACAGCCTGGAAGAGGTGCTGCAGCAGCTGAATCTCTGTCTAATACACTGTATAGAGAGGATGCACTGCCTTAGACTATGTCAATTGTATTGATTGAAAGCTTGCAAGAGGTGCTGCAGCAGCTGAATCTCTACCTAATGCATTGTATAAAGAGAGGATGCGCTGCCTTAGATTTTGACATTGATTGGCAGTTTGGAAGAGGTTCTGCAGCAGCTGAATCTCTAACTTTTGCACTGTATAGAGTTGATGCACTGCCTTAGATCATGCTATTGATTGACGGCATGGAAGAGGTGCTGCAGCAGCTGAGTGCATGCCATAGACTGGGCAGCTGAAGGTTACACATCCAGGTAAACTGGGGATGAGTTGAGGCTGGTATGGCTATTGCTGGCATCCCTGGGCACCAAGTCTATTCATATAGAAGGCAGAGTAGGCTCCGTATACGTGTGTATAGACTAGTCTGACTGCTGCAGAACCTCTTCTCAATCATGTTTTTAGACTTTATAATGTCCTGCTCTGTCTCGTGTGTCTATTGCACCAAGGCTAGTCTATGGGGTGGGGGTGGCTGGCATGGCTGTAGGAGGTCTTGTATGGCACTGCGTTATTGGTTGGTCCTGAGTGGTGGGCGCTGTAGAGAGGAACTCGTATGGATGGAGAGAACCAGTCTACTAGACGGATTATAAGTCATGGGCCAGTCTTATGCCAGTGGTGCCAGATCCCATCATTTGTGGTCTGCAGTGGTTATACCAGCTGATACTGTGGCAGATGGACTGGCTGAGATCTCAACGTCTCTGGTGAAGCTGGGAGGATCCCCATGTGTATAGGATTGACAGCTGGTATGAGGTGCCGCAGCAGCCATTGACTCAGCTCCTGGCATCTGACCAGCCATGGTGACCTCATTCACGAGAACTTCCTAGGTGAGTCACCCATTGCCTGCGGTTACTCGCTGAGCCTATGGAGATCTTAGGGTGCCCAGTACATATCTGCCATGGCGGCTCTTACTGGTGGATGTAATGACATTATAGACGTCCCAGGGGTCTCTAACCTGTGGCTTCCCAGCAGTTTGAAACTACTACTCCCAGCATGCCCTGACAGCCATGATATGTGAAATAATAATATTCTTCTCTTCTATTTTGAGGGACTCTTCTTGAGCTCAGCCTGATCTTCCTGGATAGCACTTACACAGGCAGAGCAGAAGGAGGGAAATGAGAGGATGGAACTATATTCATCACGGTGGTCACCTTCATGGAAAGCGAGGTGACAACCCCTAAGGGCATTGTCATTAAAGGGAATTTGTTATTAGAGAATGTTGACCGATTTAAAGGGGGGGGGTCCATTTTACAAGCACCTTTTCATATAGTCTGTATTCTGGTCATAAGCCATTCTCAGCCATCCACGGGGTAGGTCATAACTACTAGATCAGTTCAGTGGGAGTCCAACCAGAAAGAGGAAACCTGGTCCCCCATCATGGCCAAGCCCATTAGTCAGATGACTGGAGCAGCGGTCAAGCATGGACTCCATTACTCCACTCAGACTTCTCCTGTCCATGGTCTTATTGCTGAGGGGATCAGGGACCAGATGTCCCATTCTGGCGACAGGTGGAGGTCCCAGTTATCATTTATCCAGTGGACAGATAATTGCTTATGACTGGAATACCCCTTTAATGATGGGGGGGGGGAGGGGGGTCTCCTGTGTAATATATTCAAGGAGAGAGGTTCCAGAAAGCAGGAGGAACTGTCCTTTCTTGCATTATACAATGTTTTGAATGGACATTGTGTAATGTTTGATTTTTCCTCTGGGGGCGCTGCAGGGTTATTGAACATTTACTTTCAGGTTTTCTCGTAGTGAGATGATCTGATTTTGGGGGGGGGGGGGGGGGCGGGCACTGTAGGATCAATGTATTGTCAAGGGAGTGCTCTAAGATAGCGTTCACATCTGTGCCGGCAGAGGAACAGCCTGATAATGCCGGTAACCGCCAGATCCCCTTTGAGTTCAATTCCTCTGCCGGCACAACTTGCTGGATTTCTAAATGCTCATGTGAACAACGCCTAACAAGTAGGGACTGTCCAATCTGGAGAACTCTTTTACAGGGTCCATGTTATTATTACCACCTTAAATTTAGACCGCCTAAAAGTTGACCAGACGGGCAGAAGATGCGCCAAATTTATCACAATGACACGCTGTGTAATAGATCTGCAAAAGACATGTTAGACGCTTACACCACCTTTTTCTTGGTTGGTTTATTTTAGCCCAATATTTTGCATCCTAAATCTGGTGCTCAGTGTGGACTCCATTTTTTGGGGCACAAGTTGTGTCCAAATTCTGGGGTGTTTAGCTTGGTAAATCTCATCTCCCTTGTCTCATGTAGGGCTGCAGCTATATATTATTCTAGTAATCAAGTATTCCACTGATTAATCAAGTACTCTAATAAGGAAAAACTAATTAAAGGAACATTTTCTTTAAAAACTCGTCAGCCCCCCCCCCCCCATGCCATCATCAGACACCCCTGCCATCAGTCCTCAACTCTTTCAGCCCCCCTCTATACCATCAGTTTCCCCTCCCCTGTGCCATCAGTTCCTTCCCCAGTTCCACCAACTCCCTTTAGTGCCATGAGCATCCTTTAGTGCCATCAGTCCCCCCCCCCCCCAGTGCCATCAGTTCCTCCCCCGGTGGAATTATTTTTAAAAAAAAAGACAATTCTACCACAGTTTTATGGGTTTTGTTTATACAGCGTTTCTTACTTTATGTGGTAAAACTCACCTGTTACTTTCATTCTTTGGGTCAGTACAATTACAGCAATACCCAAAAAATGTTGAAATTTGACATTTTTTTTCTTTGCATCACCATATTCTTACCTCCGTAACTTTTAAATTTTTTGTGTGCGGAGCTGCGTGATAGCTCATTTTTTGCGGAGCGATCTGTACTTTTCATTGATACTGGGATGTGTATGACTTTTTGATCACTTTTTATTCAATTTTTGGTGGAAGCTGAAACGAGCAAAAAATGGCGAATCGATCATTTTGACTTTTTTTTAGTTTCGCCGTTTGCTGTACGGGATCAGTATTTTTAGATTTTAATAGTACTGGCGTTTTTGCACGCGGAAATGCCCATGATTTATTTCCTTTTTTTTTAACCTATTTAAAGTGCTGACCGCAGACGCGTGTGTGTATATATATATATATATATATGTGTGTTTGTTTAGGTGGTTGGGAACGGGTTAAAAAGTAGTAAAAAAAATATATATATATATATATATATATATACATTTGGCATTGCCATAATTGTATTGACCCACAGAATAAAAGGTCACCTGTTACTTATTTAACATTTATAAAGCAAAAAATTATTGTTTCTAATTTTCTTATATATATATATAATTTAAATATTTTTTTTAAATATTTTTTTTTATTTATTTACTTTTTTAAATCTGTAAGTCGTGTACCCCAAATACAACTCATCCTGCAATAAATCAAGCCCTAGTACGGCTATGCGGACGGAAGAATGAAAGTGTTATGGCTCTAAGAAAGTTACTCTAAAAATTACTTCATCCTAAAGGCTCAGAATAGGCCAGTCCTGAAGCAGTTAATTCTGCTTTTCTTACCGTTTCTTACCGTTTTCTTACTAGTCTTCAGCGTCTTCTCGCCCCTCTGTTGTCTGGCATTAGGTGTCTTGGTGTTCTCAATCACATTGACAAATGTAGATTTTACAGGTAAGATTGATATTGTGCATAAAAAGTTCCTTAGATTTTTTTTAAATCTCAGCCGTCCAACGTCAGAAATAAATACTTTGGATTGCAGAAAAACGATGCTTTCAAGAAGATCTGACACCAAGGCACGAAAACCGTCCTGATTATTGTATTCCATTGGTTAGCACTTTACTGAGAACCAACATGAAATAATGCGCGAGTTGTTATCGTTCTTCGGAGAGTGATACCTTAAATTACTGGAGATGTCGTTTATCCAGGCAGACGGGTTTAGAGGCTCGTAGATGGAAGTTCTCTGCTTCTCTGCGCAACTTGGAGCTAAGATGTAGACAAGAACTTGCTGCAGGTTTCTCCTGTTCCTCAAGGTGTCCTTTGATTTCAGTCATTCAGCGGTGCGCATTTTAATAAACCAGTCAAAATATAATTTACTTTTAAAGCTGTTTTATAAATTCCCCTCCAAAAGATGTCCGTGAAAAGTTCTCTTAGACTTTGGAGCAATCTTTGTTCTTGTTCTGAAGACGCACCTCAGAACCTCCATCGTGGTAAAATGATGGATGTCATGATGGAAACCAATGGACTTCATTATAATTCAGTGGGATTCGTTGAAATTTGAGATGAGCGAATCGATTTTATCGATTCGGAATTCATCCTGAATTTTCCCAAAAATTCTGATTCTAACAAACTCAAATTTCTTGAGGTTTGTTTTGTGCAAATTAGAGACTGAGAAACTAATGTATGTACACGATGTTCTGCCGGGAAAGAGACGTGCAGGTCAGCTTTCCTTCCAAAAACAACTGTACAACCTGTTCTCACATTCCCTAATAGCTCGGTGTGTTATTAGGTTAATTCCCTAGCTAAAGGTCACTGGTTCGAAATCGAGGAGCAGCCATGAAGAAGATTTCCCAAGAAAAGCTCATCGATAGCAAGTGTCTTGGACAAGAAAATTCCCAAACTTCACCACGTGAGCACCATGACAGTTGGATGAATACGAAATGAAGTTCGTCCATCCATTCCAAAGCCAAAAGGTGGACGTCCAGGCAAAATATCAGTCAACAAGTTGACTCCTCACAAGGTCTATCAGTTCTGGCGCAACAAACACGGCAGTGGAGGTGGCTAGTATGCTTTGTAATAGTGAGATCACAGATGTCCATGCAAGCACCGTGTTATGAGCATTACACAAGTCTGGAATGGTGGTCCAGAAGAAGCCTCGACTTCAATATTGTCATAAGAAGTGTCGGCTCAAGTTCGCAAAAAAGTTCGAACAGTGGACAGTAAAAAATTGGAAAGGGGCGATTTGGAGCGATGAGACGAAAGTCTATAGACTGGGCTCCAATGGGTGCAAAGGAGGAGGGGCTAACGGATCGAGAAATTGAAGAAACTGTCAAGTTATGGGGTTGTTTCACAGCCAAAAGCATTGGATAGTTGACCAGGATCAATGGTGGTCTCAATGCTGAGTTATATGTGAATATCCTACAAGACAAGTACACTTGAGTACTATGGTTATGAAAAGGACAACATAGTGTTCCAGAAGGACAGTGACCCGAAGCATACGTCGAAATTGGTTCAATGACAATGAAGTAAAGGTCCTGGATTGGCCCCCACAGTCCCCAGACCTCAAGCAAATCGAACACTTATGGGTAGAGTTGGAGAAAATGCGGTATTCATACCCAAGTGAGTCGACCCTTATGCACCAACATTGGGAACGTGTAGAAGATACCTGAGACCAGGTTTAGGTCGAGACATGCTTGAATCTGATTGAGAGCATGCCCAGAAGGATTCGGGCAGTGTTGAAAGCCAAAGGTGGATTTACAATATAATAAAAAATAAAATTTTGAATTTTAGGAGCAAAACAGTAACAATGCAGTTACATGATGAGAATCTGCATAACTAGTCATATGCTACATAGTTGTCCAATTTATGTGTGATAGCCAAGATGATTGTCTATAAAATGATGGCAGTCTCATGTTCCAAGCTGTAGTGGATGGTGAGATATGGAGCCCGAAAGTCAAAAGTTCAAAACATTATCAGAAATCCATAATAGAATTCTTAGATAACCCGACCCTTGAAAACGCAGGTTCACTCATCCCTAATTGTTATCCTTTTACTCGTCAGTGTATCTCACAATACCAACAGTAAAGTATTATTCTAAGTCAATGCTCAACCTTTTAAACAGGACTTGAAGCATAATTTGGATTCTAGTGAACTGCCATTTTTTGTCAAGTGTGTAGGGCAAGTGATTGTAAACATTATAAAATGTCTCTGAATATGGCTTTCTCCCTTGTTGGCCAAGTCTTTTGTTCTGTTCTCAGGGAGGCCCAGTCCATAAAATGGCTGCTGATGGAGGGTCATGTGACCAGGCAAATCTCTCCCATTCAAGTATACTGCATATGCACTAAGCTCCCAACAGGGCAAGTACAGATGGCAGATTTGTAGTGTCTGTGGTGTATTTGAGTGCAGAAGGCTGATTGACAAGTTATTTTTGCCTGGTCACATGACCCTCCATCAGCGACCATCTTATGGACAAGTCTTCTGTGTGGACTACACGGATGATTTGCCCAGCAAGGGGACATGACTTATAAAATATAGCAAACGACACAGAAAATCAGCAAAGGCTATTTTAGTAAGTGTCACCTTATATACACATTGGTCAAAAGTAGCCAGAAAGTGGCCGACCCCCTTTAATAAATTTGGTGCAATTCTGCGCCGACGGACTTCATGCTATGACTTGGAGTCTTGCTATATCTCCCCCATTCTGTTTTGCATAACCTCATTCTTACTTCTCCACAGATCTTCTACCACCATACATTCTATCTTGTTCTAGAATTGTCCTTCACCTCCAGACGTACTACTCTTATTGCAGGACTACCCCTATGGACATGATTAGGATAAACTCCATACAAACGACTCCTCTCAGAGTTGTCTTCTTCTGCTCATCACCTCCACACTTTTCTTTTTCCTCATCACCCCATCATGCGTTTTCTCTTCTCCAATCTAGAACGTCTCCTACATCTGCCTACGGTGCAATTGTTCAATTTCACGTCCATGTTCCTTTATACCGTGTTCCATATTCTAGTCATGTGTATGTGGTCCTGCCCATGAGCCAACACCCTGATACAATATCCATGTTTTCTAATAGAAGACTGGGGAGATGTTTGAAACCTGGCACAAAAGAAATGTTGATGGATTCCTTGGTGGCCATGGACAACTACTCTACTTCTAACTCTACTCAATTTCTGTACCCTAGTGTGTGTTATACCTATTATTCTGAGAACCTTTGCATTTTGTAAGGATAGAAGGGAACCTGTCACTGTCTTTGGGACCACTAAACCACCAGCATGCCTTTATGCAACTGGGGTTTAGCTTTGTAAAGATGCCCCTGTTAAAGCCCCCGGTTTTGGAATTAGCTAGAAAAAAGTTAGGCTACATGAACGCAACAGTTCAAAACGGCCTTGTAATGGACATTCTTTTAAATGTCTGTCTTTAGAATCATTGAAATCTATTGTTCTATTCCCATGGCAGTTTTTTTTAATGGCCAGTGAATAATGGACGTCCAAAAATAGGACATCTCCTATTTTTGGTTGTTTTCATGGCCCCCAGTGAGGCCATTTTTAATTGCTCTTTAGATGATGGTGCACACATGTAAGATATATACTCACCACAGGCACACCATGAACACTGGAGGCAACAGGACCTGAGCTTTCCAGCGTTGTGTCGTCACATGATCACACTGGAAGTGTCAGGTCCTGATGCCTCTAGTGCGAAGTGAGTGTTCCTAGCCATGTATTGGTGGGTTTTTTTTTCTTTGTCTGTACTTTCATCAGTGGGTGGCCTAAAGGGTACATTTTATAATACTGAGGACACAAAGAGGGTATTTTATAATACTGAGGACACAAAGGGGGCATTTTGTAATACTGAGGACACAAAGGGGGCATTTTGTAATACTGAGGACACAAAGGGGGCATTTTGTAATACTGAGGACACAAAGGGGGCATTTTATAATACTGAGGATACAAAGGGGGTATTTTATAATACTGAGGACATAAAGGGGGCATTTTATAATACTGAGGATACAAAGGGGGTATTTTATAATACTGAGGACACAAAGAGGGCATTTTATAATACTGAGGACACAAAGAGGGCATTTTATAATACTGAGGACACAGAGGGTATTTTATAATACTGAGGACACAAAGGGGGTATTTTATAATACTGAGGATACAAAGGGGGTATTTTATAATACTGAGGACACAAAGGGGGTATTTTATAATACTGAGGACACAAAGAGGGCATTTTATAATACTGAGGACACAAAGAGGGTATTTTATAATACTGAGGACACAAAGGGGGCATTTTATAATACTGAGGACACAAAGAGGGTATTTTGTAATACTGAGGACATAAAGGGGGCATTTTATAATACTGAGGATACAAAGGGGGTATTTTATAATACTGAGGACACAAAGGGGGTATTTTATAATACTGAGGACACAAAGAGGGCATTTTATAATACTGAGGACACAAAGAGGGTATTTTATAATACTGAGGACACAAAGGGGGTATTTTATAATACTGAGGATACAAAGGGGGTATTTTATAATACTGAGGACACAAAGGGGGTATTTTATAATACTGAGGACACAAAGAGGGCATTTTATAATACTGAGGACACAAAGAGGGTATTTTATAATACTGAGGACACAAAGGGGGCATTTTATAATACTGAGGACACAAAAAGGGTATTTTGTAATACTGAGGACATAAAGGGGGCATTTTATAATACTGAGGACATAAAGGGGGCATTTTATAATACTGAGGATACAAAGGGGGTATTTATAATACTGAGGACACAAAGGGGGTATTTTATAATACTGAGGACACAAAGAGGGCATTTTATAATACTGAGGACACAAAGAGGGTATTTTATAATACTGAGGACACAAAGGGGGTATTTTATAATACTGAGGATACAAAGGGGGTATTTTATAATACTGAGGACACAAAGGGGGTATTTTATAATACTGAGGACACAAAGGGGGCATTTTATAATACTGAGGACACAAAGGGGGCATTTTATAATACTGAGGACAGAAAGAGGGCATTTTATAATACTGAGGACATAAAGGGGGTATTTTATAATACTGAGGACACAAAGGGGGCATTTTATAATACTGAGGCACAAAGGGGGCATTTTATAATACTGAGGACACAAAGGGGGCATTTTATAATACTGAGGCACAAAGGGGGCATTTTATAATACTGAGGACACAAAGGGGGCATTTTATAATACTGAGGACAGAAAGAGGGCATTTTATAATACTGAGGACACAAAGGGGGCATTTTATAATACTGAGGACAGAAAGAGGGCATTTTATAATACTGAGGATACAAAGGGGGCATTTTATAATACTGAGGACATAAAGGAGGTATTTTATAATACTGAGGACACAAAGGGGGCATTTTATAATACTGAGGACACAAAGGGGGCATTTTATAATACTGAGGACACAAAGGGGGCATTTTATAATACTGAGGACAGAAAGAGGGCATTTTATAATACTGAGGATACAAAGGGGGTATTTTATAATACTGAGGACACAAAGGGGGCATTTTATAATACTGAGGATACAAAGGGGGCATTTTATAATACTGAGGACACAAAGGGGGCATTTTGTAATACTGTGGACGCAAAGGGGGCATTTTATAATACTGAGGATACAAAGGGGGTATTTTATAATACTGAGGACACAAAGGGGTATTTTATAATACTGAGGACACAAAGGGGGTATTTTATAATACTGAGGACACAAAGGGGGTATTTTATAATACTGAGGACACAAAGGGGGTATTTTATAATACTGAGGACACAAAGGGGGTATTTTATAATACTGAGGACACAAAGGGGGTATTTTATAATACTGAGGACACAAAGGAGGTATTTTATAATACTGAGGACACAAAGGGGGCATTTTATAATACTGAGGACACAAAGGGGGCATTTTATAATACTGAGGACACAAAGGGGGCATTTTATAATACTGAGGACATAAAGGGGGCATTTTATAATACTGAGGACACAAAGGGGGCATTTTATAATACTGAGGACACAAAGGGGGTATTTTATAATACTGGGGCCATAAACAGGCCAATTTATAATACTGTTAATACAAAGGAGGCTATTTTTCTATATTGAGGGCATTATGCAGTTCATTATCTATACTAAGGGCACTGCAGGGGTTGGTTTTAAAAAAGCCAATGAAAGTCATCCATTTCTAACTGCCATTAAAAAGTTTATCCATGCCTGTGTTTGTTTTTTGTTTTTTTTTACTGTTGTGTGAATGTCGCCTTAGAACTAACTGGAGAAGAGTCCAGGACTCCTCTCCAGCTTCCTTGGATACGAAGCCAAGGACACTATACCTTCCTTCAATGCACTTTTGCCAATGCTGCTGAAGAACAGTCACAGACTCTTCTACAATCAGTTCTTTCTTTTCTGATCCCGAAACAGCCGAAAGGTAAACCCCAACTGCATAGCGGCATACTGGTGGTTTAATGGCGCCAAAGCAAGCAACAGGTTCCCTTTAATACTCCAGTCTCTGTTGCGTATGCACTGTGGGTTTCATTAGTTCAGTAGTATTGGTCATAATGTGTATCTTGGACAACATGAAGGGTACCAATGTGAAGTTCCAGAGAACTCAGACCTTGAGAGGAACACAATGTTAATTTATGGTGTAAACAAGTTACTATTGCTTTATTCATGATGGAAATTTCATGTTTGTCCTCCAATTTCTATCTAAAAAAATGATTAACAGTGACATTACAATATGTGTAAGTCATGGTTTCGCTTGGTTATGTTTCTCCAGAGGATGACTAATTAAGTTTTGTAAAAACATTCAAGGTTTTGACCATTGACTTCTATGTTTTCTTATTCTTTTTTCAGTTTTATGCTTTTTATTTCCTATTTGATTGTATTTAACCTTGAAAATTATAATCAAATCTAGAGGTCTCTCCCCTTGTTTGTGGATTCGTCTTGTCACTTCCTTCATTTTTGAGACTTCCTTATCTCTTCTACCAGTACTTTTTACATAACAATTCAAGCTGTTTCTATTTTATATCTTGACTTAGTTGCTGCTAATTTTTTAAGCCCGTTTACATGTCCGTTAGGGGATCTGGCAGGCTGTTCCGGCACATAACTTCCTGCTGGATCTCACAGGATCCGGCATTGCCGGATCTTCACTGCCGGATTACCATTGACTGCAGTGAGGTCCGATTTCTGGCATAAATGCATTTAACTTTTTTTGTCCAGTTCGCATTTGTGGCGGATCAGGCAGCCATAATGGAGACGAGAATGAGGCCTTACTTGTTTATATGAGTTTTTGTTTTTTGAAAACAAAAACTTCTCCTAGGTACTGACCACGCTTTCACTTACCCAATAGTATAGGGGAGGGCAGAATATTCAACATCTTGGGGGCCAAGGAAGACGCCCATACACATTACGTTTCTATCGGTGGATCTTGACAATAACGTAGTGGGGGAATTTTTTCAGTCTCCTTTGCCATAATTTCCACCAAATTTCTTCAACATTGAGTGTTGTTTGATAAATTTGCTTTATCTTTAGAAAGACTAGTAAGATTGCATCCTTTTGCGACTTAATTAACATAGCTAACCAACCTGTCCTTTCCGAAAGCAGCAGAAGTGATATAAAATTATAACATTTTTCAAAATAGTTTTTGCAAAAAAATTGCATGTGCCAAAATTCTGGCACCAAAGGAATGGTAAATTCCTCCAAACATTCCCCAAATACCGTAGCAGGTGCTGGCGGAAAAGAGGAGCAGGTATGTTGTCTTTCAACATTCCCGATCTTTTGTTCTCCCTCATCCCATTGACATCAATGTTCACACTCAGCCAAGAGAACATGTTTATGGGGAAATTAATGGAGATAGCAGTCAGCCAGTTTGGACAACCACTAAATGAAGGCCAGGGTTTTACGATGAGTGTTCAGTGAAATTCTGATTTCAAGTTCGGCATACAAGGTTCGAGTCATCTAAGAATTCTGTTATGGATTCTGCTACCACGGACTATAAGTTATGGTCAGTGGTAGCGGAATCCTTAATGGAATTCTTAGATAACCCGAACCTTGTAGGCCGAACTTGAAAACAGAATTTCGCTCATCCCTAGTTACGATCCATTTTGTTAGAATGTTTCAGAGACCCAGCAGGTGGAATTTTAGACCTGGATATCTAGAAGACAACCCAAAAAGTTGAGGACTAGCAGCAATTTTCTAGGAGCATTGACTACTTGGAGCTGACCCATCAGCTTTTTATGGCTTTGGCTTCCAGAGCTAGGCACACCCACCTATTCAAACAGGGCTCAGTTACCAAATAATAAGGAGCAGGTGCAAACCCAAATATGTGAACACCAAATAGATATAACAAAGCACACTGCCAAAAGAACAAAAAAAAACATGTCTTTATTAATTCATATTAAAGGACATATGTACTACTCCTCTATAGACAAAAACTACTCTGCCGCCAGGAACCTGACATGTGCAGCGAGTAGAGGTGGATACACCTTGACTTCAAGCCCTCACTCCACATGCCCAGGAGGTGCCAGGACCTTTGTCAGCTGAGGTCAGGATCCCGGCCACAGAACTAGGTCTTCTTAGTCAGTGCAAGATTTTGCACTGCCAGGAGCTGACGTCAGGAAGCCAGAGGTCTGTGAGCACAAGTTGGGTGGGTTAGAGGAGATGACTCCATGTCGCGCCTTATCCAACGATACACCCCAGTGACTACCTAAGTTTACCAAAGTAAACTATACCAAACTGACTACCAAAGTTTTGATGTTGTCAGGTCTTTTAATGGTAGATTTTTCACACAGATACCATTTTCTGAAAGCTGGCAGCTTGAACAGTTGGACCATGTCTAGTTTCATAGGCTAGTTCTGATGACAGGTTCCCTTTAATAAAAACCCCAATCAATATTGTCAGCAACGTAACGTAGTAATAGTACAAAAGAGCCCCGAACACAGTACAGAATGAATACAGACCAAAGGGATGGAACACAAAAACACCCCACACGTGTCGCTTCCACAAAAGTCCTATGGTCCTATTCCAGAGCTAGGTGTTACGTTTTAGAAGGGAAGATTGAGCTGATGGAGGTCATTGCTGCCAAACTTGTGTTGTGGATTATGTCAAGGTGTCTCGTCATGAAGAGAAAATCACTTTTGAGCACCTGCTGAACTTTTTGGCTTGCTCTATGAAGTTGGTGGATCTAGCGCATTTCTAGAGTCACTTTGAAGAGTGTGATTAGATAAATGACCCATCTCTTATGTCCTTGCATAGCACTTTTCTGGGGCAAACACATTTCTAAAATGCAGGACGGTGGAGTCAGTGTTGGGTGGAGTCTGTAGAAACATTCTAATTCCATCATAAAGATGTAAAATACTATATAATTAACATTGTATAATTAGTTTGATAAATGCTTAGCTTGTTCCATATCAACGTCATAGAAAGTTAAGAAACCTTAAAGGGGTTGTGTTGTGGCATTTATCATGTAGAGAAAGTTAATATCAGACACTTACTGTAGTGATATTACCTCCTTTTTACCAGCCATAGGGTACCTGCACATTGGTGCAGGCTTAGAAACTGAAAATCTGTGCACCAGAAGCAGCATGCACTACCTATGGATTTTATGTGGTTTTGCCGTAGCAAACGGTGAAATCCGCACGAGAGGTCAATTTCCGCACAGGAGAAAAAGTCAAAGTCTACAAGAGCTTTGCCTAATCTCATAGACTTTGCTGATACTGTATTATGCTGACTTTTTTTCTGCACAAAAATCCGTGCGGAAAGACTTTGCATAATTCGCGTGCAGGTAACATGTGCAGGTACCCTTAGGTGGCTGTCTTCTGCACGAATTTCTGTCTGCTAGATACCGTGCAGAGCGGCGGCACGGAAACACCACAGAGTGCTTCTGTGGGCTTTCTGTCCGTGCCTCCGCACTGCAAAAAAATTGTGCATGCCCTATTTTTTTGTGGTGCATATGGATTGTGCACCCATTCAAGGCAATGGGTCAGCAGATGGGAGCCACATGGATGGTGCCCATGCATTGCGGTCAAATCTGCTGGATAGCTATTGGAAATAGCTGTCTGTTATCCAGCAGGTGTATTTCCTTACACTATTTGAGGTCCTCTTACATGGGCCGATGCTGGGGCAATGATGGTCACCGATTGGCGATATACAAGTAAATCGGGAGAGGCGGCTAATCTGCAGGATAACTATTTGGGAATACTCGTCTGTCATCTGTCAGGTGTGGTACAGAAATAACATGTTAATTGTTTCATCCGGTTTCCTTACACTATTTGAGGTCCTCTTACATGGGCCGATCCTGGGACAATGACGGTCACCGATTGGCGATATGCAAGTAAATCAGCATTCATTATGATTGCATTTGACAAATTTTTGGCTAAAGAAACATATTTGCACTTGGCCTTTATTACAAATATTGAGCTGTTCTGTCACAACGGTTAAATGTTAAATGTTTTTCCAACTGTGTGACTGGTACTTTCTATTTCACTTTGTGCCATCCAGCTAATAAACCTTATTGCTAAACTACTAAGAGGTCATAAACACTTGTTTAAGCCACATTCTTATCAGTGAGATAAGAACAGAGCTATAATGAATATTTATAATGTCAGAGAGCAGAGAGATAAGGAGTCCATCAGCTCCCCAACTGACGGAAAAGAGAGAAAATCCAAAGGGTGGTACTAGAGCATCTCAGCTATGTAGAGAAAAAAGGACTCCATATTTTTAATACAGACCAATTGGGAAAATGACTACAATGTAATAATAAAACAAATTGCCCCCAAAGGTGTACATAGCCTTTAAGGTGTCTGAGCTGCATACATAGTTCTTCAGGCTTAAGGAGTTTAAAACCATACCGTACCTATACCCATTGACTGTCTGCACAAAGCTTGTTCTGGTGATTTGCATTGTGGGAAATGTGTCCGACAATGTGTCCGAGGTTTTTGACTGTGTCCAATGACAACCAGCAGAGCTGTTAATGGAAATAAGGACAACTAAGGACTAACAGATGGTGTTCACAGTGTAATTGGGAAATTCTAGCATGACTATCATAGTCCTGAGAAGCAGAGGTGTGCCGCGTCATTTGGCTGCTCTCCTCCCATCAGTGTTGCTGAGCTCTCTGTCATGACTATAGCACCTTCAAAAATGTCTTCATACATGTTCTACAATGATACTTACAGTTGGTTTCTGTTAATTGCCGTCTATGATGATAAAGCGTCCATCCCTCTGCGCTCTGCTGCTTTTATTGATTATCCGTCTTAATTGAACGAGCCTTATTAAAAACAATGAATGTATGGAAATTGAATACAATGAATGAGCGTGTAACAGGAGGAAGCACAATTGTGTAGCTGCCATTTAGCATAGTATAACATGGGATCTACACTATATGGACTAAATTTTCAGGATACCTACACATTACCGCTACAGGAGCATTCATGACATCCCACTCTAAATTTATATTATTATTTTTATTACTATTATTATACTCACTTATATAGTGCTGACATATTCTTCAGTGCTTTACAAACATTGGGCTGTCCCTATCAGTATGTCTTTGGAGTATGGGAGGAAACCGGAAAAACCTGGAGGAAACCCACCCAAACACAGGGAGAACATACAACCCCCATGCAGATGTTGGCCTTGGTCGGGTTCGAACCCAGGACCCGTGCTGCCCATCTATAGACATTAGATATGAAGTTGGTTTCCCCTTGCTTTCCCCTATGTAGCAAAAACAGCCTCCACTCTTCTGAGAAGGCGTTCTACAAGATTTTGGAGTGTGCCTGTAGGAATTTTTGTCCATTCAACCAGAAGAGGGTGGAGGATGGAGGAGAGGACCAGGCTTACAATCTCCGTTTTAGCTCATCCCAAACATGCTCAGTGGGATTGAGTTGAGGACTCTGTTCGACCAGTCATGTTCTACCACCCCACACTCGCCCAACCATGTCTGTATGGTCCTTGCTTTGTGCACTGGGGCACAATCATGCTGGGACAGAAAATGGCCTTTCCCAAACGGTTCCCACAAAGTTGGAAACATACAATTGTCCAAAATGTCTTGGTATGCTGAAGCATTAAGACTTTATGATTGGCACAATGCGGTTAGACAGGTAACGCTTCCACTTTACAGCAGTGGTCACCAACCTTTTTTGCACCAAGGCCTAGTTTCTCGCTAGACAATTTCCCCAGGGCCCGGGGGGGGGGGGGGGGGGGTGTCACAGTGGGTTCTGTCGGCACTGACTAATTCACGCAAGGTGCATATTAAAATCTATAAATATAACATAAAATGCCCCTATACAATGCCCCATATAAAT
The DNA here is from genome assembly GCA_900303285.1 of Rhinella marina. Taxonomy (NCBI): domain Eukaryota; kingdom Metazoa; phylum Chordata; class Amphibia; order Anura; family Bufonidae; genus Rhinella; species Rhinella marina. The sequence continues at coordinate 381,798 of ONZH01002718.1, read as the reverse complement.
TACCCCTTCTTTGTGGCCTCAGTAGATGCCCCCACATTGCCCCCAATAATGTGCCAGTAAGAAGTGCCCCCATAGTACCCCCCCATTAATGTACCAGTAAGAAGTGCCCCCATAGATGCCCCCAATAATGTACCAATAAGAAGTGCCCCCAATAATGTGCCAGTAAAAAGTGCCTCCATAGATGCCCCCACAGTGCCCTCAATAATGTACCAATAAGTGCCCCCCAATATTGTGCCAGTAAAAAGTGCCCCCATAGATGCCCCCAATAACATACCAATAAGAAGTGCCCCCAATAATATATGCCAATAAGAAGTGTCCCCATAGATGCCCTCCAAAATATGCCAATAAGAAGCGCTCCCATAGATGCCCCCACAGTGTCCCCCAAAAAATGCCAAGAAGTGTCCCCATAGATGCCCTCCACAAATATGCCAATAAGAAGTGCCCCCATAAATGCCCCCAATAATATAAGAAGTGCCCCCCAGTGCTCCTCTCCTCCGGTATTGTACAAAAAATAATAAACACATATACTTACCTCCATCAGGCTGGCAGCGATGCGATGCGATGTAGGCCTCTTCCGGCCTGTGTCCTGCGCTGTACGGCCTGAGCCAGCCTCTGATAGGCTACAGGCACTAGGCTTGCAGCCTATCAGAGGAACGGGCAGGGGAGACGCCTCTCCCTCCCCTTTCCCGCAGCATAGGCATCTGTATCGCCGTCCTCACAATGGAAGCTCTCATCTCCCTGTCCCCTGCCACCACGGCCCGGCAGATTTCAAAGCCCGGTCCTGGGTCGCGGACCGGTGGTTGGGGACCACTGCTTTACAGTAACATCACTTATAGTTGATGGTTAAACATCTAGGAGGGAAGAAATGTCATGAACTAACTGGTGGCAGTGTGGACATCCTATAACAGGACCACACTGGAATTCATTGAGCTCTTTAGAACGAGCCCTTCTTCTACAAATGTTTGCAAAGGCAGACTGCATAGCGAAAGGGGTGGATTTTATACACCTGTGGCAGTGGCACTGAATGAAACACCTGACTTCAATGATGTGTCTCCCAATACTTTTGTCCATATAGTGCTTGTTTCCATGGTCACTAACTAGAAATGTCTCAGTGGGAAGGCAAATTGCTGTCACTTTGGGTCATTTTTTTTTTACTTTTGTAACAGCGCTGAGTAAAAAACATAAATTAGTGTAATGTATATCTAAAACATCATTAAAGAGAGGCTATCACCACTATATGACCATATACAGCGCTTACATGGCTCTGTTGCAAATCTACACATGAATGTAATGGTACCTTTTGTTATTTTGCAGATGCAGGAAAAACGCTGTTTAATTCATATGCAAATGAGCAACTGCAAGTGCCCAGGGGCGGGGTTCAGTGTGTAGGAGCCCAGGCTGCTCTGCCTACTTTCATGGTTACTCCCCCCAGACCCTGCCTTTGCTCGCCCTCTTATTCCCTTGTGTCATACTGCTACTTTTTCTCCATTTTTTGGGAGGGAAAAATTGTGTTTTATAGTCAAAGAAATATGAGTTACTAAGGCCAGTCTCAGACGATCGAGTTGACTGTGGGAAACACACTCCATATGGGAGCGTGATTTCCCGGCCTGAAGTCTGTGGGACCTGACAGCATTGTAATGATTGATAATGCTGTGTGTCCAACATCCACTGTAATGAATTGTACTGACATTAGTACACATTATTACAGGGACACACAGCATTATCAATCATTACAATGCCATCAGGTCCCACAGACTTCAGGCCGGGAAATCACGCTCCTACACGGAACGTGTTCCCGCAGACTGCAAGACTGCCCTAAAACAGACATCTCAGGAGAGGTTACAGTCCTCTTTAAAATTAGTTCCTGATAATTGGTCCTTATTTATCAAAAAAATTGTCTTGTTGCCCAACCAATCACATTGCAGCTTAGTTTTTACCGAATGATGGAAGCTGCACTGTGGTTGTTGTGGGCACCAAAGCCAGTTTTTCTTCTTGGACAGATAGATAGAGTCCATTTTTATACAACGTTCTTAAAGGGCCTCTGTCAGCAGATTTTTATCTATGAAACTGTCTGACCTGTTACATGTGCACTTGGCAGCTGAAGACATCAGACGCATTTCTGAGAAAAAATTATGTTTTAATATATGCAAATGAGCCTCTAGGAGCAACGGGGGCGTTACCATTACACCTAGAGGCTCAGCTCTCTCTACAAGGCCTACCCCCCCCCCCATCCGCACTTTGATAGTGCCTGGAGTGATGATATTTTCACTGCATGGCCCTGTCAGTCAAAGTGGAGAAGGCGTGGCAGTTGCACAGAGAGCAGAGCCTCTAGGTGTAATGGTAACTCCCCCTTTGCTCCTAGAGGCTCATTTGCATATAATAAAACATCATTTTTCTCAGCAATGCGGGCACATATGAACATGGGACCAACACAGATGCCTTCAGCTGCCAAGTGCACATGTAACAGGTCAGCCAGCGTCATAGGTACAAATCTGCTCACAGATGCCCTTTTATGTTACCCATTATGTAAATCTTACTTTGAAGATAGAAAAGTTGGATTTAAGAATCCGTCTGGCCGGAAGCCATTGCAGAGAAGCTTGCAGCTGGTACAAATCCTGTCGGAATCAGAGCTGTAATATCCTGTGCCAGATTGTAAGGGCGAGTTCTAGGATTGTAAGTGATCTGGAGAATCTCCTGCTTTCCAAGAGAGTCCACGAAAGCAAAGACATTAAATCATCTTTGCTTGTGCCAGCAGTCTGTAGGTAGCCTGGCAGCGGTCCATTGCCCATGTGTCTGCACAGCTCTTTTCTCCTACCTCAGTTTCTCCTTTTGTTTCCATAATTAGTGTCACTTTGTCAGAAATTCTACTTTTATCCGTTCCTGGGAGAGCCGGGTGACTTGTCTCTTTTCATCCGGAGAGTAAATAATATGATTATTCTGTAAAATGGAATAAAGTCACCAATGTTACAAGCTCTCAGCTATCTCTGAGCAAGCTCATGCGATTAATTTTTTCATCACATTATATACTGTAATCCAGCAGAGGTAGCCGTGCTTGCACAGGATAGGAAAAAGCTGCGGCCTCTGTGGTGGCCAGGACCATGGCTATCTGCTGTATGCGCATGGGCGCGCGCATACAGCTCTTCCTGTAGCAGCGTGACCTCCGGCAAAGGCGCAGATGACGTCATTCATCGGCGACTGTGAGCGGAGATGTCGGCCCAGAGGCTCTGCGCGGGAGTGTAGGTAAGCATTTGTAGTATTTGTTTTGCTTCCTTTCTTTCTTTTTTTATTGCTAAGTGATTGACACTTCAGGCCAGAGGATACTGTCCTCTCTCTGACCCTTGTTATTATCTGTACATGTTTATATACATAAATAACAGATTCAGAGGGAAGACCCTTCATAACCTGTCAGTAAAAAAAGCTTCAGTTTCTCTCTAGCTCTGTGTTTTAGCTTGTGAGGTAAAAGATCAAACTGAGCATGTGCGACCCGTGTCTAACTGTCAGAATTTTGACTCACTGCTCTAGAGGCACAGCACGGGCCGTAACCGTTGGATACCAAGATGTAAACAAAAGCACAGCAGAGAGGAATATCCCCTGAACCCTACAAGATGGGTAATGACAAACAATTACACATTATCAGTAAGGGAATTGATTTAACAGCACTTGATGAGTTGGGACAACCCCTTTAAAGTTACAGTGTGTATTTTTCATTTATGCATTATGCAATAGACTGTTTATGGCAGTCCTGTATATGAAAACTGTCTTCTGTCATCCTAGATGCCGTTGGAATAAAATGCTTATTATTATAGAAAATGAACAAGTGATAATTATTTTCCGTTTTACTTCTTATGCATTTCATTCAGGTTAGGTTGTTATTACAAGGTTTCTGTTTATGGAAGTGTATATTAGAAAATCATAAAAATTACCAATATGGACAGCAGTTTCAATATTTTACCTAGGATGGCCTGCAGAAACTGAGCTAAACATATGAACAAAAGTCACAAAAACTAACATTATAAAACTGCGAAGGGGACGCCTAAGGGCAATTTTGAACAGGGCACCCTGCCACCTAAGGCCGGCCCTGGCCAGGACCATGGGAGCACACATGCGCAGCAGCTCCCATCCCAGTCGCCAGGATACGAGCAGTGTATAATGTGATTGAAAAATTAAGCCAGCCAGCAAACGAGGCAATATGGACGATCACAATACATTAGTCAGTGTCTTGTGTTAACTTTATCTACATGATAAATGCCACTTCCTGAAGTGAGACAACCCCTTTAACATCACTTGCAAATGTAAGTCATTGATGAGTTGTCTTCTGTCAAGCTTCAAAAAGTTAGCTATAACTGTAATACATAATTGACTAAATCTATGTATGAGAAAGCTGAGTGAAAATCATCTCTGATCAGCAAATCTGCCTAGCTGTATGGCAGTACAGAAGTGTCAGATGCATCACTGCACTGTGTAAGGGGGCAAATATGCCTTCCAAGAAATCTGGGTGGTTGTAGGTGACAACGTTTGTCGTAATGGTTGTCGCACAGCTTTTCAGAAGCTATTTATTGCTGTAGGTGACCATACTCCTGAGGCCACCTGCACTTTGTGGATTACGCACGTTTTTTCTGAGCGAATTCTCGTGGAGGAAAAAATGGCAGCGTAATACATTGCCACCAAAATGTATGAACTTCATGTACACTTGAAGGTGTTTCTGCCGCCCCTTCTTCCACGAGCATGCCTGTGTTCTCTCTCAGCAGCTGCAAATGTCTCTAGCGGCAATTGATCCCCTGAAAGATCAGGCATGCTGAAACCCAACATGTCTGTTCCAATACTTTTCACTAGCGCTAAACCGTTCCCTCAGGCTGTTCCGGTAGAGAACTAATGCCGGATCCCTGCAGGGTCCCATTATAGTCAAAGGGCTCTGGCACGGAAAGGTAGTATCCGGATACGATGAACTCTGGCAGGCAACCTGCCGGAAATATTTAGCGCAAGTGTAATTGTTGGTTGATCCTGCCAAAACCGACCGGTTCGGACGATGTTCATCTAATGTGTATGACCAGCTTTAGAAATATATAACTAATAGAAAACACAAGTGTTCTAATCTTAAAGAGGACCGGTCTCCTCTCCTGACATTCCTGTTTTAATAGCTTCTCGTATTCCCCTTGTAATAACATTTCTGGAGCAGCTATTCTTATGGCTCTATGTTGCGTCATTCCTTTATTATCAATTGCTAGCAGTCTGCAGTAAGGGTACAGAGGGGGGGTAACCAGTTGGGGGGGTGTACCTGCAAAGACTCACTATCCAATCAGTGCTGCCATTTTCAGTCTGTGCAGGTACACACCCCCATCTGGTTACCACCCCTCTATACCCTTACTGCAGACTGCTAGCAATTCATTCATAACTTCTAGTAGAAATAATAAAAAGGAATGGCACAACATAGAGCCATAAGGATAGATGTTCCAGAATTGTTATTACATGAGAAATGCATGAAGCTATGAAAACAGGCATGTCAGGAGAGGTGAAAGGTCCTCTTTAACACCTAAAAAAATGCAACAAAAACTAAAACAAAAAACGTTAGAAGTAATATAAAAATCTTGCAGAAATCCTGGTATTCATTATTTTATAAATTCACAAGCTTTCCGGTCCTCAGACCCGTTGATGCACGGCTCCTTTATTACAGCTCTTACTTAGTGTCGTCACACTCGCTCTACATACATGGCCGATCTCGGGAGCATGCTTCCGCTCTCAAAACACTTTTTACCAGGACGTCGTCACTCTCTGTTTACTGCTGTCTATTCTCATAAAATTTTAATTTGTTTGTTAATGTATAATCTGTGCAGCATTCTCTCCTTTTCTTCCAGTATTCTTTCCATTAAAACCTGCTATTTCTTTCTTTCTTTCTTTTTTGTTACATATTTTGATTTGTAATTTATATTTATCACATTTTTTTCTTTACTATAAAATGCACTAAATCAACAGAAAATAAGAAGTATTTTAACGTAGCGCAGACTTCACCGGGGGTCTAATGCAGTGGAGGGATTAATGTCTCCAGCCTCGGTGGTCTGGGGTAGTGTAGGGGTTACATTTTCATTCCTCGGTCGTTTATGCCCACTTTCTTGATGGCCACCTCAGGGTTCCACAGTATATCTTGTCTCTCGCCCTGACAGCAAGCAGGGCACAATGTGCCCATCAAATTCGGCCTCCGTTCCTGCCCTGCACTGATCATACGGACAGGACAGAGAGTTGTCCTGCCTGATTATTAAATGGGTTATCTACTGAAAATTGCCCTACAAATCAATTTCATATAATATAAAAGCCGTTAGCCATTATTTTAAAGTACTTTGGATTGTTTCCGCCCTACATATGTCTTTTCTTCTTCTTTTCCTTTTGTATCCCTCCCAGCACACCTGTTAATCTGTGCTATTGTAGGCAGTCTGCAGGATGGTGTCGCATGACGTATTTATTTCTCAGTTTTCTCCCTACAACTCCCAAAACCTCCTGCATGCACTGCATATAGCTTTTACTATTCCCTGTTGTACATCACCACCCGTCTCCTTCCTCCACTGGTAGCTGTAAATTTAGTCCCGGAGTCAATTCCCTAGTCATTCTTCTTCCCCCACTGGTAGCTGTAAATATATTCCCCCAGTAAATTCCCTAGTCATTCTTCTTCCCCCCACTGGTAGCTGTAAATATATTCCCCCAGTAAATTCCCTAGTCATTCTTCTTCCCCTTCTTGCAGCTGCAAATATAGTCCCCAGTAATGTTCCCTGCAGATTGTTAGATCATAATTGTACCATGGAGTCTGGAGAAGTAAAAGGAAATACTACATGAGTGCTCACAAGTCAGTCCTCAGAAGCATTTTTCTTAGCTTTTCTGTGCACTGTCTACAGAACAGAGGATCATTACATTGAGAACAGTAATGAGGATCCTGCAGGTGGGAGAGATAGTAAGCATGCACGTCCACCAGCACTCGGCCTAGTACATGTACGTGCACATTGACATACACCAGGTGGCACCATACTATGTAAGTAAATGTTATAATAGTGAATCATCTTTTAGTACATGTAAATAGATAATATTGTTAATTTTTTATGATCTGTACAATAAATGTAATATTTACTGGTGGGACAGCCCCATTACAAAGGGGATGTGGATCCACTGTGTCTAGTGAAAAGATTTAAATTGGGGCATTATACACGTAGCCTTTTCCTAGATTTTTACCAATTAACTTATATACAGGGATCTGTACTCCACTGTAGGGAAAACACCAGGCTGCTACCCAGCGGTGCACCACCTATGAGGCCAGGTGAGGCGATCGCCTCAGGCAGCAACACGTAGGGGCAAGAAGGGGGCAACGAAAGCACCATAGGCAATGAGTGCTTTCATTGTGGCAAAGGGGTTAGGTTAAGAAATTGGCATTGGGGGGGGCACTATTTCAGTTTTCGGCTCAGGCAGCAGAAAGGCTAGGTGCGCCCCTGCTGCTACCTTTGTTCAGTAGACTGCTGACCTACGGGGGGTTAAGAGACTCCGGCGTGAACATCTAGGGGTCAGGCAAAACCGTAGTCAGAGGCAAGCCCAAGGTTAGGACAGACAGAGTTTGTACAATCCATGGTCATCCCAAGGCTCAGGGTCAGTATGAAGATCAGGTAATGGTTGGGAGCCTGTACACAGGCAAACAACATAGTGGCACACCTTTGCAGGACTGTAGAGTACTAGAACCTATTTCTCAGGCTCCTTCTCGTAGGGGAAAGTGCCGTAAGGTGGGCAAGATTAAGGTCCATGTGCTGACTCTCAAATGCCCCCTGCAGGCAGTCAGAGTCAGAGTTGGCATAAAGCATGAGGAGGGCAGAGCAGTGATACCCCAGCGGTCATGCTATAACGTGTTAGCACACTGTATTTTAGATTAGTACAGAACTCTTTTAATATGTCATATTTTCTAGATTTCAAATCCCACAATTTCTGCTGAATTTATGATTGTTATGGTTTTATTACAAAAACACATGTAAAATTGCAAGAAACATTGAAAATACATCTGTGCATTTTTCATCTTTTGGCAGGTTTGAGATTGGGTTAGTTTAAAAATGACTGTAAAAGACAGGAAAAAGCACATAAAATGCAGCATTTTTGTTGGGTATTAAATGAGTCAAATGAAACAAAAATTAAAGAGGGCCTTTCATGGGTCCAGACATTAAGTAAGGACACCGTTTTGTAGGGCATCTATTGGGGATGTAGGTGTGCTTACTAGTTTTCCTGGGCGCCGCTCCGTTCACCCGCTGCGCCCCGGTAAAGTTCTGGCGCGCGCTATGCAAATGCATAGCATCGGAACAGGGAGGAGGAGACGCCAGGGATTCTCAGTGGGCGTCTCCTTCTCCCTGGCTGTAGCGCTGTCCAATCGCTGTCCAATAAAATTTTTAGGCGCCAAATTTAAATACATAAAATTATAACGTCCGGCCCTTAATAGAACTGTCCTATCCTATTTTTTGGGGGGACAAGGTGACTAAAACATAGTGAATTGTGAGGTTTTATTTAATTATTTTTCTTTTACGTGTTCCCTGTATCGGATCTTTTTTTTATATCTTAATAGTTTGGACTTTTTGGACATTTATTAATATATTTTATATGTAAAATTGAGAAATGGGGTGATTAATGGGCCATTCAGACGGCCGTAGTATTGTGGATCCGCAAAAATACGGATCTGCAATACCACGGATGCCGCCCGGCTTGTGTTCCGCAATTTGCCGAACACTGCCGGGCGTCCTGATCAAAATGTCTGTTCTTGTCTTCTGTTGCGGACAAAAATAGGACATTTTCTATCATTTCTTGCGGAGCCGCGGCTAGGCAAGTTTACAAGCCGCCCATTTAAGTGAATGCAGCCGTATCTATTCTGCAAAATTGCGGAATACAGTCATGGCCAAAAGTTTTGAGAATGACACAAATATTCTATTTTCACATGATCTGCTGCCCTCTGGTTTTTATGTGTGTTTGTCAGATGTTTTTATCACATACAGAAATATAATTGCAATCATATTATGAGTAACAAAAGCTTATATTGACAGTTAGAATGAGTTAATGCAGCAAGTCAATATTTGCAGTGTTGTCCCTTCTTCAGGACCTCTGCAATTCTCCCTGGCATGCTCTCAATCAACTTCTGGACCAAATCCTGACTGATAGCAGTCCATTCTTGCACAATCAATGCTTGCATTTTGTCAGAATTTGTAGATTTTGTTTGTCCACCCGTCTCTTGATGATTGACCACAAGTTCTCAATGGGATTAAGATCTGGGGAGTTTCCAGGCCATGGACCCAAAATCTCTGTTTTGTTCCCTGAGCCATTTAGTTATCACCTTTGCTTTATGGCAAGGTGCTCCATCATGCTGGAAAAGGCATTGTTGATCGCCAAACTGCTCTTGGACGGTTGGGAGAAGTTGCTCTCGGAGGACATTCTGGTACCATTCTTTATTCATGGCTGTGTTTTTAGGCAAGACTGTGAGAGAGCCGATTCCCTTGGCTGAGAAGCAACCCCACACATGAATGGTTTCAGGATGCTTTACAGTTGGCATGAGACAAGACTGGTGGTAGCGCTCACCTCGTCTTCTCCGAATAAGCTGTTTTCCAGATGTCCCAAACAATCGAAAAGGGGATTCATCAGAGAAAATGACTTTCCCCCAGTCCTCAGCAGTTCACTCCCTGTACCTTTTGCAGAATATCAGTCTGTCCCTGATGTTTTTTCTGGAGAGAAGTGGCTTCTTTGCTGCCCTCCTTGAGACCAGGCCTTGCTCCAAGAGTCTCCGCCTCACAGTGCGTGCAGATGCACTCACACCTGCCTGCTGCCATTCCTGAGCAAGCTCTGGACTGCTGGTAGCCCGATCCCGCAGCTGAAACACTTTTAAGAGACGGTCCTGGCACTTGCTGGTCTTTCTTGGGCGCCCTGGAGCCTTTTTGGCAACAATGGAACCTCTCTCCTTGAAGTTCTTGATGATGCGATAGATTGTTGACTGAGGTGCAATCTTTCTAGCTGCGATACTCTTTCCTGTTAGGCCATTTTTGTGCAGTGCAATGACTGCACATGTTTCTTTAGAGATAACCATGGTTAACAGAAGAGAAACAATGATGCCAAGCACCAGCCTCCTTTTAAAGTGTCCAGTGGTGTCATTCTTACTTAATCATGACAGATTGATCTCCAGCCCTGTCCTCATCAACACCCACACCTGTGTTAATGGAGCAATCACTGAAACGATGTTAGCTGGTCCTTTTAAGGCAGGGCTGCAATGATGTTTTTTGTGTTTGTGTTTTGGGGGATAAAGTTTATTTTCTAGGCAAATATTGACTTTGCAAGTAATTGCTGTTAAGCTGATCACTCTTTATAACATTCTGGAGTATATGCAAATTGCCATTATAAAAACTGAAGCAGTAGACTTTGTAAAAATTAATATTTGTATGATTCTCAAAACTTTTGGCCATGACTGTAGATGCGGGCAGGTTCACACGGTCGTATATATATTAATATATTGGTGGGTTTTGTTTGTTTTTTTACTTTTTATTTAATAATTATTGGCCCCATCAGTCCTCAGATCAGCCCAGAGTGCCCCCTTCAGACCTCGGATCAGCCCAGAGTGCCCCCTTCAGACCTCGGATCAGCCCAGCGTGCCCCCATCAGACCTCGGATCAGCCCAGCGTGCCCCCATCAGACCTCGGATCAGCCCAGCGTGCCCCCATCAGACCTCGGATCAGCCCAGCGTGCCCCCATAAGACCTCGGATCAGCCCAGCGTGCCCCCTTCAGACCTCGGATCAGCCCAGCGTGCCCCCATCAGACCTCGGATCAGCCCAGCGTGCCCCCATCAGACCTCGGATCAGCCCAGCGTGCCCCCATCAGACCTCGGATCAGCCCAGCGTGCCCCCATCAGACCTCGGATCAGCCCAGCGTGCCCCCATCAGACCTCGGATCAGCCCAGCGTGCCCCATCAGACCTCGGATCAGCCCAGCGTGCCCCCATCAGACCTCGGATCAGCCCAGCGTGCCCCCATCAGACCTCGGATCAGCCCAGCGTGCCCCCATCAGACCTCGGATCAGCCCAGCGTGCCCCCATCAGACCTCGGATCAGCCCACCGTGCCCCCTTCAGACCTCGGATCAGCCCACCGTGCCCCCTTCAGACCTCGGATCAGCCCACCGTGCCCCCATCAGGCCAGCCCACAGTGCCCCCATCAGGCCAGCCCACAGTGCCCCCATCAGACCTTTGTTCAGCCCAGCGTGCCCCCATCAGACCTTTGTTCAGCCCAGCGTGCCCCCTTCAGACCTCGGTTCAGCCCAGCGTGCCCCCTTCAGACCTCGGATCAGCCCAGCGTGCCCCCATCAGACCTCGGATCAGCCCAGCGTGCCCCCATAAGACCTCGGATCAGCCCAGCGTGCCCCCATAAGACCTCGGATCAGCCCAGCGTGCCCCCATCAGACCTTTGTTCGGCCCAGCGTGCCCCCATCAGACCTCGGATCAGCCCAGCGTGCCCCCATCAGACCTCGGATCAGCCCAGCGTGCCCCCATCAGACCTCGGATCAGCCCAGCGTGCCCCCATCAGACCTCGGATCAGCCCAGCGTGCCCCCATCAGACCTCGGATCAGCCCAGCGTGCCCCCATCAGATCTCGGATCAGCCCAGCGTGCCCCCATCAGACCTCGGATCAGCCCAGCGTGCCCCCATCAGACCTCGGATCAGCCCACCGTGCCCCTTCAGACCTCGGATCAGCCCACCGTGCCCCCTTCAGACCTCGGATCAGCCCACCGTGCCCCCTTCAGACCTCGGATCAGCCCACCGTGCCCCCTTCAGGCCAGCCCACAGTGCCCCCTTCAGGCCAGCCCACAGTGCCCCCATCAGACCTTTGTTCAGCCCAGCGTGCCCCCATCAGACCTCGGATCAGCCCAGCGTGCCCCCTTCAGACCTCGGATCAGCCCAGCGTGCCCCCTTCAGACCTCGGTTCAGCCCAGCGTGCCTCCTTCAGACCTCGGATCAGCCCAGCGTGCCCCCTTCAGACCTCTGATCAGCCCAGCGTGCCCCCTTCAGACCTCGGATCAGCCCACCGTGCCCCCATCAGACCTCGGGCCAGCCCACCGTGCCCCCTTCAGACTTCGGGCCAGCCCACCGTGCCCCCTTCAGACCTCGGGCCAGGCCACCGTGCCCCTTCAGACCTCGGGCCAGCTCACCGTGCCCACTTCAGACCTCGGGCCAGCCCACCGTGCCCACTTCAGACCTCGGGCCCCCTTTAGGCCAGCCCACAGTGCCCCCTTTAGGCCAGCCCACAGTGCCCCCTTTAGGCCAGCCCACAGTGCCCCCTTTAGGCCAGCCCACAGTGCCCCCTTTAGGCCAGCCCACAGTGCCCCCTTTAGGCCAGCCCACAGTGCCCCCTTTAGGCCAGCCCACAGTGCCCCCTTTAGGCCAGCCCACAGTGCCCCCTTTAGGCCAGCCCACAGTGCCCCCTTTAGGCCAGCCCACAGTGCCCCCTTTAGGCCAGCCCACAGTGCCCCCTTTAGGCCAGCCCACAGTGCCCCCTTTAGGCCAGCCCACAGTGCCCCCTTTAGGCCAGCCCACAGTGCCCCCTTTAGGCCAGCCCACAGTGCCCCCTTTAGGCCAGCCCACAGTGCCCCCTTTAGGCCAGCCCACAGTGCTCCCTTTAGGCCAGCCCACAGTGCCCCCTTCAGGCCAGCCCACAATGCCCCCTTCAGGCCAGCCCACTTGTGCCCCCTTCAGACCTCAGATCAGCCCACACTGCCACCATCAGAATAAAATTTAAAAAATCTCTCACCTGTCCTGCGCCGCGCCTCCGCTCCGGTGTCCGGCGCTCCTCTGTCTCCGGCACTGCACTGTCAGCTGACTGTGTGCAGCGTCAGGTTAGAGTGCGTGCACTACGTCCTGACGCTGTACGCGGTCAGGACAGTGCAGCGCAGGCCCAGAGAAGAGGAGCGCCGGAGCAGAGCCGCGGCGCAGGACAGGTGAGAGATTTTTTTTTTTTTTTAAATTTTGTCTGCATGTCTCCATGTTCTCTGATACTAGGCTGCACAGTAGCGCAGCCTAGTATCAGTAGGTGCCGATCGGGTCCAGACGCAAATGGCGACAAGACTAAAAAGTCTTGTCGCCGTTTGTCAAATCTAAGTTGCATTTGCGACCATTTTGGTCGCCATCTGGAGCCCTGTTAGAGATTTGTTTAATTCAGCATCTGTAGTCTAGAACGTCTGTGTAAGGCCCCATTCACACGACCATATGTATTCCGTGATCCGTATAAAAACGGAACGGAAGACATACGGAAAGTCTTCCGTAGTGTTCCGTAATTTTGCGGACCCATTAACTTTAATGGGGCTACGGACGTGTTTTGCGGCCAAGTATAGGACATGTTTTATTTTTTTTGCGGGAGAACTTCCGTAATATACGGATGCGGAATGCACACAGTGTGCATTCCGCAGTTTTTTTCTCCTATGGAAAAATGAATGGGTCCGTATGGTTCCACATCTTATCCGCAAAAATGCGGATAAGATACGGAAATGAACATACGGTCATGTGAATGGGGCCTTACTCATCTCACCAGGTTTCAGCTCTACATCCCAGCGGACGGCCATGGCTTTTGTCAGTGACCTCCTTGCTGGTCCTGATCTCAGTCGAGTCCTCCCTGCTGCTCTCCTTAGCCAGTGGTGTTACATCGCCAAGTGCAGTACCCCTGATCTTCGTCTTGTTCTTGAGTTTAACTCCTTGTTTGCCCTTTGGCTTGTTCACCTAGTAGCTCTTAGTGAGTAGTAGTTCTACTCTTGGCCTCTGACTTTTCGGCTTCGCTCCTGACTATGTTCTCATCTTATGTTCTTCATTGGGCCTTTCGTACCCTGATGGCTCTTCTGATCATGACCCCTGCTGCATTCAAACGGTGGAGCACGAGTCCCCGTTCTTGAGATCGATGGGGGCTCACTGCCAATCAGACACTTATCACCTAGCCTGTGGATAGGCAATACGTTTTCTTCATCGGACAGCCCCTTCACACCTCATGTTGCTGATACACTTATCACAAGAGTATTACTGTCATTATACAGTAGATTATTTTTTTTACTTTTACTTGGCTTCTCCTAAGTTTCAACATTATACTTCAACCATTCAAATTCCTTGTTTGGGTTTTCATTCAGGAGAAGAGGGGACTCCGGACCCCCCCAATTCCCATTATTTATCAGCAGTTATGTGGACAGGTGATATATGTCCTTTGTGAGGACTCACCCTTTAGGATCCTGGTTATGTTTCTTTTACATATTCTACAAGCCAATTAACATAATTATGTTTTTGGCGTTTTGGAGGAAGTCCACATAACAACATGAGTTCCAAGAAGGACTGCACTTTGTCAGTTCATCCAGAGCCTCAGGATAGGTTATCAATATCTGAGGTTAGGTCATCGGCACAACTCCTTTAAGATGCAACTAAGAGACCAAATTTTATTGGATTTCAAAAGTTTAAAAATAAATTCACATAAATATAAGTAAGGGCTTATGCACACGAACGTGTGCAGTCAGTGCCCGTGCTGTGGACCATAATTTGCGGTCCACAATGCACGGGCACTAACAGTGGGGCCGCCGGATTCGGATCACGGACCCCTTCATTTGAATTGGGTCCGCGATCCACATCCGACAGTCCGCACCGCAAAAAAGTAGTGCTTGTGCTAATTGTTTGCTGTGCTGAGGCACGGCCAGAAACACCACGGAAGAACACCGTGGTGTTCCAATCCGTGCCTCCACTCCGTATGTTCCGGATTGCTGACCCATTGAAGTGAATGGGTCCGCGATCCATGATGCAGGCTGCACACGGCCAGTGCACGTATATTGGGGACCCGGCATATGCGGGCACGGGCTGGCACCTGTCGTGTGCATGAGCCCAAAGGCAGAGAATTCAGTGGTGGTACATGAAATCAGTGATTGTAGACTCAAGTTTCAGTCCTTTTCTAGGACCTTGATCACAGAGTCACTAAAAGAAAAAAAGACAAGTGATTAGAAAAAGAAGAACTAAATGTTAACCTAACAAATATCAGACATCATATAGTACATGAAAATCTATCTCCAAAAAAGCTAGAACCAGCCCTGTACCTCACATGGATCCAGAGATCTCCACATTCATTGCTCCAATTGCTCTGCTAGATTTATTTCAGGCTGGACGTTCAGAAGGTATGCCTTTTCTTAAGGGGTGGGTCCTTTCTGCTTCAACTTTCTCCCAGTAAGGGCCCATTGACAGGGCCGTATGAACCGGTCTGCACCCGTTCTACAATTTTGCGGAACAGGTGTGGAACCATTCATTTCAATGGGGACAAGAAAAGGCATTTTCTATGATAGTGCCGGCAAATTGCGGAACGCATACGGGCTCGGTATCCCTGTTTTGCGTATCTTCAAAACAGTACAGTCGTGTGAATGCACCCTAACTCTCACATCTTTGATATAGAAGATATAGCTGATGACATTTAAAGGACAGAACTGAGCATGTGCGTCCACCTCAGCGAGGAGGACATAGAGACAAGGAAAAGGATCAAACAGCCGGTGGTGCTCAACAGAAACATTTTATAGAATAACTCGGTGGCTAAACTAAATTTTTATTTACATGCTGTTACAAAACGATTCAGATTCAGCAGCGGGTTTGAAAAAAATGTAGAATATGTTTTATGGGACAACCCTTTTAAAGCAACAACAGTCATGGTAATTCAGTACACAAGTATAAGGTAGACAGAAATAAGCACATTATTGCCTCCAGCAGATTACAAATATTAGGCATTAAAGGAACCACAGGCATAAGGTATGGTAAGTCATTGGGGGTAAATAGTATGGTGCCAATGTAAAACCCATCTACTAAAAACAGCAACCCTAGGATGTATAAGACTAATGGTGAGCAACCCAATTGGGGTCTATGCTGCTCGCTCCATCCCCCAGTGCTACCAGCACAATTTTTCCTGCAGCACTGTTTTGCGTACTTGTGGGAACCTATTTTAATCACATTACACTTTTTTTTTATTATATATACTGTATATACCTAGTAAATGTCTTTCATCTCTGCTTAGCCGATGCATGGGTTGCTCCCCATTAGAGTCTTGTACATACTAGTGCTGTGTTATTTACTGGCTGGGTTAGGCACAGAGTCCTGTGGGCTTGCATATTCATTTTTACATGCAATACATATTATTTACAGTGTGAGTTTGTTACCTCCCGGAGGCAATCATGTGCTTATTTTTTTACTTCATATACCTGCGTAGTTAATTACCATGAGCGCTATTAACTTAAAGGGAACCTGTCATCTTCGAAACACCCCCTGAACTAGAGTAAGCAGTGTATAGTGTAAGTGATGCTGAATCCGAATATGTAATTTTTATCTTCATACTCACTTCCATTCCGACGCTGTGCTCCCACAAACCTGCAGTAAAATGCACTCAGTGGACTCTTCTTTGAGTCCTCTCCATTATATGAGTGAGCACTGGAGTCCACTGAGTGCATTTTACTGCAGGTTTGTCGGAGCACAGCGTCAGAATGGAAGTGAGTATGAAGATAAAAATTACATAACCGGACTCAACGTCACTTACACTACACCGCTTACTGTAATTCACGGGGTGTTTTGGAGATGACAGGTTCCCTTTAACCCCTTCCCGACCAGCGCCGTACATGTATGGCGCTCGGGCGGTGCGGGGACATGACGCCCGCTCGCGGGTGCGGCGGGCGTCATGGCCGGCAAGTCTCTGCAATTCTTATTCTGGCCACTAGATGGCAGGCCAGGATAAGAAATGAGCAATTCATGGATTTAACTGCATCTAGTAAATCTATGATTGCTCATAAAGAAAAAAAACAAAACACAATATATCAGCTCATATTTGAGCTTTAAAATAATCACTAAAAAAATGTTAAAAAATATATAAAAAATAAAAAAGATATAAAAGTTCAAATCACCCCCCTTTCCGTATAAGTAAAAAATAAATACCTAAATAACAATAAATATAGACATCATGGGTATCACCGTGACCGAAAAACGCCCGTACTTTTAAAATATAAAAAAAAATTCCAATACGGCGAATTGTGTGGCTGAAAAAAGCGTCCAAATGGCGATTCGCCGTTTTTTGTCTCTTTTTTTTCCCTAAAAAAAATTAAATAAAAAGTGATCAAAAAGTCATACACACCCCAGAATGGTATCAATAAAAACTTCAGACCGCCCCGCAAAAAATGAGCCCCCATACAGCTCTGTACACATAAATACCAAAAAGTTATAGGGGTCAAGATATGACAAGGAAAAAAAAAGGGCAACTTTCTAATTACTTTATCACCATCTAAACGCAGGAAAAACTATACATATTAGGTATTGCCGGATTCGTACTGACCCGTAGAATGAAAGTAACTGGTCAGTTTTAATGCACATCGAACGCTGTAAATAAGAAACCCGTAGAACTGTAGCGGAATAGCGGTTTTCTTGCAATTTCACCCCATTTGGAATTTTTTTCCCGCTTCCCACTACACCATATGCAATATTAAATGGTGACGTTGGAAAGTACAACAAAAAACAAGCCCTCATACAGCTATGTGAACAGAAAAATAAAACAGTTATGGCTGATTGAAGGCAGGGAGCGCAAAACGAAAATGCAGAACCGAAAAAACCTCCGGGGTAGAAAGGGTTAAGGACATGTCTAATATACGTGGCTCCACATAGCACTAGGTTATCAGCCATGGCCTGGTTCTTCTTTCACTAAAGGCTTGTCTTTTTGTCTTTTGGTGACTGTGACCAAGGTCAATAACAGGACCAAAACTTCAGTCTGTATATGTGGATCTGTTTTGAATGTTTGGAAAACCGATAAAGTTTTGTCTCTTAGCTGTCCTACATAGCAACATCACCATGGAATAGTATGCAGACCTGACACAGATCTGCACTTTTGCAGATTTGACGCTGGCCACTGGGCCTAATAATTTTCTGACACTTCTTTTCCTGTAGAGATCACTTCTCAGCAGTCCTGCCATTAGCGGCATGGGCAGGATTACAATGACAGATATTATACTGTATATGTGCAGTCACAGTAGGTGATGGTCACAGCTTATCTCATCTCCCTCCCCACACAATGACTTCTGCAAAGGTCACAGAGCATGCCCATAACACCCTCCCATAGGGTCCTCTACAGTTCTACAGAGTATTGTTTTGTAAGGTCTTTGTGGCTGCTGTAAAGGACGTTTCTGAATGCTGTTAGCAGTTTGGGCAAGATGGCCACCCCATAATCATGTTCAGAAAGTGGTATAAAAATACAATAAAAAACAAATATGTATCAATATCTGGTTTAAATTAGCAAAAGAAATATAGGCGATGCATTCCCTTTGAAGGGGTTGTCCCTATAAACCCATTTGTATACATGGGCATCTTAAAGGGGGTTCCCATTCAATATCCCAGTTTTACATGGTACTTACCCTCCCTCACGCCACCAATGCCGCTGTCTCCACTGTACCGACACAGGCTGCAGTTCCCGACCAGATGAAGATGCTTGCTTTCCTGTTCAGCTGCATTTGAATAAATCTATCTGAACAGGAAAAGAATTGTCCACAACCAGGAGGAAGAGCCTCTAGGCCTTTGTCAGAGCCTAGGTTTACTTCTGTGGGCAGAGCAGGGTAAATCAGTATTACCAAGATATGCCAAAACATTATAATCAGTAGAGATCCAGCATCTGAACCCTAGCAAATCGCCATAACCCTCTGGCTCCCAATCACCTTCTATACAGCGAACCGCAACTCGGCTCCATTCAAATCGTACAGACAAGTCAGAAGATGGCATTTATGGGGCCCTTTGAGCATAGACCTCCACCGTTTCTCATTATGAAGACACCACAGCTTTCTAGAAAGCTCTTAAATCCCCAGGATGTCTCCAGATCGCCCACACAACACTGGGCTTCTTGTTGGAGATGGCACAATAACACTGGATACTGTAATAGCTTCACTACATTGTCCCTGTCACCTTAGGACCCTTCTGCTGGTGGAATCTTGTTGGCTTCAGGACCTCAGCATTATATGGAGCTTTTTTCAGGCCTTTACTGTTCTAGAGATGAATGCAGTCTTTCCTCTCTCACGTACAGAGTTCTTTTCCTATTGACTTGCCTGCTTGTTGTAGGATGCAGCTTGTTTGTTTCTGTTTTCAGTCCTGGAATTGAAGAACCATAGAGACAGTTAATTAAAAATCGCAACACACAAGGCTTACTTAATGAGAGAAGGCATCTTCAGGAAAAAATTATTGTTCCTGAGAGAACTTAGAGGGTTTATGCCATTTCTGATGTAAAATATAAAAATCAGACATCATACAGTACATGACGATCTCTTTCTAACAAAGCTAGAACCAGCCCTGGACCTCACATGGAACCAGAGATCTCCCCATTCATTACTCCAATTACTCTGCTAGATCCTCTTCAGCCTGGAGGCTTAGGGTGTGTGTCCTTTCTGCTGTAACTCTGCCACAGCTTCTAACAGAAGATATGGCTGGTGGCAGTTGAAGATTTAAACTGAGCACGTGCGACCACCTCAGCCAGGTGGACAAGAAATAAGGAAAATGACAATCAGCAGGTGACGCTATACAGATACATTTTATTGAATAGCTCAGTGGCTATACTAAACTTGGTGCTGGTTTGAAATTGTAGAAAGTGTTCCATGGGACAACCCCTTTAAGACTTTAAATGTAAGAGAACTACATTGGCCAGTAGGTGAGTCACAATGTCCACGACAAGCGTCCCTACAAGTAATGAGGTGTTATAGGTCCATAGCCATGCTTCGAATTCTTTGGAGACCACCAGTCCCCGAGAGCAGAGAGCTTCTTGGCCCTGGCAATGTGCCTCCCTCCTCTGCTACCTAAACAGACCCTAATGGGGTATCTAACCCGTACAGCCCCCTATAAACTGTTATAAATTGGGAATATATTTTCTTTCCAGTTGAATATGGGAGATTCTGTATGATGACATCAATTTGCATGTTATAATTAGCTCTGTATCAATAATTATTTTTGATGTCTCTCTCCCGCAGTGTTAATTTCCAAATAATTGCAATGATTGCTTTGTTAAGTGTAGTTATTATTATTATTGCTCGTTCGTTCATATCACCAGTTACACCTCTGCTAGAATATAAGGCGTTTGCACCCCCTATTAAAATTGTGGTGAAGTGAGCGCTGGCATTGGGAGGAGAACAAGGGATTTTGCCAGGGGCGTAGCTAAAGGCTCATGGGCCCTGGAGCAAGAGTGCAGCTTGGGCCCCCCTTCCCTCAGTGGCCATCGGCAGGGAAGCACATAGCCTTCATGCTACCTGAAGCAAAAATTGAAACGGCACCCCCTCCCATGCCAAATTCTTGACCTAACCCCTTTCCTCCAGCCAGAGGTGTAACTTGACCTGCATGCACTTTCTATAATAACGGCGTCTTCTTATGTGGCACAAGAGTCTTTGGGCCCCCTCAGGCTCCTGGACCTCTGCACCCCCTATAGCTACGCCCCTGGTTTTTGCAAAAAAATTATTTATACAGCCCCATAACATTTTTGCTAATGTCCTTCCCTATTACAAGTAGCATCTTGAGTAGCATTCCCTAGACCTGTGATGGCCCTCCAGCTGTGATAAAACTAACTCTCCCAAGACGTACACTTGCTTGGCTGTTCTCAGAACTCCATAGAAATGAATGGAGCATGCTGGGAGTCGTAGTTTCACCACAGCTGGATAGCCGGAGGTTAGCCATCACTGCCCTAGACGGTCATAGTCCCTGTTTCCTTGGTCTCCCACCTTGCCCTCCCTTTTTAAATTGTCCCTCTGTATCACCTGCTCCAGTCCGCTTTTTCTGGTCACGTTCTCCTGAGGAGGGTACAGGCAAGCAGAACGTCTCCACAGCTTGCTGTGCATGTGAGGGAGCGGTACTGTCCACTTCTGCGTAGAAAAGACGGCCTGGCAGGAGCTGGATACGACGACTTTCAGGTTAGGGCACATTTTCAGGAGCCATCCTGATCACTTCAATAGAGAAACATATCCAGACCAAGCCAAGAGCAGTAAGAGAACTGCAGAGGCCATCTGCACAAGCATGGCCACCTCTGCTGGTCCACAGTGGTGCACGCAACTAATGGAAATGAAGAAAAGGACCTAGAGTGGACCACAGTGGATATAGAAGAAATAGTGCAGAATTACAAAATCAAGTTCTCAGCATAAATGACTTGTTGGTCTTTGAGGGGGGATACCCTTTAATTATTGTCCCCAGGTAGGTTTTAGTTGGCAGATATCTGCCATCTGAGAATTGAATCCTCTGTGTGCCATTATCTGGCAGACTCTGTTTCCCACAGAGATGAGATGTTCCAGAGGTATCTCCTCGTTATCTCTGTTAGTACAGCGTGGATGCTTAACCAAACTGAAGATGCATCTTAATGGGGACATTAGGAGCGAATCGTTTGGACAATAGCTATATAATGTCTATGGCAGCTTGGCATTGTCTCAGTAGGACAACCTCTATTACTGTAGGTTCCCCCTCAATGAGCCAGAGTGGAATGTGTGGCTTACATTCTGACAGACATGTTTGGAAAGTATTACAATGCAGATTTACGTATTGAAATGGACATGAAATGAAAATAGTTTGTTTTTTATGCACATTTACATTTTCCTCTCTGGTAGCGCCCCCTGCTGTTTATCCTTCTGGTCCACCTTCTCCTTCATTCAGAGGTGGATGCACATGCTCAGTAGCTTCCCTGCTCCCTTCTCCTCTCTTCAGTGCTGGTGTAGTCATCTTATAGTGAAGCAGCTCGGACACCTTTTCAGTCATTCATCCCTACATCTAAATTCATAAACGTATATAGTGGGGTTAACAATTAAGAGCTAATTGCAATGCCTCCTGGGAGATTCAGGTGCTTTGCAGCTCACTCAAAGAAAAGGATGAACGTCTCCCAGGTGAGTAAAAAGGTTTTAAATTTGAGTCATTTACATACCAAAAGATTATTATTGGCCTTTTTAGTCTTTTTGAATATTACTGGTATAAAAATACCCTTTTCATCATGTGACGGCTGCAGACCAACACTGGCTGTAACGGTGTGTCAACACCACTGAGATTACCATTGTAGCCAGTGTTTGACTGCAGTGGTCACGTGCAGTGCCTTGCGAAAGTCTCTGCTATAGTGATGACGAGTCGGCATGATAAAGTGCCTTGCAAAAGTATTCGGCCCCATGGACCTTTTCAACCTTTTGCCACATTTCAGGCTTCAAACAAAAAGATATAACATTTTACATTTTTGGTGAAGAATCAACAACAAGTGGGTCACAATTTATGAAGTGGAACGAAATTTATTGGATCATTTAAACTTTTTTTGTAATAATAAAACTGAAAAGTGGGGCGTGCAAAATTATTCGGCCCCCTTGCATTAATACTTTGTTGCACCACCTTTTGCTGCGATTACAGCTGCGGTCTCTTGGGGTATGTCTCTATCAGTTTTGCACATCTAGAGACTCAAATTCTTGCCCATTCTTTCTTACAAAACAGCTCGAGCTCTTTGAGGTTGGATGGAGACGTTTGTGAACAGCAGTTTTCAGCTCTTTCCACATATTCTCAATTGGATTCAGGTCTGGACTTTGACTTGGCCATTCTAAGACCTGGATACCTTTATTTTTGAACCATTCCATTGTAGATTTTGCTTTATGTTTGGGATCATTGTCTTGTTGGAAGATAAATCTCCGTCCTAGTCTCAGGTCTTTTGCAGACTCCAACAGGTTTTCATCCAGAATGGTCCTGTATTTGGCTCCATCCATCTTCCCATCAATTTTAACCATCTTCCCTGTCCCTGCTGATGAAAAGCAGGCCCAAACCATGATGCTGCCACCACCATGTTTGACAGTGGGGATGGTGTGTTCAGGGTGATGAGCTGTGTTGCTTTTACGCCAAACATATCGTTTTGCATTGTTTCCAAAAAGTTGGATTTTGGTTTCATCTGACCAGAGCACCTTCTTCCACATGTTTGGTGTGTCTCCCAGGTGGCTTGTGGCAAACTGTAAACCAGACTTTTTATGGATATCTTTCAGAAATGGCTTTCTTCTTGCCACTCTTCCATAAAGGCCAGATTTGCGAAGTGTTGGACTGATTGTTGTCCTATGGACAGACTCTCCCACCTCAGCTGTAGATCTCTGCAGTTCATCCAGAGTGATCATGGGCCTCTTGGCTGCGTCTCTGATTAGTCTTCTCCTTGTTTGAGATGAAAGTTTAGAGGGACGGCCGTGTCTTGGTAGATTTGCAGTGGTCTGATACTCCTTCCATTTCAATATGATCGCTTGCACAGTGCTCCTTTGGGATGTTTAAAGCTTGGGAAATCTTTTGGTATCCAAATCCGGCTTTAAACTTCTCCACAACAGTATCACGGACCTGCCTGGTGTGCTCCTTGGTCTTCATGATGCAGAACCCTGAGACTATCACAGAGCAGGTGCATTTATACGGAGACTTGATTACACACAGGTGGATTCTATTTATCTTCATCAGTCATTTGTGACAACATTGGGTCATTCAGAGATCCTCAATGAACTTCTGGAGTCAGTTTTATGAACTGAAAGTAAATGGGCCGAATCATTTTGCACGCCCCACTTTTCAATTTTATTATTACAAAAAAAGTTTAAATGATCCAATAAATTTTGTTCCACTTCACAATTGTGACCCACTTGTTGTTGATTCTTCACCAAAAATGTAAAATGTTATATCTTTTTGTTTGAAGCCTGAAATGTGGCAAAAGGTTGAAAAGTTCCAGGGGGCCGAATACTTTCGCAAGGCACTTTATCATGCCGACTCGTCATCACTATAGCAGAGAAAGACAGTGGACCACAGAAGCATTGACCTTACTCTTTTATTATTTTACACCATTGTAAGCAATATTTAGAATATTTAATGGGGCTGGACAATCTCTTTATAAAAGGGTTGTCCCATAAAAAATTCAACATTTTTCAAGCCAGCACCTGGATCTGAATACTTTTGTAATTTCATGTAATTAAAAATTTAGTATAGCCACTGAGTTATTCAGTAAAATGTATCTGTATAGAGCCACCTGTTGTTTGTAGTCTTCCTCATGTCTGTGTCCACCTCGTCGATTTGGACGCACATGCTCAGTTCCATCCTTTAACTGTCACCAGCCATGTCTTTTAGAAGCTTTCACAATTACAGGGCACACCCCCTGTGAAAGCACATTCCCCCTGAGCTGCCAGCTTGATATAAATCTAGCAGAGCTACAGATGAGGACATCTCTGGTTCCACGTGAGGTACGGGGCTGGTTCAAGTTTTCCTAGAAAGGGATTGGCATGTTATATGTCTGCTGATTTTCATTTTTTACATTAATCATTGGATAGTCTTTTTGAGCCCAAGGGTCACAGCGCTTTTCCTTTTGTTCTCATTATTGGTGGTGGGGATCTCAGGGCAAAGACCCCCACCATGTTTCTATGAAGTAGAACAAGTTCACTCATCTCTTTTTAGGAACTCCCATACAAGCGAATGGAGAGTGCACCATGCATGCATGGCCACGTCCCCACCTCTGTGGGACTGCCTGAAGTAGCTCAGCTATTTTTGGAACTCCCACTTTTCTTCACTTTGGGGGGGCTCGTTCTGAAGATAGGGGTGGGCCCTACCTTTGGAACCCACTACTATCTGATATTGGTGTCATATCCTAATCATATGCCACCAATGTCTGAGATGAGACAACCCCTTTAACCTGTCCACTCTCTAATGATAATGTGATTACTCTGCTCATTTTCTCCCAGTCTATACAGCAAAGGTGACAAGTGACCTACAGAGTATGTCAGTATGACTGCTAGGTTTCTAATGTAATGTCATATTGATTGTCATTTTCTTTCCCAGGTTGAGAGGATTGTGGACAAGAGGAAGAACAAGAAAGGCAAATGGGAATATCTGATACGATGGAAAGGATATGGCAGTAGTGAAGACACCTGGGAGCCGGAGCATCACCTTCTGCACTGCGAGGAGTTTATCGATGAATTTAATGGACTCCACCTAACCAGAGACAGACGAGCCAAAGCTGGTAATAAACAGACGGTGGCATCAAAGCTCTTGCGAGGGACTACTGTGGACAAAATGCCACACAGATCAACAGATTCAGGAAGATCCAGGGGGGCATCACAGAAAAGGAGGAGGATACATACATTTCAGAAACCGAAGAAGGTGTGTTCTCCCAAATATTCTCCCGGGGACAGGTCTACAAAGACATTAACATACAGAACTACTCCTAGTGGGCTGCAGATTATGCCACTGACCAAACCCTTGGAGAATGGGGGCCCCACTAATCACACAGAGGACAAGCACTTTGAGAATGGCACCGAGCAAGAAAAAAATGACCTTGAGGATGACAAAGGGACACAAGTTTTACCAAGCGGCCTGGAAGTCTGTGACTCGCCCATAGTCAACGGAATCGGTATGTATTGTTAAAGCGATGTTATGTTTTATACAATAGTCCGAATTGTAGGGACAGTCACAAGTATTGAGAAACCGCGCTCATTATGCCATATTAACCCCTTTGTTGCAGGGTAGTTATAGAATGCATATACTGTATTATGGTTCTATGTTAAATTAGTATCTGTTTACCTTTTATATCATTACTATGTTACACAGTGGGGGATAAGGATCCTCAGCTGACTTCTGCAACTGCTGAGGTGCTCCCTGTACTGATGTAGCGGGAGTCTGAGTTATTCCCTACGCCGATTGCAGACATTTAACCCCTCAGATGCCATGGTCAGTTGTGACCACGGCAGCTGAGGCGGCTTTCACCGGGAGCGTTGCACTTGCGGGTCCCGAACAGCTTCCCCGCGCCAAGACTGGGGAAGCCGTTCGTTCTCTGTAATAGCCCGGGTCTCTTTGAAAGAACCAAGGCTGTATA
This sequence comes from Rhinella marina, assembly GCA_900303285.1. Lineage (NCBI taxonomy): Eukaryota > Metazoa > Chordata > Amphibia > Anura > Bufonidae > Rhinella > Rhinella marina. The sequence continues at coordinate 355,936 of ONZH01002718.1, read as the reverse complement.
CAGCTACAAGTGGCAGGGCATAATAGGAAAATAGGGAATATTTCATACACTGCTATGCAAATTATTTGCAATGCAATAGAGAAGCCATCTGGATTGCATATTTAAGTCCCCTAAGAGGACTTTAAAAAGTGAAAAAAAGCTTTAAAAAAATAAGTCAAATCATCCCCCTTTTCCCATATTAAAATTGTTGGAAATTGGCTGCAGCAGCACAAAACTTCTTGAGACGACTTCTTCTTGAGAAGATTCTTTTGTTTATTCAGAGACGAGGGCAGCAAGACAGCATTGAAAAAAATATAAAAGTCAGGCAGAATATGGCATGATGTAGATGGAGGTGTGAAACAGCAGTAGGAAAGTGGCAGTGCTTTGTGTGTCTTTATGTCCCCGAAAACGCTTTTTTAATACCCCAGAAAACAAAGGAATAATTAGTATTATAATACGGGTTTGGCGCAGCGTACCGCAATCCATAGGAGTGAATGGTGACACACCTAAATTACATCATTACCTCATTATTATACATAACATGTATAATACTTTACTATTCATAACCATTGATGTACATAAGTTGCACCTCCAGCATCAATATACATAAGGAAGACCTCCGCTTCTTTATACTTCATGATAGTTAAAGAGGCTCTGTCACTAGGTTGTAACCTATGTATTTAAATACATAGGTTACAAGGCCTAGTGACAACTTTTAAAATCATACCTTTCATACAGAGTTCTGCGCAGCGGTCGCATGGAAATTTAAACTTTAAAAAGTATTCAAATGAGCCATCGGAGCACCGAGGGGCGGCCTCTTTCCTCTGGAGCACCGCTCCTTCACCGCCCCCCCGGGCCCGAGGCACGTCCCTTGTCTCTAATCACGCCCCTTTCTGTATTTGATAGACAGCACTAGACTGGTAAGTCTAGCGCTGAACTCTCGCGCATGCGCCCTAAAATTTTCCCGGCGCATGCGCAGTAGCGCTTGCAGTGTCTACACTGCAAGCGCTGTCTTCTCTTCTGTGCACGCGCCGTCACTCCCGGGTCTAGCGAAGTGACAGCGCATGCGCTGAAGAGAAGACAGCGCTTGCAGTGTAGACACTGCAAGCGCTACTGCGCATGCGCCAGGAAAATTTTAGGGCGCATGCGCGAGAGTTCAGTGCTAGACTTACCAGTCTAGTGCTGTCTATCAAATACAGAAAGGGGCGTGATTAGAGACAGGGGACGTGCCTCAGGCCCGGGGGGGGCGGTGAAGGAGCGGTGCTCCAGAGGAAAGAGGCCGCCCCTCGGTGCTCCGATGGCTCATTTGCATACTTTTTAAAGTTTAAATTTCTACGCGACCGCTGCGCAGAACTCTGCATGAAAGGTATGATTTTAAAAGTTGTCACTAGGCCTTGTAACCTATGTATTTAAATACATAGGTTACAACCTAGTGACAGAGCCTCTTTAATTAGCTAAAATTTTTCTAACACGTATGAGAATGAATATCTAATGCATCTTTAACCTTTGATCCCTCGTCCCCTGATTCCATTATCCTTGAAAGTGTTTGTTTGCCATAAACTAAAGAAGCTGACAAGTCCACTAACCAAGTATCTAAAAGAAGCTATGGAGGACATAAATATGTCACTAAGACTCCATGATCTCATAACTAGCTCTTCCTAATCAGAAAGCATAGGCTTTAGTTGATCACCTAAGGATCTCTATTTTCTTTTCAAGGTATTCAAGGTGACTCTTTATCTAAGCTTTAAAGGCTATGTACACCTTTGGAGTCAATTTTTTTTATGATTGCATTTAACTTATTTTTGGCTAAAAATCATATTTCCAATTTAATTTATTAAAAATATTGAGCTGTTTGTTAACTGTTTGTCTAGCTGGGTGACTGGTACTTTCACTTTGTGCCGTTCATCTAATTACCCTTATCTATAAACTACTGAGAGGTCATAAACACTTATTTAAGCCACATTCTTATCAGTAAGGTAAGGATTGAGCTTTAATAAGTGTTTATAATGTCATAGAGAAGAGATAAGGAGTCCATCTGCTCCTCAGATGACGGAATTGAGAAAAAATCCACAGGCAGCTAGTACAGCTTCTCAGCTCTGTACACAAAAAAGGATTCCATATTGTTAACAAAGACCAAATGAAAATGTGATTTTTAGGTCAAAATAAGTATAATGCAATAATAAAAAATTGCCCCCAAAGGTGTACATAGCCTTTATGGTAGAAATGTAAGATTTCTGACTAAGACAAGATGGCGGACTGTCAGATCTAATTCTGATTCTCCAACAAAAAATAAAAAAATAGATCACTTGCACAGCCACGTCCCAAAATGCCATCATTGCTTCACCTGCCAAAAAAATGTAATAAAAAATTATCAAAAAGTCCAATGCAGTTGCCCTGCAAAAAATGAGCTTACACACTTCCATAAACTATAAAAAAGTTATTGGGGTCAGAATATAGCGATGCAAAGAAAAAAAATGTTTTTTTTCAAATTTTTTATTTATTTTTGGAATTAAAACACAAGAAAAATTATATAACTGTGGTATCGTTGTAATCTTACTGACCTGCAGAATGAAGCTGACAGGTCAGTTTTACTGCATAGGGGACAGTGTGAAAACAAAACCCATAAAACGGTGGCGGAATTGTGTGTTTTTGTTTTTTTATTTCTAGTTCCACCCTATTTGGACTATTTTTTTTCACAGCTTCCCTCTACACCATATGTAATATTGAATGGTTCCATTACAAAGTACAACTTGTCCGGCAAAAAAAACAAGCCTTCATGCAGCTATGTGAATGGAAAAATAAAAAAGTTATGGCTCAGAGAAAATAAAAACACAAAAAAAAAAAATCACCCAGGGCTGAAAGCAGGGTTAAAGCTGGTGTAATACACAGTATAATTTGTTTGCTGAAACCTACAATTCGTATTGTTTCCAACCTGTCCCCCATCTATGGTCAAAGGACAGTAGAAGCTAAAGGACGCCACACATACTTCTCTAGCCCTGTATGACGGCTGTCGGCTCTTACCAGGAAATGCATTTATTTCCAATGACAAAGCCAAATATCAGGTTTTAAGGAACCAGTTACCATTTGCAGAATCCACTGAAATGCTGGGGGAATTCCTTGCCACGTGATTTGCGCTGGTGTTTGCAGACCAAACACAAGGAGAGAAAAGACTTCCCCGGTCACAATTTCATTTTTGATTTAATTATGCCGTTGAAGCAGGAGAGCAAACTGGAATCCGTCCAGAGAATCTGCTTCTGCCTGCGGAAAATACCTGAAAATCGATGCAAAATGACTGAGGCTGCCGGCGGCCGCGGCTTCAGGAGCTTCGGAGATAATCACTACTTATTTGTACTTCACAAACCATTCATTTGGACAAACAACTCGTAAACCCAAAACACCGGGCGACGTAAAGTAATGTGGAAATGAGCCGGTAAATGACGCGACGGCGCGGCCGGGCAGATGTCTTGTTTGGTTGTGTAGGGAATTAGTAAAAATAACATCAGTTTGCTTCTTCCATCTTGATTTCCAGTATGTTGTTCTCCTTTAATTCCTTACTGCTTCGCTGCCTCCTGGAAGGGGCATTTGAAGATCCGGCTGGTAGACAGTATTTACAGCAATGCTCTCTGGGTAAATAACTAAATATGACTAAATAATTCCCCTAAATATATGACCTTGATATGTGGGGTGCACAGAATATTGTGAGGTTCATTGGCAAGCACACAGCCATGGTCAGTGCCCTTATCACAGACCACATAAAAGTGCCAGCTTGAGTCCCCGTGCACTGCGGCGGCCGCAGAGTCCCCGTGCACTGCAGCGGCCGCAGAGTCCCCGTGCACTGCCAACTACAGAGCCGCCATACACAGTGTATCTTTACAGAAGCAACTGCAGAGTCCCTGTACGGCGCCAGCCACAGAGCTCTCCCTGTACGGCGCCGGCCACAGAGCTCTCCCTGTACGGCGCCAGCCACAGAGCTCTCCCTGTACGGCGCCAGCCACAGAGCTCTCCCTGTACGGCGCCAGCCACAGAGCTCTCCCTGTACGGCGCCAGCCACAGAGCTCCCCCTACTTGTTAACAAAATATCTTTTTAAATATACTTACAGATGAAACATTGACAAATGGAGGACTGACCCCGCACAGCCCAGTGAAGAGGAAACTAGACATGGAGAAGGACTGCGTGTTTGATAAGAGACTGCGGTACAGCGTCCGTCAGAATGAAAGTAGCTGCCGATTCCGGGACATAGTGGTCAGGAAGGAAGATGGCTTCACTCACATTCTTCTGTCCAGTCAGACGTCTGACAACAACTCCCTGACACCTGACGTAAGAAGCACATGAATTTTAGGGAATGTGTTATCAGATAAGGACCTACAAGTTTTTATAGTAACCATATTTTCATGAATTTGTGGTGACGTTTTCTTTAATTTTCCTTGTCACTATCTATATTTTAAAAATGTGGCCACTAAACCTAAGAATAGGCTCACAATTGCTTTTCTGTAAAGATCATGTCTCAGCACTCACCTCATTATTATCACAGAAAAGACTACAATGACAGATAACACCTCTGTATAGATACCACAGAATCCACCATTCACAATAAGTGACAGCCACAGCTTATCTGCTCCCCCTCCCACAATGACCTCTGCACAGGTCACAAAGCACGCCCACAACACTCTCTTCCTTAGAACCAGTGTGTCATATCAAGACTACAGGTTCCTATGGTCCATATGGCTGCTGTAAAGCATATCTCTAAATGCTGTTAAAAGCAGCTCATGCAAGATGTCCGCCCCCATAATCATGTAGAGAAAATAAATAAAAATCTACAATCCTAGAATAAAAATCCGTATGTATCAGTATTTGATTTTAATTACTGAAATAAAGTATGGGGGATACCCTCTCTTTATTGGTAAGAATTCAGTATGTGGTGGTGTCTGGTCTTGTAATGTAAAGTTGGTACATATAGGGAATTTAATAAGAAATAAAAACAGCCAACTAACCTACCTTACCCTTTTCCCGATCCTGGTTCATACACTTACAGTTTATTCCCCATTCCTTGTTCTCCATGATCATACCTGCCAGGGAGAGGGGATGAGACCAACCTGACATGGACATCCGCTTACTAAGGGGCCTGTAGCAGCTTTGGGGGCGGGGGCAGCCTCTTAGTACCATTAACCCTTTCATATCTGACCTCATAGCCCTGACAACAGGACTACTTGCTCTCACAACTTACATACTGCTGAGTGTCTTGTTCCATCCTCCAATAACATATTTCTTATACTAGACTATTAGAACATTTTGACTGAGTTTTTTTTTTTTTGCCTCTTTTAATTATCTCATAATTGCTTATATCTTAAGGAACAAAATCTTTTTATATCCAGTGGGACTGAATGTTCTTTGCAGATCTTGATGTGTTTATTATTGGCTTTTTAATTTTTCCTCATACATTCCTCATACATTGCTCCAACTGTTCTGCTAGATTTATTACTGTCCTTTCTCAGAGGGCGTGCCCCATCTGCTTCAGCTGGTGGCGGTTGAAGGATGGAACTGAGCATGTGCTTCCGTCTCAGTGTGCAGGACAGAGAAATTTTTAAAAAAAGCAAACAACAGGTGGCGCTATACAGATAGATTTCATCGAATATCTCAGTGGCTGTACTAAATTTTTAATTACATGCAATTACTAAAGTATTCAGATCCAGGGGCTGGTTTGAAAAATGTAGAATATTATTTGTCGGACAACTCCTTTAACGAAGTTGTGCTATTAAGTGTTTAAAAGTGCTATGGTGAGTGTAACGTCACTGCAGGATTACCATATGAGATTACCCAATGAATTCAGTGGGAACCATGTAATACATGTAACACTATTCAATACCTCCACCAGCTAGAAGAATGGATCCTGAGGTGTAGACCCCCACCTGATTCTGAGGAACGGGTGGAAGCTCATCTTTGTGCTGATGGGAAATCCTGTTTAGTAGTTTACTTCTTCCCACCAGTTGGAGACGCAGGAAACATGGCGATCTCCTCTGTGCAGTCCCACGATGCATTTTTGCTTGAGACTGTTTAAAGGGGTTGTGTCCTCTCAGACAATGGGAGCATATCGCTAGGATATGCTCCCATTGTCTGATGGTGGGACCTGCACCTATCTCGTAAACTGAGCCTTCAGCTTTCAAGGATCCGTTTACAAGCGATATGCCCCCATTGTCTGAGATGAGAATACCCCTTTAATACGGGGCTCAGGGGGCAGTGCATGACAAAAGGATTTATTCTTTGAATCTCTGTGTCATGATCCGCCCCCCTGAGGCCTTGCAGTAGACATAACCCAGTGGATCGGTTTTGCACAGACTGTTCCTTTCATATGAATAAACTGCATCTGTTGATTATCCCTGTGGTATAACTAATCCCTTCACAGACAGAGCTCATTTATCTCTAGAAATGTAAATAAAAAAAGGGACTTTCCAGATATTTTTTATTTTTCCACACCCAACAAGCTCTACCTGTGTCAAAGCTATACTCACCCACTTCCCATCTCTCGATTTCTGCTCCTGCGTCTGTCAACTTTAAGGCTACTTTCACACTAGTGTTTTTAAATTCCGGTATTGAGTTCCGTCATAGGGGTTCAATACCGGGAAAAAACGCTTCAGTTTTGTCCCCATTCATTGTCAATGGGGACAAAACTGAACTGAAGACAACGGAATGCTCCTGAAAGCATTCCGTTCCGTCTTCAGACCGAAGAACAAACCGCAGCATGCTGCGGTTTTCTCTCCGGTCCAGGCATCCGCACCAAGACGGATCCGGAATGACCCCCAATGCAGGTCAATGGGGACGGATCCGTTTGGTGTGACCACAATGGTAAACGGATCCACCCTCCATTGACTTTCAATGGAGTTCAGGATGGATCCGTCACCACATACAGACAGACAGACAGACATACATACACACACAAACACATACTTACATACTCCAGGCAGGCAGGCCGCACGTCTTCATGCCCAGAAGGCGCACCGCTATGACGATTCCCTACAGTGCCCAGCAGAGGGCCCTGTGGGGAATCGTCATAGCTGCGCGCCTCCAGGGCGTGAAGACGTGCGGCCTGCCTGCCTGGAGTATGTAAGTATGTATATGTTTGTGTGTATGTGTATGTATGTCTGTATATAGTACTGTGTGACATGTGTGGGGCCGGAACGCAGTTCCGGCCCCACACATGTCCCTGCGGCAGTCCGGATCCGGCGGCACCCTTCACCTGCCTGATCCGGACTGCCGCTAGTGTGAAAGTAGCCTTACAAGGAAGGGGTCACGCGCGCCGCTGCTGCCAATGACTGACCAGTGGAGATGGATCCCGAAGCAGCATGTCACTGCTGGGTCACATTCCGCTTGGGAAGGTGTCACTGCTGAAGCACATGACCCCATCCATGCGAAAGTGGACAGACGGGGGCTGGAAGTGCCGTTTTTGCTGCACTCTACAGCTTTCACTTTGTGTATCTAAAGACCATTTTTTTCTGCTTTACAGTGAATCCGTCAGGGAGCTGCTCTGATGGCTCCACGTGTAGCCCTTATCTCTGAACTCCTGACATCTCATAAACATATATTATAGCTAAATTCTTATGGAACTGATAAGAATATGACTTAAAGGGGTATTCTGGTTGGTTAACGTTATGCCGTATCCTCAGGGTAGAGGATAACTATTAGATCAGTGGGGGTCCTAATGCTGAGACCCCCCCACTGACCAGGAAAACGGGGGCCCGTATCCCCTGCAGCTCCCCAACGCTTAGCTATCTCCGGAACTTTCATAAAAAGGAATGGCTCTGCAGTACGCGTATGTGACCGGCCGCTTTGCTCTATTCAGGGGGCTGCAGGGGATATGGGGCCCCCAGAATACCCCTTTAAATGATCATTTATGAGATGTCAAATCAGAGATAAGGGCTACACGTGGAGCCATCAGAGCAGCTCCCTGCTGGATTCACTGTAAAGCAGAAAGAAATGGTCTGCAGAAAGATATTGAAAAAAAATATTTTTTTAGCCCAAAATGAGCTAAATGCAATGATAAAAAAATATTGCCCCTGAAAGTGTTCATAGCCTTTTCTTGAGAGAACTGTGTTTATTCAGGATGATGCATGGTTAAGACATAGTCTAACCTAAAGTAGTTAGGAGTCACAAAAGCCAAAACAAACCGCCGGGAGCATGGTGATACTAGGGCTCGGTACCTCTCTGCTTAAAGAGACAGGCACACCTGGAATCATCACCGGTGAACAAAAAGGAAGAAACTGGTCTAAACACAAGAAAGCGCTCTTTAAAAGACATTTGAGGTTTCCATGACAACCATTCCCCTTGGGATTTTTCACGATCCTTAACAACCACTGTCGTGATCAGGAACGTGGTGTTTGTAAAGCGATCTGTCAGCGGCCGCTCTCTCTGCGAATGTAATTCTGGTGTCACCAACATGGCAGTTTACAGTACAGCAGCCTCATTCTTCCTTTTACTTTATTATTTCATTTCGGGATTAACAATATTTTCACGTCGAGAGTCCTGAGAACTGTAAATGGACACAAGGGCCTGTGTGCCATAGAGGCTGTCCATGAGGGTGGCAGGTGACCATTGGAGGCGGAGGGCCCTGATTTATCAAGACTGGTGTCAAGGAAACCTGGCCTAGCTGCCCATAGCAACCAATCACATTCCAGCTTTCATTTTCCAAAGGAGCTCTGAAAAATGAAAGGTGGAATCTGATTGGTTGCTATTGATTTCCTTTACGCCATTTTTGAAAAAATCTCTCCCTAAAGAGTTAATTCCAGGCTGGTCTAGATCCCATTTTAGTAGGTGTTAAGGATTTGCAGGGGGTTGTGGTCTCCAAGAATGAGACCACAACCCCCCGCTATGGGGCTCCTTGTACTCTGTATGTGCGGTAATGTTTTTGTTACCCTGGTACCGAATTGTTTGGTTATTTGGGCTTGAGCAAAAATATCCCAGTACCAAATTGCCCGTTAATCTCTTGATGGTCAGCGGTTGTCATGGGTTGGCTCCACAGTTGATAATTCTATGTATGTGAAATTACTTAAAGGGGTTGTCCCATGATTGATGTAAAAAAAATGAAAATCAGACATCATATAGGACATGACTCTCTTACATAACAAAGCTAGAACCAGCCCTGTACCTCACATGGATCCAGAGATCTCCCCTTTCATTTCTCCAATGGCCCTGCTAGATTATCTTCAGCCTGGCTAATCTGGAGTGGGGGGCATGTCCTTTCTGCTGAAGCTCTGCCACAGCTTCTAACAGAACATAGAGTTGGTGACAGAAGAAGATTTAAACTGAGCACGTTTGACTAGCTTAGTGAGGTGGACAAGAAATAAGGAAAAGAACAAACAGCAGGTGGCGCTATACAGATACATTATATTGAACAGCTCACAGGCTATAGTAAATTTTTAATTACATGCAATTACAAAAATATTCAGATCCAGGTACTGGTTTGAAAACTGCAGAATATGCGTCCTTTAAAAGGGTTTTCCGGCCTCCCTGACAACTAGTCCTAAGGACTTATGGACATACTCGCCAATACTGCAATGCTTCCATGTTCAGAAAACTCGCTGAACACATGGGAGAGAACGGCACTTCAAATTTGCCAACTGTGTAGGGCGAGGTGGCCTTTTGTATGTTTGTAGGGTGTTAATGAGTGAGGGCAATGGTCCCTACAAGGTGACTTTGGTACCAGAAAACCCCTTTAGGAAGTCAGTTCTTCCACTTGGTCTTTATTTTGGGGGCTGCAGTCTGGAGGTCCATGCAGTAACCTTCTATTTATGTCCTCCAGATTATGAAAGAGGTCCGACGGGCTTTGTGCAATGCTTCATCTGACGACAGTAAGCTCCTGCTGCTCAGCGCTGTCGGGAGTGTGTTCTGCAGCGGTCTGGATTATTCCTACCTTATTGGGAAGTTATCTACAGACAGAAGAAAAGAAAGCTCAAGAATCGCAGAAGCTATAAGGTATCTGCTCTGTCTCAAGACCTCTCGCCATTAGTCCTCTGTCCATCCAGAACTTCAACTGTGAGGGATTCCAAACAAGGACCGGCCCAAAAAAAATGAGCTATACATAGTTGTTGCTTTAACTTTTCTTACTATAACCAATTACCTCTTCTTATGTTTCCTCAGGGATTTTGTAAAGGCGTTCATCCAGTTCAAGAAACCAATTGTGGTGGCCATCAATGGCCCAGCCCTTGGCCTGGGGGCGTCCATCTTACCTCTATGTGATATAGTATGGGCGAGTGAAAAGGCCTGGTTCCAGACTCCATATGCTACTATCCGCCTGACTCCTGCTGGTTGCTCCTCGTACACTTTTCCTCAGATACTTGGTGTAGCTCTGGTGAGTTCCTCATGTCTCAGACTGAATTGCCTTTACCACAAACAGCTGATAGATGATAGGCTGCTGGGTGTCGGGCCCCCACTGATCACATTTTGGTGGCCTATCGTGGGAATAGTCCATCAATATAAAAATCACGGAATACCCCATTAATAGCATAGACATGAGCCATACACACAATAGTCTGGATAGGACTTTGTAACTGCTATGGACAGTTTTTGCTGGTTTTCTAGACATGCTCTGTGACCTGTGCAGAGCTCATTGTGCAGGGAGGGGGAGTAGATAAGCTGTTTCCATCCATTATTGTAAATGGTGTCATTTTAATCCTGCCTGTGATGATAATAAGATGACTGCTGAGAAGTGATTTGTACAGAACAGGAAGTGGTGCCTACGATTAGACTTAGTGGCCAGTATGAAAACTGCAGGATTTTAGGATTTACTTTAAAGGAGTTTTCTGAGACTTTACAATGATCTAATCGGTGGGTATCTGACACCCTTCTTTCAGCTTTTCCTAAGCCAGTGACGTCTCGTTCATCATTTATTTGGCCTATGAGCAGCTCAGCCCCATTCCAGTGAATGTGACTGAGCGGAATACCAAGCACAGCTGCCATGCAGTGTTCGCCGCTCCTTTCTCAAAAAGCTGATCAGCAGGGGTTCCGGGTGTCAGACCCCACCGATCAGAAACTGAGGAGCAAAAAAAAATCCTGGAAAACCTTTTTAAGTATAGATAGTGTCAAGGGAAGTTAAAAATATCACCAGAAATTGCTCTGGAGATCCACGATGTTACATGAGTTATGTTGCATTCTTTGTTTTAGTCTGTTTTTTAATATCTCAGCCATAGCTAATGTTGTACAGTATGGGGGGGTTAAAGTTTACGGTCCCTGTTAAAGGGGAGGGTAAAGGAATGGAGAAGGGTAAAAATCTGACAGTAGCCCAGACCTACATTATTATGTGCTCTGAGAAGTTGTCACCTCCCCTCCTCCATGGACATACCAGTTGCCTGTACTTGGCTCAATTTTGAGTTTTGTGGCGTTTATTAGAAATGTAGATACAGCCATATCTTAATGGAGGTGAGGAATGTAATCTCTTGTTTGCATATGTTACATGCATGTCGTCAGAGACTAATCGTGAAAGTTTTGTCCTTCAGGCAAATGAGATGCTGTTCTGTGGAAGGAAGCTGACCGCACAAGAGGCATGTAGCAGAGGCCTGGTGTCCCAGGTGTTCTGGCCCACAACGTTCAGTCAGGAGGTCATGCTCCGAGTGAAAGAAATGGCTGCCTGCAGCGCTGTGGTAAGATGGTTATGGAGAAAGTCAGACAGGACCAAGCAATCCAACTGCTGGGGCACAAGAAGGATTGGCCATGTTGGAGTCCAACATGCCCAGTCTTTTGCTCTCTCGGGGCAGAGAGGTCTGTTAGTGGCTTATTCCCCTCTCCTCACTGCAGTCACATGTGTCTTGATGATCAAAATGTCAGTATCATTGTATTCTTCCACCCAATCTGAGCATGGAGAGAGACAGGGAGTATGAACATGGGACCAACACAGATGCCTTCAGCTGCCAAGCGTGCATGCATACAGCTAGTTTCATACAAATCTGTTGACAGATGCCCTTTAAATCTAAATTCTTATCAGTTTGATAAGAGTTTAGCTAATGGGTGTTTATGAGCTGTCAGGAGTTCAGAGATAAGAGTTACAGATCCAGCCTACAGAGCAGCTCTCTGATTTTTTGTAAAGCAAGATGCAATAGCCTGCAAAAGCACTGAAATTGGAAGTTGTAGAGGAAAAACTGTTACTTTTTTTTAATAAAGATCAATTGAAATTTTAGCCAAAAATGAGTAAAATTTAATGATAGTCTCATTTCTTACAGATTTTTTACACTTTACATAGAGAATTGATCTACATAAATTTGTATCCAAATGTACCCACTTGAAAGGAACAAAGCTGCAATACCATGCACCACCACTAGTACTTAGACAACCTGATAAAAACAATGAAGAGGCCTCAGTGCTTAGGAGTGCTGCAGCCTCGTCACACTGGTGGTTGGTAGGGGTGCCAAGAGTCAGACCCCCAGCAATCTAATCCTGGAAAACCCCTTTAAGTCTGCAGCTATATTCACAATTCTTCTAGTAATAAACAGCTGATCTGCAAGGGTGCAGGGAGTCAGACGTCCACCCATCTGATTTTGATTACTTATCCTGAGGACAGGCATTCAGTATCCTTAAACTGGAATATCCCTTTAAGGCCCCTTTCACACAAGCAGGAGACTCGGACGTCTCCCACAACGTGTGCTGTGTACTGACCTCCCTGTCAGCATTATCCAACCCATTCCAGAACTGTAAGGATTACATAGCATCATAAATCAGTATAATGCTATGTAACTCCCGTTCAGTGCCGGGAGGTCGGTACACAGCACATGTTGCGGGAGACGTCCGAGTCTCCCGCTCGTGTGAAAGGGGCCTAAGAGGTGAAATCCCCAACCATTCCTTGCTAGTTTAAAGGCTATGTACAGCTTTGGGGGCAGGGTTTTTTTATTATTGCATTGTACTCATTCTGAGATAAAAATATTTTTTTAACTGGTCTTTATTAAAAATATGCAGTCCTTTTCTCTGTACAGAATAGATGCTCTATTAGCAGGCTCTGTATTTTCTCTCTTCCCTCAGGCAGGGAGCTGACAGGCTCCTTATCTCTGCGGTCTGACCTTATATATGACCTACACTCATTTTGAGCTAAAATCATTTTTCTATTGGTCTTTATTAAAAATGTTGAGCCCCTTTCTCTGTACAGCCTTGAGATTCTCTAGTATCAGGATCTTTGTTTTACTGTGTTCCGTCAGGAGGCTCAGCTGATGGCTTCTGATCTCTGACCTTATAAACACTCATTATAGCTCATTCCTTATCTTACTGATAAGAATGTGGCTGAAATAAGTGTTTATGACCTCTTAGTAATTTAGAGATAAGGTTTATTAGATGAATGTGAAAGTACAATTCACACAGTTAGAAAAACAATGAACCCTTTGTGACAGAAGGGCTCAATATTTTTAATAAAGACCAATTGGAAAAAATATTTTTAACCCAAAATGAGTAAAATGCAATCATAAAAAATTGCTACCAAAGGTGTACATAGCTTTTAATGTCTGTATACAGCTAGTTCAGCCATTGTGCATTGTGGGAAGTGTTCGCTTTACACCATACACTCTACACTAATCAACAGGGACATCTCCGTCAACAGACTTGTTGACTGTTTCCAGTAGCAGTATGACAGGTGAGTGTTACCCTATGGAATGTTCCCGGCTGAGCACACTACACCATATATAAGTGAAATGTTTCATCAAGCACCATTAAGCGGCCTATAGGCTTTTGGGCTACTAAGGGGTTGCGTCATGAATGAGGTGGACATCTGAATTATTGGCCTCTGGTAGGAAGCTCAAACTCAGGTTACTCAAGTATCAAAGTGACATCATTACGTTATATAAAAATGGAGCCCCCTTTATTTTACAGGTGTTAGAGGAATCCAAATGTCTAGTGAGAAGCTTCCTCAAATCTGTTCTGGAGGACGTGAACGAGCGAGAGTGTCAGATGTTAAAACAGCTCTGGAGCTCCCCCAAGGGCCTGGACTCTTTGTTCAGCTACTTACAGGACAAAATCTACGAAGTCTGATTCCAGCAGCAAGTCAGACCGGAGAAAAGTTTTTGTTTTTTTTTTTCTTCCGTCTTCGCGCCTGCCGTAACCTTGAATGATGTTTGGGACACTGTTGTGAAGGTGCCCAGAATTATGCAATGAGGTATTCCACGGAATCTGTCCTACTGCTTCCACCTGATTCTTTCATTTTTCCCGTTACATTAAGTGGTATCGGCTGTTGAAACCATACACAATGTACTCGAAGATGAAACTTCCATCCTTGCAAAAAAAAAAAAAAAAAAAGTAACATTCCATCTGCCACAAAGCACCTTCTTTTCAGCAGAATTTCTTACTGTGATGATGAAGCAAACATCCGAAAACTTAGTTGAAGTAATAATGTGAGAATTGCACTTTGTATCTATTTTGGGTTTTTTTTTTTGTTTTTTTAATTATTCCTTCCTTGTACTTACGTATTGGATGATTTGTGTGTATAGTTGGGTTTTCTCTTTGTTTTCCTGTTTTGGTCGTGTAGCAAGATAATTTATTGAATTTTTGTTTGGAACGGGTAGAAATGGAAGTTATTTTGCCACTTCTGCCCATCTGATAAGTAATAATAATAATATTACAGATAATAATGCAAGACGCATTGACCTATGTTGTGCCACCAAAAACAGGACTGGAAGGGAGTCATGTTACATGAAGTGGCATGGTCGCCTTTTACTTGAGTAGTGAGGAGAAAAATATGGTATTTTTGTGTTTATTAAAAAAAGGAGAACACCGCCCAAAGCTTAAGGATGTATGTTTAGGTGATAATAAGGGAATACGTTACTGGTGGGTCTGTGTTTTTTTTTTACAGTATGGCAGGTTGTTTTCCCGGCATGTGAAGTCAAATTTCGCCCTCTTCTGTTCTTCTGAAGGAACCCACAGACCAGTCTCCAACCCGTGGCTCTCCAGCTCCTTCGGAATTCCCTGCTGGAGAGATACTGGTTGGAGGTGGTTCCACGAAGAGGAAAAGTTATGGCCAGAAATATTCACATAATAAGGTTGAGCAGAAGAAACCTGTTCAATCTCCTTCCATGGTATCACCTTCCCAGGTGGCATCTGGTAGTATGGGATGCTGATACTGGACAAAGAAGGAGACATCCTGTAGAGGAAGTCGTACCTAGTTGTAGATTTTATTTAAAGGGATTCTGCAGTTCTTTTAAACTGATGATCTATCCTCTGGATAGATCATCAGCCTCTGATCGGCGGCGGTCCGACACTGGGGACCCCCACCGATCAGCTGTTTGAGAAGGCAGCAGCGCTGCAGGAGCGCCACAGCCTTCTCTGTGTTTCCCTCAGGCCCAGTGACGTCACGACTGGTATCACTGGCCTGGGCGGGGCTAAGCTTTGTTCACTTGAATGGACCTTGGCCCCGCCCAGGCCAGTGATACTAGTCGTGATGTCACTGGGCCTGTGGTAAACAGAGAGAAGGCCACAGCACTCCTGGAGAGCCACTGCCTTCTGAAACAGCTGATCAGTGGGGGTCCCGGGGGTCGGACCCCTGACGATCAGATGCTGATGATCTATCCAGAGGATAAGTCATCAGTTTAAAAGAACTGCAGAACCCCCTTTAAGATGACAATTTGTTTATTGGCCAAAACACTTGGCAACACAGAAAATTAAATTGGATGTTAAATTGGATACATTGATGGCATATCGAAATGTCAGATAGGGACCCATTTCTATCTAGAGAACAGGCCGCCACCCCAAGCAACCTGGTCTCCTTAAAGTGTAACTGTCATATATTTTTTTTTTTATTTGTGTAATGTATAGAGGCAGTGATACTGACCATTTTTGTAATATATAGAGATGAGCGAACGTGCTCGTAATGAGCACTGTACCGCTCGGCTCCCCTGCGCTCGCATGGGTGCAGGCAGCCTCTTCCGTCGGGTGAGTAGGACGGAAGCGGCTGCCTGCGCCCATGCGAGCGCTGGGGAGCCGAGCGGTACAGTGCTCGTTACGAGCACGTTCGCTCATCTCTAGTAATATACTTTAATTACTGAAATTATGCATTTCTATTAGAAAAATAGCTGTAAAGTGACCTATTTTGAGCCTAAGCAACGCTCCTCTGTCTTCTGTTTACATAACTGTGGAGACTTGCTCCACATTGACTGTGTTATGTAAACAGAAGACAGAGGAGCGTTGCTCAGGTTCAAAATGGCCACTTTAGAGCTATTTTTCTAATAGAAATGTACGATTTCAGTAATTAAAGTATATTACAAAAATGGTCAGTATCACTGCCCCTATACATTACAATAATAAAAAAAAGAATGACAGTTACACTTTAAATGTGGGGGGCAAGTGATAATTAACATTTTTTTCAAATGATTTTGCATTTTTAATGAAAAAAACTGACCCTGAATTTGACATTTGGCAGTGAGCGGCCTGTCTTCACCGTTCAGCACAGTACTGAATAGTGAAGATGTTCCTCGCACACTGCACTGCCCTCACTGCCTCCCTAAAGCGGACTATCTATAAATATGTGTGTGTGTGTATATATATATATATATATTATCCATATATGAGGGAGGTACATAAAGATATATATATATATACACACACACATATTTATAGATAGTCCGCTTTAGGGAGGCAGTGAGGGCAGTGCAGTGTGCGAGGAACATCTTCACTATTCAGTACTGTGCTGAACGGTGAAGACAGGCCGCTCACTGCCAAATGTCAAATTCAGGGTCAGTTTTTTATATTGATAAAATGTTCATTATCATTTGACCTACACATTTAACAAAAAAATGTCAGCTACACTTTAAGATGTGTTCTGCATATCTTCATAAAGAAATCTAGTAACGGAGCATCTTTGCTGTAATTCCCAGTGAACATATGGACATACATGTGCAGGACACACATTATAGACCAGATTGTCTACTTTGCCTGCAAGGGCGGAAGTGCATAATTATGCAAATTATTATGGCATACCTACTAAGTCTGATCAGTTGGGGATCAAAAGAACTGGGGTACCTAGTCCCTGGATCTGGCTATGCTTGAAGCATACACATGCATCCATAAGTCGATCAGAGAGAACCCCTTCAAACATACACCCAAGGTATCGCCAGATCTGAAGAATTGTAAAAATTGTAAAAAAAAAACACTGAACTCCAAACAATGTAAAATATTTTAGGTGGTGGTCCTTTCAAGGTGGACCTGACCCTTGGTGGCAGCCGTCTTGTCATCTGCACAGGTACCCATGGAATCTTGCCAGCATCTCAGCTCTTCGCAGTATACTGGCGACATATTAAGCTGCCTATTGCCAGCCGTCCTTAGGATCCGCTCAGGATTAATTAGGTTTTTGGTGTGGTTTCTGCACCTAAATAATCATCAAATCCACCCCATTCTCGAGGAAAACATCTGCAACACTGAAAAAAAGAACATCTTTTCTCTTGGAAAAGCCACAGACTTGCCCCGTGGAAAGGGACTAAACCCTGTACAGATCTGCCAGAACAGCCACTGCACTTCCACGGCAGAGTGTCAGCCCTGGATCCCCTTGTAAATATATGTTGGATTTCCCATAGGCAAATCTAACATGTGTGAACATACCTTTAAACCCCATGGTAGTAAATTTTGAATTCAACAACCCTGCGCTACTTTTCTAAAGGGAAATGTGGTGTGAGATCTATTTTTTCATTGACGAAAAAGAATTGCAGTTTTTCTTTTATTAAATCATTTGCATTTTTTTACAAAGTTTTTGAATGCAGCCGATGGGATTTGAAGATCCTTGAAGTGTTTATTTTTGCTGTTTTTTTGCTCTATCGCAGTGGTCTTTGTTCGTCCTGTTGAGCCATTTCACTTGTACCTGGGGGTTATATGAACCCTTTGGCAGATGCAAGAACTTTAAAGATTTGTGATGCAGAATATTAATAATGCAAGAGTTTAAAGGGGTAACCCTATGGACACCTTCGGGACAATTTTTTATGATTACATTTAACTCATTTTGGGGAAAGAACAATTTTTTCAGTTGGTCTTTATGAAAAATGTTCAGCCGTTTTTGAGATACAAGGGTTAAAAATCTGTTTGTTTTATGTTTTGTTTTTTTTGCAAGCTGTCACAGTCTGTTTTCTTTGAATCCCCTCAGCTGAAGGTTCATGTGTACCTCTTATCTCCTGACCTCATAAACACTCATTATAGCTCAATTCTTATCAAACTGATAAGAATGTGGCTTGATTAAGTGTTTATGAGGTACACATAAGCCGTCAGATGAGGGGATTCAAATAAAACAGACTGTGACAGCTTACAAAACAGGCTGATTTTTTTAACCCCTGTATCTCAGAAACGGCTGAACATTTTTAATAAAGACCAATTGAAAAAATTATTTTTAGCCTAAAATGAGTAAAATTCAATCATTGAAAATTCCCCTGAAGGTGTACATCGCCCTTAATTTTTTTTTTCTTTTTATTAGAGCATACTTTAAAAATTAGTCCTTTAAGGGGTAATAATAATATGGGTTAAAATGACTTGTCATTACTCACCTATCTGCTGCCATTGATGCTGCCCGATCCCTGCTATTATCCAGTTCCTGGTCCCGGACTCCACAAATATTGTAGGAAATGGCTTGGACCGCCTGTTCAATCAATAACCAGCTGCAGTGGGCAAGCCATTTTAGCGCAGGACCAAGAAGTGGGAGTAGCAGTATCGGAATTTTTTTTTGTTCTTTTTAAGTCATTCCACCCTTTATTCATAAGAATTATTCTTCTGGAAAATGCCTTTACGTTAAGATGTTAAAAATGTCCTAATTTTGTTGGAAAGCATCCAAAAAGGACTTCCAAAGTGCCATTCGGGGCTGCAAAATAGGGAGATAAGTAAAGAAAGGACTTGATAGGCACTGCTTAGGAACAAACCCCCAACTTTGTATTTATTTTTTATTTATTTTTTTTCTGTATGATAATGCTTTTTGTGACTCATCTGTCCCTTCATCCAGCTAGATGGAACTGACCTGATGAAGGGACCGGTGCGACCGTGAAACACGTTGTCATAAAGAGATCATCATCCGTCCAGCTCCTAAGCAGTGCCTTTATCAAGTCCTTTTTCTACTTACTCCGATTGTTGACGTTCTGAACCTATCCTTGGATCCGGCAGGGCAGCACGCAGCAGCCAGTGCACCCCCATATACACTCTGCAGGCAGTTGTGCCCTGAGCACAACCACTGGAGTTGAGCAGCTCTTGCCATAGTTTCTTATTGTCCATCGATGGTCCTGCCTAGGATGTGCTTCTTCTCTCTTCGAGCCTTGTGAGATATCTTGGCCGTTCATCATTCGAGGCACTGCATGACCTATTTTCCTGCTGCTCCGAGTATTAAAAATAGGATGACTCCCTTTCTGAGGAGTCAGGAGGGCAGGGCACAGTTCTTATTACTCCCTGACTGGCACTTTGGGAGGGCATTGAGTTGAGCAGAACTTTACCCACAACTCCTCTTCAACTCCTATTTCTTGAGGATGCAAAATGGCTGCCTCCCTTCTATTGGTTATCGGTAAATACACTGATGGAGTGTAATATTAAAGTGTGGTCATGAGAAAATACCCCTTGCTGCCTCTTTAAAATGTAGACTAAACCCTAGAGATGCAATCTGGGCAGAGTTTTACACTGAGAGGCCTCGTGATACAAGCTGATGTCTTGTCTTCGATATATAGACCATGGTGATGCAATGAAGAAATTCTCTAGTTTTTTGTGAGAAAGCAACCAAGCTAGAATTTATTTAGACATAGACCTCACGGTATAATTTTGTAGTACTGTATTTTTGTAGTGTCTTGCCTACAAGGAAAAAAAATAAAATGAAAAATACACCTATTCCTTAGGTTTATTCTGCTCTGTTGTGCCACTATGCACTGGTGATGTCAGGAATGTATATTCAGCTGCCTTTGAAATAGATGTGACGCGTCCTTTTCACTTTACAAATACATGTGTAAGTAGTTCTCTTGTCAGTTTTTCCGGGTTGAATGGGAATTGTAACTTAAAGTGGATCTTCAACTTTTTAACACAAAGCTGTTGTTTTTTTTAGATCCATCCTTTTGTGATGATTAATTTAAAGGGGTTGTCTTATCATAGACAATGGGGGCATATAGCTAGGATAGTCCCCCATTGTCTTATAGGTGCGGGTCCAAGCGATATAGAGACCGGAGCCCCGAAAGTGAAGGAGAGCGCACTGCGCATGCGCAGCCACCCTCCATTCATTTTCTATGGGGCTGGCGAAAATAGCCGAGCCCTGGCTTGGCTATTTCCGTCAAGCCCATAGAAGTGAATGGGAGCAGTGGCCGGTCATGCACGGTGCGCTCCCATTCACTATGGGGAGCCGTCTAGGTGGTGGCCGGACAGGAGTTCTCCAGCCACCACCTTGCGGGGCTCCGTTCTCGATATAGGTGCAGGTCCCAGCGGTGGGACCCAAACCTATAAGACAATGGGGGCATATCCTAGTGATATGCCCCCATTGTCTATGATAAGACAACCCCTTTAATATAAAGACAACTTGAAATCTCCTACAGAGTTAAAGGGGTTTTCCAAGTGTTTTAAGTGATGACGTATCCTGTGGTTTGATCGGTGGGGGTACGATTCCCAGGACCCCACTGATCAGCTGTTTGAGAAGGCAGCAGCCCTTGCAGTAGTGCCGCAGTCTCTCTGCTTACAAAGCACAGCGCCATGCATTGTATAGCAGTTGTACTTGGAATTGTAGCTCAGCCTCATTCACTTCAATGGGGCTGAGCTGAGTCTAGGCCATGTGACCGATGAACGTGATGTCACATGGCCTAGGAAAAGCTGGAGAAGACAGCGAGCATCACTGCCTTTTCTAACAGCTGATCGGCGGGGGTCCCAATCAGATACTGATGACCTATCTAGGAGCTAGGTCATCACTAAAAACCTCTTAGAAAACCAGTGTATACCTGTATGTAGGCAGCTAGAATTTTTATCCCTTCAAATTCTGTGTATGCAGGAGATTTGGAGCTTTGGTTCGGAAAAATGGGTCTTCAGTCAGAAAGGAGCACAAAGGTGGACATACCAGGAACTTCACACCATTTACGTACCTGTTGCTTTACCTTTTGGTCTGGAGAACTTGCAGTGTAGTTAAGAAGAAGCTGGTCAGTGGACTCCATCTTTTTTTAGGTCCATGAATGACCATTGTTGAGGGTCCTTTTCTGAGGGCCTTCACCACGCAAGTAGGTGTTTCTGGTTCCCAGCAGCATTTACAATGTCTTTCCTATGCAATAAACTGCTTAATCAGTTCCAAATAAGAGATGACATTACTCCAAGTCTACAGTAGGTTTGGGGGTACAGACCAAGTGGGGTCTTGAAGTGACCATCTCCATAGTTCTTAGAGGTGTTCCATATAGTAAGATACATAACATGATCTATTCTCTTTAGATAACCAGTTTGCAAAGTTCTATATTCTCCTTTCATAATCCAATCTCCTATAACTGGACACTGAAATTTAGTAGGAGATCTAATTTCCGATGTATGCATTATGCCATGTTCTGTTTTATCTTGTCTCGCTGTTATTTCACATTTACATACGTGAAGGAATAAATGAAGCCCAGCGAGGAGGGCTCCCGTTTCCTCTCAAATGAGAAGGTCTATCAATATAAATATGTGACTCCTCCTCTTCAAGTCAAGTGGTTTAAAGGACTTGTCCAGGATTTTGATATTGATGACCTATCCTCATTACAGGTCATCAATATCTGATCTGTTGCACCAACTCCCGGCATCACCGCCGATCAGCTGTTTGAAGAAGCAATGGTGCTGAGGTTAGCGCTGCGGCCTCCTCACAGCTTACAAAGCTCTGTACATTGTATAGTAGCTGTGCTTGGTATTGCAGCTCAGACCCATTCACCTGAATGGGCCTGAGCTGCTACTAGGCCATGTGGTCTAGGAACCGCCACCACAGTTGCTCTGTGACCTCTTCAAAGAGCCAATCAACAGGGGTGCCAGAATCGGGCCCCCACCGATCAGATATTGATGATCTATCCTGAGGACAGGACATTAATACTAAACTCTTGGACAACCCCTGTAAGTGTAGTCTTCACTATGCTTTCAGCCATAAGTACTTTGCATGAGAGAAGACCAGTGTTGAACAGTTGCCTTGGCGACTACCCTGCCAACAACACGTTTTCCTGACTACATCTCCCATCTGCCGAGAGCTACGGCCAAACACGTACATAGGTAGGCCTATCTTAAAAAATTCTACTCTAATTGACCTTACTTGTGGGAGTTTGTGGAAAAGCTGAACGACAACCAATATGGCCGCCATTAGATCCCACAAGGAACGGCCAATTTGCCTGACAGTGTGATCATAGCCTTGTACTTTTTTGGTACCTGCTGTCATTAAAGGGTGTTCCTGTCTCTATGCCACAGTATACAATGTAAAAGACTTGAAGATTTATTAAAACTGGTGTAAAGTAGAACTGGCTTAGTTGCCCATAGAAACCAATCAGATTCCGCCTTTCATTTTCTAAAGGAGCTATGAAAGATGGAATCTGACTGGTTGCTATGGGCAACTAAGCCAGTTCTACTTTACACCAGTTTTGATAAATCTCCAAGACTTTTACATTGTATACTGTGGCATGGAGACAGGAACACCGATGCATTGTCTTCCAATCACAGCGCAGCTTTCATTTTTCCACAGCGGTTTAAGAAATGGAAGCTGCGCTGTGATTGGCCAGTCGTCCAGATTGTTCTGATGAATGAAGACCATGTATATTACATTCATAAAAGGCCTCATAGCAACCAATCAGAGGGAACGTTTCATCTTCCCAGTGCAGTTCAGTATATGAAAGCTGGCCTCTGATTGGCTAATATAGAACAGAACGGCGCTCTGTGTTCACACTTTGCAGTCATATTTCTGGGGTCATTTTTGATATAAAAATATACAAAAATATAACATGTTTACACAAGGCTCATTTTCCAGATCAAAAAGTCTAGTAACAACCCCGGGAGGGTTTCAAAGGGAAAGTAGTGTCCTCCATGTAAAGAAATTGGTGGCAGAATATTTATTTTCCTGATTTCAGAATTGTAATCTAAACTCTTTACCTCAGAAATCTTGTTACTTTCGGTAGGTTTGCAGATTGTGCGGATCTCTGTATGACTGACCTGTCTGCTCCATGTGTATAACTAGATTAGATATTTGAGGCTTTAGAAGCCTTCGGTCCTTTCAGTTGTACCGATAGGAAAAAAAAATGTTTATTTTTCAAAAACAGCCGATTACGGCCGATTAGTTGTGGTTCGTGCAACTGTCATTGTTTCAATATTAAAAATATATTGATTTGGAGTACGATTTTGAAAAAAGAATGTATCGATATTTTCCAATCAATGTCCATGGAGTGTTGTGTTTTATTGCCGTCTGTATGCTTTTAATCAAAGGGAAAGGTCACGCTTAAAGGGCTTGTCCAGGATTAGAATAACATGGCTGCATGCCTGCCCATAGCCTCATTCCCTTCATTGGCATGGGGCTGCAATGCCAGACGCAACCAGGCAGTGCTGTAAAACTGATCAACCCCTTTAAAAGTCGTCGTTTGTCAGCAGCACATCGCTCTGTAGAAGCAGCTGACAATATTCAAAGCGAACGGGGGAGGGGGCAAACAGCTGTAATAATGATCGTTTGCATCGGGCCAAGCAAAAGTTTAAAGAAATGCTTGTATATCATTAATTGGCCCTCGTTTAGTGTTGGGGGACCCTCAGCAGCATTGTACCTATGAAACTGGCTGACCTGTTACACGTACACTTGGCAGCTGAAGGCATCTGTGTTGGTCCCATGTTCATTTGTGCCCACATTGCTGAGAATTATGATGTTTTAATGTATGCAAATGAGCCTCTAGGAGCAACGGGGGCGTTGCCATTACACTTGGAGGCTCTGCTCTCTCTGCAACTGCCGCATCCTCTGCACTTTGATTGACAGGGCCCGGTGTGATCATGTTTTCACTGTCAAAGTGTAGAGGGTGCGGCGGTTGCAGAGAGAGCAGAGCCTCTAGGTGTAATGGCAACGCCCCCGTTGCTCCTAGAGGCTTATTTGCATATATTAAAACATCATTTTTCTCAGCAATGCGGACACATATGAACATGGAACCAACACAGATGTCTTCAGCTGCCAAGTGCACATGTAACAGGTCAGCCAGTTTCATAGGTACAAAACTGCTGACAGATGCCCTTTAAGTTGGCCATAGACAGGAGATAACTGCCGGCTGACCGCTGGATTACCTGGTCGCTGCGTGTCCCGATTCTTCCATGTGTATGCCGAGTATGAATATGTTGTGAATGGGGAGAGAGGAGAAAGCTTCATTAGCTATATTGGTTCATTTTGTCTAGGGAGCAATCATTAGGAGAAATAAAATGGCCGCCGTCCTGTTAGTGCACACAAAACCTGTCCTAATCACACAGGAGGACAAGTTACTTCAGAACATTGTGGTAAAGAGCTGCCTCATCCTCCTCTCTGCTCTGCTGATTCTGAATACCACTGATAAGATCCTCAGCTGAATCTCTGAAGGAAAGGAGATCATTAGGAGACATGAAGTACAGAGAGGATAGACAGGACAGACACTGGTAATGGAGGCTGCATACAAATGCTGCTGCTCATTATTCACACCCCACAATCCTCTCATGTCTCCTCAAGAACTCCATTCCTACAGAGATTCAGCTGAAGCTCATATTAAACTGAATTCAGGATCATAACCCCTGACAAGTAGAGTAAAGAGGAGGATGAGGCAGCTCTTTAGCTCAGTGTTGTGAAGTAACTTGTCCTCCTGTGTAATTAGGACAGGTTCTGTGTGTACTAATAGGACGGCGGCCATTTTGTTTCTTTTACTGGTTGCTCCCTAGACAAAACGAGCCATTATAACTATAAGGGATTGTTCACATATCAGTTATTTGATCAGTTATTTACATCAGTTATTGTGAGCCAAAACCAGGAGTGGACACTAAACAGAGATCAGATATAATGAAAAGATTTGCACCTGTTTAGTGTTTTTGACCCGCACCTGGTTTTGGCTCACAATAACTGATTGAAATAACTGATCAAATAACTGATATGTGAACAACCCCTAATAAAGTATTATTTAAGTATTTTCATTTTCTTAATTCCCGGAGAACCCCTTTAACCCCTTGAGGACAGAGCCCATTTTGGCCTTAATGTCTGGGCCAAATTTCTGAATTCTGACATGTGTCACTTTATGTGGTTATAACTTTGGAACGCTTTTACTTATCCAGGCCATTCTGAGATTGTTTTCTCGTGACACATTGTACTTCATGACAGTCATAAATTTGAGTCAATATATTTCACCCTTATTTATGAAAAAATCCCAAATTTACCAAAAATTCTGAAAAATTAGCAAATTTCCAAATTTCAATTTCTCTACTTTCAAAATACACCGTAATACCTCCAAAAATAGTTATTATTTTACATTCCCCATATGTCTACTTTATGTTGGCATCATTTTGTAAACGTCATTTTACTTTTTTAGGACGTTAGGAGGCTTAGAAGTTTAGAAGCCATTTTTCAAATTTTCACCAAATTTTCCAAAACCATTTTTTTTTAACACCAATGCAGATATAAAGTGATTTTGAGGGTCTTACATAATGAAACCCACCATAAATGACCCCATTTTAGAAACTACACCCCTCAAATTATAAAAAACTGCTGTTACAAACTTTGTTAACCCTTGAGGTGTTCCACAAGAATTAATGGAAAATGGAGGTGAAATTTCAAAATTTCACTTTTTTCGTAGATTATTCATGTTAATATTTTATTTCTTGCAACACAGCAAGGGTTAACAGCAAACTAAACCTCAATTTACATTGCTCTGATTCTGCAGTTTACAGAAATACCCCATATGTGGTGGTAAACGTCTCTATGGGTTTGTGGCAGTGGTCAGAAGGAAAGGAGCGACGCCATACGGATTTTGGAGGCAAAATTTGCTAGAATAGTTTTTAGGCACCATTTTGTAATTGAGAGACCCTGAAGTACCCCTACAGTGGAAACCCTCAAAAAGTGACCCCATTTTTGAAACTACACCCTTCAAAGAATATATTAAGGGGGTACTGACCACTTTGACCCCCTAAGCATTTTACGGAATTTGGAAACACTTGGCTGTGAAAATGAACATTTTTTTTCTTCCAATAAAATGTTGCTTTAGCCCCAATTTTTTTTATTTGCATAAGGGGTAACAGGAGAAAAGCCCCCCCATAATTTGTTACCCATTTTCTCCTGAATACGGCAACACCCCATATGTGGTGGTAAACTGCTGTGGGGGCACATGGCAGGACTCAAAACAGAAGGAGCGCCATATGGATTTTACAACACAGATTTTGATGGAGTGGTTTGCGGGAGCCATTGATTTTTATTTTTTTGAGCTATTGTCTTATGTGGGGGCTCATTTTTTGCAGGATGAGGTGGGGTTTTCATTGGTACCATTTTGGGGTAAATACGCCTTTTTGATCGCCTGCTATTACACTTTTTGTGAGGGAAGAGGGAAAAAAAGGGCTATTTTGGCATCGTTTTTTTTTTTAATTTTTACAGCATTCGCCTGGGGGGCCATCTCATGTAATATTTTTATAGAGCAGGTTGTTACGGACGCAGCGATACCCAATATGTCCAACTTTTTTATTGTTGGAAAGTTTTACACATTAGATGCATTTTTGAACAGAATACAATATTTTTTTTGTGTTGCCATTTTCAGAGAGCCATATTTTTTTCAGTTTTCAGGCAATTGTCTCAGGTAGGGTACAGTTTTTGCGGGACAAGATGACGGTTGAATTGATACCATTTTGGGGTAATTACGCCTTTTTGATCGCCTGCTATTACACTTTTTGTGAGGGAAGAGGGGAAAAAATGGCTATTTTGGCATAGTTTTTTTAAAAAAAAAATTTACAGCATTCGCCTGGGGGGCCATCTCATGTAATATTTTTATAGAGCAGGTTGTTACGGACGCAGCGATACCCAATATGTCCAACTTTTTTATTGTTGGAAAGTTTTACACATTAGATGCATTTTTGAACAGAATACAATATTTTTTTTGTGTTGCCATTTTCAGAGAGCCATATTTTTTTCAGTTTTCAGGCGATTGTCTCAGGTAGGGTACAGTTTTTGCGGGACAAGATGACGGTTGAATTGATACCATTTTGGGGTAAATACGCCTTTTTTGATCGCCTGCTATTACACTTTTTGTGAGGGAAGAGGGAAAAAAATGGCTATTTTGCCATAGTTTTTTTAAATTTTTTTTTACAGCATTCGCCTGGGGGGCCACCTCATGTAATATTTTTATAGAGCAGATTGTTACGGATGTGGCGATACCTAACATGTTTATGTATTGTGTGTTTTTTTATTTTTAATCAATTTTTTTAACTTTTTTTTTTTTTTTTTCCACTTTCTTGACTCAGATCCACTTGGTTCAAGAACCAGTGGGTCTGGTATTTTACAATACACTGCAGTACACTGTATAGTGTACTGCAGTGTATTTTCTTATAGCCTGTTCAAGCTCCTGCCTTTAGCAGGAGCTTGAACAGGCTTCCATGGCAAGCCAGACGAAAGCGTCTGGTTGCCATGGTAACCATCGGGACGCTGCCACAGCAGAGCAGCGTCCCGATGGAAGGGAGAGGGAGCTTCCTCCCTCTCATCTGCCCACACCATCGGCGCTGCCAGCGCACCGCAGCGCCGATGGGAGAGGGAGGGAGCGCTCCCTCCCTGTTAACCCCTTCCATACAGCGGTCCCTACGGACCGCGGCATGGAAGGGGTTAAACTGCTGACATCGGTGCCAGCACCGATGTCAGCAGTTTCAAGCAGAGTATCAGCTGTATGCTGATACTCTGCTTGAATACCGCTCGGCCATCCTGAAAGATCGTTGCGGGCGGCACTCGCGGCAGCCGCCCGCACGTTGCAGGTCTCACCCCCCGCCTGCCCATCTGCCCACCCATCTGCCCACAGCTAATCAGGGGGGCGGGGGGACACCCTGACCTCCCCCTAATTACTGACACTCGGCGGGGATTCACTAGAATAGCGCTATCCCCGCCGAGTACCCCTTGCCTGCTGTGAATGGCTGGTCTGAATAGACCAGCCATTCACAGCGATCGCCTTTATGGGGGGTGCACGGCACCCCCCGAGGCCTTCGCTATGGGTGGCTGGGTGCCCTAAACAGCACCCATTACAGCATTTAACCCCCCCTGCACTGAGCAGGGGGGGTTTCAATGCAAGACGTACCGGTACGCCCTGTAGCACGAACTACCTCGTGCTCAGGACGTACTGGTACGTCCAATGTCGCCAAAGGGTTAAGGAAAGGATCAGGCTGAATCCAACCTGCCCCATCCTTATCTTCCCCCAACATCAGCCATCCAGAGGCCACCGTACACATCAGACGTCAGCTAAACCTGCGGGTTCGGCCAGTGCGCATCTTGTGCTTTAATTTGGCTGCTTATTATAAATTTTTCATCATTTCTAATTTAATCCTGAGAAAAAGCGAAGGCGGCAGGGGCAGTGGGAAAACACAAGATACTGAGACGTACAGTACAATACATGATGGTAGTGTATCATGTATAATGGGATAATTGCAGATTCAGAGCAGGGAGATCGTTCACATTGTGCTTATTACATTTTATTATTTTTTTTAAACTGCATTAGAAAGATTTTAAGTTGCAAATCTGTCAATTTCCTCATAAAGATGTCATCATGAGAACAATACCGGTTTACGCAGCAACGTCCTAATCATCTATTTCCCCAGATATGTCATTCCTCCCAGCCCCATCAGTCTATTTAATATCTTTAATCTAAAAAAAAACACAAAAAGACTCAGGAAATCTGTAAAGATTACGGAGAAATCATTAATCGGACATTTCATCAAGAAGCTTTTCACGTAGCGGAAAAAAATCTATTGAAATTATTTTAGGCGATATTTCTACAGAAGCATCAAACCTACAATTATTCATGAAAAACAAGAATGTTGTTCATGAATGTTTTTTTTTTTTAACCAAATGATGTACAAAAGTATTTAATAAAATAATAGATGGGTGAATCTGCTGCTGACTCGCTGTTATGGGGGATCTGCTGCTGACTCACTGTTATGGGGGATCTCCTGCTGACTCACTGTTATGGGGATCTGCTGCTGACTCGCTGTTATGGGGGATCTCCTGCTGACTCACTGTTATGGGGATCTGCTGCTGACTCGCTGTTATGGGGAGATCTGCTGCTGACTCGCTGTTATGGGGAGATCTGCTACTGACTCACTGTTATGGGGAGATCTGCTGTTGACTCGCTGTTATGGGGGATCTGCTGCTGACTCACTGTTATGGGGGATCTGCTGCTGACTCACTGTTATGGGGGATCTGCTGCTGACTCACTGTTATGGGGGATCTGCTGCTGACTCGCTGTTATGGGGGATCTGCTGCTGACTCACTGTTATGGGGGATCTGCTGCTGACTCACTGTTATGGGGAGATCTGCTGCTGACTCACTGTTATGGGGATCTGCTGCTGACTCACTGTTATGGGGAGATCTGCTGCTGACTCGCTGTTATGGGGAGATCTGCTGCTGACTCACTGTTATGGGGGATCTGCTGCTGACTGACTGTTATGGGGGATCTGCTGCTGACTCACTGTTATGGGGGATCTGCTGCTGACTCGCTGTTATGGGGGATCTGCTGCTGACTCACTGTTAAGAAGGGGGATCTGCTGCTGACTCACTGTTATGGGGAGATCTGCTGCTGACTCACTGTTATGGGGAGATCTGCTGCTGACTCACTGTTAAGAAGGGGGATCTGCTGCTGACTCACTGTTATGGGGGGATCTGCTGCTGACTCACTGTTATGGGGAGATCTGCTGCTGACTCACTGTTATGGGGAGATCTGCTGCTGACTCACTGTTATGGGGGATCTGCTGCTGACTCACTTTTAAGATGGGGGATCTGCTGCTGACTCGCTGTTATGGGGGGATCTGCTGTTGACTCACTGTTATGGGGGATCTGCTGCTGACTCACTGTTATGGAGGGATCTGCCGCTGACTCAGTGTTATGAGGGATCTGCTGCTGACTAGCTGTTATGGGGAGATCTGCTGCTGACTCACTGTTATGGGGAGATCTGCTGCTGATTCGCTGTTAAAATGGGGGGATCTGCTGCTGACTCGCTGTTATGGGGGATCTGCTGCTGACTCGCTGTTATGGGGAGATATGCTGCTGATTCGCTGTTAAAATGGGGGGATCTGCTGCTGATTCGCTGTTATGGGGGATCTGCTGCTGATTTGCTGTTAAAATGGGGGGATCTGCTGCTTGACTCACTGTTATGGGGGATCTGCTGCTGACTCGCTGTTATGGGGGGATCTGCTGCTGACTCGCTGTTATGGCGAGATATGCTGCTGACTCGCTGTTATGGGGGATCTGCTGACTCACTGTTGTGGGGGGATCTGCTGCTGACTCACTTATGGGGGGATCTGCTGCTGACTCACTATTATGGGGGATCTACTTCTAACTCACTGTTATCAGAGGATCTGCTGCTGACTCACTGTAATAGGGGCATCTCCTGTTGACACACTGTTATGGGGGGATCTGCTGTTGACACACTGTTATGGGGGAACACTGTAGGGGCCTCTTTATTAGAGGACACGTTTTTGGGCTTTTAACAGTTATGGGGGACTCTTTACAGTGAACTTTTACCTGAGCCAGCAGGCAGTCACGTGGGGAGGCACGTACAGACAGAGCAGGCACATTAGAAGAGGAAAGCCTGCACCACCGATGTCTCCTCCAGCGCACAGCATCTTTAGGAGAGACTTGAGAACTCGATGGGAACAGTCAGGTCAGTAAGCATTCTTGTGTACATCGCAGGCCGATGTCCTAATGCCGCACAGCGCAGCCTGCGATATTTACGACGTACATCACAGTACGGCAGTGTCAGGGTACATTGGGACTATAAGATGCACTGCCGTTTTCCCCCCACTTTTCAGGGGAAAAAAGGTGCGTCTAATAGTCCAAAAAATAGTAATATCTCACAGATCCCTCATTGTTCCCTTTCTGATGCTTCCCAGGTCCCCTTACAGTTTCTTCCCAGTGCCTCTTACATAGGAAACGTGAATACTCCCTTTTTTTAAGCCGTTCTTCTTTTCTTTTCTTTTTTTTTTTTAAATGTACTGCCTGCACAAAAAAGGTACATTCACACCACTGTATTTATGGGTCCACATCCGTTCCGCAATTTTGCAGATTGGATGCAGACCCATTCATTTCAATGGGGCCGCAAAAGATGCGGAGAGCACACTGTGTACTGTCCGCATCTGTACTTCCGTTCTACGGCCCCGCAAAAAAGACAGAACATGTCCTGTTCTTAGCAGCAATTATGGACAAGAATAGTCAGCTCTATCATTGGGCTGGTTGTGGGCGTTCCTCAAAATGCATAACGCACACGGCTGGTGTTTGTGTTTTTTGGACCGCAAAACACATACGGTTGTGTGAATGTACCCTTAATCTGATATAAGATGATTTAGGATACAGAACCTGGAGGACCTGGTTCACCACCGCATTACACAGAATTAGCATTACCACCGCTGATTTCAATCAGTGCAGGGTAATTTTATATTTCTCGTGTAGCTACCCTGGGTGGTAACAGTGGTTGATGTGGTGGTCCCAGCAGCAGGACGCCCAGTGAATAGCTCATCGTTTAGGGACTTGTGCTAAAGCATAGAATCCACTTGTATATTTTGATATTTTTGTTTGTAATTATGTTTTCTAGGATAAAAAATCAAACAGTCCAAGTGAAACCTAGATTTCAAGGGAACCTATCACCATGATAGTCTTTGAAGTCCAGGAGGCGGTTCTATCAGTGACTGACAGCCTCCCCTCTATGACTGTGTATACAGAGAGAGTTGTCAATCACTGATAGGACCGCCTCCTGGACTTCAAAGCCCAGAATGAGCAGGAACTGAAATGAATGGAATACAAGTTCTACTGAATAGTTTCCCAAAAAACTATATATCAATCTGCTTAGCTTCTCCTGCTCTGTAATATGCTGTCTGCACTTCAGACGTGTTGAACATGACAGGATCCTTTTAAGATCATTCATTATACCACTTTAGTACACCAGTGTCATACTAATGATCCAGAAAGCTGAGACACGGAGCTGCTGGTCAAGGTTCTCCCACTGATGTCCTACAAAAATGTATAAGGCCTCATGCACACGACCGGATGTGTTTTGTGGTCCACAAACCGTGGATACTGGCCGTTTTCTTTTTCCCCTCTATAGAATGTCCAATCTCTGCTGGGCGCTGTAGGGAATCGTCATAGCGGCACGCCTCCTGGGCGTGAAGACGTGCGGCCTGCCTGCCTGGAGTATGTAAGTATGTATGTGTGTTTATGTATGTATGTCTGTATGTATGTGGTGACGGATCCGTCCTGAACTCCATTGAAAGTCAATAGAGGGCGGATCCGTTTACCATTGTGGTCACACCAAACGGATCCGTCCCCATTGATTTGCATTGGGGGTCATTCTGGATCCGTCTTGGTGCGGATGCCTGGACCGGAGAGAAAACCGCAACATGCTGCGGTTTGTTCTCCGATCTGAAGACGGAACGGAATGCTTTCAGGAGCCTCCGTTGTCTTCAGTTCAGTTTTGTCCCCATTGACAATGAATGGGGACAAAACTGAAGCGTTTTTTCCCGGTATTGAGCCCCAATGACGGAACTCAATACTGGAATTTAAAAACGCTAGTGTGAAAGTAGCCTTAAGCAGTGCAAAAAAAATAAATCTTGCTGAAGGATGTCTAACGTTCCATTAACCGGTGATTGAAGTGGCCTAACTGCTGATGTGATTACTTCACGCCACAGCTGCAGACAAAGCAAAAGTGCAGATAGTATCTAAACATTGTGTGATAAACCAACGTGATAAGTGTCTGCCACTTACTGTTCTCTCCATATCTACCACCACCCTTTGATACCCCTGATGAGCAGCAGCTAAATGCATGTTGGGACTGAGCAATAGGGGCATACAGGGCAATTTATTACAGGGTCAGGTTCTCGACAGGGTCGCCCTTCTCAGCACAGCGCCCCCTAATAGAGCAATAATAGGGACAGATATCATCCCATTTTATGACTCTTCCTTTTTACACCATTTTAAGGAACCCATACTGGCTCCAGCGGATACCAGACCGACACCCTACAGCACCCAGGATGTAGTAGGACTATCCGGTTCTTTTCATTCACCATTTCTTTGGGTGTGTGGGTACTGCCTTGTACCCTATTTTGAATATTCTTCTATTATCTAGAAGGGAACCATTGTGTTATTGTGAGGTACTTCCTCATTTATTTTTGAATACACATTAAGTTTTAACACTACCATTCTACCAATTAGGTAATTACCGTTAAGATATACTGTTATTGAGGCCGGTGATATACCTTTCATATATCCATGTGAGGGTTTTGTTTGTTGACCAGATTGATATATAGTTTTGTGGGAAAAGATTCATCAAAACTTGTAATTTATATATTAAGTCTATAAACACCAATTGTTTTTATCATTGCATTTAACTAATTTTGGGCTAAAATTATTTTTCAATTGATTTTTTTAATTAAACATTTTAGCAGTTTTTGTCCTACATGGTTAAATTACAGCCTAGCTGCAGAACATGTTAGTTTGTTTTACATTAAATCCCATAATGTTGTTGTTCTTATGGCTATGTTTAGAAGCTCTGAACTCCTGACAGCTCATAAACACTCATCATAGCCAAATTGTTATTAATAGTAAATGTTTATGAGCTGTCAGGAGTTCAGTGATAAGGATTATACATAGCCATCAAAACATTATGCAACGTGATGGGACTAGGTGTAAACTGGAACTACTATGGTCTGCAGACTGAAATTTAACAACAAAAAAGGTGAAAATGTTTAATAAAGACCATTGGAAAAATGATTTTCAGTAAGTGAGTAAAGTGCAATAAAATAAAATGCCCACAAAGTTGTTCACAGTTATTAAAGGGCTTTTAATATTGATGAACTACCCTCAGGATAGGTCATCAATATCAGATCAGTCTGCCTCCATGCACAGCTATCAGTGACTGTCAGCGATCTCTGTATGCACACACAGGAAACACTATCAATCACTAATAAGACATCCCTGTGTACAACTGAAGTCAGAAATATCAGAGATTTGTAATGTACAAGATTTACTGAATGGTTTCCCACAAAATTATACATTAATCTGCTCAGCTCCTCCTGCTCTACAACCTGCTGCCTGTAGATTGTACTGCATTTTGTGTTGACTGATTCTCTTTAAGATGAAGATGACTGAAAATGCACCATATCTAAAGCATGCTGCATTGATGACAAAACACACAATGCAAAAAAAATCTAAAAAGCCTATAATGAAATTGAGAATTCACCACAGACTTTAGAGTAACATCCGGATGCGTAAGAAAGCAAAAACAGGCACAAAAATAAAGCAGTGAAAATCCATTCAAAATGGCAAAAGCACCAACAAACAGACTTGCATGTGAAAACCGCCTAAGGGACTATTTAGATGAGCATATGCCACGTATAATATCTGCCCGTATTACATGCGTCACTGTCACATGTCAAACCAATTTAATCAGTTTCTATGTGGCGAATCAATGGATGTTGTACATCTGGACTTCTCCGAGGCATTTGACACGGTACCACATAAAAGGTTAGTATATAAAATGAGAATGCTTGGACTGGGAGAAAATGTCTGTATGTGGGTAAGTAACTGGCTCAGTGATAGAAAACAGAGGGTGGTTATTAATGGTACATACTCAGATTGGGTCACTGTCACTAGAGGGGTACCACAGGGGTCAGTATTGGGCCCTATTCTCTTCAATATATTTATTAATGATCTTGTAGAAGGCTTGCACAGTAAAATATCAATTTTTGCAGATGACACTAAACTGTGTAAAGTAATTAACACAGAAGAGGACAGTACACTGCTACAGATGGATCTGGATAGACTGGAGGCTTGGGCAGAGAAGTGGCAGATGAGGTTTAACACTGACAAATGTAAGGTTATGCATATGGGAAGGAATAATGCAAGTCACCAGTACATACTAAATGGTAAAATATTGGGTAACACTGACATAGAAAAGGACCTAGGAATTTTAGTGAACAGCAAACTAAGCTGTAGAAACCAGTGTCAGACAGCTGCTGCCAAGGCCAATAAGATAATGAGTTGCATCAAAAGGGGCATAGATGCCCGTGATGAGAACATAGTCCTGCCACTTTACACATCACTAGTCAGACCACACATGGAGCACTGTGTACAGTTCTGGGCTCCTGTGAACAAGGCAGACATAGCAGAGCTGGAGAGGGTTCAGAGGAGGGCAACTAAAGTAATAACTGGAATGGGTGGACTACAGGACCCAGAAAGATTATCAAAATTAGGGTTATTCACTTTAGAAAAAAAAGACAACTGAGGGGAGATGTAATAACTATGTATAAATATATCAGAGGTCAGTACAGAGATCTCTCCCATCATCTATTTATCCCCAGGACTGTGACTGTGACGAGGGGACATCCTCAACGTCTGAAGGAAAGAAGGTTTCTACACAAACATAGAAGAGGATTCTTTACGGTAAGAGCAGTGAGACTGTGGAACTCTCTGCCTGAGGAGGTGGTGATGGTAAGTTCACTAAAAGAGTTCAGGAGGGGCCTGGATGTATTTCTGGAGGACAATAATATTACAGGTTATAGTTACTAGAGAGGGGTCGTTGATCCAGGGAGTTATTCCGATTGCCTGATTGGAGTCGGGAAGGAATTTTTTCCCCCTAAAGTGAGGAATATTGGCTTCTCCCTCACAGGGTTTTTTTTGCCTTCCTCTGGATCAACTTGCAGGATAACAGGCAGAACTGGATGGACAGATGTCTTTTTTCGGCCTTATAAACTATGTTACTATGTTACTGGCCGACTGGGTTTAACTGACCTGAGCTCACAGCATCATAGATTCCTGTAATTCTGAGCGTTTAGGTCCGTTAAAGTCACAGTTGGGCCATCACACGCCTGAGTGATATGGAGGCAGTGTTAAAAAACATCCAATACTATGGAGATTCAGCTGATTTGTCGCTGCCCTGCTCTAGAAGCTATAGTGAGATCAGATTTTTCTAACATAGTATTTATGGAATAAGCAAAACAATGAAAGACACAGATGGCTGTGACAGCACTGCCTCATTTCTTACTCCGTTCTCATTTTCTTCCACACACGTTCCTATGGGAGAAGGATCTGTATTGTCTCTATTTCAGATGAGTTCATGTTGAACGTTTAATTACTAGTACTCAATAATACCCTTGTGGGTGTTAAGTCTACACCTGTCATAAGGGTACTGTCGCTGGCATCTCGAGGAACTCATCAATACTTCTCATGTGATTACATAAATGTCCAAACCTCCAAAGCCCAGCGAAGAGTAACTGTATCGAAGACGAGATTTGATTTCATTTATGTACATTCCGGAGATGATAAGAGTTCAGGGTATTTGTGTTTCAGATCTCGAGGAGGAATAAGATTACAATGGGCTCCAATCTCTAATTCTGAGTTGCCCCGGAGAATAACATCTGAGAGTCCAATTTCAGTACACAATTATCTAAATAACGATGGCTAATTGCAGGTGGAGTTGACTCTCTCCGGGGGCCTCTTTTCAGGCACCTTGCTGTTTTGCTTGTATCCAACTAAATAATAGGCAAAAACTCCCACCGGGAAGTTCTTCTAAAGCGTTTTTAGAAATATAAGAACAGATCTATGAAAACAGAAGGTGGGGGGATGGAGTAAATTACAGCAGACTCTTCTCCATAGGGTGGTTGGTTTATATCTGGATGGATTGTGGTTCAACTTTCATAGTAGACTAAATGAAGTGTAGTGGCTGATGGAGAACCATGGTATGACTTGGAAGGTCACCTCCATCAACGTTTCATCTGTTGGAAGATGACCAATGGCACAAGATTCTCCACCTATTTTTAGTTCAATCTGGTCATTGTGATGAATGGTTCTCCATCGCTTGGTCTGCTTTTTATGCCTATTGAAGTAATACCAAAGGGAGGGTCTGGCTTCCCATTTGGGAATTCTATGATAACAGAGGGGAAGTTCTCTCATTTTCAATAGTGTCATACTTCATTTCTCCTGTGGCATTTCCATGGACACCTTCAAAGGCAATTTTTGTTTATCATTGCATTTCACTCCTTTTTGGCTAAAAATCATATTTTCAATTGGCCTCTATTAAAAATATTGAGCCATTCTGTCACAAAGGGTTAACTGTTTTTCTGTCATCTAATCTTATCACTAAATTACTAAGAGGACGTAAACACTTATTTAAGCCACATTCTCATCAGCAACAATAAGTGTTTATAATGTCAGAGAGCAGAGATGTGGAGTCCATCAGCTCCCCAACTGACAGAAAAGAGAAAAAATCCAGCGGCTGCTTCTAGAGGATTTCAGCTCTGTACAGAAAAAAAGTTGTATTTTTAAAAAAGACCAAGGAAAAAAATTATTTTTAGCTCAAAATGAGCACAATGCAATAATAAAAAAATTGCCCCCAAAGGTTTACATAGCTTTTAAAGACTCTTTGCCAGATCTGCCATATGTGGTATTACAGTTAATGGCTAGGTGTCTCAACAGCAAAGCTCCCTGTGATCCTCATAATGTCCTTCTAGCAAAAAAATTTTTTTTAAAGAAAGCAGCCCTATAAAAAAAAAAGGGGTTTTCAGACCTTGAAAATGTTGGAAAACAAATCTTTGCCTGGTATAAATAATAGAAAGTCATACCCTCCTTCTCATACTGCATGGCCGCCACTGGTGTCCACTTCCTGGTCTGTCAACACGCAGGATGTGCCCACTTCGTGACCCACCTCAGACACTGATTGGCTGGGTGGTCATTTCCAGTGTGTCAAGGAACCAGGAATCGGAGACTGGTGGGGACCAGACAGCATCAGGACAAGAGCGGCAGAGTATCAGAAAGGTTGACATCTATAGTCTAGTTTTCCCTACTCCTCACAATGAAACTTGGAAGGCAAAAAATATTGTCCCCAGGGAAAATTGAAGTGTTGAAATTATGTGATTATGCCCTGCAGGCTGTAACCTCACCCCACATAGAAATTAAAGGGGTTCCCCGAGATTTTTATATTCATTGACTATTCTCAGGATCAGCACCTCCACCAAACAGCTGTTTGAGGGAGCTCCACAGCCTCCTCACAGCTTACCAAGTACAGCACCATGCATCAGATAGCGACTGTCCTTGGTATCATAACTCGGTCCCACTCACTTGAATGGGACCAATGAACGTGATGTCACATAGCGGTGATAGGAAGAGGCTGAGGTACTCACAGAGAACCGTGGCTTCTTCATAAAGCTGATCGTCTGAGAGTCAGACCCCCACCATTTTGAAATTGATGACCTATCCTGAAGATAGGCAATCAATATGAAAATCGCGAAAAACCCCCTTTAACCACTTCAGCTCTGGGCCATTTCCCCCCTTCCTGACCAGGCCTAATTTTGCAAATCTGACATGTATCACTTCATGTGGTAATAACTTTGGAACGCTTTTACTTATCCAAGCGATTCTGAGATTGTTTTCTTGTGATACATGGTACTTCAAGTTAATGGTAAACTTGAGTCGATAAGTTTTAATTTTATTTATAAAAAAATCCAAAAGTTAACGAAAATTTGAAAAAATTCACTGTTTTCTAAATTTCAATCTCTCTGCTTTTAAGACAGATAGTGATGCCCCATAAAATCCTTTTTAATTTACATTCCCCATATGTCTACTTTATGTTGGCATCGTTTTGGTAGTGTCATTTTATTTTTTTAGGACAGTAGAAGGTTTAGAATTTTAGATGCAATTTTTGCAAATTTGCAAAATCAACTTTTTTAAGGACCAGTTCAGTTCTGAAGTCAGTTTGTGGGCTTACATAATAGAAACCACCCATAAATGACCCCATTTTAGAAACTACACCCCTCAAACTATTCTGGTTTTAGAAATGTTGTTAACCCTTTAAGTATTCTACAGGAACTAAAGCAAAATAGATGTGAAATTTCAAAATTTCACTTTTTTTGCAGATTTTCCATTTTAATCATTTTTTTTCCCTGTAACACATCAAGGATTAACAACAAAACAAAACTCAATATTTATTACCCCGATTCTGCAGTTTGCAGAAACACCCCACATGTGGTCGTCAACTGTTATTTGGGGATACACCAGGGCTCAGAAGGGGAGGAGCAGCATCTGCATTTTCTAACATGGAATTTTTTGTCATGGTTTGTAAGAGTGATAACTTTTTAATTTTTTTTGTGGACTGAGCTGCGTGAGGTCTTATTTTTTGCGGGACAAGCTGTGCTTTTTATTGGCACCATCCGGCTTTCTGATCACTTTTTAATCTAATTTTTGGGAGGTTAACTAAAAAAAAAAAAGCAGTTTAGGGGCATTTTTCTATATTTTTTTTACACCGTTCACTTGATGGGGTAGATCATGTGATATTTTTGTAGAGCCAGTTGTTACGGACACAACGATACCAAATATGTCTATTTTTTATTTATTTTTTTTACGTTTTACACAATAAGAGCATTTTTAGAAGAAAAATCATGTTTTTGTGTTGCAGTTTTTTAAGAGCCTTTTTTTTTTCATTTTTCGGGCTATAATCTAGTGGGCTCATTTTTTGCGGGATGAGGTGACGTTTTTATTGCTACCATTTTGGGATGCATACGATTTTTTGATATTATGTTTTTTGGTCGGTGATGCGACAAAAAAAGCTGTTTTGGCATCATTTTTATTTTTTTTACGCAGTTCACTTGATGGGGTAGATCATGTGATATTTTTATAGAGCCGGTCATTTCGGACGCGGTGATACCAAATATGTCTATCTTATTTATTTATTTTTATTTGTAACTTTTTTTAATGAAATATTTTGGGGGAAATTATTATATATATATATATATATATATATATATATATATATATATATATATGTGATTTTTTTTTTTATAATACTCTATTTTTTTTTATTTATTTTTTTTTACACTTTGTGTCCCCCATAAGGTCATACAAGACCTCAGGGGGGCATTTAACTTCACTTATTTTTTTATTTATTTTTTTTTACACTTGATTTCTCCTGTAACTGGGGCTGACATAGTAGCCCCAGTTACAGGGGAAATACATCCCCAGAGAGGCTGTACAGCATAATACTATGCTGTACAGCCTCAGTGCAGGGCTGATCGGGTCTATGAGAGACCCGGCAGCTCCTGCACTCTCCCGGCCCCGGCGATCACGTAACCGCCGGGCCAGAACAGGAAGCGAAATAGCGTTGAGCGCTGTGTATACAGCAATCTAGAAGGCAGGGACCCCTGGGAACGGTCCCTGCCTTTTCTTTGGGGTACCCTGCTGTCACTGACAGCAGGTACCCCACTGTGCAGCTGCATGATTAGCGTGCAGCTGCTATCTCTGAATGGACGTTCAGAAACGTCCATTCAGAGATAGATAACCACTTCCCGGACGTTTATAGTCAAAGGGCGGACGGGAAGTGGTTAACATATCCTGTATCTAGTGTGTCTGTCAGTCCACATGCCAACAAAGGATCAGCAAGCAGCAGCTTGTTGCAAATTCAAGCTTTATGCAACCAAACATCTACATCTCATCTACAACCTGCTATCACCACGTTTGGTCCACGGACATATCTCATCTTCAGCTTTACTCTGCTCTGTACCTCATGCTGTGATTAACACA
Organism: Rhinella marina; assembly: GCA_900303285.1. Lineage (NCBI taxonomy): Eukaryota > Metazoa > Chordata > Amphibia > Anura > Bufonidae > Rhinella > Rhinella marina. The sequence continues at coordinate 315,308 of ONZH01002718.1, read as the reverse complement.
TGGTGCTGCCATTTTCTCAGATATTGTCCTTCGACGTACAACCAACCACATCCCGGTAAGGGTGCATTCAAATCACCGTTTAGCTTTCCGTTCTTCTGATCCGTCAGAAGAGGAGAGAGAGAGAAAAGAAACAGGATCCTGTAAATAAAACGGATCTTGTTGCATCAGTTATGCCTAGGATTGCATTAGGATCCTTTTATTTTTTTACAGGATCCAGTAAAAAAAAAAAAAAAAACAGATCCTGTTGCATCAGTTGTCATCCGTTTGAGCCATTTCTGTCTGATTGCTCAAAATGAAAAATTAGAAAACATTGTCTATATGCTCAAAAATGAGCATTAAAATAATCAAAAAATAAAAAAAATGTTCAAAAATATATAAAAAATAAAAAAATATAAAAGTTTAAATCATCCCCCTTTCCGTATAATTAAAAAATAAATACCTAAATAATAAATATAAACATCATGGGTATCACCGCGACCAAAAACGCCTGTACTTTTAAAATATAAAAAAAAAAATCCAATACGGCTAATTGCGTGACGGAAAAAAGGGTCAAAATGGCCAATTTGCCATTTTTTCACTACTTCTCTTACTCAAAAAAATGTAATAAAATGTGATCAAAAAGTCAAGCACACTCCAAAATGATATCAATAAAAACTATGGATTGTCCCGCAAAAAAATGAGCCCCTAAACAGCTCAGTGGATGTAACTAAAAAAAGTTGTGGGGGTCGGAATATGACGAAGTAAAAAAAAAATTTTTTTTTTCAAAGTTTAAATTTATTTTTACATTATTTAAACATAACAAACCTACACATATGGGGTATCGTTGTAATCGTACTGACACAGAGAACAAAGGGCATGGGTCAGTTTCGCCGCAAACGGAACGCCGTGGGAACAAAACCCATCAAACAGTGGAGGAATTGCATTTTTTTCCAATTCCCCCCTATTTGGATTTTTTTTTTACTGCTTCCCACTACATTTTATGCCATAATTAATGGTGGCATTAGAAAGTACAACTTGTCCCGCAAAAAAAATAAGCCCTTATACAGCTATGTGAACAAAAATATAAAAAAGTTAGGGCTCACAGAAAATAGGGAAGAAAAATGAAAACGCAAAACTGAAAAAAAACTCTGGTACTGAAAGGGTTAAAAAGTCAGTGTATTCATAGAATTCTGTGAAATTTCTCTGCGTATTTTCTCTGAAACAAATGATAAAAATCTCTAAACTCTCTAAAAAAAAAAAAAAACCAAGAAAGCAGTTTTATTTTGGCAGTTCAATAAATACAAAGCGTTCTTGGTGCGGTTTTAGTATAGCATTTCCTTGGTTGTTTGGCAAGTGAGGGGCGTCTGTCACTGCTCCATCTTAGTGGCATCTAACAGCTTCTCTTTAACCCTTTCTGATCTCGCACGGCTTTCCGCTCTCTTGTCCTCATACTGAAAGATAAAAGAAAAACGAAAATCATAGCTGGTACTAATGATAGGCTAATTTGGATCCGGCAGGCTGTTCTGGCGGGGGAACAGCTTTCTGGATCCGTGCTAACGCTAGCTCACTGTGCCGCCGGAGGTTCGCTCCGGCCCCTTCACTATAAATGAATTGGGCCGGGGCGGCCCCATTGAGAATGGTAAATTAGACCGTTGCGCTGCAATCTGTGCCTAAAATACGCCTAGTGTAGGCGTATTTCAGGTTCATAAACCTCCATAGTACTCAATACAAAGGTTACATATAAACTAATGTCCCATTTTGATATGATAAATAACTTTAACGTTCTTAGCAAATATAGTTTGATTAAAACACATCTCGGTCCACCTACCACGATTAGGTGACCTCAATCCAGCCAGGAGCCTACTCTATTGAATACCTGTCTGCTGCTTTCAGTTAGGTGACACATAAAGCTCAGTTTGCTCTTCCTCTCGTTGGATTCTTAAAAGCACAAAGAGGTAACAACTAGAACTACAGCGTATGTGCAGGGTCTGCTCTCCTAAATGTAGATGCCCCCTGGCATACAGACAGGTATTAAATAGAGTAGGTTCCTGCCTGGATGGAGGTCACCTTGCCAAAGTAGGTGGGCACAGATGTGTTGTGATCAGAATATATTTGCTAAGAATGTCAGTTATTTATCATATCAAAATGGGGCATTAGTTTATATATAACATTGTATTGAGTACTATAGGGGGTGCAGAGGTAGCAGTCGCTACCGGGCCCAGGAGCCTACAGGGGCCGCATAAGAAGACACACAAAGCACTGAGGGAAGGGGGGCCCAAACTGAACTCTTGCACCAGGGCCCATGAGCCTTTAGCTACACCCCTGACTATGAGAGTGATGTTTCATTCTTTTTAATACTTTGTTTTAGAGAAATATTTTCTATAGTTTGATCTCGGTTAAACAGTAGAAACATTAAAAAAAAAAAAAAAACATTTTTCTTCAAAATAGCTAGTTAAAGGGCATCTGTCAGCAGTTTTGTACCTATGACACTGGCTGACCTGTTACATGTGCACTTGGCAGCTGAAGACATCTGTGTTGGTCCCATGTTCATATGTGTTCACATTGCTGAGAAAAATTAAGTTTTAATATATGCAAATGAGCCTTTAGGAGCAACAGGGGCGTTACCATTACACCTAGAGGCTCTGCTCTCTCTGCAACTTCTGCGTCCTCTGCATTTTGACTGCCAGGACCAGGCAGTGTAAATGTGATCACAACTGGCCTTGTCAATCAAAGTTGAGAGGAGCCAGCATTTGCAGAGAGAGCAGAGCCTCCAGGTGTAATGGTAACGCCTCCGTTGCTCCTAGTCTTATTTGCATATATTAAAACATTATTTTTCTCAGTGATGTGGAGCCTGGTCATAATGCACTGCAGTAGTTGTGTACTGGTCCCCAGCAGTCACATAACCCATTGGCACCTTTTAATCACTTTGAGGGGGCGAAGTGCTAGCGGAGGTAGGCCCCTCCCTATGTCTAACCACTAAGATGCTGCAGTTGCTATTGATCAAAACGATTGTCACAAATTAGTGAACCTGTTTTTAGAATTTACTTTATTAACTTTTTTAAGGCTACGTTATCAGACGAGTGAGGGTTCCCTTTTAAAGGGCAGCTGTCAGCAGTTTTGTCCCTATGACACTGGCTGATCTGTTACATGTGCACTTGGCAGCTGAAGACATCTGTGTTGGTCCCATGTTCATATGTGTCCACATCACTGAGAAAAATGATGTTTTATTATATGCAAATAAGACTAGGAGCAACGGAGGCTTTACCGTTACACCTAGAGGCTCTGCTCTCTCTGCAAATGCTGGCTCCTCTCAACTTTGATTGACAAGGCCAGTTGTGATCACATTTACACTGCCTGGTCCTGGCAGTCAAAATGCAGAGGACGCAGAAGTTGCAGAGAGAGCAGAGCCTCTAGGTGTAATGGTAACGCCCCCGTTACTCCTAAAGGCTCATTTGCATATATTAAAACTTAATTTTTCTCAGCAATGTGAACACATATGAACATGGGACCAACACAGATTTCTTCAGCTGCCAAGTGCACATGTAACAGATCAGCCAGTGTCATAGGTACAAAACTGCTGACAGATGCCCTTTAAAAGGGAACCCTCACTCGTCTGATAACGTAGCCTTAAAAAAGTTAATAAAGTAAATTCTAAAAACAGGTTCACTAATTTGTGACAATCGTTTTGATCAATAGCAACTGCAGCATCTTAGTGGTTAGACATAGGGAGGGGCCTACCTCCGCTAGCACTTCGCCCCCTCAAAGTGATTAAAAGGTGTCAATGGGTTATGTGACTGCTGGGGACCAGTACACAACTACTGCAGTGCATTATGACCAGGCTCAAACATGGTCAAGTCCCTGGTGGAACTGGAAAAAAAGTGACCTAAGATATTTAAAAATGTTAAAGAAAAAAATTTAAAAAGTTGTTTTTTTTTTTGTTCTTTCTACGTCTTAAAAAGAATAAAAAACTATCAAAAAATCGTATGTACCCAATATGCTACCAATGAGAGCATCTACTCATCCAGCAAAAAAGCAACCTCCACAACGCTCCAGGGACAGAAAAATAAAGTCATGGCTCTTGGAAGGCAGTGTATGAGAAAAATGAAGAAATGGTTTAAAAAGAACAAAGGTATCCTGAGGAAGGACATTTTTCTTCGCACGCGGCTCTCACCTCGTTCCTTAGGCACTTTCTCATCTCTCGGTCAATATCATTGCACTGTCCAAAATATTTCATAAATTTGTTCTGAAAGTATAAAGGAAACACTTTAATCCCTGGATTTGGCAGTGAGACATTCATGGTAATACAGAGATCTGCGGGTAAAGGAACAAATAACTAATACAACTCTGCTACATCTGCAATGCCAAACAGACTCACACTATTATTAAAAGTTATGCAAGAAAGACAAACCCAGACATACCTGTGTGCACTGTGTGTGTATTACATGTCACATCCCAGACATACCTGTGTGCACTGTGTCTGTATTACATGTCACATCCCAGACATACCTGTGTTCACTGTGTGTCTGTATTATATGTCACATCCCAGACATACCTGTGTGCACTGTGTGTCTGTATTACATGTCACATCCCAGACATACCTGTGTGCACTGTGTGTCTGTATTACATGTCACATCCCAGACATCCCTGTGTGTCTGTATTACATGTCACATCCCAGACATACCTGTGTGCACTGTGTGTGTGTATTACATGTCACATCCCAGACATACCTGTGTGCACTGTGTGTCTGTATTACATGTCACATCCCAGACATACCTGTGTGCACTGTGTGTGTATTACATGTCACATCCCAGACATACCTGTGTGCACTGTGTGTGTGTATTACATGTCACATCCCAGACATACCTGTGTGCACTGTGTGTCTGTATTACATGTCACATCCCAGACATACCTGTGTGCACTGTGTGTGTGTATTACATGTCACATCCCAGACATACCTATGTGCACTATGTGTGTGTATTACATGTCACATCCCAGACATACCTGTGTGCACTGTGTGTCTGTATTACATGTCACATCCCAGACATACCTGTGTGCACTGTGTGTCTGTATTACATGTCACATCCCAGACATACCTGTGTGCACTGTGTGTGTATTACATGTCACATCCCAGACATACCTGTGTGCACTGTGTGTGTGTATTACATGTCACATCCCAGACATACCTGTGTGCACTGTGTGTGTGTATTACATGTCACATCCCAGACATACCTGTGTGCACTGTGTGTCTGTATTACATGTCACATCCCAGACATACCTGTGTGCACTGTGTGTGTGTATTACATGTCACATCCCAGACATACCTGTGTGCACTGTGTGTCTGTATTACATGTCACATCCCAGACATACCTGTGTGCACTGTGTGTGTATTACATGTCACATCCCAGACATACCTGTGTGCACTGTGTGTCTGTATTACATGTCACATCCCAGACATACCTGTGTGCACTGTGTGTCTGTATTACATGTCACATCCCAGACATACCTGTGTGTGTGTATTACATGTCACATCCCAGACATACCTGTGTGCACTGTGTGTCTGTATTACATGTCACATCCCAGACATACCTGTGTGCACTGTGTGTGTGTATTACATGTCACATCCCAGACATACCTGTGTGCACTGTGTGTGTGTGTATTACATGTCACATCCCAGACATACCTGTGTGCACTGTGTGTGTATTACATGTCACATCCCAGACATACCTGTGTGCACTGTGTGTGTATTACATGTCACATCCCAGACATACCTGTGTGCACTGTGTGTGTATTACATGTCACATCCCAGATATACCTGTGTGCACTGTGTGTGTGTGTATTACATGTCACATCCCAGACATACCTGTGTGCACTGTGTGTCTGTATTACATGTCACATCCCAGACATACCTGTGTGCACTGTGTGTGTGTATTACATGTCACATCCCAGACATACCTGTGTGCACTGTGTGTCTGTATTACATGTCACATCCCAGACATACCTTTTTGCACTGTGTGCCTGTATTACATGTCATGTCCCAGACATACCTGTGTGCACTGTGTGTCTGTATTACATGGCATGTCCCAGACATACCTGTGCGCACTGTGTGTCTGTATTACATGTCACATCCCAGACATACCTGTGTGCACTGTGTGTCTGTATTACATGTCACATCCCAGACATACCTGTGTGCACTGTGTGTGTGTATTACATGTCACATCCCAGACATACCTGTGTGCACTGTGTGTCTGTATTACATGTCACATCCCAGACATACCTGTGTGCACTGTGTCTGTATTACATGTCACATCCCAGATATACTGTACCTGTGTGCACTGTGTGTCTGTATTACATGTCCAGGAAAAGCACTTTTATTCTGCTGGAAAACAGCTCCCAAGTGCCCAGCTCTGCTGCTGCAAGTGCCCAAAGCAAACCAGACTGAAGAGGGGGAGGGCTGCTTTAGCTGCTCATATCTTGGGATTGGTAGCAGATAGAAAAATGGTTATTTGAAAGCTGGCATTCCAAGCTTTAAAATGATACCAAAATCACAGGATTAGGCTTCATTCACACGACCGTATGTGTCTTGCGGTCCGCAAATTGCGGATCCGCAAAAAAAACGGATGACGTTCCGTATGGCATCCGTGTCCGTTTTTTTTGCGGATCCATTGTAACAATGCCTATCCTTGTCAGCACAACGGACAAGAATAGGACATGTTCTATCTTTTTTGCGGAACGGAAATGCGGACATACGGAAACGGAATGCAAACGGAGTACCTTCCGTTTTTTTTGCGGACCCATTGAAATGAATGGTTCCACATACGGTCCGCAAAAAAAACGGAACGGACACGGAAACAAAATACGGTCGTGTGAATGAAGCCTTATATTCAGTATATTAGATGATATAGCTGTTAGAATTCCAGTCGGGAAAGAAAACTGTTTTTACTTTCACTTTTAGCTGGGCACTTGGGAGCTGTTTTCCTGCAGAATAAAAGTGCTTTTCCTGGACATGTAATGCCCCTTTCACACGAGCGGGAGACTCGCATGTCTCCCGCAACGCATCTACAGGGCTGGACTCCTGCACTGACTGGGATCACATATAATGCTATGCGATCCCTGTCCGGGCCGAGTCCAGCCCTGTAGATGCGTTGCGGGAGACATGCGAGTCTCTCGCTCGTGTGAAAGGGGCATTATACAGATACACAGTGCACACAGGTATGTCTGGTATGTGACACGTAATACAGACACAGTGCACACAGGTATGTCTGGGATGTGTATACAATCTTCTGTGGGGCACTGCTCTTAGTTATATAGGTGAAAAACAGGTGAAAGACTCCCTTTAAGCCCATAATGGGTAAAATGCAATCTAAAAAAAATTGCCCCCAAAGGTGTACACAGCCTTAAGAAGGAAAGATAGATATGAGATAGATAGATAGATAGATCCTATTATTCATTGTTCTCTATATGGCTCACTTACGTCTAGGTGACATTGCTTCAGCAGATTAATGATCACGTTGCATTCTTCGGTGTGGAGGTGAGGAGACAGGTCTGGATGCATCTTACATGAAGAGGTGACAGTGTGGTGGAGGCACAGGAAGAAAATTAAATGCAATGAAACATAAGGGTGCATTCACACGACCGTAGTTTTGGGTCCGCATCCGTTCCGCAATTTTGCGGAATGGGTGTGGACCCATTCATTTCAATGGAGCCGCAAAAGATGTGGACGGCACACAATGTGCTGTCCGCATCCGTAGGTCCGATCCGCGGCCCCGCAAAAAAGATAGAGCATGTCCTATTCTTGTCCGCAATCGCGGACAAGAATAGGCAGTTCTATCATAGGGCCGGCTACATTCACACAGCCGGTATCCGTGTTTTGCAGATCTGCAACTTGCGGACCGCAAAACACATACGGTCGTGTGAATGTAGCCTAAAGATGATTATTAACGATGCCGGCAGAGTCATTGATCACTAGTGTGAACCCCTGGGGCAGATTTACTGACCCCCTCCAATATATTCAGTGTAACAGTCTAATAAGGCCTCTGTTCAGACAGACAATTATAAACCTATTCCGGATGGTGAATGCCATAGACGGAGCGTGCAGGGTGTATTTCCTGCAGATGGGAACATAGTATGCTGTGATCTCAGCCAGTATGGAAGATGACCTATCTCTAGAATGGAGCCCACAAAGTGAAGCAGTAGGGAGCACTCGTGGCCACCCTCCATTCATTTCTATGGGAGTGCAGAAAATAGCGGGGCTCTGCTATTTCCGTCAGCCTCGTAGAAGTTAAAGGGGTATTCTCATCGTAGACAATGGGGGCATATCGCTAGGATATGCCCCCATTGTCTTATAGGTGCGGGTCCCACCGCTGGGACCCGCACCTATATCCAGAACGGAGCGGGGAGCGCTGCGCCTGGAGGACCCCAGGTTTCCGGGGGTCCGGCCACCACCAGGCGCAGCTTCCCGCGCCGCTCATAGAAATGAATGGGAGCCGGGCCGTGCATGCGCGGTGCGCTCCTATTCATTTCTATGGAGCCGACTGAAGTAGCCGAGCCAGCGCTCGGCTATTTTCGGCGGCCCAATAGAAATGAATGAAGGGCGGCTGCGCATGCGCAGTGCGCCCTCATTCAGTTCGGGGGCTCCGTTCTGGAAATAGGTGCGGGTCCCAGCGGTGGGACCCGCACCTATAAGACAATGGGGGCATATCCTAGCGATATGCCCCCATTGTCTAAAATGAGAATAACCCTTTAAAGGAGCGGTGGCTGCGCTTCTCTTGGCTATTTCCGTCAGTCCTACTGAAGTGAATGGAGGACTTTACACTCTCCTACTTCTGGGACCCGCACCTCTCAGACATTGGGGGCATTTCCTAGCGATATGGGAGATGGGAATACCCCTTTAAGCATAACTGACAGCAAATCTTCCTTGTTTCACTGTCAGAACTCGGCCACACGCGTGAGATATGCTTGAGGCTACCTGCACACGTTGCAGAAACCCCACTGTGTGGAATACTTTGAGTATATTTTCGGAGAGGATTTTGAAATCTGCAGCATATCAATTGTTTCTGCAGATTTTTTTTACTGTGGATTTCAACCTTTGCAATGTAATGGGTGAGACTGGGGCAATGCAGGACCTATCAGCAGGGCCAACCCTAAAATCCACTCTGGTACGGGGTGCTCCTGGCGAGTAAAAGCATACGTGTTGTATGTAAATCGGTTGTTTTGTTTCATGCGCAATTAAAGTTCTTAGTATGCAAATTAGGTGTTCGGTGCACCTCCTCTCTGAGGGCTCATGCACACGGCTGTTGCCTGGCCACACCTGTATTGCGGCCTGCATGAGCCCTGATGCTGCATCTCACATTGCACATGCACGGCCCAACTGATCTACAATGGAAATGTATGCTTTTAGCCAGCAGGATCAACCCTACCAGGCACTCACCTGGTTTAATGGTGTTAATCCTGCTGACATGTCCTTTTTAAAGGGTCAGAGACATATCAAAACTTTTGATCAGTGGGGGATCGAGTCCGGAAACCCTCACCGATCGACAGAACGAGAGAGAAGGGCTCCCGTAAAGCACTCTATCCTATCTATGGACCTATCTTGCTTCCTGGAGTGAGGGCGATATGTGGGGTCTTCTCTCCTCATTCTAGCAATCGTGGGGGGGGGGATTCTCAGCACTCAGACACACCCCCCCCAATCAAAACTTTAGCTATGTCTCTATGACATTTCAAAAGTTTTCTGAAAACTCAGTGACTCTAGATATTTATCGTCAGCACCCCTGACGATCAGCTGTTCTCTGTCCATTGTGTAACTACACTCCAGCGAATGTAAAACTACAAATCCCAGCATGCATACTTACTCGGCTGTTCTCTAAACTCCCATAGCAGTGAATGGAGCATGCTGGGAATTGTATTTTCTGGAATTGTAGTTTCCCAAAAATTAAGATTGGCGGAGGATGCTGACCCCTGGTGTACGTGCTTTTGGGGCCCAGGACGTGGTGACTTCTGCTGACACACCATAGAAATTCCTAATGACTTTTCTGGGAAGAAAGACCCATTTGCAGAACTCGATTGGCAGAGCAGGCAGAGCTTTATCACTCCGGGTGGAAAATGGGTGTAAGGTCAGACCTACCCCCAAATCCTACAGAAGAGTAGCTCTGGGTACAGTGACGTCATCAGCAGGTATGACCTTGCAGTAGAGTGCAGGGCATGACCTCACTGAGCAGAGCAGATACAGGGCACCAGCAATGGCTGTAGAACAAGTATCACAGTACCCGCCTGTGGGCACTGAGGCATGCTGGTACTTGTAGTTCCACGCCATTTGGAAACCTACAGGCAAGCACACAAGAATCCACAAGCGCCATAACCTACCTTTACAATGGCCGCAGTACAGTGGACATGCACCCTTCTACCCACTTTACCGACTTTTTTTTTTTACATAACACCTAAAAATCTATATTCTGATTGGCTGCTTATGTTATGACGGACAGGGGTTGCAGCCAATGAAACTGAGAGTGATACTTAAAAGGCGGGACAACTTCAGCGACCAATGACGGAAATCTAGACGGAAGGGGGCGGAGGGACGCCCATAGCCAATGAATGGAATATGTATAGTGTAAGGGGCGGGATGACGCTTGGTCCTAGAAACCAGATGCTGTGGCGTTGAGATGGAGTCACTCAGGGATGACGTCAACAGGAAGCGACACAGAGCCGGAGTATGATTGGTCCGTTTGAAGATACGGGTTGTTAGCGCCATAGCTCCGACGGCCGGGAGCGGCAAGAAACCGAAGCTGCAAAGGTGAGACTATAAAGGGGGCGGTAGTCGTGTGTGTTGTGTGGTCACCGCTGTGGTAGACAGTGAGAAGCAGGGGCGTGAATGGAATGTTTATGCTTTTTTTTTGTAAAGGTGAACTTTATTTAAAAAAAATAGCGTACAAAGCCTGTGGTGCTGTGCCTGGCGGAAGACTATGATGTCCCATCAAAGGAATCTGTACTGTGGGTTATAGCTCCTTTGGCACTCTACAGAGCTTTCTGATATTCCAACCAGAGAACTGTGGAGGCTTATATGTACTGCGTCTCTAAGCTGTGGCAAAGGGGTTTGCAGTAGAATCTGCCACAGGGCGGAACTATCAGGGGGGGACTTTATCAACACATACATTTCTTATGTGACTCTGTGTCTGGTGTGCCGCATTTATTAAGGGGGTGTTCCATGCTTGGTGGTGACCTCATCAACTGTTAGACCTGCAGAGGGAGGCATACTTAACTACACCCCGCCACTGGGTTTTGGCTCCTTTGGTGCCCTGCTGTCACTGACGCGCCGAGGTCCTGTATATCCTCATCTGCTTTGATGGGGGCCACATGTGCAGCTGCAGCGGTGATTTGTCCCTCACGTGACCCATAGACATGATGCGTGGGGGATACATAACCACTGCAGAGGCTCAATGGCAGTGTGGGACCAAGCGCAAAAGGCATCCTTAAAGGGGTTATCCGAGACAAAAAAAATGTCCCCCGTATGCCCGGGCCCTTCACACTGAATCTACTTACCTGACCCCCGTGCGAATGCTGGTCCCCGCACCGCTACTGCAGCTTTTCCACGTGCTCGGATGACAACAATCAGTGACAGGGGCGAGCCTTAGCTGCTGGGGGACTTTTTCTAGTTTCAGATAACCCTAATTAACCCCAAGTCAATTTTCTAGTCTAAGTCATCTCAAAGGGCATCTGTCAGCAGTTTTGTACCTATGACACTGGCTGACCTGTTACATGTGCACTTGGCAGCTGAAGACATCTGTGCTGGTCCCATGTTCATATGTTCTGGCATTACTGAGAATAATGATGTTTTATTATATGCAAATGACCATCTAGGAGCAATGAGGGCGTTACCGTTACACCTAGAGCCTCTGCTCTCTCTGCAACTGCTGCGCCCTCTCCACTTTGATTGACAGGGCCAGGCAGTGTAAACGTCATCACACCTGTGCCTGTCAATCAAAGTGCGGGGGCGCAACAGTTGCAGAGAGAGCAGAGCCTCTAGGTGTAATGACAACGCCCCCGTTGCTCCTAGAGACTCATTTACATGACAGTAAAGTCCTGTACGTGGAGCCTGTGACCACCTTTATCAGGACTCGGGACACAATGTTCTATATGAAGCAGAGTCATTCGCGAGGTTTGGGTCTCGTGCACTGGTTTCATACTTTTCCCTTCATCTTTTCTCCAGCATTTCTACTATGGACGAATGTCTCGCCGAGTTTATAAAACGGATGGTTTCTCGAATGTCTTTTGCTGAAGTCATGCCAATGCTGAAGACATGGGGGTTTTTAGCAGAGAAGGATCTCCAGGCGCTGAATCTGCAAAAGTCGAAGGACAGTCTAGCGATGGAAGTTGTCAGCCTCTGTGAGGTAACCCACGTCTAGTGAATGGTCATGAGGTTACGCGCTCGTCTGCACGCATTAGTCGGGGGTTTTCATCCGTCTCTCCCGACCCCTGTATACACATGTACGGCCAACTCAGAGAGTAAGCCATGGGAACAAAAGGATTGGGCAATCCAGTACACTGCTGCAGCCAATGACTGGTCTCTGGGGGTGACGTGTCCCATAGCGGCACATCACTGCAGGGTCAGGTGTCTTGAGAAAACGTCTCCACTGAGTCCAGTCATAGGGTGCAGCGGCGCAGGTGACCCTCTCCATTCGGGAGACAAGTGAAAAGAGGCAGGGAGCAGACGAGTATGGATTTTTACCAGGATCTCGCAGGCTAGGGTGGAAATAAAAAAAAAAAAAAAAGTGGAATTCCTTTAAAAAGGTTTTCTGAAACTTAAATACTGATGACCTATCCTCTGGAAGTCATCAGTATCTCATCAGTGGAGGTCCGACACCCAGGACCCCTGCCGATCAGCTGTTTGAGAAGGCATTGGCGCTCCCATGAGCGCTGCAGCCGCCTTGTAGCTTACCAAGCACAGTGCCGTACGTTGTATAGTGGCTGTGCCTGGTACTGCAGCTCGGCACCTTTCACTTCAATGGGCCTGAGCTGCGCCTAGGTCATGTGACCGATGAATGTGATGTGTCAGACCTAGGAAAAGCTGAGAGAAGGCATCAGCACTACTGTCAGCTGCAGTGCCTTCTCAGACAGCTGATCTGTCACGGGTGTCAGACCTCCACCGATCAGATACTGATGACCTATCCTGAGGATAGGTCATCAGTATTAAAATCTCGGAAAACCCCTTTAATAGCAGTTAAAGGGGTTATGCCATGACTAATGAAAAAAATGAAAATCAGACATCATATAGTACATGACAACCTCTTTCTAACAAAGCTAGAACCAGCCCTGTACCTCACATGGATCCAGAGATCTCCACATTCATTGCTCTGCTAGATTTATATCAAGCTGACAGCTCAAGGGGAGTGTCTTTTCTGCTGCAGCTCAGGGGGGTGTGTCTCAGCTCTCCCTATCTCAGCTCAGGGGGCGTGTCTCAGCTCTCCCTAGCTCAGCTCAGGGGGTGTGTCTCAGCTCTCCCTCAGGGCCCCTCCAGCTCAGCTCAGGGGGCGTGTCTCACCTCTCCCTAGCTCAGCTCAGGGGGCGTGTCTCACCTCTCCCTAGCTCAGCTCAGGGGGCGTGTCTCACCTCTCCCTAGCTCAGCTCAGGGGGCGTGTCTCACCTCTCCCTAGCTCAGCTCAGGGGGCGTGTCTCAGCTCTCCCTAGCTCAGCTCAGGGGGCGTGTCTCAGCTCTCCCTAGCTCAGCTCAGGGGGCGTGTCTCAGCTCTCCCTAGCTCAGCTCAGGGGGCGTGTCTCAGCTCTCCCTAGCTCAGCTCAGGGGGCGTGTCTCAGCTCTCCCTAGCTCAGCTCAGGGGGCGTGTCTCAGCTCTCCCTAGCTCAGCTCAGGGGGCGTGTCTCAGCTCTCCCTAGCTCAGCTCAGGGGGCGTGTCTCAGCTCTCCCTAGCTCAGCTCAGGGGGCGTGTCTCAGCTCTCCCTAGCTCAGCTCAGGGGAAGTGTCTCAGCTCTCCCTAGCTCAGCTCAGGGGGCGTGTCTCAGCTCTCCCTAGCTCAGCTCAGGGGGCGTGTCTCAGCTCTCCCTAGCTCAGCTCAGGGGAAGTGTCTCAGCTCTCCCTAGCTCAGCTCAGGGGGCGTGTCTCAGCTCTCCCTAGCTCAGCTCAGGGGGCGTGTCTCAGCTCTCCCTAGCTCAGCTCAGGGGGCGTGTCTCAGCTCTCCCTAGCTCAGCTCAGGGGGCGTGTCTCAGCTCTCCCCAGCTCAGCTCAGGGGGCGTGTCTCTGCTCTCCCCATCACAGCTCAGGAGGCAGTTGAAGGATGAAACTGAGCATGTGTGGCCTTCTCAGTGAGCAGGTCAAAGAAATAAGAAAAAAACAAACAGTAGGTGGCGCTATACAGATACATTTTATTAACCCCTTCACGCTATATGACGAGTATACTCGTCATGGAGCACTGCTATTTAACGCTCCATGACGAGTATACTCGTCATTACATTAAACTGTCACCATGTCTGCTGACATGGTGACAGCGCTGAGACCCCGGCTGTTACTTACAGCCAGGGGTCTCAGCTTACCAGCCCGAGACCAATGGGGGCGGTCCCGGGCTAGCGATCGCTGTGATTGGCTAGTCTATACAGACTAGCCAATCACAGCGATGCAATATTAAAATGAAATTAAAATAAATAAATAAATATTATCTATACTATATACACCCCCCCCCCCCCACCCCAGATCGCTATTTTTTCCAGGGGTGGGGGTGGGGGGGGGTGTAATGTGCGGCGGGCGGGCGGATGATATGGCGGCGGCATCGCCGCCGCATTGATGTTCAGGATGGCCGAGCGGAGCGGGTGAAGCAGAGTATCAGCATACAGCACCGATGTCAGCAGTTTAACCCCTTCCATGCCACGGTCCGTAGGGACCGCGGCATGGAAAGGGTTAACAGGGAGGGAGCTCCCTCCCTCTCCCATCGGCGCTGCGGTGCGCTGGCAGCGCCGATGGTGTGGGCTGAAGAGGGGGAGGAAGCTCCCTCCCCCTTCCATCGGGACGCTGTTCTGCTCTGGCAGCGTCCCGATGGTTACCATGGCAACCAGACGCTTTCAGAAGCGTCTCGGTTGCCATGGTGTAAGCAAGCCTGTTCAGGCTCCTGCTAAAGGCAGGAGCCTGACAAGGCTTAGCAAGAATGAAAATACACTGCAGTACACTATACAGTGTACTGTAGTGTATTATAGAACAATCAGACCCACTGGTTCTTCAAGAACCAAGTGGGTCTGAGTCTAAAAAAGTGTAAAAAAAAAAAAAAAAGTTTTAAAAAAATCCTATTTTCCCCCCCAAAACTCAAATTTAAAATTAGTAAAAAAAGAAAAAAAATACCCCAATCATGTTAGGTATCGCCACGTTCGTAACAACCTGCTCTACAAAAATATCACATGCCCTGACCCCTCAGGTGAACACCGTAAAAAAATAAAATAAAAACAGTGTCAAAAAAGCCATTTTTTGTCACTTTACATCACAAAAAGTGCAATACCACGCGATCAAAAAGGCGTATGCCCCTTAAAATAGTACCAATCTAACTGTTACCTCTTCCCGCAAAAAATGAGCCCCTACCTGAGACAATTGCCCAAAAAATAAAAAAACTACAGCTCTCACACTATGGAGAGACTAAAACATGATTTTTTTGTTTAAAAAATGATATTATCGTGTAAAACTTAAATAAATAAAAAAAAACTATACATGTTAGGTATCACCACATCCGTAACAATCTGCTCTACAAAAATATCACATGAGTTAATCCCTCAGGTGAACACAGTAAAAAAATAAAAAATAAAAACAGGGTAAAAAAAGCAATTTTTGTCACTTTACGTCACAAAAATTTTAAATAGCAAGCGATCAAAAAGGCGTATGCCCCTTAAAATCGTACCAATCTAACCGTTACCTCTTCCCGCAAAAAATGAGCCCCTACCTGAGACAATTGCCCAAAAAATAAAAAAACTACAGCTCTCACACTATGGAGAGACTAAAACATGATTTTTTTGTTTAAAAAATGATATTATCGTGTAAAACTTAAATAAATAAAAAAAACTATACATGTTAGGTATCGCCACGTCCGTAACAACCTGCTCTACAAAAATATCACAAGAGTTAACCCCTCAGGTGAACACAGTAAAAAAAATAAAAATAAAAACTGAGCCAGAACAGCCATTTTTGGTTACCTTGCCTAACAAAAAGTGTAATATAAAGCGATCAAAAATCATATGTAACCCAAAATAATATCAATAACACTGTCACCTTATCCCTTAGTTTCCAAAATATGGGCACTTTTTGGTTGTTTCTACTGTAGGGGTGCATCAGGGGGGCCTCAAATGGGACATGGAGTCTGAAAACCAGTCCAGCAAAATTTGCCCTCCAAAAACCATTTGGCGCACCTTTCCTTCTGCGCCCTGCTGTGCGCCCATACAGTAGTTTACAATCACATGTGGGGTGTTTCTGTAAATCGCAGAATCAGGATAATAGTTTTTGAGTTTTGTTTGGCTATTAACCCTTGATGTGTTACAGGAAAAAATGGATTAAAATGGAAAATCTGCCAAAAAAGTGAAATTTAGAAATGTCATCTCCATTTTCCTTTAAATCTTGTGGAAGACATAAAGGGTTAACAAAGTTAGTAAAATTAGTTTTGAAAACCTTGAGGGGTGTAGTTTCTAAAATGGGGTAATTTATGGTGGTTTCTATTATGTTAGCCCCACAAAGTGACTTCAGAACTGAACTGGTGCTTAAAAAAATGGTTTTGGAAAATTTCTTAAAAATTTTAAGAATTACATCTAAAATTCTAAGCCTTCTAACGTCCCCAAAAAATAAAATGATATCTTCAAAATGATGGTAACATAAAGTAGACATATGGGAAATGTAAAGTAATAACTATTTTGTGAGAAATCACAATGTGCCTTAAAAGCAGAGAAATTCAAAGTTTGAAAATTACAATTTTTTCCAAATTTTCTGTAAATTTAGGATTTTTTAATAAATAAAGGTGATTTATATTGACTCAAATTTACCACTGTCATGGAGTACAATGTGTCACGAGAAAACAATCTCAGAACGGCTTGGATAAGTAAAAGTGTTTCAAAGCTATTACCACATAAAGTGACACATGTCAGATTTCCAAAATTTGGCCTGGTCCTTAAGGTGAAAAATGGCTATGTCATGAAGGGGTTAAATAAATCAGTGGCTATGCAGAATTCTTAATTACATACAATTACAAAAGTATTCAGATCCATGGGCAGGTTTGAAAAGTGCAGAATATTTTTGATGGGACAACCCCTTTAAATCTGGCAGATGTCACTGTATGCTCTTCATTAGTGGAGTGGGCCTTCACCCAGCACAGGTTAGAATATGAAAACGGATCCAATTGACGACTGTGAGCAACACTTCATTCTTGCATCTCAGACAAGCCCTGGTTTTGAGGTGACTTTTATCTTTCACTTAATTATTGTAGTGTTTGTAATGTTCTTTTTTTTTTTTTTTTTTTATTTCACAGAGTAAAAAGGCCACGATAAATCATGCTGCAGATCTGGATATCATCTGTAAGTCAAATGCTTGTTTTTTTTTTCCATTACAATTTACTGTATTTTTTATTTTATAAGATGCACTTCCCCCCCAAAAGTAGAGGGAAAATTGCGGTGCGTCTTATAATGCAAATATGGAATCGTTCACTTGTATGTATAAGGTGCCGGGACCCCCCATCAGACCTTAGATCAGCCCACCCAGCCACATAAGGTTAAAACAAAATCTCTCTTACCTGTCCTGCGCCGCGGCTCTGCTCCGGGTCCGGCGCTCCTCTTTCTTCTCTGGGCCGGCTCTGCACTGTCCTGACCGCGTACAGCATCAGGACGTAGTGCACGCACAGTGAGGTCTGATGGGGGCACATTCTGCTGATCTGAGGTCTGATGGGGGCACATTCTGCTGATCTGAGGTCTGATGGGGGCACATTCTGCTGATCTGAGGTCTGATGGGGGCACAGTGGGCTGATCTGAGGTCTGATGGGGGCACAGTGGGCTGATCTGAAGACTGATGGGGTTCTGACATGGAGGGCTGTTATGGGGGTCTGATGTGATGTCCTGAAATTTATGGGGGGTCTGATATGAGGTGTGATGAAAAATATTTTTTTCTTATTTTCCTACTCTAAATTCTGGGGTGCATCTTATCATCAGGTGCGTCTTATAAAGCGAAAAATACGGTAGTTGCACCAGTAGCCGTTCCCTAATATATACAGTCATCCTTGTGGAAAATTTAAAGGTGTTTTTGAGACTTTTTTTACTGATGGTCTTTCTACAGGATAGGTCATCAGTACCTGATTGGTAGGAGTCCGACACCCAGGACCCCCGCCAGTCAGCTGTTTGAGGAGGCAGTGCCACTCGCAATAGCGACTGACGACAGGTTCATCGGTCACATGGCCTAGACACAGCTCAGCCCTATTGAAGAGAATGGAGCTGATCTGCGATACCAAACACAGCTGTTATGCAATATACATCACTGTGCCTGGTGAGCCGAGACAAGGCTTTGGTGCTACTGCAGGAGGAGTCCTGGTTGTCGGACCCTCCACCCATCAGATGCTGGTGACCTTAAAAGTCTTTAACCCTTTAACTTTTAAGACCGTTTAGTCAAATACAGGGGGCTATAGTCTCTACGATGCTCATGTACAGCTACAGAAAAAATGAGCTGATGACTTCTCAGTATAATTGCATAGGCCTAATATACTTAAAGGTGTTATCCAATCCTAAACAAAAAGCCCCTCACACTGAATATACTTACCCGGGTCCCCGTTCCCTGCGCCGCTCCCCGCACCGCCGCTGCTGGTTATCCCCATGCCCAGATGAAAACATTGGAGCAGCCAATGGCAGGTGGGACGGGGACGAGGCTCCTAGCGTCACCCACGATGCTAGGGAGGCATGTCTCTGCCTGCCATTGGCTGCTTCCGCCCGACACCGGATTTTTCCATCCGGGCACAGGGAGAAGCAGCAGCAGCGGTGCGGGGACCCGGGTAAGTATATTCAGCGTGGAGGGCCTGGCAAATGGTAGGGCTTTTTATTAAGATTGGATAACCCCCTCTTAAAGGGTTTGTCCAAAATCAGAAAAAACATGGATGCTTCCAAAAAACTGTGGCGTGCCCCTGGGCTGTCTCTGGTGTTACAGCCCCACTCCATAGAAGTGAATGGAGCTAAGCTGTAATACCCCGCACAACCAGGGGTTGGGTGTGGTCCAGTTTTTGGAAAAAGCATCCATAATTTGTCAATCCCTTGACAACCTCTTGAGTAAAAGAATTTGGTGTAGCACCCCGTTGATGCTGTTCATTCTTCAGTCCATGGCTTAGTATACAGGTAACCTCATACTGTATAGCTCATATATGATGACTGTTTCCATTCTTTTGTTCCTTTTTGAACAGATTACTATACTAACTCAAAAAAGAAATGTTGGGAGGTGTATCAGATGTCCACGCCATCAGGTAACGCATATGCATCACTCAGAGCTCTAAATGTACGTTGTGCAGTAATTACGACAAGATTTGTGTAAATCCTTAGTACAAGCGACTATGAGAAACTCTGTAATAGAGTTGTCACGATAACAACATTTTTGATTCGATTTTGATACCATAAAAAAGTATTGCGATATTCGATAAATATTTTTAAATATTTTAACAGTTCTGACTTTTTCGGATGCGGCGATACCTAATGTTTACTTTTTTATTGTTGGGGGAGATTTTAAACTTTTTTTAATATTTTTGTGGGATTTTTTGGTAAACTTATTTAATAACTATTAGCCACCTTAGCTGAGGGCGGTACGCCATGTTTTCTAAAAGATACTAGACTGTGCAGTAGCGCAGCCTAGTATCGGAAAACAGCAAATCCCAGTATTGTATCGATCCGAGTGCAAAAATATTGATTGGGTATCGAAAGTTCGATACCTCAGGGCCCCAGATGGCGACCAAAATGGTGGCCAATGCGACTTAGATTTTTACAAATGGTGACAAGACTTTTTAGTCTTGTCGCCATTTGTGCCTGGACCCGACCGCATTTACTGATACTAGGCTGCGCTACTGCGCAACCTAGTATCAGAGAACATGGAGCAGATAAAATAAAAAAATCTCTTACCTCTCCTGCGCCGCGACTCCACTCCGGGTCTGGCGCTCCTCTTTCTTTCCCGGCGGCTCTGCACTGTCCTGACGGCGTACAGCATCAGGACGTAGTGCGCGCACTCTGACCTGACGCTGCACGCAGTCAGGTGATAGTGCAGCGCTGGACCCGGAGCGGAGCCGCGGCGCAGGAGAGGTAAGAGATTTTTTTTATTTTATTCTGATGGGGGCACAATACGCTGATCTGTGGTCTGATGGGGGCATAATGGGCTGATGTGAGGTCTGATGGGGGCATAATGGGCTGATGTGAGGTCTGATGGGGGCACAGTGGGCTGATCTGTGGTCTGATGGGGGCACAGTGGGCTGATCTGTGGTCTGATGGGGGCACAGTGGGCCGATCTGAGGTCTGATGGGGGCACAGTGGGCTAAACTGTGGTCTGATGGGGGCACAGTGGGCTAAACTGTGGTCTGATGGGGGCACAGTGGGCCAATCTGTGGTCTGATGGGGGCACAGTGGGCTGATCTGTGGTCTGATGGGGGCACAGTGGGCTGATCTGTGGTCTGATGGGGGCACAGTGGGCTGATCTGTGGTCTGATGGGGCACAGTGGGCCGATCTGAGGTCTGATGGGGGCACAGCGGGCCGATCTGATGGGGGCACAGCGGGCCGGTCTGATGGGGGCACAGCGGGCCGGTCTGAGGTCTGATGGGGGCACACACATTATACTGGTTGGCACTGCACCACCAATGATGATAACTACGTTTAATACAACTACAGAAGGTGGGTGTCGCATCTGAGGGGTTAACTACCACTGATTGCAGCTCCCTATAATACAGGTCGGGTGCCGGCTATGTGATCCTGTGCCAGTACCCGCCTCCTGTAGTTGTATTAAACGTAGTTATCATTATTGGTGGCGCAGTGCGCCCTCCCCAGTAATAAAAACCCCAATCAGTATAATAATCATTAGTGGCTCAGTGCACCCTCTTCCCCCCACTCCCCCCTCCCCTCCTCCAGTATTATTCATTGGTGGTGCAGTGCCCAAACAACCCCCCCCCCCCCCCAACTATAATAATCATTGGTGGCAGTTGCCACAGGATCCCCTCCTCCCCTCACCCTCTTCATTCTGCAAATTGCGGAACACACGCCGGGCGGCATCTGTGGTATTGCAGATCCGTAATTTTGCGGATCCACAATACTACGGCCTTCTGAATGGCCCCTTAATCACCCCCTTTCCCAATTTTACATATAAAATATACAGTATTAATAAATGTCCGAAAAGTCCAAACTATTAAAATATAAAAAAATGTCCTATACGATGAACACGTAAAAGAAAAAAAAAAACTCACAATTCGCCTTTTTTTAGTCACCTTGTCCCGCCAAAAAGTTAGGACAGGACAATTCTATTAATGGCCGGACGTTCCATCTTCTCCTCCAAGTCTTTTTTTTTTTTATTATAATTATAATTATTATTATTAATTTAAATTTGGTGCCTAAAAATTTTATTTGGCTCCTAAATCTTTCAGTTCAGGAGCCAATGGCTCCTAGGTATTTTTTTTTAGTCTGGAGCACTGTACCTTGTGCAACCCTACTCTGTAATGCATCTTACCAGAGAGCCACCTCTTTCCTTGCCCTGCACTGATCTTCGATTCGCAACTAAAATCCTTCTTGAGAGACCAGATGGATTATCAACCCACTGAGAGATCAGGTTACATGTGCCTATAGAAGTCTGTTGAGAGGGGAGGAGGAAAAGTAGTGAGCTGCTGGAGGGAGACAGAGGCAGAGAATATAAGAAGCTCTGTAATGCATCTTACTAAAGGTGACCCCCACGTTCTCTATTTATGAACTACTTCTTCTCTTCCCCTGCACTGATTATTCACGCTCAATTCACAATTAAAATCCGTTTTGAGAGATGAGATGGATTAGCAGTCCACTGAGAGATCAGGTTACATGCTGCCAGTCTTGTTGGGTGACCGCCACTTGTTTTCATGGGTCAGTTATCGGGAGCAAAACCCTCAGTAATACTCCCTTCTTGAAGTTCTGTGGTCCCATCCATAAAATGGCTGCAGTTGGAGTATAAGGCATTGGACCAGACACGTCCTTCATTGAAACACGGGGAGGTTTATCAAAACTCAACCAGCTTAGTTGCCCCTAGCAAACAATTAAAGGGGTTCTGAAGTTTTTTAAAACTGATGATCTATCCTCTGG
Source organism: Rhinella marina (assembly GCA_900303285.1). Lineage (NCBI taxonomy): Eukaryota > Metazoa > Chordata > Amphibia > Anura > Bufonidae > Rhinella > Rhinella marina. The sequence continues at coordinate 293,044 of ONZH01002718.1, read as the reverse complement.
ATAGATCATCAGCATCTGATCGGCAGCAGTCCGACACCCGGGATCCCCGCCGATCAGCTGTTTGAGAAGGCAGCGGCGCTGCAGGAACGCCACGGCCTTCTCTGTGTTTTTCCTCAGGCCCAGTGACGTCACGACTACTATCACTGGGCGGGGCTAAGCTCCATTCATGTGAACAGAGCTTAGCCCCGCCCAGGCCAGTGATACTAGTCGTGACGTCACTGGGCCTGGGGAAAACACAGAGAAGGCCGCAGCCAGGGCCGGCCTTTGGGGTGTGCGACCCGTGCGGTTGCACAGGGCGCTTCACTCCCGGCCAGTTAAGGGGGCGCCCTCCAAGAGCGCCCCCTTAATGGCCCGGCCTGCTCCTTTACAGCTGCGCCCACTGGCTTAACTATAGGGGTCTCAGCGGTCGCAGCTGCGACCGGGCCCCTAAGCCCAGTGGTACAGTACTTTTCCCTTTATAAGATGCCGTGCATCTTATAAAGGGAATACTAGCGAGCGCTTCCATAATGGAAGCGTTCGCTAGTATGCAGGTGGAGGGGGAGTGAAGCGCTGGTAGCGCTGTATTGTACTTACCCCTCCTTGCTATTCCTGGGGCCGCGCTGCTGTCTCCTGACTGCCTGCAGCATCAGGACGTACAGAGCGCACTCTGACCTGACGCTGCAGGAGGTCAGGTGACTTCAGCGCGGGCCCTGAGAAGATGTGGGAGTGAGAGACAGCCAGGACCTTGTCGGTAAGTTTATTTATTTATTTATTTTATCGTCTGATACTGGGGGCCAAAAGATCTAATATTGGGGGCCAGAATTGGGACCTCTGATATTGGGGTCTAGAAGTGGGGGCTCTGATATTGGCCACAGAAAGGAGGGTCTGACTTTGGGGGACAGAAAGGGGAGTGTCTTATATTGGGGCCAGAAAGGGAGGGTCTAATACTGGGGGCCAGGAAGGGGGGGATCTGGTATTGGGGGTCAGAAAGGGGGGGGGGTCTGATACTGGTGGCCAGGAAAAGGAGGTATGATATTGGGGGCCAGAAAGGGGGGGGGGTCTGATACGTGGGCCAGAAGGGGGTCTGATTAGGGGCTTGAAGAGTCTGAAGGGGGGTCTGACTGGGAGTCTAGAGAGGTCTAATGGGGGTCTGATAGGGGTCTTATATGGGGGTCTGGAGATGGGGGGTCTCATCTGGGGTTTGATATAGGGATTTGATGTTAAATGTAAGGGGGTATAGTTTTTCTGTGGGGTACCACTATTTTCAGTGTGACTGTTTCTGCAGTATAGTATGGGGGGGGGCAGGATGGGGTGTTGCGGAGAAGGTGAGAGGATGATGTAAAAGTAGGAAAGTAAGATGTCTGTTAAACTCTGCAGAGACGAGGCACGGCTGAAAGAAGTCACCATGGCGGTCTAGTCTGACAGGAGAAGAAGAGGAAAGAGAACGTCTACATCAGAGAAGTCACTGGATGTAAGAGGTACATATGTGGCGGTGTATTCTTCTGTATGGTCTGTAGCGCTGTATGTAATGTTTTACAAGTATGTCCTTAAAGGTTTATTATTATTTTTTTGTACGAGCGCTGCCTTCTCTGCTCTGTTTACTGCTCATCGCTAGAAATGCTACAGCGAGCAGGTGAATGGAGCAGAGAAAGCAGCTCTCATATGAGCAATGGCCTCTCTTCAAACAGCTGATCGTCAGGGTGGCGATCTGATATCAGTAGTAAAAAGAGGAGAACCCTTTTTAACAGTAGGCCTGGGGGGAAGGGGTTAGGTTGAGAATTTGCTTTTCAATATTTGCCTTAAGCAGCAGAAAAGGTAAAATTGATTGCTTCACTTTATTTTGTTTATTATTTATTGAATAAAAAATGCGTTTGTTTAATTTTCAGCACTTCTTTAAGTAAATATATATATATATAAATGGGGGGGGGCGCCGAGAGAAAGTTTCGCACAGAGCGCCATCTACCCTAAGGCCGACCCTGGCCGCGGCGCTCCTGCAGCGCCGCTGCCTTCTCAAACAGCTGATCGGCGGGGGTCCCGGGTGTCAGACCGCCGACGATCAGAGGCTGATGATAGATCATCAGTTTTAAACAACTTCAGAACCCCTTTAAATCCCAACTTTCATTTTCCAAAGGAGCTCTGAAAAATGAAAGGTGGAATCTGATTGTTAATGGCCGCGCGGCACCTTTAATACCGCACGGCCATTAACAATGCAGCCCGCCCGTACAGTGCTGTCTTCATTAGTTAAGAGATGCGGCTTAATTGGCCGCGTGGTACTCGACCGCAGCCCCAAACGGCTCACTACCCGAAGGCCCTTTCACACGAGCGAGTTTTCTGTCCGGGTGCGACGCGTGAAGCAGACACATAGCATCCGGACTGAACCCTGACCCATTGATTTCAATGGGTCTGTGCACTTTTTTTAACGCATCATTTCTGCATTCGGGAAAAATCGCAGCAAGTTCCATACGGTGCGTTTTTCATGGAGTTCTGGCTCCATAGAAGTGACCAGAGCTGGAAAACCTAATAAAAGAAGGCTAACGCTACTGTGAATATGAAGGTGACCTTTCCCTGATGCCTGCACGGACCCAGCAGCGTCCTATTAAAACTCTTCACTGTCACGCTCTTAGGCTTCATTCAGACGTCCGCAAGTGTTTTGCAGTCTGCAAATTGCGGATCCGCAAAACACGGACACCGGCCATGTGCGTTCCGCATTTTGCCTCATTGCCGGCTCTATAATAGAAATGCCTGTTCTTGTCCGTGGCGGTGGACAAGAATAGGACATGTTCTAATTTTTTGCGGGGCCACGGACCGGAAGTGCGGATGGCACACTGTGTGCCATCCGCATCTTTTACGGCCCCATTGGAAATGAATGGTTTGCGGACACATTTCCAGGACGTGTGAATGGACCCTTACTATTTCTCTTTTCTTCACAGATGCGGACAGGAGTCTTGACGATGTCTCGAAGTTCAAAGTGCAATTCAAAAAGAGCATCCATTCAGTTCTTAAAAATGTAAGAGTCTCTGTGTAATCGTCACAGTCAATTGTGCTTACTTGAGAATCTACTGTCACATCCCCAGAGAACTGTCTCTATATTAGGTTGTCCTTGTTAGATGGTCATTGGAAATGGCCACGCATGGCTGACGGGGTGTATGCATATGAGACAAGCCCATTATTGGGGGGGGGGGGTCCATCTGGACATTTATGGCCTCTCCGCACCGCTGGGACCCGCCCTTATCTCAACAACGGAAACCTGTCTCCTGCTGCTGAGGGTGGAGACTTGGCGGTGAATTCACAGCAGCTCTCTCCATTTACATCTATGGGACCTCTGAAAATGGCGGAGTAAATGTCCCGGGCTATTTTCGGAAGTCCTATAGAAGCGAATAAAAAAAGCTGCGCATGCGCAGCCAACTCTCTGACCCCTGTGACACAAGACGGGGCCGTGTTCCAGCCATCTAACGACTCTCTCCTAACGGACATTTATGGCATATTCTGTGGATATGCACTGAGGGGGACATTTATTAAGACTGGCGTTTTCCACGCTGGTCTGAAGTCCCTCTGCACTTCGTCCGGCAGGCAGTGCGACAGACTTAAAGGGGTTGTCTCACTTCATCAAATAGCATATATTATGTAGAGGAAGTTAATACAAGACACTTACTAATGTATTGTGATTGTCCATATTGCTTCCTTTGCTGGCTGGATTCATTTTTCCATTACATTATACACGGCTTGTTTCCATGGTTACGACCACCCTGCAATCCAGCAATGGTGGTCGTACTTGGACACTATAGAAAAAAAATACTAGCCTATATGCGCTCCCGTGGTCCCGGCCACCAGAAAGACTGGTGATTTTTCCTATAGTGTGCAAGCATGGCCACCGCTGAAAAGTCGCACGTTGTGCCGCACATAAGCCATGCACCAAGACGTGCGTCACTTTTTAAACCATTTTTGGCATGATTAATGCCATTAAAGGGTTTCTGTCACCAGAAAATAGCCCATATAAGTGGCTGTAATTTCCCATGTGCCCTTGACAGGTGACACCATATATGTAACTAAAATTCCCCCTACTGCAGCCGTTATCTCAAAAAAGTGATTTTTATAATATGTAAATGAGCGTTCGTTAGGCGCAGGGGGCGGTAACCCTGCACCTATTATCGTCTTTAGCCCACCTCTAACCACGCCTTCCTTCTTCAGATTGACAGGGCCAGGCAGCTTCTTCTCTCCGCTGCCGGCCCTGTCTGTAGCTGAAATCCCACGCCTGCGCCGTGCGCTTTACATTCGGCGCAGTGACTGCCGATGCCTGCCGAGTACTGGCAAAGCGAATGTAAAGTGCACGGCGTGGGATTTCAGCTACAGACAGGGCCGGCAGCGGAGAGAAGAAGCTGCCTGGCCCTGTCAATCTGAAGAAGGAAGGCGTGGTTAGAGGTGGGCTAAAGATGATACTAGGTGCAGGGTTACCGCCCCCTGCGCCTAACGAACGCTCATTTACATATTATAAAAATCACTTTTTTGAGATAACGGCTGCAGTAGGGGGAATTTTAGTTACATATATGGTGTCACCTGTCATGGGCACATGGGAAATTACAGCCAATTATATGGGCTATTTTCTGGCGACAGAAACCCTTTAATGCCAAAGGTCTAGATAAGACCGCCCCTTTCATTTTCCATGTTATTGGATGATCTATACCCAGTTGCCCAAAAAAATCAATTGCACAAAACCATGCCCATGACCGTGACAGTTCTTCTGTAATTTCCCATTCAGAAACACAATCATTATCTCCCTCCTCTCCTTGCTTCCAGGTGACCATACACTTCAGAGAGTTTGAAGGCTCCTTGTGGATCCGAATCGCTTGGGGGAGGGATTGCATGAAGCCTAACCAGTACAAGCCTACCTTTGTGGTGTACCAGACACAGGCTCCGTACGCCTTTATCACGGGCTGCACAAAATCCCATTGGCCCGTGCTTTCTCAGGTAACTACTTGGATGCGCCCAACGAAGACTAGTCTCCCACCGTAAGACCGCGTTCACATTGTCTCTGTTCTGCCCCTTGCTGTAAACGGCGCTTATTCTTTGTTCATCCAGGGCCTTTTATTGGCTACAGGACACAGGCAGATCCAGGAGATGGAACTGAAAAGCCGCTGCTTGAAATCCCTGCAGGACATAGTGTTCAAGAGATTTAGTCAGGTGAGTCCTGCCGGATGTGCTTTGGTTTGTGGTAGCTCTAAAACGGATGTGTCCACTCCTGACACGTCTGTTTCAGTGCAATCGCTAGAAAAAGTAAGTGAACCCTTTGCCATGACGTGGATTTGTGCATTGAATGCTAATAAAATGTGGTCTGATTGCTATTGAAGTGACAATTCCAGACAAACACAATCTAACCGAGCTAATAGCACACATGGCTGTACCATTCATGTCTTCAGTTGAGTACACTGAGTATAGATCTACAGCGCAGGGAGAGAAAAAAAAAAAGTAAGTGAACCCTTGAATTTAGTAACTTTTAAATGCCCCTTTAGCAGCAATCCCATCCACCAAATGTTTCCTGTAGCTGCAAATCAGATTTGCACAACATAAGAAAACCTTTCACCTCTCACCACTCTGTTTTAATAGCTTCATGCATTCCCCATTTAATAACTATTCTGGAACATCTATTCTTATGGCTCTATGTTGTGCCATTCCTTTATTATTCCTACTAGAAGTTATGAATGAATTGCTAGCAGTCTGCAGTAAGGGTACAGAGGGGAGGTAACCAGTTGGCGGGGGGGGGGGGGGGGTGTACATGTACAGTCTGAAAATGGCAGCACTGATTGGATAGAGTGAGTCTGTGCAGGTACACACCCCCAACTGGTTACCTCCCCTCTGTACCCTTACTGCAGACTGCTAGCAATTCATTCATAACTTCTAGTAGGAATAATAAAGGAATGGCACAACATAGAGCCATAAGAATAGATGTTCCAGAATTGTTATTATATGGGGAATGCATGAAGTTAATAAAACAGGCATAACGGGAGCGGTATTGGACCATTCCTCGCTGCAGATGTGTTTCAGTTGATGATCACAAGATGTTCAGGCCCAAAAGGAGCCCCAAATCATGCTACTTCCTCCACCATGCTTCACAGTTGGGATGAGGTTTTGGTACTGGCGTGCTGTGCTGCATTTGTGCTAAGAAGTTCACCTTTTGTCTCATCTGCCCATGGACCATTTTCCCAGGAGTATTGTGGAACATCTAGGCAAACTTGAGGCAGGCCGCATCATTCCTTGCTGGTGTCCTTCCATGAACACCATTCTTGTTTGGTGTTTTTGTAATAGTAGACACTTACACAGAGGTTCTTACAGATTGTAGAGTCTTCTGGAGGACTTTTGCTGATACACTTGGGTTCTTTCTCACTCCTCGGCATTGCCTGTTGAGCTCTTTGAGTAATCTTAGCAGGACACCCACTCCTAGGAAGAGAAACAGTCCTGAGTTTTCTCCATTTGTAGATGATTTGTCTATCCATGGAGTGATGTTCATCCATGTCTTTAGCAATACCTGTGTAGTCTTTACATCTTCATGTGTCTCTATAACACACCTTGTGAAAGTTGTTTGCAGTAAGACATGGCTCACTGTAACCCGTCTTTCTCAAGAAGAAGAAATTTGTCAATAACTAGGCTTTGTGTGCCTTTATTTAAACCTGGTAAACCGACTAATTTCTAATCTCATCTCCTTAAGGAAGAAGAACTCCCGCAAAAATGTTTATTCTCTGACCTGTTAGAAAGGTGCGTGATATAATCTGTAGTGAATGTCATTTTCTTATCAGATGCTGAAATTGAGAGTTTCCACTCTCTTCTTATTGTAGCTGGGTCATGTGACCAACTCCCTGACCTCCAACTGTCCCAGGACAGGAAGCCAGTCACTTCTCTATTCATTTCTATGAAACTGAAAGTGAGGCTCCCCTAGGAATGCATAGAAAATTAGACTTCCTGTCCACACATAGGTGCTGTGTGAGTTGGTGGGTCTAATTCCTAGTCACATGACACAGATAAGAAACTTCAGGATGATATAACTCAAAAATTCAAACACTGGTAAGAAAATGACATTCACTACAGATTACATCATGTACATTTCTAGCAGGACATGGAATAACATTTTTTGTGGGAGTTCTTCTTTAACTAAAAAACATTTTGTCAGTTAAGACATGAATGGTACAGTAGTTTGTGTGTTACTAGTTAAAGGGGTATCCCGGTTATGTAAAGTTATCCCCTGCCCAGGGTATAGGAGATAACTATTAGATAAGTGGGGGTTCTACCGCTGGGACCCCCATGGGTCACGAGAATGGGTACTGCCAGAAGATGTCCTGCATTGCAAAATTATTCCGAGATCTTATCACGCTGCTCTCCAACTTGCCTATCAGACCTACTTCACAACCCTTACTATCAAATGGTCCAAAAACACGTTTAGTTCAAAAGTGCAGACATCTATTACAGACCTCTGTGCTGAAGATCTGGTCACCTTTTTGAAAGAGAAAATTGATAAAGTTGGCCATGAAATTCATTCCTAGTCTCCAACCGTCATAGATTTGCCCAACCCCCTCACCCCCAGCATCTCTTCTGGTTCACTTTTCACATTCGACTCAGTCACGGAAGAGTTCCTAGGTCTTCTCCTCTTCACTCTACACATCCACCATAATCCGAACCTCTCACTCCCGTCTCCAGGACTTCTCCCGAGCTGCACCAGTTCTCTGGAATGCTCTACCCCAAGCAAATAGGTTCATTCTCAACATCCACAATTTTAAGCGCTACCGGAAAACACATCTTTTTAGTGTAGTCTATCACATCCCCTAATGAGTGAGGTTGGGTGATAGAATTAATGCCAGATGGTGCAGATTCTGTTAAAGGGGGTCACACAGTTTTGCAACGTACAGTTCGGTCCCCATGCCTAGACCCCAGGGGGCAGTCTGATAACTGCATAATTAGAAATCCATGCACCTTGTGCCATCCACCTGTCCACGGAATATACTGGTATGTCTGATCTGTGGGACCCCCACGATTACTGGAATGGCGGGTGTCACATTTGACGCAGCAATGGTCACACATGCGTGCTGCTGCCCCATTCAAAGTTCTTTGGACGCAGTGAGATGGCTGACCCCTGTACTTGACTGTCTCTCTCACTCACATAGAGTGCCAGTGTATACGTCTGACCACTGCTTCACAGGACCACTGTTCTCATGATTGGTTCAACCCCCAGCAATAAGACCCACCAAAATAGATGTGTTCTGAGACAGCCCCTTTAAAGAGAGAAAGTTAATTCAAGCCACTTACTAATGTATTATTAGTATCCATGTTGCTTCCTTTGTTGGCTGGATTCATTTTTCCATCACATTATACGATGCTCATTTCCATGGTTACGACCACCCTGCAATCCATCAACTGTGGTCGTGCTTGCACACTATAGGAGAAAAAGCACCAGCCTATGTGCGGCCCCCACGGTCCTGGTCACCAGAGAGACCGGCGCTTATTCCTATAGTGTACATGCACGACCACCACTGATGGATTGCAGGGTGGTCGTAACCATGGAAAGGAGCAGTGTAAAATTTGATGAAAAAATGAATCCAGCCAGCAAAGGAAGCAATATGGAGAATCACAATACATTAATAAGTGCCTTATATTAACTTTCTCTACATGATAAATGCCACTTACTGAAGTAACACAACCCCTTTGGTATTAGCAGCATATCTGCCACGCCGTATGTTATTAGATGTGTTTCTGAAACCCGTTTTGGCTTTTCCTTTTTTCAGGCCTGGTTCTAAGCGTCTTCAGCAGGTGGGAAAATTCCTCAGGAAATCCTGACCTTGTAGCACTGTATCATGAACAGCTGTTTGATAAGGTAAACTCCAGTATATGGATTTCTTTCCCACCTACTGTAAAACTTTAGAATCACTTCTGAGAAAAGACATATCCTGTAAATGTTTTCCTGCAGACCTGCACCTTGTTAGCTCATGAACTGCTGATTTCATTGTGTGACCTGCAGCATGTTGGCCCTGACTTATGAAGACCGACAAGTGTTCCACCGGACTTGATGGATCCTGCACAGTAGACATTTAATTTATGACAAGTCGCAGGCCTCATCTTAGATGACATGCCTCCTCCAACAGTCCATGCACCAGGCTGAAATCTACGAGGGTTCAGTTTCTGAATGATAAATGTTCCCGTGTCCGTAGCCCTGCTCTCGCCATGCTCCATTTCTTGGAATCCTGGCAAGGGCAGTGTAAAAATGCCAAGAGTACCATTCACCGGTCCTGACATTACCATATAAATACCTGGCATGCTAGGGCATACTGATGGCATATGATACATCTTATTATTTTCCTATGCGCTGATCTGTTCCCCCGTTCTGGTTTCCCGCCCTGTATGTCAATCTTTACCATCAGTACAGGGAGAAGGAGATGATTGTGTTTCTCAAAGGGTTATTCCCATCTTAGACAATGGGGGCATATGGCTAGGATATGAGCCCATTGTCATTAAGGTGCGGGTCCCACCGCTGGGACCCGCACCTATATTGAGAACGGAGCAGAGAGCGCTGCGCCTGGAGGTCCCCAGGTTTCCCGGGGTCCGGCCACCACCAGGCGCAGCTCCCCGCTGCTCCCATAGAAATGAATTGGAGCGCACTGTGCATGCGCGGCCACCGCTCCCATTCATTTCTAAATAGCTGAGCTCGACTACTTTCGGTGGCCCCATAGAAAAGAATGGAGGACGGCTGCGCATGCGCAGTGTGCCCTCCTTCACTTTGAGGGCTCCCTTCTCAATATAGGTGCGGGTCCCAGCCTAGCGAGACGGGAATAACCCTTCAATGGGCGTCTCCTTCTCCCTGGTTGTGATCTGGCCAGTCGCAGTCGGGGAGAAGGAGACCTCCCTTGAGAAACACCTTCGTCTCCTCCTCCCTGTACCGGTGGTAAGGATTTACATACAGGGTGGGAAACCAGAACGGGGGGGGGAACCAAGCAGCAAATTAAAAAAAAAAAAAAGCGATATCACATGTCATCAGTATGTCCTACCCTGCCAGGTATTTATATGGTAATTAGGGATGAGCGAACTTGTGTTTTCCAAGTTCGGTGTACAAGATTCGGGTTATCTAAGAATTCTGTTATGGATTCCGTTACGACGGACTATAACGTATGGTCAGTGGCAGCGGAATCCATAACGGAATTCTTAGATACGCCGAACTTGAAAACACAAGTTCACTCATCCCTAATGGTAATGTCAGGACTGGTGAAAGGTCCTCTTCAAAAAAAGTTGCAAAACCCGGCTTTCTAACACCAGGAAACTGTTTCGGGGGGAATGACAAGTTCCCCATTCCCCCCCCCCCCCATTTGTTTTCCCATGACAGTACTTGCAGTTCTGAGTCTTACTGGGTTCAGTGTTATCATAGGGTCATTCTATAAGTCACCAGTCCCATCAATATGCATACACTGGTAGCTGCCGCTGTTCTAGGCAGATAAGACGTGGACGTAGTTAGCATTTTTCGACACGATTTAAATGCTAATACACTGAGCATTCATGGTACCGCTGCAATTTTAAGTAGTTTTAGAAATATTTGTCTCTACCATTGTGGTAAGGAGGGCTCTGTGTATCGTCATCTTCATGATTTTTTTTTTCTCTTTTTATTCCATACAGCCGTTTCAATCGTATCAGTCAAAATCTATTCCAGAAAAAAGCTACAAAACTCCCGCAATAGGTAAGAACTCGTCACATCCGTAACTCCGTGCTCACACAGATCGGAACGGGGTTCGTTCAAGCAGAAAAGAACAAGTCTGTTGTAAAGGACTCCTGTTCGGGCGGTGTAACTGCGGGGGTGGGGGCTGATTCTGAAGGGTCTCAATTGAGCTAGAGCTGGAATTTTTGTCTTGTTTTAAAACTAAGAATGCAGCTCTAGTCACGATCGTGCCTCAATTACAGCAGGTTGAAGAGCAGCATATACTGTACTTGCAGCTTGCCTCCGCCTTTGCAGAGATAGAAGGGGGGCAGGGTCTCATCACACATTACACTTACTCTGCTCTGGCTCCTACTTAAGGCAGTAGATAGGACAGAGCAGAGTGAAGCTGCATCTCTTAGAAATACACTGGAGGTTCTGCACACAGTACACACAGATACTATAGATAGTGGGGAGTTTTATAACCCTGCTGCTATTTATTTTATAGACTGGCCTATTAGATCTCTGCTTGGGGCAAAAATGATATCTTCAGCAGCACTCTGTGCATGGAGTCCTCAATTGCCATCACTATGGAACACAATATATACGCTAATAGGTCATATGTGCTTGGGGCCCTCTTCTCTTCGTCATTCATTCATTTAAAGGGATTCTGTCACTAGGATTTGGCCTATAACGTTATTTACACTACCGGATTGTGCTAATTGCGGTGAATGTAAAAAAGTTATTCTTATTGATCCCAGAGATGTATTTTATGTTAAAAAAAAATCGTTTTTGTGATATGCAAATTACTTTACATAAGGAGCCCAAGGGGATGTGCCCAGCGCCGTTGGAGCCCGGCCACGCCGCAACTGTTGGAGCCCAGCACCGCCCACTTCATTATTATTCACTGCAAATCTTCAAGCATCCTTCCTCCGGCACCAGTGTAATCCCGCGCAGGCGCAGTACCTCAAGCAGTCTGCGCCCATGCGGTCTACTGGCATCGGCATCAAGGAGATCAATGCACATGCGCCTGCGCGGGATTACACTGGTGCCGGAGGAAGGATGCTTGAAGATTTGCAGTGAATAATAATGAGGTGGGCGGTGCTGGGCTCCAACAGTTGCGGCGTGGCCGGGCTCCAACGGCGCTGGGCACATCCCCTTGGGCTCCTTATGTAAAGTCATTTGCATATCACAAAAACGATTTTTTTAACATAAAATACATCTCTGGGATCAATAAGAATAACTTTTTTTACATTCACCGCAATGAGCCCTATCCGGTAGTGTGAATAACTTTATAGGCCAAATCCTAGTGACAGAATCCCTTTAAATGGGCTCCGTGTAATGCTACACTTCCTTTACAGTGGGCAATGAGGGGAAAAGCCTGGCTATATCCATTTCACATATAATGTATATATCGGCGCTCAAAACCTTTCACCTTCATCTGTACAGCCCTTGTGCTCTTGCGTTTAGCTCAGTCATGGAGATTGTATTTTGTGTCTTTTTTCTTCTTACCAGTGGATTCAAGAGTAGCTTATGAAAATATTAAGGAAAAGGAGCGGATACGTCAGGTGACCTTTGAAACATTTGGAGATGGCCCTCTTCCAAAGCTGGAATATGCATCATATAAGGTATGGATTTACAATGGCGTCTGGAGTAGAATTACTTATCTTGAAACCAGAAAACGGCACCCAGCACCTCGTGATTAAAGGGTTTGTCCAGGGGGACTAAATTTTTTGTTAAGTGCACAGAGCAGTGTGGGGAAAAGAGACTCAATACCTACCGATCCTCCACCACTGCTGCTCCAGTGCTTACTGGGTTCCCACTGTCTGGGCTCCGCACCCACTACATGGCAGGAAATAACTGCCCAGCCAGTCAGTGACCCACCACAGTCAGTGATTGGTCAAGTGGTTGTCTTCTGTCATTTTTTTGTGCCGAGAAAGTGAGACCAGCGAGTACACAGTAAGGGCTCATGCACACAACCGTATCTATTATGCGGTCCGCAAGAAATACGGATGACGTCTGTGTGCATTCCGTATTTTGTGGAACGGAACAGCTGGCCCCTAATAGAACAGTCCTATGCTTGTCCGTAATGCCGATAATAATAGGACATGTTCTATTTTTTTGCGGAACGGCAATATGGAAACCGAATGCACACGGAGTACCTTCCGTTTTTTTTTTTTTAGCGTACCCATTGAAATGAATGGTTCCGCATATTGTCCGCAAAAAAAAACGGGCACGGAAAGAAAATATGTTCGTGTGCATGTGTCCTAAGTATCAGAAAAACAGCCGCGGTGAGGGATCAGCAAGTTAAAGGGAACCTGTCACATCAGAAACGGAGAGCATTACCTTATAGTAGCCCCCAGTCTGTTCCTAATCATGGGTTTGATGTGTTATACTGAGGCTCAATAGGTGAAAAACACGATCTTTTAAGCGCCATCAGCGCTGTCTTTCAGGTCCCTTTCAAGTCAAGGGGGCAGTGGCTTCCTTCCTTGAATTCAAGGTAAGCACACCCCCTCTCTTGTGATTCGGCGGGCAGCGGCAGAAGGACATGGGAGCGCACCTTACTGCATCCTGTCAATCACAAGAGAGGGGGCGTGCTTACCTTGAATTCAAGGAAGGAAGCCACTGCCCCGTTGACTTGAAAGGGACCTGAAAGACAGCGCTGATGGCGCTTAAAAGATCGTGTTTTTCACCTATTGAGCCTCAGTATAACACATCAAACCCATGATTAGGAACAGACTGGGGGCTACTATAAGGTAATGCTCTCCGTTTTATATGTGTTTCAGACGTGACAGGTTCCCTTTAAATATATATATATATTTAATTTTATTTTTTTTATTTTTTTTCTTCATTCTGAGCAGACTACTAAAAATAATTTGCACCCTCCCCTGAACACCCACTTTTAACTTCTAATTTTCTGCCATTATAGAAACCTTTTCTGTAAAAAATGTATTTTCGTTTGTGGTGTATTTTTTTTTTTTTTTTGTTTAGTTTTTTGTTATTCGCCAAGTCATTAGTGAATAATAGCCCAGAATGTAATGTGTTTAACGTATTGTAAATTTTAATTCTGACCCAAAATATTACCACAAGACCTAACTGGTCTGAATCATTACTCTTTCTTAAAGGGGTTGTCTCATGGCAAATGGGATTTATCACGTAGAGAAAATTCGTCACTTACTAATGTATTGTGATTGTCCATATTGCTTCCTTTGCTGGCTGGATTCATGTTTCCATCACATTATACACTGCTCGTTTCCATGGTTATAGCCACCCTGCAATCCATCAGTGGTGGTCATGCTTGCACACTATAGAAAAAAGAACCAGCTTATGCGCTGTCCCAGCCACCAGAGAGGCCAGCGCCTTTTCCTATAGTGTGCAAGCACGACCACCGCTGATGGATTGTAGGGTGGTCGTAACCATGGGAAACAAGCAGTGTATAGTGTGATGGAAAAATGAATCCAGGAAGCAATATGGACAATCACAGTACATTAGTAAGTGCCTTGTCTCTACCTGATAAATATAATTTGCTGATGTAAACTTATTCTCTATTATAATTTTTTTATCAAACAGCTGGAGACCTCTTTCAATGGGGAAGCTGGTATTGCCAATAAAATCGAACCCTTCCGGTGTCTTGTCAAGTTCACCAGTCCTCATCTTCTGGAATCCCTCCGAACCCTCGCCCCATCAGGTAACCTGGATAAAAGGGATTGTCTGTTTTGTGTGTATCTATACTATGTGCCATGATATATATATATATATATATATATATATATATATATATATATATATATATATATATATACATATACACTCACCGGCCACTTTATTAGGTACACCTGTCCAACTGCTCGTTAACACTTAATTTCTAATCAGCCAATCACATGGCGGCAACTCAGTGCATTTAGGCATGTAGACATGGTCAAGACAATCTCCTGCAGTTCAAACCGAGCATCAGTATGGGGAAGAAAGGTGATTTGAGTGCCTTTGAACGTGGCATGGTTGTTGGTGCCAGAAGGGCTGGTCTGAGTATTTCAGAAACTGCTGATCTACTGGGATTTTCACGCACAACCATCTCTAGGGTTTACAGAGAATGGTCCGAAAAAGAAAAAACATCCAGTGAGCGGCAGTTCTGTGGGCGGAAATGCCTTGTTGATGCCAGAGGTCAGAGGAGAATGGGCAGACTGGTTCGAGCTGATAGAAAGGCAACAGTGACTCAAATTGCCACCCGTTACAACCAAGGTAGGCAGAAGAGCATCTCTGAACGCACAGTACGTCGAACTTTGAGGCAGATGGGCTACAGCAGCAGAAGACCACACCGGGTGCCACTCCTTTCAGCTAAGAACAGGAAACTGAGGCTACAATTTGCACAAGCTCATCGAAATTGGACAGTAGAAGATTGGAAAAACGTTGCCTGGTCTGATGAGTCTCGATTTCTGCTGCGACATTCGGATGGTAGGGTCAGAATTTGGCGTCAACAACATGAAAGCATGGATCCATCCTGCCTTGTATCAACGGTTCAAGCTTGTGGTGGTGGTGTCATGGTGTGGGGAATATTTTCTTGGCACTCTTTGGGCCCCTTGGTACCAATTGAGCATCGTTGCAACGCCACAGCCTACCTGAGTATTGTTGCTGACCATGTCCATCCCTTTATGACCACAATGTACCCAACATCTGATGGCTACTTTCAGCAGGATAATGCGCCATGTCATAAAGCTGGAATCATCTCAGACTGGTTTCTTGAACATGACAATGAGTTCACTGTACTCAAATGGCCTCCACAGTCACCAGATCTCAATCCAATAGAGCATCTTTGGGATGTGGTGGAACGGGAGATTCGCATCATGGATGTGCAGCCGACAAATCTGCGGCAACTGTGTGATGCCATCATGTCAATATGGACCAAAATCTCTGAGGAATGCTTCCAGCACCTTGTTGAATCTATGCCACGAAGAATTGAGGCAGTTCTGAAGGCAAAAGGGGGTCCAACCCGTTACTAGCATGGTGTACCTAATAAAGTGGCCGGTGAGTGTATATATATATATATATATATATATATATTCACAATGTATTTTTATATCGTCTCTGTTCACAGGAATAGCGGAAGCTCCTATTTCAAGCCTATTGTCCTGTATACCCCATAGAGGCAGGAATGTATTTAAAATCTCAGAGAAGAAGCAACCAGGTAGCAGCCAACCGGTCAGTTAATGACTTCTCCATATCCACGGCTGCGTCCGGAGTCTGTACTCTTCCATCCACGTCTCTGCTGAGCACCTTACAGACGACACGCTAGCGCTGAAACGGCTGTGACCGGAGATGAATCGGGGGGAGGTGGGGGGAGCCGTAATATTTCTGACATCTGTGGTAGTCCTGCCTTGATCTCTGACCCGCCTCGTGCCCCACCCCTTGGATTCTTCCCTTGAGGGCCCTTGGACACGACTGTATGCCCTCCAAGACATACAGTCCATGAGTGGGACATATGTCCCGGAGCGGCATTGATCGTGCGCACAGGAGTGCACAGCTTCATAGATTACAATGATGCTGTGCACGTCAGGCCACCCGCGGGGCTATTGTCCCGCACTCAAGATCATATAAGTGCGGGACAGTAGTCCCACGGGCGGTCCATTGTAATCAATGATGCTGTGCGCACAATCAATGCCGCACTGGGACATATGGCTCGCTCACGGACTGTATGTCTCAGAGGGCATACGGTCGTGTGCAAGGGCCCTGAGTGAGAGGAAATGGATGGGTCGCCAGGGGGTATCCCTGCGAGATATGAAGTACCGCCGACCACCAGAAGTGCTTATTAACTGGCCGCATACAGTGACCATGAATAGACTGGAAATTATGTATATAGAGAAACAATGCGGTTTCGGGGCGACCTCCTGCCGCTTTTGTTTACTGCCATTTTTAATGTATATATTTGGCATTAAATGAAATTATTTTCTAGCCACTCCTGCAGAGCATACGCCATCTTTTTTTCCCTGTGAGATCCTTTTGATTCTTTTTGTAAACAGATTTTATTTGGCAGGGTATTTAATGTCGTATTGACTACGATAGTCTTACACTCTGTTCACACTAGCCTCAGTCCGGACATCAGATCTATTCTCAGAATGATGGCGATGGATCTTGACAGTCTGTTAGGGCATCTGTCAGCAGGAAACTGGCTGACCTGTTGGCAGCTGAAGACATCTGTGTTGGTCCCAGGTTCATATGTGCCCGCATTGCTGAGAAAAATGATGTTTTATTATATGCAAATGAGCCTCTAGGAGCAACGGGGGCGTTACCATTACACCTAGAGGCTCTGCTCTCTCTGCATCTGCTGCGCCCTCTGCACTTTGCCATTGCCAGACATGATGACGTTTACACTGCCTGGTCATGTCAAAGTGGAGAGGGTGCAGCAGTTGCAGAAAGAGCTAAGTTTAACGGTAACGCCCCCGTTGCTCCTAGAGGCTCATTTGCATATAATAAAACATCATTTTTCTCAGCAATGCGGGCACATATGAACATGGGACCAACACAGATGTCTTCAGCTGCCAAATGCACATGTAACAGGTCAGCCAGTGTCATAGGTACAAAGCTGCTGACAGATGCCCTTTAATGGGGTCCATCAGGGTTCTGATATTTTTATGGCAAAAGCCAGCACTGATGTCAAAATATTTTGATACCCAAGATGTAAGTGTGAACAGAGCCATATAGATGATAAAGTGGGTGATATTTTTAAGGGACTTCTTCACGGTTGTCACCTTAGGCTTCTCTAGATGCATCCTTTCAGGCCTGCCTACCTTCATGGCGACCATGTCATACCCTGAGATAGGACCCATCGGCAGGAGACCTAACGGTCATAGTAGGGCAACCCTTTAACTAGTTACTGTGGAAGCAGCAGCAGAGTCACACTATGATTTTGTACATGATCGTTGTATTTTACACATTTTATTTATAATGAATTGAACGTATTTTATGTAACGTCTTTATTGCAGTGGTGGTCACCATGTGAATGCTGGTCAATCAGACACACTGGGATTTCTCCTGGGATAGTTTCCATTTCATACATCAATTGGGTGTTTTAGTTAAAGACTTTGTTAGGGCTTAAAGATTTTTAATAAAATTTCGTATTTTTCTTAATCTCCATTCTCACGGGACTCCCGACCTTGTGATCGATGGGGGCAAGGCATCTTAGTGGCTGGTAGATCATGAACCGATTTGCAGACTGGGTGAATAAGCTCTGTAGTCCAGTGGTGGTAGCAGCTGGGAGCCCAAAATTGGAGACCATTACAGTCCGTGAATACTTAAAGGAGTTACGTTGATCGACTATGTGCAGGATAGGTGATGAATGTGTGACAGCTGGGGGAGGACCCCCACCCATCCCATGAACTGAGTTCCCTGTGTGAACGGAGACACATATTCATTCACTTCTATGGGACTGACAGAGATAGCCAAGACAGTTGCATGGACCATGAATGGAGTGGTGGTTATGCATGTAAACTACCGCTCCTTGGGGGGACCCTGTTTTTGTGATTGATGTGGGAGGGGGATCCAGTGATTGCGCCACTAGCAGTCAACCATTTATTACCTATTCTGTGGTTAGATTGAAAATGTTTGTGGGCCAAACCCTTTAAGTATCCCATCTCTGTAATGGTCTCCAATATTTGGCTCTCCGGGTGCTGCCTCTCCATGTGAGGTGGGCCATAGTCTCATAGGGGTTCTGTAACTTGTTATAACCCTGTTATAGTGCATCATATACAATTCTCCATCTAGTCTGCTCTATGGACAAAGGCTGGGAAGCAGACGATAGCCCGTCTGCTGCCGTCCCTGTGAATTGGTCAGTGTACACGTGCGCACTTCCATAGAGCCCCCTCTACATCTGTGGTGGACTGTCTACATATATTACCGTCACAATTTTGTATTGCTGGGTTTCTTCGTGCCTGTATGGTGTGTTGCTCTTCTTGTAACCTTGAGATACTATGCTGTATATAACACTAAAGCTTTTATATTCCATGCATTTTACAATACACCCTGAATTGTACCAAATGAATGAGTGTGCGTGTACATTTTTATACGTTGTGTCCACAACATGCTATATCTTTCATGTATTTCTACCTGTTAACTTGGTATTATCTTATAATTAAAGATTTTATTTATGAACTGTAGACCTCCGCATCAAGTCTCAGGGGTTGGCAAATAAGTGGTATGTATCTAGGAAGCCTGGGAAGGCGAATTTTATCCTTTTGACACTTTCTTCTTTTAGAGGATAGTCTATTCTCATGTGGCATTTTTCTAGGATACACCATCACTTACTGATCTGATGATGGCAGAGATCCCTCCAATCCTGACAAGGGGACAAGTATGGCTGATTTATTGCTGCAGTTACTTCAAAGATTTGCTCTCTCAACCACTCACTGGGAAGAGTGGTCAGATACCACCTTAAGACACCAACATCACTTTAAGGGCATGATTAAAGAGGTTGTCCCATCAGGGATATGCTATAAATGTCCAACACGTCCGGGCAGAAGTGGAGAGGTGGTCAGGCATGTGCAGCTCTCTGTTTACTTCAATAGCACTTGCAGAGTCAGCCTCTGGAAGTGAATAGAGAGCCATGTATGCGTGGCCACCTCTCCATTCCCGTAACAGGGCCTCGTTCTGGAGATTTCAGACACCCCTTTTAAGTACATTTTAAAATCTTGTATTGTAACAGCGTCGTTTTTTCTTTTATTGGATAGATGAATCATTTTGCACACTGCATCCTATGGAATAGCCAATGAGAAGAAAAGAAAATTGGTTGTGTCTTAAGGGCCCTTTTACGCGAGCTAGGAATCTGCCAGATACGAATACTTATTACAGATTATCTGTCACACCCGGCCAGGAGTGGAGAAGTGGCCAGGCATGTTCAGCTCTTTCCATTTACTTCAATAGCACTTGCAGAAACAGCGGAGTCAATGATGATCTGGCGGTGTAAAGGTGCTGCCGATGAACGAGTGAAACGCTGATTCATTGGATACAGGATCATTTGTGCGAACACAAACATTGTTTGCCAGCAGCAGGTCGTGCTGTGTAATCATGCTCTGCGGCCGGGAAACAACGAGTCAGTATAGGGAAGAGCGATGGCATTAGCGATCGTTCCTCCCCATACTGTGGAGGAGATCACTGTATTTAATAGCTGCGGTTCCCTCCGCTGAAAAACAGGCGATTGCCAGGAAGGAACGCTTCCCTCCTGACAATCGCCTGCTGAGTCGCGCAGTCTAAAAAGACCTAAAAGGGAGTTATCCCATGACTAATGTAAAAAATGAAAATCAGACATCATACAGTACATGACAATCTATTTCTAACAAAGCTAGAACCAGCCCTGTACCTCACATGGATCCAGAGATCTCCTCATTCATTGCTCTGCTAGATTTATATCAAGCTGACAGCTCAAGGGGAGTGTCTTTTCTGCTGTAGCTCAGGGGGTGTGTCTCAGCTCTCCCTATCACAGCTCAGGAGGCGTGTCTCAGCTCTCCCTATCACAGCTCAGGAGGCGTGTCTCAGCTCTCCCTATCACAGCTCAGGAGGCGTGTCTCAGCTCTCCCTATCACAGCTCAGGAGGCGTGTCTCAGCTCTCCCTATCACAGCTCAGGAGGCGTGTCTCAGCTCTCCCTATCACAGCTCAGTAGGAAGTTAAAGGATGGAACTGAGCATGTGTGGCCATCTAAGTGAGAAGGACAAAGAAATGAGAAAAAATAAACAGCAGGTGGCGCTATACAGATATATTTTATTTAATTGCATAGTAGCTATGCAAAACGTTTTAATTACATGCAATTACAAGTATTCAGATCCAGGTGCTGGTTTGAAAATTAGAGTATTTTTCGTGGGACATCCCCTTTAAGTAAGGCCTCTTTCACATTAGCAATACGGATTGTTCCTTGATCTGTTCAGAAAAATGGTTTTGTCAGCAGTTGCATTCAGTGATGGTGTTTTTTCCGCCTGCGTTGCGTGCATTTTTCACATGGGTGATAAAAAATAAAGAATTACAATCTACATCTCCCAGCAACCATTAGTGATACCACATTGCATCTGGATGCCTTCATACAAGCCCCATTCACTTTTGTGGAGCCAAAGCTGTGTGAAAAACACAAAATCTAGAACATGCAATTTTTCGTGAATGCAAAGATGATGCATGAAAAGTGAGACCCATTGAAATGACTGGGTCAGGATTTAGTCCAGGTGCTATGTGTTTGCTCCACGCATCGCAGCCGGATGGAAAAGTCGCTCATGTGAAAGAGGCCTAATAGTTAACTAAAACCTGGAAAGCCAACCAATAGGTTGTGTAAAGTTAGTTTCTAGCCATGCACCATATTTATCATCTAGCTCACGGATGTCAAGCTCATGGCCCGCCAGCTGTTGCAAAACTACAACTCCCAGCATGCCCTGAAAGCTGTAGAATGTCCAGGCATGATGGGAGTTGTAGTTTTTTTTAAAGTTGGAGGGCCATGAGTTTGACCTTCCTCATCTAGCATGACCCATTGCAATAGACTGAGACGTCTTCAGACTAGCTAAGACTTCATGCACACATCCTTATGTATTTTGTGGTCCGCAAACTGCGAAACCAAAAGATACAGGTACTGGCCATGTGCATCCTGCAATTTCTGCAAGCCCAATTGTAAAGATTTTTTTTTTGTGGGACAGACATACGGATAACACAAGATGTGCTGTCCACATTTTTTTGCGGCCCCATTGAAATAAATGGGTCTGCATCCAATCCACAAAAAATGTGTATCGGATGCGGGGGAAAAAATAAGGTGGTGTACACGAAGCCTAAGTTTGTGGAAAATTTGCATATTGTGCTGTCTGTAGTGGAAAACCAGGATTTCTGTTTCCACAATTTCTTTGATTCTATAAAGGACAATTGCAATTTTCTTATCAAGGCAGATGCAATGACTAACGGTTACCACTAGATGTCGCAGTCTACCAGCATGTAACGATGCCACTCTACATGGGCGCCTTGGAAGGGAGCAAGCGTTGCTACGTGTGAGCAAGACCTGTCTGACCTGTGATGTGATGCACTGTAAATACTACTGGTAAGGGTGACACGGTTTTCCCTCTGGGTGAACAGGTTTTACTGGTGTCCTCTTCCCCCCCTTCCCATTTCCTACTATGTACTTAGTGCATAATTCATTTGGCTTACGTTCCCTTTACTGGGATTTGCCACATGCTGTTAAAAACTCTTGGAAGCTGTGGCACATCTCTGCTATGTTTTTTAAAGTATCATTCAGAGGACGCCTTCACACGCTGTGGATTTTGTTGCAGAATTTTCTGTGACTGAAAATCAGTTCCATTCATTTGAATGGGGTGGTAAGCACGTTATTCAGCTGTGGAATTTTCTGCAACAAAATCTGTAGCATGTGAAGGCAACCTTAATCTGCTTAATTCTCCCAAAAAACCTTAACAGTAACAATAAAACCACCTTCCTAAGGCTACTTTCACACTTGCGTTGTTGTTTTGTGGTATTGATGAATTTTGCCAAGCGGTTGCCCGGTTTGAATCAAGCAATGGTCATGTAGGAACGCTGCGTTCCATTCATTATTAAATGGGTTCTGTCACGAAACATATTCTACATTTTTTTAAACCAGCATCTGGATCTGAATACTTTTGTATTTACATGTAATTAATAATTTAGCATAACCAATGAGTTATTCAATAAAATGTATCTGTATAGCGCCACCTGCTGTTTGTTCCTTTCCTTATATTTTTTTTGTCTGTCTCCCTAAGCTGGTTGAATGCGCCCAGTTTAAATCTTTAACTGCCATTAGTCATAGGTTCTGTGACAGTTACATGGAGACTGCTGTAGCAGAAAGGACACTCCCCCTGAGCTGCCACGCTGAAGATAATCTAGCAAAGCCATTGGAGCAATGAAAGTGGAGATCTCTGGATCCATGTGAGGTACAGGGCTGGTTCTAGCTTTGTTAGAAAGAGATTGTCATTAACTATATGATGTCTGATTTTCATTTTTTTACATCAATCATGGCATAACCCCTTTAAAGGGACTGTACCCCCCCTTCCCCATCGTGATTGATGGGACCCACACCGATCAAACACTTATCACCAATCCTGTTGATAGGTTGTCCTCTATGTTGTGCCATTCCTTTATTATTTCTACTAGAAGTTATGAATGAATTGCTAGCAGTCTGCAGTAAGGGTACAGAGGGGAGGTAACCAGTTGGGGTGTGTACCTGCACAGTCTGAAAATGGCAGCACTGATTGGATAGAGTGAGTCTGTGCAGGTACACACCCCCAACTGGTTACCTCCCCTCTGTTCCCTTACTGCAGACTGCTAGCAATTCATTAATAACTTCTAGCAGGAATAATAAAGGAATGTCACAACATAGAGACATACGAATAGATGCTCCAGAACCGTTATTACATGTGGAATGCATGAAGCTATTAAAACAGGCATGTCAGGAGAGGTGAAAGGTCCTCTTTAAGCCACAGGTTATGCATGTAGGCTTACAAGCCGATGGGTTAATCCCATATAAACATATGGACAGGCAATCGTGTAGCCCATAGGTATTATCGTCCAGGCTTCCATTTCCAGTGACCAATCCCAGTTAAGAGCCATGGGATTCACAGACCTGAGGGAGGTATTTGTCCCAACCTCCTCATTCACTGCCGCTGTGAGACAAGGGGCCCCGTTCTCGAGACAGGTGCCAATGAGTGAGGTGGGACCTACACCTATTGGACATTCATGGCATAGCCTTATCTGAGCATTGTGAGATTTCAGCCGCAGCAGCGGAGGAGGTCTATTGAGTGGTACTTGTCATTGAGGCTAGGCGGGTGGAGATTGAGCTTAGCTCATGAATACAACGGACCGCTCATTTTAATATCAAGTAGGTAAACTTTGAAAAAGGATCATACAGCTATACAAATGTGGATTTTCAGAGTAAGTACAACAGCCTCACCAGGTCTGAGATCTGTTTAATAACATTTGCATTCTGTATTAGACCTGGTGACAGATCCTCTGTACGTACAGTGGTGTACAAGGACGTCTCGCTCTGGTGTATTGCTTTGCAGAAGGGTAAACCAGCAACTCTTGAGAACGCCTATGAGAAGATACTGTTGCCATGACAACGATGAAGTCACTGTCTCTTTAGCCAAGTGTGACTTTTTTTAATGAGCAGGAATAGACATTTGAAGTGATTAGCTCGGTGACGAGGATAACATGGCCGCAGAATGCTAAATTTTTTTAAAAGGGTTAAATCCCTACTAAACTTGACAGTGATCTGAGGTGAAATGAGGAAATCTTTTGCTGCAAATTTAGCACTGAAGTACCTGAGTATTACTACTCAGCACAGATCTCTAATATGGGGCCCTTAGGCTACTATAGACCCAGGGACGTAACTACCATAGCGGCAGACCATGCTATAGCTATGGGGCCCAGGCCAAGAGGGGGCCCAGTCTTAGTTGGGATTATCTCCTCTTCTACTGGAGGTGAAAACTTGGTCAGGACTCTGCCCTCTAAAGGAACAACTTTTAGCAAATGGACACTGGAAAAATGGCCCAAAGGTCATTGAAAAGGGTTTAGGCAGAAACCCCTCTGTCCTGTGTGGGGGGCCTGGTTTTGATCCTTGCTATGGGGCCCTTACTTCTCTATGTACTCCAGTGTCCTTTTGGCCTCTGCCTTCCCAGTATATATGAGTACACTTCAAAAAGTGGTATGGAATAACGTAATAAAATACACTATTCCATCCCATGGAGTCCACTAGAAAATCCTTTATGTTAGGCCTCATGAACATGACTGTAGTTTTGGTCTGCATCCGATCCACATATTTTGTGTGTGGCTACGGCTGTGTGCATGAGGCCTTAAAGCAATATTTTTTGTTTAACATGGTAGCCTATGATTGACAGATAGCAGTTAGGCTTCTTTTACACAAGCGATGCTTCAATACAGCCCATTTTTACAACAGATGGCATCTGGCTCTGGACCTGACCCTGTCATTTCTAGAGGTATGTGCACATACTGACCATCAGTCCATACACACAGGGTTGGTCCATCCGAGTCAATGTGTCAGTGATAAAAAACTGAAACACACTGAGGGACGGTATGTTTTTCACCGATAGCTGCTAGGAGATGCTGTGTGTTATTCTTTAGTTTTTTTTCACGTGTGGGAAAAAAGCACGAAAAAAGTAAGAACTTAACATAGTCACAAAAAACACTGAAGCAAAAGTGAGGAAAAATCATCAAGTTTTAGGGGTCATGCACGCGGCCGTATTGAGGCCTGCACACAGCAGGTCCGCAATACACGGGCACCGGCCATTTGCACTCCGCATCACGGATGTGGACCCATTCACTTGAATAGGTCCGCAATCCAGGAGATGCGGTGTAGGACAGAACAGAGGCACAGATCGGAAGCCCAAGGAAGCACTACGGACTGCTTCCGTGGGTTTTCTGTCCGTGCCTCCACACCACAAAAAAGTAGTGCATGCACTACATTTTGTGCGGTGGGGACCGTCGGATGCGGATAGAAGACCCCATCCTGCTGCGTGGGAGAACATGATGTGCTCTATTCATCGGAAAACTGGACTAGGTGAGTGTTATTTATGTTATTAACATGGAGGGGCAGCACTACTGTAACGGAATTTTACTATGGGGGGCACTAAGGAGGCATGACTACTGTGAAGGGAGCACTGAAGAAGTATTCTATTCTAGGGGGAATGCTTGGGAGCATTAAGGGAGCATATTTACTGTGAAGGTGGCACTAAGGGAAAATAGCTACTGTGAGGGGGCACTAAAGTGACATAACTAATGTGAAGAGGGCACTAAGGGAAAATGAACTACTGTGGTGGAGCACTAAGGGGACATGTTGGGGTTGGGCATGTATAAATAGGTACTGGGTGGAGTTAAACGTGTGACTTAGTATAAAACAACAGTGGCATCCAACAGCATTGAGTTCCTTTGAATAAAAAAACATAGGGGTCATTTAGCAAACTGGTGTAAAGTAGAAGTGGCTTAGTTGCCCATAGCAACCAATCAGATTCCACCTTTCATTTGGGACAGCTCCTTTGGAAAATGAAAGGCGGAATCTGATTGGTTGCTATGGGCAACTATTCCAGTTCTACTTTATACCAGTTTAATAAATGACCCCAATAATTTTTTTACTGGTCTCTGCGGGATGGAAAGGCATAGTGTACTGTGCGTATACGTTAAGCATAGGGCAAAAACGTGATGCAAACCCAAACAAGACACACGCTGTATGTAGCTTATACAGTGTATATTATGAAGTATGTTTGTATGTGTAATGTACCTGTCATATAAAAAAAAATACATATATATATATATATATATGCAACTGTGTGTGTGTGCATGTGAGGTATGCAATGTGGATGTATCTTACAGATGGAAGATATTAGCTTTTTGGACATGTTCAGGGAGATGATTTACTTCACACCCATTCTAAGAGGAACACAATTTTTGGGTTTTGGTGGGAAGTTTCTGTTGGTTGCACCAGTCCTCAGAGTATGGAAAGCTGTAGCACATAAGGATACAGGTAGGAGTGCAGTCATTATAGCCTGGTGTATACGTCATATAACGGTATCCTGTGTTATTTCATGACCCGTTTACTGGCTGCAGTCGTTGTTTTTATTGTTGGTCCATTTTAATCCATTTTTAATCAAAGATGATGAAGTGGCAGGAACCAGCAGCATGGCCTCATGTGCGGCACCTAGTGCAAGCTGCACAAAAAGGGACCCGTGTTGCCCAAAGCAACCAACCAGCGTTCAGGTTTCACTTTCTAGCCTACACTAGAAATCATGAAAACACTTAGTTGCTATGGGCAACCTGGGTGCTTTTTTTTTTTATATTGTTTGCCTTCATTTTCATGCATGAGGTCTATATTCTAAGGGTTACACATCCAGCTGGACACATGACTGCCATCTATTACATGTATGTGGTTAGCCTGTAATTAGCATTGCGTGACTGGATTAATTTTCATTTATTGTATGGTGGATGAAAAAATGTAAGACCTTGTTCACATCATATTTGGGCTTATGTTTTAATGCATGCTGCAAAAACAAGATATATAGAGAGAGAGGTAGTTGTATTACAGCTCTTTGTAATGGAGATTTAAAAGGGTCATCAATATCTGATAGTTGGGGGCCGACACCTGGGACCCCCACGATCAGCTGTTTGAGAAGGCACTGGCGCTCACAGCTTTACCTAGGCTATGTGACGTCAGTCATTGGTCACATGACATAGGGGCAGAGCACGGCCCCATAGAAGCCGCTATACAATGTATGGCTCTGTGAGAGTGAAGGCAGTGGCGTTACTGTGAGCGCCGATGTCTTCTCAAACAGCTGATTGGCTGATGATCTAACCGGAGTGGGGGACCTATAAAGGTAAGATTACTTACCTGCTTTCCGGCCTTGGCTTCCCGGTCCTTCTCCACAAGGCAAGTGATACTCCAATGGGCTCCTTTAATATAAACATCTGGTTTGACATGGTCACTGACCGCAGTGGTGACAGAATTCCCTTGCATCATGACACCAGCCAGAGACCAGATCCACTTGCATCATGTGATCATTTGTTATGACGTAAGGGGAGCCGGTCACCATCGCTGCCAATCCAGATGTTTTCTTTAAAGGAGCCCAGCGGAGCATTGCAGGCCTGGTGGTGACCAGGGAGCCAGCATCGCTGATCCCTAGAAATTTGGGACCATGGCTTCTTGTGGAGCCCGCAGTAGGAGGCATGTTGGCTGGAGTTGGAAAGGATGGGAGTGGTAGTGGGGGTGACAATGAGGGTGGTTGTAGTGCTCACAGTGGCTTACCCCTCTCTCCTGCGCTCCCACAGGCCAGTGGTTGGATGGGCACAACCCTTTTTCTCTTTGGGGCACATGTCTCCTGCCTGGTGGTGGCTAGGGTGCCCTTGATGTTAGGAGGATGGGTAGAAGGGTGCAAGACAGGAGGGCAGGTAGAGGACTGGTGGATAGTGAAAGCAATTATCAGGCCTGCTTGGTTGTAACAGATAAGCTGTTTTTTTTTTACTGAGGATGATGGGTGTCACAGTGCAGTTGCAAGTAGTAGGCACAGTTATCAGGTATTTCACAAAGCAGTAGTTCTCAAAAAAGGCTTTGTCTAGTTCTGGGATGGCTAACCTCCGGCACACACGCTGTTCTCAGAACTTCACAGAAATGAATAGAGCATGCTGGGTGTCATAGTTTCATCACAGCTGGAATGCCATAGGTTAGCCATCCCTGGTCTAGGGTATTGGCAGTGTGATGGTCCCCTCTAAGTCTCTCTATTAATATATCATGCAATCTTCCCAAAGGGAAGTCCCAGTCTGGCAGGCGCCAGAAGCAATTACCCCTCACCACGAGCAGTAAAGTCCACATTATCTTTACTGTACTGAGCATGCTTTACCCGGTCCTAAACCTTCTGCAAATGTCTATTCTGCTCTGTCAAAGGCTTTTTCTGGCAGCTTCACACTCCCTGAGATGTTGTATTTCTAGATAAAAGTTCTTTTTCCTTGCTTCAGCTACACTCAGGCATCAGCCAGCCTCACAGGCTAGCTTAGATGACAGGTCTGTAAACCAGCCACAACACACCAGAAGGGGGTAGGGCCAGTCCACCACCCGGCAACTGTAACCAAGACTGCCAGTAACTATTTCCTTCTCATAGCCTTTTTAGATTACAGTACGTAGATGACAGTTAGCATAGCAGTAAACGTTTTAAAGGGGTGAACCATAGTATTAACCCTTTAGCAGTGAACCACTGGATCACTGCATATGGACTGGTATCTGTTTGTCTATCATGGTGAAAAATAAGCCTCATGCAGTGCTTTTTTTTCCATTTAAAAAAAAAAAACGGATCTAAGGCGGAAATGGCTCAAATGGATGCTAAATGTGCATAATTGATTCACAGGATGCGTTTTTTTACAGGATCTTGTATTTTTTTTTCTGTTTTCACCTCCAATAGAAGAGGAGATGGTCCTAACTAAGACTGGGCCCCCTCTTATCCTGGGCCCCATAGCAGTCGCATGGTCTGCCTCTATGGTAGTTAAGCCCTGCACTCTCGTGCACCCACTTATTCATGGATTTGGTTGCAAACCACCAGCTGAGGAATTGGGGGGTGTGATTGGAAACCGATGCTGTAGCTTTAGAACCATGCAGCAGTGATTGTTTTTTATGGGAGATCCTGGTCTATTACTGGGATAACTACCAATGTTTTCTAACTTTTTTTTTAACATGCTTAAATGTGTATTTACTATAGATATATACTGTATATAGTTAATGCTGGCCTCATGTATCAGTCATCATATACTGGATTGGAAACCGATGCTGTAGCTTTAGAACCATGCAGCAGTGATTGTTTTTTATGGGAGATCCTGGTCTATTACTGGGATAACTACCAATGTTTTCTAACTTTTTTTTTAACATGCTTAAATGTGTATTTACTATAGATATATACTGTATATAGTTAATGCTGGCCTCATGTATCAGTCATCATATACTGTATTTGTATAGTGTGGCATGCGAACGTTGTGTCACATTTTCCAGTCACCATTTTCTCAACCAAGATTGGTGTTTTAAGGACATGATATTGCAAAAGATGTAACATGCACACACGACGGGCTAGGCCGATGTTAAATGCGTTCCAAAAAAGTGATAAAATAAGTATTAAAAGGGTCGTCCAAAGGTTTAAATGTATTCTCTGTCTGCTGGATAGAGTGTCATGAGAACCGGGGTCCTGTCCACCGCATGAACAAAATGGTGATCAAGCAGTGCCGTTCCTTTCATCTCTATAGGACTTCCGATGATAGCCATATACTGTGCTCAGTTATCTCTGTCAATCCCATGGAAAAAAATGGAGTGTCGGTATACTTGGTTGACTGCTGCCCCATTCATATGGAGGAGATGCTGGACCTCCGTTCTTATGATCCACTTGAGACATATCCTCTATTCACAGTTTCTTGGGACAAACCTTTTAAGTAGAGTAGCTTTAAGTAGAGTAGCTTTAAGTAGAGTAGCTTTAGATCACAAAGTAGAATTCCTGAAAGACAACCCTGGCACGTGAGAACCATGATTACAGTTTCTGGACAGAGTTCAAGGATCCAATGTGTGGGCCCGAAGGGGGAGCTGTTGGGCTGTGGGGTGGAGAGGATGGGAATGGTGGTGGTGCTGAGGGGGTTGTAGTCATCACAGTGGCAATCCTTCTCCAGCACTCCCCAATCCGAGCATGCACTGTTGGGAGGGGCTCATCCTTTCTTCCTCTTAGAGCACACCTTGGTTTAGGGGCGCCTGTCTGATGGTAGATGGACAGAGGGATGCAAGTCTGGAAGATAGGGATCAGCGGAGATGATGACAGGTGAAGGGGCTGGCTGGACTATAGCAAGTAACAGTCTTTCTTTTACGAAGTGGATGATGAGTGGTGTAGTACAAATGTAGGTAATAGGCACAGTTCTCAGATCACAAAGTAGAATGTTCCCAAAAGCTGTGTATAGGGCGTGGTAGATGTAACGGTGACCTCTGAGTCTCTTCTCTAACAAACAATACAACCTTCCCAAATGACCAAAGGCGTGTAATTTTCTCTCAATTACATGCACTACACTGCCCAACTGTGGGGTATATTCTGTTAATGGATTCCTCACCCACCTCAAAAGTGTGGAAAGGCGACTGAAGCAATATATCCTAAACCATGTGCAGTGAAGTCTATTGCCATAAACGTGCATTACCTTCACTGGCTTTCAGGTTTACACACTGTCCCTTTTAAATGGTCCTTAACCTTCTGTAGAAGTTCAAAGCTTCTCTCCCTCAGAGGTTGGCCCTTAGTGTAGTTGCTTTTTCTGGCTGCTTTTTGTCTCACAGGGTTTGTATTTCCGTGGATAGGAATTCTCCTTCCACTACAGCTATTCTTCTCAGCAGCTTCCACGCGCTACACTGACCTGGACACCAGTGACAACTATACTCTCTAGTGTGCTCACTAGCGAAAACTACACACACATCTTCTCTCTGGCCTACTTACCAGCAAATCTCTTACCGAAGGGATGGGGCCAGCCCACCACCTGGCAACCATTTCTAAGGTCTGCAAGTTAACTACTTCCTTTCTATACACAGCCCTTTGAGATACAAGTGCATAGTAACACATTAACCCTTAGTAGAAATAAACATCTCAGCAATTTTAGCAGTGAACCCCTAGGTCATTGCAGAGGGAGCAGCCACACCTGGGCCCTGGTGCCCGAGGGGGCCCAAATGCCTATTATAAAGTCACATAGTAGGTGAGAGTCCCTGTTGCAGATTTTGCATTGGGGCAGGGGAGCTTCAAGTTACATCTCCGATACTCCATAACAGGGGTCAGTAATCTCCAGCAGGCCATCTGTTGTAAAACTACAACTCCCAGCATGCTCCAGTCACTTCTATAGGAGTGTCTAGAACATTGGAGCAGATGTACACACTGGGGGTTGTAGTCTCACTAAGCCGGAGGTTGCTGACCTCTATGAGTCAGTGTCTCTATTTCCTATACTAATGATGCAGCATCTTAGCGCCTACATAAATCCTATACTATGAGAGATGTAAAACGCCTAAGACTTGGCCTTTAAACAATAAAAAATTGTGACAAGTGTTGTATAAAGAGGCCTTTGTGACGTCACCGCCACCTATCTCAAGTAAACCAGACCTTACAATCTGGAGAAAGCTGGGGGTGTGTAAACCTGAGCTATTTCACTTACAGTTATTTGCAGATTGCTTCAAGGTTATATAATAATAAAGGGCTTTTATAACCACCATCAGGATCTAAGAATACTTTTTACGAGTTTTCCAGAGATGATAATAATCTATTTTAGGACTCGTTCTTTTAAAATTTACCTTTGTGTTTGAGCCTTAACGTTTACAAATTAGAGGTGAATGAATATATGGCATATCTTGTGGATATACTTGTTGTTTTGTTACAATTAGTTGTTTGAAAGGACCTTGAGCTCCTCTGCAATCACCGATTTTTGCCGCATAGTTTACGTGTAAATTGATCATTCACTTAGAAGAACCGTTTAGCAGATGAAAGGCATTCATTTTACATAGACTCTAATGTAAAAAATATACTGTATATTTATTGTGTGTGTACAGTCATGGCCAAAAGTTTTGAGAATGACACAAATATTATATTTTCACATGATCTGCTGCCCTCTGGTTTTTATGTGTGTTTGTCAGATGTTTTTATCACATACAGAAATATAATTGCAATCCTATTATGAGTAACAAAAGCTTATATTGACAGTTAGAATGAGTTAATGCAGCAAGTCAATATTTGCAGTGTTGACCCTTCTTCTTCAGGACCTCTGCAATTCTCCCTGGCATGCTCTCAATCAACTTCTGGACCAAATCCTGACTGATAGCAGTCCATTCTTGCACAATCAATGCTTGCATTTTGTCAGAATTTGTAGGTTTTTGTTTGTCCACCCGTTTCTTGATGATTGACCACAAGTTCTCAATGGGATTAAGATCTGGGGAGTTTCCAGGCCATGGACCCAAAATCTCTGTTTTGTTCCCTGAGCCATTTAGTTATCACCTTTGCTTTATGGCAAGGTGCTCCATCATGCTGGAAAAGGCATTGTTGATTGCCAAACTGCTCTTGGACGGTTGGGAGAAGTTGCTCTCGGAGGACATTCTGGTACCATTCTTTATTCATGGCTGTGTTTTTAGGCAAGACTGTGAGAGAGCCGATTCCCTTGGCTGAGAAGCAACCCCACACATGAATGGTTTCAGGATGCTTTACAGTTGGCATGAGACAAGACTGGTGGTAGCGCTCACCTCGTCTTCTCCGCATAAGCTGTTTTCCAGATGTCCCAAACAATCGAAAAGGGGATTCATCAGAGAAAATGACTTTACCCCAGTCCTCAGCAGTCCACTCCCTGTACCTTTTGCAGAATATCAGTCTGTCCCTGATGTTTTTTCTGGAGAGAAGTGGCTTCTTTGCTGCCCTCCTTGAGACCAGGCCTTGCTCCAAGAGTCTCCACCTCACAGTGCGTGCAGATGCACTCACACCTGTCTGCTGCCATTCCTGAGCAAGCTCTGCACTGCTGGTAGCCCGATCCCGCAGCTGAAACACTTTTAAGAGATGGTCCTGGCCCTTGCTGGTCTTTCTTGGGCGCCCTGAAGCCTTTTTGGCAACAATGGAACCTCTCTCCTTGAAGTTCTTGATGATGCGATAGATTGTTGACTGAGGCGCAATCTTTCTAGCTGCGATACTCTTCCCTGTTAGGCCATTTTTGTGCAGTGCAATGATGACTGCACGTGTTTCTTTAGAGATAACCATGGTTAACAGAAGAGAAACAATGATGCCAAGCACCAGCCTCCTTTTAAAGTGTCCAGTGGTGTCATTCTTACTTAATCCCTTGACGACCGCCATCGGTGTATATACGTCCTATCTGCACATGCCCCGTGCAGATAGCACGTATATACACGTGCAGGCGGCCCTTTAAACCCAGCGCTGATCAGCGCTGGAATTAAAGCTCCTGTGATCTAGCAGGAGCAGGTCGGGTCCCGGCTCACAGACAGAGCGGGGACCCTGAGGAGAAGACAGGAGCGGTTTATTACCGCTTCTGTCTTCTCCTCAGCCGGAGGACAGCCTTACCTCCTCAGCCGGAGCAGCAGGAAAGAAGCGGCGGTGCCGCTTCCTGTGTTAGTCCCGGCGGTCACGTGACCGCCGGGTGTCTCGGGGCCAGAGCAGTGCTGCAGGGTCTAAGGAGACCCTGATCAGCTCTGCCTGTGTGTAATGAGCCCCCAGGGGGCTGTTTTCCCCTGTAACTGGGGCTCCTGTGGATGCCCCAGTTACAGTGGAAACAGTGGGAAAAAAAAGTGTTGAAAAAAAAAAGTCAGTCCTCCAGAGGTCTTTTAATGACCTCCTGGGTGACATATTATTTGTCAAAAATAAATTAATAAATAAAAAAAAGTGTAAAAAAAATAAATTTAAACACGCAGTCGCCAATGGAAACAGTCACCATAGTCGCCCTGTCAAATAAAATCTATACATGCTATATATCAAAACGATCGTCATCAAATAGGGAACCCATTGCAATAATTAATTTGTGCGTCAGTTTTAATATTTAAAAAATAAAAATCTATAATTATAAAAAATTACTTTTTTTTAATAAGAATTAGCTGTTTTTGTCTAAATTACACCTAAAAAAATATAAAATATCTTTAAACAAACCATTCTAATAATAAGTCCTAAGTGTCAAGTAAAAAAAATTGCAAAAATTATTTTCGTATTCAAACGGAAAAAAAAATTAGGGTCACTAAACCACCATGTGCCCAAATCACAAAAAGTTGCCTGGACATTCAGGCCTTTTATAGGTCCGGTCATGAAAGGGTTAATCATGACAGATTGATCTCCAGCCCTGTCCTCATCAACACCCACACCTGTGTTAATGGAGCAATCACTGAAACGATGTTAGCCGGTCCTTTTAAGGCAGGGCTGCAATGATGTTGAAATGTGTTTTGGGGGATAAAGTTCATTTTCTAGGCAAATATTGACTTTGCAAGTAATTGCTGTTAAGTAGAGATGAGCGAACGTGCTCGTAACGAGCACTGTACCGCTCGGCTCCCCTGCGCTCGCATGGGCGCAGGCAGCCGCTTCCGTCGGGTGAGGAGCAGGGGAGCGGCTGCCTGCACTCATGCGAGCGCAGGGGAGCTGAGCGGTACAGTGCTCGTTACGAGCACGTTCGCTCATCTCTACTGTTAAGCTGATCACTCTTTATAACATTCTGGAGTATATGCAAATTGCCATTATAAAAACTGAAGCCGTAGACTTTGTAAAAATTAATATTTGTATCATTCTCAAAACTTTTGGCCATGACTGTGTATATATATGTATATATATATATATATATATATATATATATACACAGTGCCTTGCGAAAGTATTCAGCCCCCTTGAACTTTTCAACCTTTTGCCACATTTCAGGCTTCAAACAAAAAGATGTAACATTTTAAATTTTTGGTGAAGAATCAACAACAAGTGGGTCACAATTGTGAAGTGGAACAAAATTTATTGGATCATTTAAACTTTTTTTGTAATAATAAAACTGAAAAGTGGGGCGTGCAAAATTATTCGGCCCCCTTGCATTAATACTTTGTGGCGCCACCTTTTGCTGCGATTACAGCTGCGGTCGCTTGGGGTATGTCTCTATCAGTTTTCTATCAGCACATCTAGAGACTGAAATTCTTGCCCATTCTTCCTTGCAAAACAGCTGGAGCTCTTTGAGGTTGGATGGAGAGCGTTTGTGAACAGCAGTTTTCAGCTCTTTCCACATATTTCATACGAAATAAATTAAATATACCCGGGCGAAGCCGGGTCCTTCAGCTAGTATGTATGTATGTATATATATATATATCTATACACACCGTATTTTGCACTCTATAAGACACAGCTAGGTTTTAAAGGAAGAAAAAAAATATTTTTTATCTAATATTTTTTATCTGACTTCAGATCAGACCTCCAATGTTAATCAGACCTCATATCAGACAAAAATATAAATCAACTCACCTATCCTGCTCCAAAGGGCATCGCCGCCTTCCATCGTTCTTTAGGGATAATAAACACAGCGATGTCACAGCACAGAGATAATAAACACAGTGATGTCACAGTACAGAGATAATAAACACAGTGATGTCACAGTACAGGGATAATAAACACAGTGATGTCACAGTACAGAGATAATAAACACAGTGATGTCACAGGACAGGGATAATAAACACAGTGATGTCACAGTACAGAGATAATAAACACAGTGATGTCACAGGACAAGGATAATAAACACAGTGATGTCACAGTACAGAGATAATAAACACAGTGATGTCACAGGACAGGGATAATAAACACAGTGATGTCACAGTACTGAGATAATAAACACAGTGATGTCACAGCACAGGGATAATGAACACAGTGATGTCACAGTACTGAGATAATAAACACAGTGATGTCACAGTACTAAGTTAATAAACACTGTGATGTCACTGTACAGGGATAATAAACACAGTGATGTCACCGTACAGGGATAATAAACACAGTGATGTCACAGTACGGGGATAATAAACACAGTGATGTCACAGTACAGGGATAATAAACACAGTGATGTCACAGTACAGAGATAATAAACACAGTGATGTCACAGTACAGGGATAATAAACACAGTGATGTCACAGTACAGGGATAATAAACACAGTGATGTCACCGTACAGGGGATAATAAACACAGTGATGTCACCGTACAGGGATAATAAACACAGTGATGTCACAGCACAGTGATAATAAACACAGTGATGTCACAGTACAAGGATAATAAGCACAGTGATGTCACAGTACAGGGATAATAAACAGTGATGTCACAGTACAGGGATAATAAACACAGCGATGTCACAGTACAGGGGTAATAAACACAGTGATGTCACAGTACAGGGATAATAAATACAGTGATGTCACAGTACAGGGATAATAAACACAGCGATGTCACAGTACAGGGATAATAAACACTGTGATGTCACCGTACAGGGATAATAGACACTGTGATGTCACAGTACAGGGATAATAAACAGTGATGTCACAGTACAGGGATAATAAAACACAGCGATGTCACAGTACAGGGATAATAAACACAGTGATGTCACAGTACAGGGATAATAAATACAGTGATGTCACAGTACAGGGATAATAAACACAGCGATGTCACAGTACAGGGATAATAAACACAGTGATGTCACAGTACAGGGATAATAAATACAGTGATGTCACAGTACAGGGATAATAAACACAGCGATGTCACAGTACAGGGATAATAAACACTGTGATGTCACCGTACAGGGATAATAAACACAGTGATGTCACAGTACAGGGATAATAAACACAGTGATGTCACAGTACAGGGATAATAAACAGTGATGTCACAGTACAGGGATAATAAACACAGTGATGTCACAGTACAGGGATAATAAACACAGTGATGTCACAGTACAGGGATAATAAACACTGTGATGTCACCGTACAGGGATAATAAACACAGTGATGTCACCGTACAGGGATAATAAACACAGTGATGTCACAGTACAGGGATAATAAACTCAGTGATGTCACAGTACAGGGATAATAAACACAGTGATGTCACAGTACAGGGATAATAAACACAGTGATGTCACAGTACAGGGATAATAAACACAGTGCAGTCCCCTCACAGAAAGTTAAAAAAAAATAAAAATCTTATACTTACCTTTTTCCTAGCAGCAGAATCACCAGCAGGAGTTCTTCTTCTCTTGTCTAGAGGGTGCGGAGCCAATGCTGACTGATGCCCGGACAGGTTATAGGAATGCCGAGTGGTGTGGTGCAGCCCCAATAGTTTTCTGCTCCTACCTGGATACTGTCGATCCCGAGGGTTAGGCTCTAAAGCAATAAAGGGGAGAGTTGAGGTGGCAGACGGAGAATAAGTCGAGCGCAGACTTTTATAAAGTTCAACTGATTTCCTTGCATCCAGACAATGTTCAGGTTTTCTCTTGGTTCCAGCAGGCCTTGGCAGAAAATTTGCGTACTCTGCTTTCTTTCTCTGCTGAACTAAACTCAGCTTTAGTCTGGTAGCTGAACTTTCAGTCTGTTCTCTATCCGTGGAGTGGGGGTGCCTTTGACTGTTAACCCCCTCCTGACATTCTGTAGGTAAATCTGAGTCAGGGTGCTCTATGAGCTACTTCCCTCTGGAGAGACTCCTGCTGCAGCAGGGGCGCTTCCCCTGGCTGCTACATGATTGGCACATCTGACTCTGACAGTGCCCAGGCTTAGACTAACTAGACCTGTGATGGCTAACCTCCGACACTCCAGCTATGGTAAAACTACAACTCCCAAGATGCACACTTTTTTGGCTGTTTTTCAGAACTCCACAGAAATGAATGGAGCATGCTGGGTGTCGTAGTTTCACCACAGCTGGAGTGCCAGTGGTTAGCCATCACAGGATTTGATTCTTTCCGCTGCCCCTCCCTTGGGTAGAAAATGGGACTAACCCACTTCTGCCCAAAAGGGGGAGAATGGAATGGTAAGTTCTGTCTGCCATATATCTGCTGCCATCTGCTGGTGAACCAGGCACATTACATGTACAAAACAGTTTCAGAGCAACATTAGGAATGCACAATGCGGAGTATCCGGAATAAATACACAGATGGCATTATGGTTAGCCCATTAGAGAAGGTAGCAGGGTGAAGGAATGCGAATACCACTCTGGGGTATTGCACATGTATTAGATGACATATGATTTTCATTTTTTACATTAATCATGGGATAACCCCTTTAAGCAAGTCTGCCATATATAATATTTTATGCCTCCTCTATACATTATAATTAACATTGCAAACTCCTGCCAACGCTCTGAGTTACATCGTGAGTATAGGAATAATGCAAGGAGGCTTCCTTTGATCCCAATTTTTTTTTTCCGGTGAGGCACATCTGCGTAGTATGTGTAGTATTGCAATGTGTGTGTTGGCACACTGGTGAGAGCGGGGAATCTAGTGGTCCGCTTGTCACCTGTCCCTTACCAGCTCATCAGTGACAAAGAACCAGAACCCAAGTAGAACAATAAACCTTACGTTGAAGTTTCTAGAGTTACATTAGAAAATTCTCGAGGTACATTCAGGAGGCATTTTATAGAATCGGGCTTCACCACTTCACAGCGTAGTCTGACCAATAAGGAGCCTCTTTGGATGGTTGTGGTGGAAGCATTTTATATCTGGTTGCAGTGGTTTCTTGCCGTGTTATTAGGAAAGCCCCGAGAGCTCATGAGACAATCCAATATACTCACTTCTGAGCTGTTTGTGAAGAATACCTCAATTCATGAAGTATTCTGTGAGCATAACCCTTTCATCCATTCATTCATTTGCCTCCTCCTCTCCGGACCATCACGGTGGGCCGCAATTCATTACTGGGTACCAACTACACAATGCTTTATTTTTTCCATAATTTCCACTCACCTGCTCCCCGCTACTCCATTCCGACTCCCTTCACTGGTCTGGTCCTATGGCAACGCTATATGTTTCCAGATTTGACCACAAAGTTGGGATCTTTATGGATTTACTTTCCATGGTCAAACACTGGTATAAAACCACTGTTTTTATCACTAGGATATGCCCCCATTGTCTATGATGGGAATACCCCTTTAACTGTTGCACCGCGTTTGCTAAATCTGGTGCAGCTTTAAGTCTAAGGCTTCCATTTTGAAACGTGACTCTACTTCCTGCGCCAACCCCTTTACTGGAGTAAGACTCCAACAATTTTTGCAACTTTTTAAAAAGTCGCAGTTAATAAATCTGGCTCGGCTGGCTAACACCACATCCACATTCCTACTCTTTTTTTTAAAAAACTAAAACGATGTAAAATGAAAAAGGTCAGATTTATTTTGGGCAAATAGGCCCAAGGGGTGCAAAGCTCTATTGTGCAAGTTTTTGAAGCCAGAATTTTGGAACGCGGGACTCTTTTAGGTCAGGTTCACATTGCTGCTATTTTTTTTCATTGTTCTTCTCCATTAGAGGAGCAAAACAACGAACATAACGGAAGTGCCAGATAGGGCTCCTAACTGACCTGAGCAGAGCTAGACAGACTCCATTGACTACAATCCAAAAAAAAAAGAGTCCTGCATGCTTTACTTTTTTTTTGTCTGTTGTTTTTTTTTTTTTTTAAAGAAATCTGCAACAGACACCCAACACAGATGTGAACTCACACTTAGTGTTTATAACATTTTCAATGTACTTTTACTAAAATTCAGCCTTTTGGGCCAAAGTCTTATGCTCATCCATATAAATTATGGGCCACACATGTAGGTCTTCAGGAAGGAGCCACTTACTAGATTTTTAATAGTCGATTACATAATGTTTTATGTTTATTACTCCTAAATGTTAAGTCTTCCAAATATTAAATAGGCTTGGCAGCAGCCTCCTGGCTTTGGGAGCAGTAACACAATCATCAGACTGCTGCTCTAATTTAGTTCTTTTATATCTCACATTCCCATGGATTAGATGTGCCCCATGTCCATAGTTCCCATAGTTGTAGTTGTTTTTCCCAGTACACCCATTTAACAGAAAGTGGTGCCGCCAAATCAAAGCATCCCCACAGCAGATACTTCTTAAAGAGATTCTCTAGGAAGTAAGAAAATGAAAATATGTAAATATTACTTTATTATAAATATATTTCCCAATATCTCTCATTAGTTATAATGGCTCGTTTTGTCCAGGGAACAATCATCAGGAGAAATAAAATGGCCGCCGTCCTATTAGTACACACAGAACCTGTCCTAATCACACAGGAGGACAAGTTACTTCACAACACTGAGGTAAAGAGCTGCCTCTTCCTCCTCTCCTACTTGTCAGGGATTATGATCCTGAATACAGATTTAATATGATATTTATTAATTAATATTCGTAGGTGACTATGGGCTATCCCTGAATGACCTTATATATGGCCCTTAGCCCAGGGAAACCCCCCATACGAGGAATCGCATGTTTGGCTGGGGCAAGTACCTACATACATCATCCTATGTAGCATGTATTTATTATCTATAAATTGTGAAAGATTTATCCCCCCCCCCCTTTTTTCCCCTGTATATATACCCTTGGTATCACCCCCTGAGGAGCCCACAGAGCTGGGCGAAATGCATTGGGGTTTGTGTGATATAATTGTTCAACTGTACCCTTCACACTTTTAGGGTGTTATAGGGATACAAAGGTAAGGTTCGGGTGACAGGGCACCCCCACCTTCAGGGGGTTTCCTTGGGATAAGGGCCATATATAGGGTCATAGGGATCGCCCAGTCACCTACCTTACCTTCGTACTTACTCAAGGTTTGATGACATTACCTATTTAGTTTTTTAGATGAATTAATAAATATCAGTTTTAGGAGTCACATTTTTCCTCTTTTGCACTAATATATATAACGTGGTCTCCACCCCTATTTACCTATATCTACTGTATGTTGTGTAATTAATATGATATTTAGCTGAATCTCTGTGGGAATGGAGTTCATCAGGAGACATGAAGTACAGAGAGGACAGGACAGACTGTGGTAATGGCGACTGCATACAAGAGCTGCTGCTTATCAGCCACATCTGCTCATGAACTCCATTCCTACAGAGATTCAGCTGAAGATCTTATCAGCTGTATTAAGGATTATAATCCCTGACAGTCAGAGCAGAGAGGAGGATGAGGCAGCTCTTTACCTCAGTGTTGTGAAGTAACTTGTCCTCCTGTGTGATTAGGACAGGTTCCGTGTGTACTTATAGGACGGCGGCCATTTTGTTTCCCCTGATGATTGCTCCTCAGACAAAACGAGCCATTATAACTAATAAAAGGTATTTGGGAATATATTTATAATGAAGTAATATTTAAGTATTTTCATTTTCTTAATTCCCGGAGAACCCCTTTAAATAGCCCTCATTTAGAAACACTGAAGGAACAGCGTGTCGTTCCCAACCTCTTCCAACCAGAATTATTGTTTTTATGTTTAGTCCATGGCTCACACCACCAGCTGAGGCTGTTTCACAAAGCATTGCCAAGACATTCATGTCAAGCGGAAAACTCGGCGGTTAGAGGAAAGCCCGACCACAGCCTTGATTAACAGTTATCTGATTACCATGTGCTTCTCCTCTGCAGCCAACTGGGTGGTCTGCAAGAACCATGTTTTTTCCTTCTCCTCCAGCCAATGTTAGCATGGATCCAAAATAAAGAGGGCACATGAATGACCGACAGAGTGAACACGAGCGCCTGCTGGTTTATGGTCTTGCGCTCTTTTTAGTTAGTCATAAACTCAGGTTCCTGTTCTACAATAATCTCCGATTGAGTCCATTATACATAGCTCTGCGGTGATGTGGTGCACACTCTTTTGATGGTCTGCCTAGACTTGCTTATATTATATTAAATTCCTGCGGTGGCAAGGTGGTGGCCTCTGTGGAAAGCAGAAGTTTGCAACAGCTGAAAGGCAGAGATGAGCAAGCAGAAGGCATTCTTGCTATGTACTAGGCCTGGATCATTCCTTAAAGGGCATCTGTCAGCAGTTTTGTACCTATGACACTGGCTGACCTGTTACATGTGCTCCTGGCAGCTGAAGACATCTGTGTTGGTCCCATGTTCATATGTGCCCGCATTGCTGAGAAAGATTTTGTTTTATTATATGCAAATGAGCCTCTAGGAGCAATGGGGGCGTTACCATTACACCTAGAGGCTCTGCTCTCTCTTCAACTGCCATAACCTTCTGCTCTTTGACAGATTCAGGTATGATGACGTTTACACTGCCAGGTCCTGTCAATCAAAGTGCAGAGGGAGCGGCAATTGCAGAGAGAGCAGAGCCTGTAGGTTTAATGGAAACGCCCCCGTTGCTCCTAGAATGCTGTACAGGATAAATGCTGTTATATTTTATGGCTCTTTTGGGATGCAGCAATGCTAATGATCTTTATTTTTATTGTTTGTTTATTTTTAATATGTGGAAAGGGGGTGAGTTTGAATTTGTACTTTTTTAAAAATATATTTTTTTATTTTTATTTTTTTTACAGTTTTTTAAGCCCCTCTTAGCGGACTTGAACATATTATCTGATTCCTTCTCCCATAAACTGCAATGAATTGCATTGCAGACTACAGGAGATTCATTGTGTTCCTATTGAGCCCTGCCACAGCAACCAAATTACTCCATTGAACTGAATGCGAGGGATCTGCTTAAGCCCCAGGAATGTGGTTGAAATTTACCATGGGATCTGAGGAGTTAAATGTCCATGATCGTCTTTATCGCTGGCAGCAGACACCCAGCAGCTATGGCGCCTACTCAGCTCCTGAGCAGGCGCCATGTTTAAAGACTGGACCTCTTCCGTACATGTACAGTGGAGGTCACGAAGGGTTAAATAAGTTGTCTGGTCAATAAAAAATTTTATTTAAAAAAGGCTTAATAGAAAGAAGAATGGCTTAATAGAAAATAAGTCATACCCACCTCACCAATCTCCACAATGTTCCAGTTCCAGTGCTTTCTGCGTCATCTGCTGCTCTCTACTTCTTGGTCCCTCTTGATGTGGATATGTGACCACTTACTAGTACCAGGGTCAAAAGCAAATCATTGATAGTTGACAGCGGGAAAACAGTCATATCACCTGGTAACCTGGTTTGTAAGGCTGAAAAAGAGACATACCTCCACCCAGTTCAGCTTCTTATCCTGCAAAGTTGATCCAGAAGAAGGCAAAAAAAACCTCATGTGGCAGAAGTTAAAGGGAACCTGTCACCTTAAAAACACCTCCCAAGCTGCCAGCATTACCTTAAAGTAGCCAGCAGTAGGTTTCTAACGATCCTTTTCTTCCTCCTGTCAGCTGTGCAAAAATCTTGAAAAAAAACCTTTAATCCACTGAGCGCGCTATGTCACTGCAGAGTTTGAAGTCAAGAGGGCAGCGGCCTCCTCGCTTCAAGTCAGGATAACCGCGCCCCCTTTCCCTGCCCCTTCGCCTCTGATGGACATTCGTTCTGCAAAGCTGGCTGAAGGCTTGTGCATCTCTATTCCTATTCCCGTGCCTGCGCATTGCTATACGCTGGTCGGCGGCTCAATGCTCAGGCTCCCGGGCACAAGCTCACATCGAGGGGATAGAGGCTTCGGGCGTATGCGCGAGCCTTCAGCCAGCTTTGCAGAACGACTGGCTGTCCATCAGAGGCGAAGGGGCAGGGAAAGGGGGCGTGGCTATCCTGACTTGAAGCGAGGAGGCCGCTGCCCCCTTGACTTCAAACTCTGCAGTGACATAGCGCGTTCATAGGATTAAAGTTTTTTTTCAAGATTTTTGCACAGCTGACAGGAGGAAGAAAAGGATCGTTAGAAACCTACTGCTGGCTACTTTAAGGTAATGCTGGCAGCTTGGGAGGTGTTTGTTAGGTGACAGGTTCCCTTTAATTTTCTTTATCTTATAGAAACAAATTCCTTCCCAACTCCAATCAGGATAACTCCCTGGATCAACGACCCCTCTCTGGTAACTATAACCTGTAATATTATTACCCTCCAGGAATACATCCAGGCCCCTCCTGATCTCTTTTAGTGAACTTACCATCACCACTTCCTCAGGCAGAGAGTTCCATAGTCTCACTGCTCTTACCGTAAAGAATCCTCTTCTA
Source organism: Rhinella marina (assembly GCA_900303285.1). NCBI lineage: Eukaryota > Metazoa > Chordata > Amphibia > Anura > Bufonidae > Rhinella > Rhinella marina. The sequence continues at coordinate 249,305 of ONZH01002718.1, read as the reverse complement.
TGTTTGTGTACAAACCTTCTTTCCTCCAGACGCAGAGGATGTCCCCTCGTCACAGTCACAGTCCTGGGGATAAATAGATGATGGGAGAGATCTCTGTACTGACCCCTGATATATTTATACATAGTTATTACATCTCCCCTCAGTCGTCTTTTTTCTAAAGTGAATAACCCTAATTTTGATAATCTTTCGGGGTACTGTAGTCCACCTATTCCAGCACTTATATAGCGCTACTATATTCCGCAGCGCTTTACAGACATTGGCATCACGCTGTCCCCAATAGGAGTTAAAATATGAGTTCCCTATGAGTATGTCATTTAGAGTGTGGGAGGAAACCCACGCAAATACGGGGAGAACATACAAACTTCAGGCAAATGAATTGCCTCCTCTGAGCCCTCTCCAGCTCTGCTATGTCTTTTTTGGGCCCATAACTGTGCAGAATACTTCATGGGTGGTCTGACTAGTGATGTGAAAAGGGTTCATATAGTTCATAGGCTGTTTCCCTTTTAATACTCAACACCACTTGTCCAGTGTGAAGCCATTAACAACATCTGGTCTAGGTCAATTATTCTTTCCTAGCACTCTTTTCTGGCTCTGATTTGTTCACTGCTTTGCCAAGAGCAGGCTGATATTCATCCGTCCGTACTGTAAAAGTGTCAAGTCTTTGTGCAAGTTATGAAAATTCTGCCCTGTTTGTGAGTCAGGGGTATCAATTGTTGGCATCTGGAGATAGGGATTTTTGAGCAACCACAAAACAAGCATGGCTCTTGACTATGTCTGAACCCCAGACAGATGACGATGTCATTACAATTTCCACACGTCATAATGTGTCGCAGTTGGTCCCATTTTTATAAATTGAAATGTTAATCGATGGCAATGTCGTCTCTTTTATGCCGCTACATTAGAATAACCATGACTAAACGGAGTGAAGTCTCCTTCTTGTCTATTGGGACAGTTTGACGTACCATAGTCGTGGCCTCTAGGTTCTCATAGAATTTTATCTAGGGAATTAAAAAGAATCTGAAAGATTTTCTATGGAAAAAAAGTAACTAAAGCAGTTAAATTCTAAAGAATAAAGCCACAAATGATTTTTTTTAAAGTTATGGGATTATTAGGAAAAGCAACACATTAATCTTGTCAACATCTTGTCACTTTTCGACAACTGCGGTATCTCGAGAATTTTGTTTGTTGTCTACTCATCGTCACTGTCATTCCAACCAAATTATGACTATTGCTTAAAAAATGCATTACTAAATTAAGACATCGTTAAAAAAAAGAAAGAAAATGAGCCTAAGGTTTTGTGTTTGGCATATGAATATTGTAGACATACGGTTTAGTCACAAACCCTTTTCACTAGTCAAGATAATGAGCCATAAAGTTGTGGATGAAACCAAACTCCAACCATACTATGTTCTTCTCAGATTCGTTAAAAAATATCTTTATATTTTGGGCTCTACAGACTATACCCTTTTTTAAATTTGTCCCATAAAAAAAAACACTTGGGAAAAATGTTGTCGCAAGCAGAGGTGGTTTGGCCATAGACCTTACAGGGAAATTTCCCGGTGGGCTGATACCCAGGGGGCCTCCTGAGCCCTCCTCATGGCCGGCCAGTGAAAGTTTTTGGGGATGTATTTTGTGCTGCTGACAGTATTTTTTGATGGACTGTGGTATATGGCTCTGTTGGGGTGGTATAATGTGCCACAATATGGTATTGACGGCCTCTACTTGTGTTGGTCCTGCCTTCCATCATTTTCGACCCGACTACAAATGGGGCCACTTTTAGTATTTTTTCCAGGGACACTTTAAGTTCCCAGTCCGCCCCTGGTCACAAGTGGCCACTTTCTGAAAAGGAGGCGTGGCAAGGGTGTGGCGTTGGCAGGGCCCAGCATGTCCACCACATTTTTCTTCATTTGTGCCTTTTTCCAGGCGCAAATAAAAATAGAAATCTACCATAGCTCTCAGCTGCCGTAGATTTCATTCTGCTGCATGGACAGCCGGAGCATGCACCTAATTTGTGGCCAGGCCTGTGCCATATCTTTTACGGCAGGGCGGACTTCCAGCAGTGAATGGGGCCAGGGGATTTCCGTCAGCACACGTGTGTACACTGTAGTACGGATACAGCAGGCTGTTCCCCTGCTGGAACAGCCTGCCGGAAAAAATAGACGCCAGTGTGAAACTGGCCTAAATTAGTCACATCCTCTGTCAGCACAAGAGATTTTAATCATCGGTGTAAATCGCCAGCTTTTGATTAATCTCCCTAATTGTACTTTGAGTTGGTGGTCAAGTTTAGTTAGCAGGAACAATGTTGCAGTTCAGGGCTGCCATAGACTAGTATTGGGCATGAATACAAGTCAATGGGAATGACCAAGCAGTTTTCCGTCATAAACAACACTCTGACAGAGCTAAACCAGACGGTCAAAAGTTCACAGTGTCTGGCTTTTCCCTCCTGTCTTATGAGAGCAGTGGAAGACTACTAGCTTCTCAGTGCACAGGCTGGAAATTCCTAAGGTCTCTTAGTGTGAACTGGCTGTGCATTAACCCGTTCCACAATTCAGTGCAAATGAACAGGGTAGATTATATAAAATGCAATTCAAAAATATAAACAGTATAAGTGCAAATTAACCCTTCAAAGTGTAGTAAAGTACTGAGTTGATTGCTTTGCATAGCAGCAGAAGGGGGCAAATGTCTACAAATATCCAGTATCCTTCCTCCATGTTATTCATTTTGGTAGCATGAGATAAACCCGTGCAGTCATATAAAATCATAGACCACAACAGATGAACATTGAGACAGTCTAGTTTTTTGCCTTCAGTGCTCTCACAGTTTCCCTTTATCTCATGAACTTTTTAATAACTTTTTTCTGTTTTTTTTTCACATTCCGACCGAACGGAAAAAGCCACCTATTGTGCATGGCACAATCGCAGGCGTGATTACGTAGGCTCTATTTTTAACAGGCAAGATAACTGTTGCAATCCAAGATATATAGCGCTGGAGCTTCAATGTGCGTTCCAGGCGTCTCTTGTGTACATCTGGAGGGCTTCAGAAGTCCTGAGAGAGGCCAAAACTTCTCAGTCCTCGGAGCAGAAGAACGTCACTTTGGATAACATGCTGACTTATAAATCAGAGCCGGCTGTGTTAACCCATATTTGTTTTAATTGCGGAATATTCATTTCAGCTCTAGATCAATGTGCAACTTAATTCCAGCAGACGCTTAAGAGCCGCAAGGCTCTTTAAAAAGAAAAAAATTAATGTTTTATGGAACTGGTCCAAGGAACTAGAAACCAGCCTCCACAGTGTAGTGGCCACCCGTTATCCACACCCAATTAAAATGTCAACAGATACGGGTAAAAGACAGGTCACAGCTTTATTGGAGAGATATTCTTGCCAACAATAAAATTTAAACCGCTATTAATTGACTATTAAGGTCAGACACAGGTTAATCCTGGAGATTATATATTCCTGCATTGTGTTCCATCAGGCAAAATAAACACTATCTGCAGATTTCCACGTGTACTCGCAGCACATCTACACTTAGGTCATGCCTTATATGTTTGTGGACCCCTTCTTTTTAAAGGGGTTTTCCAGATTTTTGTAAGTTTTTAATTCCCCTCCCTCCTTGCCGGACCTGTGGAGTGGAGTATACTTACCTGCTCCCCACCACTTGGTTCCTGACCCTTTGGTCTACTACTCTTTTCACTGCCCTCCACTTTGATTGACAGGGCCAGGCAATGAAAACATCATTATGACTGGCCTTGTCATCCAATATGCAGAGAGAGCAGAGCCTCTAAGTGTAACAGCAACGCCCCCATAGCTCATTTGCATATATTAAAACATAATTTTTCTCAACAATGTGGACACATATGAACCTGGGACCAACACAGATGTCTTCAGCTGCCAAGAGCACATGTAACAGGTCAGCCAGTGTCATAGGTACAAAGCTGCTGACAGATGCTCTGTGCTTAGGTTTCCATGTATAGTCAGTTACGGTGAAACCTCTCTTTGAGAAGACCACCACCTTATTCAGACCAGATGTCCTGTGACAGATTTTCATCTCCACCATATATTATGCATACCATAGACCTTCTTTGCAAAGATCAGCCCCCTAGAAGATCACTTTCAATGGCATTTTTGCGTGGTCATCTCAAAAAGGTATCACTGTAGATGCTGTGGCCCAACAGATGGTATTTTTGTAGCTGCCAGGGTTCATTTGGTAACTGGAATCCCCTGAATTTGGCTGACAGCGAAGGGCCCTGTGCAATATTTGGGCCCTTCTTTTTTATTTTATTCATGCTTGATTCAGATCACTCACTATCACCCACACTACCAACATGTCCAGTCTATGTCACCAGGGGTACTTAACTGGCGGACAGCGGTCCGAATCCGGACCGCGGCTGCCAGCTGTCCGGACCCCTGTTTGCACCAGAAGTCCAGAAGCAATGAGCGCTTCCATCAATACAGAAGGAGGGCTGGAGGGCAGGGAGATGCAGTCCTGTCACTCTCCTCTCAGCTCCCCGCGCTCCTCCCCTCCCTCAGGCCGGCTGTGCTGTGAATGGTGAAGCAGGAAGACTTCTCCTGCTCCACCATTCAGTCTGCACAGATCGCGCTGCTGGCCGATATGGGCGGAGCCTGCAGACTGGAAATCTGCATAAGCTCCGCCCATATCATGCTGCAGAGCAATCTGTGCCTACAGTGAAGACAGTTGGACTGTGAGCTTCAGGAATGGGACAAGGTGAGTAGTTCTGTGTTTTGTTTGTTTTTTTTAATATAGAGAGGGCACAGAGGACTTTATAACTATGGAGGGGGCACAGAGGACTTCATAACTATGGAGGGGCACAGGGGGCTTCATAACTATGAAGGGGGCACAGAGGACTTTCTAACTATGGAGGGGGCACTGAGGACTTTATTACTATGGAGGGAGCACAGAGGGCTTCATAACTATGGAGGGGGCACAGAGGGCTTTATTACTATGGAGGGGGCACAGAGGGCTTTATTACTATGGAGGGAGCACAGAGGACTTTATTACTATGGAGGGAGCACAGAGGACTTTATTACTATGGAGGGAGCACAGACGGCTTTATAACTATGGAGGGGGCACAGAGGGCTTTATTACTATGGAGGGGGCACAGAGGACTTTATTACTATGGAGGGGGCACAGAGGGCTTTATTACTATGGAGGGGGCACAGAGGACTTTATTACTATGGAGGGTGCACAGAGGACTTTATTACTATGGAGGGGGCACAGAAGGCTTTATTACTATGGAGGGGACACAGAGGACTTTATTACTATGGAGGGGACACAGAGGGCTTTATTACTATGGAGGGGGCATAGACGGCTTTATAACTATGGAGGGGGCATAGACGGCTTTATAACTATGGAGGGGGCATAGACGGCTTTATAACTATGGGAGGGGGCACAGTGGACTTTATTACTATGGAGGGGGCACAGAGGGCTTTATTACTATGGAGGGGGCACAGAGGGCTTTATTACTATGGAGGGGGCACAGAGGACTTTATTACTATGGAGGGGGCACAGAGGGCTTTATTACTATGGAGGGGGCACAGAGGACTTTATTACTATGGAGGGTGCACAGAGGACTTTATTACTATGGAGGGGGCACAGAAGGCTTTATTACTATGGAGGGGACACAGAAGGCTTTATTACTATGGAGGGGGCACAGAGGGCTTCATAACTATGGAGGGGGCATAGACGGCTTTATAACTATGGAGGGGGCATAGACGGCTTTATAACTATGGAGGGGGCACAGTGGACTTTATTACTATGGAGGGGGCACAGAGGGCTTTATTACTATGGAGGGGGCACAGAGAACTTTATTACTATGGAGGGGGCACAGAGGACTTTATTACTATGGAGGGGGCACAGAGGACTTTATTACTATGGAGGGGACACAGAGGGCTTTATTACTATGGAGGGGACACAGAGGGCTTTATTACTATGGAGGGGGCACAGAGGACTTTATTACTATGGAGGGGACACAGAGGGCTTTATTACTATGGAGGGGGCACAGAGGGCTTTATTACTGTGGAGGGGGCACAGAGGACTTTATTACTGTGGAGGGGACACAGAGGGCTTTATTACTATGGAGGGGGCACAGAGGACTTTATTACTATGGAGGGGACACAGAAGGCTTTATTACTATGGAGGGGGCACAGAGGACTTTATTACTATGGAGGGGGCACAGAGGACTTTATTACTATGGAGGGGGCACAGAGGACTTTATTACTATGGAGGGGACACAGAGGGCTTTATTACTATGGAGGGGGCACAGAGGGCTTTATTACTATGGAGGGGGCACAGAGGGCTTCATAACTATGGAGGGGGCACTGAGGACTTTATAACTATGGAGGGGGCACAAAGGGCTTCATAACTATGGAGGGGGCACAGAGGACTGTATTACTATGGAGGGGGCACAGAGGACTGTATTACTATGGAGGGGGCACAGAGGGCTTTATTACTATGGAGGGGGCACAGAGGACTGTATTACTATGGAGGGGGCACAGTGGACTTTATTACTATGGAGGGGGCACAGAGGGCTTCATAACTATGGAGGGGGCACAGAGGGCTTTATTACTATGGAGGGGGCACAGAGGGCTTTATTACTATGGAGGGGACACAGAGGACTTTATTACTATGGAGGGGGCAGAGAGGACTTTATTACTATGGAGGGGGCACAGAGGGCTTTATTACTATGGAGGGGGCACAGAGGACTTTATTACTATGGAGGGGGCACAGAAGGCTTTATTACTATGGAGGGGGCACAGAGGACTTTATTACTATGGAGGGGCACAGAGGACTTTATTACTATGGAGGGGGCACAGAAGGCTTTATTACTATGGAGGGGGCACAGAGGACTTTATTACTATGGAGGGGGCAGAGAGGACTTTATTACTATGGAGGGGGCACAGAGGGCTTTATTACTATGGAGGGGACACAGAGGACTTTATTACTATGGAGGGGGCAGAGAGGACTTTATTACTATGGAGGGGGCACAGAGGGCTTTATTACTATGGAGGGGGCACAGAGGACTTTATTACTATGGAGGGGGCACAGAGGGCTTTATTACTATGGAGGGGGCACAGAGGACTTTATTACTATGGAGGGGGCACAGAAGGCTTTATTACTATGGAGGGGGCACAGAGGACTTTATTACTATGGAGGGGGCACAGAGGACTTTATTACTATGGAGGGGACACAGAGGACTTTATTACTATGGAGGGGGCACAGAGGACTTTATTACTATGGAGGGGGCACAGAGGACTTTATTACTATGGAGGGGACACAGAGGGCTTTATTACTATGGAGGGGGCACAGAGGACTTTATTACTATGGAGGGGACACAGAGGACTTTATTACTATGGAGGGGGCACAGAGGGCTTTATTACTATGGAGGGGGCACAGAGGACTTTATTACTATGGAGGGGACACAGAAGGCTTTATTACTATGGAGGGGGCACAGAGGGCTTTATTACTATGGAGGGGGCACAGAGGGCTTCATAACTATGGAGGGGGCACAGAGGACTGTATTACTATGGAGGGGGCACAGTGGACTTTATTACTATGGAGAGGGCACAGAGGGCTTCATAACTATGGAGGGGGCACAGAGGGCTTTATTACTATGGAGGGGGCACAGAGGACTTTATTACTATGGAGGGGACACAGAAGGCTTTATTACTATGGAGGGGGCACTGAGGACTTTATAACTATGGAGGGGGCACAGAGGACTGTATTACTATGGAGGGGGCACAGAGGACTGTATTACTATGGAGGGGGCACAGTGGACTTTATTACTATGGAGAGGGCACAGAGGGCTTCATAACTATGGAGGGGGCACAGAGGGGTCATAACTATGGAGGGGGCACAGATGGATTCATAACTATGGAGGGGGCACAGAGGGCATTACTAATGTGAAGGAGGCACAATGGACATTTTTGCTCTAGAGGGGGCACAATGGGCATTTCTCCTCTGGAGGGGGCGCCAAAAGTACTTGAGTACCCCTGCTATAGACTATGTCTATCTTATTAGACCCTTTAGAAGGTAGGAGGTCAATCTGGGAACCCACTTGTGGTGTCTACTTGTTGGGTGGCTGCTGAGTACTTACACTGGGTTTCTTTCGAGAACGTGGCCTTCTAGTTAGGTAGATGCCGTGTCCAGCAAAAAGTGGAACAACCCTGCACCCTCCCAAAATGTAGATGAGCTATAATGCATTTATTCACATAGGCTGGACCAATCTTCTCTTAGAATAATGTGCTCAACGTGTTGGGTGGCCAAATGACATCATTGTTATCTAATACATTGTCAATGACAGAAGCCTCTGCCCGAAACTCATCTTACAGTTCTTATGTTCTTACATGTTATTTTGTCATCTGTTTTCCATTCCAATATAAACTCTGGAGAATCTCATCCCACAGTAACGCTGTCATTATGATCGGATCTGCACCACAACGTCATCCAACAGAGATTGTGATCGGGATGTTCCATAGATTGTCACCAAATAAGACCTCTGCTCTCCAAAAGAACTCATGGTTTACATTACGTAACATGAAAGTTTGCACCACTTCTGCTCACCGCTATAAAGTTACTTTTTTTTTTATTTTTTACTTGCCCTTATTTGATCTAACCTCCAGCTGTTCACAGATGCGTAATAGCATCTATTCAGTACTTTGTTGTGTTATTGCAGCCAAAATTGAGAAACTCTCCATATTATCCATGTGATCTGGACATACTCTCTGTTAATACTCTCACCCAGTTTGGTCAGATGTTCATGGAATTTTTTAGGTGGAAGTCTGCCCGATGGAGCAAAAACAATACAATAGAATCCAACAACCTCCTTTCCCATAGCAGTCCATCTGAGGACAATGAGGGTGTCCTGCAACCCACATGTATATTAGGTTGCCTAATACAAAAAAATAGGAATCTAAAGTTGATCAGTACTGACTGCTATCTTTCCCCAAACTCTCTGCCAAATCAATTGTGTAGGTGTTATACTGGCAGTCCATGCCTTCAACTGTCTTTCTCTATAGGGTTAATAATTGCCGAAATATATTAATTTTTATATGTATATACATTACCTATTTGGAGCACCAAGGGGCTGGCCATAGCATTAGGAGCACCACTAGAGCAATGCTCCGTGTTTTCTATACTCCCCTTCCCATCCCCCCCTTAAGTGACTGGGCTGGACATCTCGTTTATCCCTAAGTTCTCGCAGCAGAAGATCAATTGCATAAGTGCAGAGTTGGCTCACTGACTCGGTACCTGCACAGTGGATCCTATGAGTGCTGCCTTCTGATCTCATTAGATCCACTGCGTAAGCATTGAGTCACAGAGCCTCTGCAAGGCCATGAGAACACAGGGCTAAGGGCTAGACGAGATGTCATTTAAATGTCACTCATTGCGCTTTTGGTGCTCCTAGCGCAATGGCCTGCCCCTTTGTGCTCCAAATAGGTAATTTACATAAATATAAAAAAAATATATATACTTGTACCTCAACAGCTATTAACCCTATAGAGAAAAGAAATATATCATTTTACTCAGCATGATCAACGCTACCAGGCAATATGCCTAGGTTAATGGGGTTGATCATGCTGCCATATGCTCTTTAAGCCCAAAAGTTGCATTGTAATAACTTGGTTATCCCCAGTACCAAGGGAAGCAAAGATCACTGATCAGCTTATTGTCAACAGACCCTCCATAAAGATGGGAATGTCTAAAGAACATCTGAGGAAAATGTGATTGCTGGAATGGCCAGGTTGGAAAATTTCACTGTACATGTGTATTGCATGATTAGGCAAATTTGGCCAATCATTTGGCAATTTTTTACAAAACAGGAGGAGTCATTTTTAAGTGTAAGTTTAGCCTCTCCTGTTGGTATCATTTGTATTAATGGATGACTGATTGGGTGCATTGCTGACAACCACTATCTGATATGTATGACTGCCTCTGCTGGGCGCTGTAGGGAATCGTCATAGCGGCACGCCTCCTGGGCATGAAGACGTGCGGCCTGCCTGCCTGAAGTAAGTGTGTGTGTGTGTGTGTCGTGACGGATCCGTCCTGAACTCCATTGAAAGTCAATGGAGGGCGGATCCGTTCACCATTGTGGTCACACCAAACGGATCCGTCCCCATTGACTTGCATTGGGGGTCATTCCGGATCCTTCTTGGTGCGGATGCCCGGACCGGAGAGAAAACCGCAGCATGCTGCGGTTTGTTCTCCGGTCTGAAGACGGAACGGAATGCTTTCAGGAGCATTCCGTTGTCTTCAGTTCAGTTTTGTCCCTATGACGGAACTCAATACCGGAATTTAAAACCGCTAGTGTGAAAGTAGCCTTAACTATATATCGACGGCCTTGCATCTGAATCTTGGTTTGGTTATCATTTAGCTTTACCTGGTTGATTAGGGTGGAGTTGCTGATGGTTGAGCCTGTTTTTATACAGGTCTCATTCCGTACTGGTTGTTGGGTATGTTGTTTTTGAGGTGCATTTCCACCCCGATTGTTATTCTAACCTTATGTTTTAGCGTGTCTTCTACAGAGTCTGGTGTGTTTTCTGTATATTCTGGGAACTGGAGTTCCACAGAGTTTAGTGTGTTGCTGTTCTGTCGTATTATCCCGGTTGAATTCCTGAGTTCAGTATTTCTCCATGTTCGCTGTCCTTCATCTGTTATCTACATGTATGCCAAATTTCTGCCATCTGACTCATTGCTGGATCATCTCCTTCTGGTACCCTCAGCATTCGGTTCCTGTCAGCCACCAGTGAGTTTGTCTTGTTTTCTGCCAGTATTGATACATGCTTCATTTATGTGGATTTAGCAATTGACTGGTTGTTGTACAGTTCAGCCGTACTGTAAGTCCTGGGAGCCTCTGAACACCATGAGCCACAGTTAAGACCACTGCTGTAGGTGAAGTCCAATTATGTGGTCTTTTGCACAACTGGTGTCATTACACCATTTTTCTTAATACATTTATTCAAAACAGAACAATTCTTAGAATCAAAGTTCTATATGTGCCTATGCTCAGTAAGTACCTACCCATCCGCCCCAACCATCCGATTTACTAGCAACAAAAGAATATTGCCTAGAATTCATAAAACAGAGTCGATTTGCTTGTTCTGTTAAAAAAAGGCCTCATGTAATTCCAATTATATCTGCTTCATCCTAAGGAATTTTCAGCGGTTATTACCATTAATTGTTCATATACCTCAAATATATCTCATTCTTAAAGGGCATCTGTCAGCAGTTTTGTACCTATGACACTGGCTGACCTGTTACATGTACACTTGGCAGCTGAAGACATCTGTGTTGGTCCCATGTTCATATGTGTCCGCATTGCTGAGAAAAATGATGTTTTGCTATATGCTAATGAGCCTTTAGGAGCAATGGGGGTGTTACCATTACACCTAGAGGCTCAGCTCTCTCTGCACTTTGATTGACAGAGCCAGGCAGCGTAAATGAAATCACAAATGCTTTGCCCTGTCAAAGTGCAGAGGGTTCGGCAGTTGGAGAGAGCAGAGCCTCTAGGTGTAATGGTAACGCCCCATTGCTCCTAGAGGCTCATTTGCATATATTAAAACTTCATTTTTCTCAGTTATGCGGGCACATATGACTACGGGACCAACAGAGATACATGGGTGCTTGGCAGCCGAAGGCAACAGGTCAGCCAGTTTCATAGGTACATATAGTTCCATTTTAACCAAGAGAAGTGCATGTTCTGAGAACATGCACCCCCCCCCCCCCACAGTACGAAGCACGGCCACTATCCAATGGACGGCACTGCGCTTGATAAGTTGTGAGGAGTGCCGCAGTCTCTTCAAACAGGTGATCGTCAGGGGTGCTGGGAGTCTGACCCCCGACAATCTGATATGGTTGACCTATCCTGAGCCTAGGTAATCATTATTAAAAACCCAGAAAAGCCTTTTAAATTATTCCTGATGACACCATGTTTAGTCCTACTCAGCACAACATAGCCGTGGGCCTAATATTCATTTGAGAATGGGAGGGAGCTCTCCTACACCGATATAAGAAAGGTATGGATTCTTATGTATTTTTGAAAATTATATACCGGTAGTTTTTTGTTTTATAGATAAACTGATAATCCAGCATGTAACTCCTGGGTTCAAATGCAACATGCAGATAATAGGTATATTCGCTATCTGTTTGGGTGTCTTCCCACATATTGATGGGTTAAAGGGGTTGTCCATGGTGGAAAAAAAAATATTGTAAAAGGGCTTAGAGCAGGCATTTCCTGTGTGGATCGAGACCAGGAATTAGACACCAGCGAGACCGGTAAGCAGTGGGGGATTGGTGAGTACAGCAAATTTTCACCCACTCTGAACCATTCCTAATAATTTTTCCAACCTGGACAACCTCTTTAAGTGGCTTCCTATGAAAGCAGCCCTTATTCACACGTCAGTGTTCGGTCAGTGATTTCCATCAGTGATTTTGAGCCAAAAACAGGTACGGCTCTAAACACAGAACAGGTGCAGATCTTTCCGTTATATCTTATCTCTGTGCAGTCTCCAAGCCTGGTTTTGGCTCACAATCACTCATGGAAATCACTGACCAAAACACTGACCTGAGAATAAGGCCTTAGGCCCCTTTCACACGACAGTATTTTTTGCGGGCTCCGATCCGCATTTTTCACATGAAAAATGCGGACCCATTCATTTCTATGGGTCCGCAAAAAATACTGAGAGCATACGGTGTGCTGTCTGCACCCGTATGCCCGTTCCGTAGCCCCGCAAAAAAGATAGAACCTGTCCTATTCTTGTCCGCAAAACGGACAAGGATAGGCATTGTTGCAATGGATGCGCAAAAAAACGGATGCCATACGGACGGCATCCGTTTTTTTTTGCGGATCCGCAATTTGCGGACCGCAAAACACAACGTTCGTGTGTGAGACCTAAGGAAATTGGATTGTGAAATTCATGGACAGGGACTGATACATTCAGTTTCATTTTGAATATGTAACTGCTGTACCTGGAATACTTCTCTGTCTTCTCCATCAATACTGCATTGATGCCACAAGTTAGCTACTGCTATAATAGACTTAGTCCAAAGTCAACCACCACAATCGCACAACATTACCAGAGCAAGCTAAATAAAAATGGACATAGCACACAAATGATACGCCCGGTGTGAAAACAAAGGCAACAGTTTCATTTTATTTTAAAAGAAAGCACACTTTGGCGATATTCTTTAGCCAGGGAGAAGGCAGCACTCATATCTATCACTGATATATTCCATTTCTTTTTACCTTGAAAGAGACTTGCAATTTTACATGCATGATTAAGATCCTCACATTTGTATAGGACTAAACATCAGTAGCCAATGATAGCTTGTTTCTCTCTCCAAAACTTCCGTAAAATTCTCGTCAAAAACAAAATGATGCAAAATGAATAGATAATTAAGAACAATTCTGTAAAGCCCGATAGAAGGTTGAAATATACATGCCGCCGCTCTTTGCGTAGTAGCCTCAGCCAATGATAGATTCGGGAAATTCTTAAAAGTCTCAGAGAATATAAAACGCCTTCTAGATATTCTTTTACACCAAGGCTACAAGCTGAGATAATTACAATGGATTACATAACCTCTACTGAACATTATAAGGATATTACAAGTCAACCAGAAGTTCTGTTAACAGAATAAACCTTTGAGGCTCATTTAAGACAGGTCACTTGACACAATGACGTGACTTGCAGTGACCTTATCTACAGCAAGAGGCTTGCAAATTAAGAAAAAAAAAAAAAAGTAAAACTTAAAAAAAAAAAACAATTAAAGTGATGATGTCAGCTGTGATGACATCATCAGCTTTCCAATATAACAACATAATTTACAAGGATTATCACAGTATAAACATTACCCATGGATTTGATAGATATAAAATCAGACAGTGGATAGATATTTTGTATGCAGGATGTGCCCTGTTACCACAGCAGGTATGGGTACAGTAAATTATGGAAACTTGCTGCACGTTGAAATGGAAAGAATAAAAAAAAAAAAAAAAACGTTTTTAAAATGGGGATATATACATGGTCAGTAGGAATGAGTGAACTTGTGTTTTCAAGTTCAGTGTACAAGGTTCTGGATATCTAAGAATTCCGTTATGGTCCGTGGTAGCGGAATCCATAACTTATGGTCCGCGGGAGCGGAATCCTTAACAGAATTCTTAGAAAACCCGAACCCTGTACGCCGAACTTTAAAACACAAGTTTGCTCATCCCTAATGGTGAGTCAACAGTAGGGAACCACTCACATATCTGTGAAATGTTTTCTATAGAAATGAAAATGAATAGGGGGCACAGTGCATGATGCCACCATGGTGAAGATCTCATAGTGTCCGCCACTAATGCCGAAGAAGGGCCGCCAAGATATATGACTACCAACTACGTCGCTTTGGAATGAAGTGGTGGGGGGGATACCAGAAAAAAATAGGGCTCCTTGCCAGGATTCTCCATTGTCACCGCCATGCCATTTTGAAAGCCACCATCTTGAATACAACTCAAAAGAACATTCTAGGAATAAAAACAAGGCCCGAGGGGGGCGGAGCATGACACAGATCAATGGACTACCCCCTCTTGTCCTTCACTAGGTACAAACTAGGTCTAAATTTCTTGTAGATATTTGAGTGATTCCTGACTTTTAACTCGCCGTGCATAAGACGGACGTATATCCTAAAAAGGTAAAAAATAACCGGATACAAGTACAGTAAAGAGATGACGTAGCAGGGCACAGACGCATTAACATGGGCCACAATGTTAAATGATGATAGCCAATGACCAAGAAGTGCAATGATTTTTTTTTTTTTTCCTGTATCCCCCCTGCTATAGACACAGCATGTAGCTGAGGGGATGATATACATATATTTATATCAAATACACAGTACATTAACCATGGTATTTATTCAAGAAAGCTTCCTCCTCTGAAATCAAAGCAAAAAAACAATACACATACGTTAATAACACAGTCAACAAGACAGCGACAAACTACTTTGTACAGTTCTATCTGCAAAAAAAAAAATTACATTTCATAAATAAAAAGCAGGTCCCAGACCCGCTGAGTGTGAACCATTTTCTTTTTTTTTTTTTTAAATAGGTGAATGACGTAAATCCTATTTACAACTATATGAATTTTGCAGGTCAAGAAAGAAAAAAATAAAAAAAAAGGTGCAAAGATAAAGACAATCATTGTTGCCGCGCTTCGGAACTTGCTAGTTCTCGTCACGCCGCGAAAGGTCAAAGCAGGATTTTTTTATTTTTTTTTAATGAGTCCATCTGATCAAACTGAATAAAAAAAAAAGTACATAAAACATAGGCGTTCTTAATGTTTCCCCTACACAGCATGAACACGTATGCAAATAAAATAATAAAAAAAAAATCCACAAAGGTTTTCTTTGAGTTTCCTCAGTATAATCTTCTTGCAGTTACAAAGTCTTGGTATCCGTTAAATTAGATTAATCTTGAAATTCGTTTTCTTAAGCTGTGAGTATCTGAGTCCATCCTCCCTACATTAAAAATGACCTCTAAACTTAAAAAGACACATTTGTAGTCCAAGACGTTTCTTGCTCTACAGTTTTTTTATTTTTTTTATTTTCCGACTTGAAGCCAAAGTGAGAACGTCCTTCTTCAAGGCTAGAGGGGAATCACCAGGCTTCTGTATAGCGAACGTCAACCTCTTTAAGGTTTGGCAATTTTGCCTGTCGAGAGGAGAGAAAAAAAAAAAAAAAAAAAAAAAAGAGTAACGTAAATAAGCTGCCATCATCCTCACCTTTTAAAAAGCAGTATAAAATAAAGTATAACATCTCTTTCCTGGGTTGTCACACAAAAATATTGTACATTTTTTCAAACCAACATCTGGATCTAAATATTTTTGCAATTGCACGTAATAAAAATATATTCAGGTATTCAGTAAAATGTTTCTGTATAGCGCCACCTGCTGCTTGTTCTTTTCCTTTTTCACTGTCCACCTAACTGAGGTGGTCGCACATGCTCAGTTTAACTCTTCAGCTGCCACCAGCAGACAGGACACACCCTCTGAGCTGCCAGTTTTAAATAAATCTAGTACAGCAATTGGAACATGGGATTGTCTGAGATTAGTAAAAATTAATTCTGTCAGTAGATTTGTACCTATGACACTGGCTGACATGTTACATGTGCACTTGGCAGCTGAAGGCATCTGTGTTGGACCCATGTTCATATGTGTCCGCATTGATGAGAAAAATTATGTTTTAATATATGCAAATTAGCCTGTAGGAGCAACGGGGGCGTCGCTATTACACCTAGAGGCTCTGCTCTCTCTGCAACTGCCGCAACCTCTCCACTTTGACAGGGCCAGGCCGTGTAAACATCATCATATCTGACCCTGACTTCTCCTAAAGTCAAAGTGGAGAGGGTGCGGCAGTTGCAGAGAGAGCAGAGTCTCTAGGTGTAATAGCGACGCCCCCGTTGCTCCTACAGGCTCATTTGCATATATTAAAACATAATTTTGCTCATCAATGCGGACACATGAACATGGGACCAACACAGATGCCTTCAGCTGCCAAGTGCATATGTAACAGGTCAGCCAGTGTCATAGGTACAAAACTGCTGACAGATGCCCTTTAGGGCACAGTCAGGAGCTGGTGTAAACAGGAGGTGACAACTGGAGTCCCAGTTATGCCGTTGCAGTGGAGCTACCCAGAAACAGGCGATATTTCTCTAATTGAGATTTGTATTGATCCTTTGAAGTAAGGAAAGTGAAAAGGGACTAGTTAAAAATAATCCACCCACAGTGGTAAACTCACCGCTACACTACAGGCTTGGGTATACTGGGGTGTGGCTGTCTATATGCTATTTTTATCATACACCATGGGCCGAATGCCACTTAACTCCCAGGAAATGCTTAATATGGAGCAGGATCCCAAGCAAAAAATAGCATGTGGGTCACCTCTCTGGGCGTGCTGACAACCGGAGGAGCGCAGCGGGTGTGCTCAGATAATTAGAGTCTACAGAAGACTAACGTCACTCCAGGCTTTTGCTCATTAATGTAAGTCTTGACAATTAAAGGCCTCCATGTTTTCATTAGCAAGCTGATAAATCTCCAGATATGTAAGGCTGGCCAGACTGGTTCTAAATCATGGACCACTTTAAAGGATTTCAATTTAAAGGGGTTTTTAGGGAATTAAATATTGATGACCTATCCTTAGGATCTACGATTGGTGGTGGGGGTGGGGGTGCCTGACTCTCAGCACCCCCGTTGATCAGCTCTGCGACAAGCGCTGTGGCCTCTTCGTGATATACCAAGGGCAGTGGGGTGTGTTGTGGTCGGTACTGCAGATCAGTCCTGTACACTTGAATGGGACTGAGCTGCACATAGGCCATGTGACCAAAAGACAGCACAGGGCAAGGAAAAGGGCGGCAGTGCGTCGTCAATATTTTAATCCTGCGATGCCCGTTCAGGCTTTGACATCCAGGGACCCTAGCAGAGGCCGGAGAGCACAGGAGACAGGAGCCAGTGTTGAAAACAGGTAAGTATGCCTCCCTTCGCAGGTCCGCCCAGGGGGAAGGGGGTTTGCCCCCCCCCCATCCCCAAACATGCATAAACCCTTTAAACTTGAGGTGGGTGAAAAGAAACCTAAAAGCATATTATCAGCAAGGGCATGCTTTCACTGGATATTATAATGCTCCCATTCACTACTAGGTGGAGTGCTGGACGATAAGTGACGGGATGAGCAGATGTCTTGTGCGCTTACCTTCAGATCCTCGAAGGTGTCTGCTGACAGTTTGGTGCTGTTCATATTTAAGCTGCAGAGGCTCTTCATAGCTGGAACAGAAAGGAGAGAGGTTCATTCATTTCCTGCTGAAGGTGAGGGGGGCAGGTTTAGATTATATGGGTTGTCCAGGGGAATAATTTTAATTTGGAGTGTGTTAAAATAATAAACCATCATTACACTCACCTTACCGATCCCCGCTGCCCTCCCCTTCCTGATGTGGGGCTCGATATGCCAGAAATGGCTTGGACTGCCCAAAAAACAGTGGTAGGGGATTGGGAAGGTGGGTAATGATGGTTTATTATTTTAACACACTCTGACCCCATTTTTAATTAGAATCATTCCCCAGGAAAACCCTTTTAAAGGGTGTCTGTCAGCAGTTTTGAATTTGCAAAACTGCTGACAGCGCTAGGTAGGAACCCAGGGTGAGATTGGCAAACATTCTTTTCTCGCAGCATTTACTATCACCAGTTTTATTCTGATGGGAGGTGGTACCTCAAAATGAAGTGCTCTCTCGCCTCTGCCCTAAGTGATGGGCTGTAGCATCCATCCAGGAGACCACTACATCATCACTGGGAGGGGCTGTAAGCAATAGCGGGAGTGGTGCATGCGCGAATAAAACTTTTTCAGCACTAACAACCATAAAACTTGCAATAAAGGTAGGTATATTTGCCTGGCCCCTACTTAGTGCTGTCTGCAGGGTCAAAACTGCTGACAGACTCCCTTTAAGGTTAGTAGACCACCTATCCCACTTTTGGGACCCACTATTGGATGTTCAAGTCCCAGAGGTGTGGTCCCTTCCCTTGAAGGTATGCTTGTGGCCCTGTCCACTGAAGTATACGGGTGTAATAGAATTAGCCGAGTCAGAGTCCAGGTGCCACCTCTTCTTGGCTCGGTAGAATCACTAGGTGGCCATCAGGGAGGGTGAGTGGTGGGGCCCCCATGTCCTCTTTAGAATCTAAATATAAAAACCTTTAGATGAAAGCAAGTAATACATAGGGTCCTTACAGCTCAGTGCCAGCAGCCCAGCGTCCGTAACAGGTGTTTCACACAGGTTGAGAACTTGCAGCGCAGTGAGATGCTCGGACAAAACCCGCAGCCCAGCATCTCCGAACTGTAGGGGAACAAGAGGAGCATTTAGAAGGTCAGGCAGATTTTTTATAGACACTAGATCTATTCCAAAAACCTCTGCAAACTCAGTTTTTATGATGAATCCATGTTTTCAATTTTACCTGGAAACAAGGCAAATATAGAAAAAAATGTGGAATTTGTACAATGTGACCTGTGATTTGGTTTGATAGGCATTAAAATTTTTTTTTAAAACGGATGAAAAAAAAAAAACAGATACCATTGTATGTAATCTGTTTAATGGATTCTCCTATTACTTTCCATTGATTTTTTTTTTTTTTACCAGATTGAGACAGAAAGCACAGCATCTGTTTTTTTTTGCTGGATGTAACAAGGCAGACATCTGTATTTTCTCCATCCAGTAAAAAAACAAAAACGAACACAAAGTAGAGAAAATATTGTACTTTTTTCACAGTTTTTCTATAGAAGCCTATGTATCCATTAATCACAATCATTTTTCTAATGTTTATATAAATATAGATACCTATAATTAAAAATTAAAAAAAAAAAGTGGTGTGAAAGACATCTAAGGGTACATGAAGAAGGCAGTGTGGTTTTTCTGGATTTCATGCAGAGTTTTCTGAGTTTCCGCACCAAATCTACACCAATTCTGCATTTGTTACTTGCGGATTTTATTGTGGATTTGCCCCAGATCTCACCCTTTGCAAACAGTTGTCTGCAGATGAGATGCTGGCTTACTTAATATCCGAGTCATGTCTCAAGGCTTATATAAAGGGGTGAACATTGACTTACAGGATAGCTGCCTTACATTTGCTGGCAGAGCTTGATAAAAGCTCATTTGCATCCCTTTCTTCCCAGAATTCCAGAGGAGCAGGTATGGTCTCCAAGTCTCCTCATGCCAACTAAGACTCTCTTTCCCAAGGAGATACAGTACCCCCCAAAGGATGAAGTCTGCACTTAAAATCCACACAAGCAAAATTTCCCCACTGTGTAGATTTTGAAGATTTTTTTTCTGCACTGCATCTACTTAGCTTAGTACCATATTATGCTGTGGATTTTCTGCATGAAAATTCATGCAGAAAATCCACGCCTATTACGCATAGTGTGTATGTGGTCTACGGCCAACGACTGGCACAATTGTAAGGGATATGGATTGGTTTGAACAAACCACAAACAACATATCTGTATGGGGCAGTAGCGATCATTCATCCCTACATAGTGCGAGTGATTGCTGCATGGAAAGCTCTACTGTGGTACGTGATCGACGCTTGCACATTTTTTCTACGGTTTCCTTCACTGTCACAGCTGACCTTCTGCTTAGTAATAAGAATGTGAGACACTAAGTGGTTGACTCAGTTCTAGAACTCACAAGAGTTCCCACAACTTTCCGTATAGCATGAACTCTGCTGACCACAACCTCATCCTGAGCACCACCTACCTGAGTTGACCACAGGTTGAGCTGTTTGAGAGAAGGCAGCTTGATGAGTTGCTCAGCGCAGGCACTCGTTACATTGGTGAAGGCCAGACTGAGGTTTTCTAGGTTTCCAAAAGAGCCGGAACTAAGTAGTCTGGCCAGGTCGGCATCCTGCAGATGACATTTTGTTTTTTTTTCAGTATGACATGCCTCATCATGTTTGCACAGGTACAAAGCTATACTCAGTAAAAAAAAAAATAAAAAATAACCACACGACCATAGGCCATCCGTACCTGTATTGCAGATCGCACACAGCGGGTCCACAATATACAGGCACTGGCCTTGTGCACTGCATATCACAGATGCGGAGCCATTGACTTGAATGGGTCCATAATCCTCAAAATACGGATCGGAGACAAGGATCAGAAGCCAACAAAAGCACTACGAAGCACTTCCGTGGGATTTCGATCCGTGCCTCTGTACTGCAAAAAATAGAACACGAGCTATTTTTTGTGGTGCAGACCGCCCCTTTTATATCACGGACTCATTCAAGTCAATGGCTCCACATCTGCAAACTTCGTGCAGAGAGTTATATTACTTAAACAGTAGACAGTATTGGTCAAACACAACCAATTTGGCAGGATCGGCCAACCATCTGAATGTGTATGGGGGCTCCCGACTCTATACCGATCCTTTTATTTCTTGCCTCTTGTGACTCCTGATGGGAGGGTCAGGGGTCGGCCTAACACTTCTCATTTATAAAGGCAGCAGAAGGGTTGGTATAAAAGGCCATGTCTTAGGGACTGGACAAATGACTGTGGGCAACGACTCCTTGAAGAATCAAAATTGCTAAGGGAAGATGTCAGTCAAGGGCACCTGCCCATAAAGTAGAATTAGGACACGTCATCACTGCAGGACAAGTTAAAGAAGAACTCCCGCAAAAATTTTTATTCCATGTCCTTCTAGAAATGTACATGATGTAATCTGTAGTGAATGTCATTTTCTTACCAGTGTCTGAATTTTTGAGTTATATCATCCTGAACCAACTCACACAGCACCTTATGTGTGGATAGGAAGTCTAATTTTCTATGCATTCCTATGGGAGCCTCACTTTCAGTCTCATAGGAATGAATAGAGAAGTGACTGGCTTCCTGCCCTGGGTCAGTTGGAGGTCAGGAAGTTGGTCACATGACCCAGCTACAATAAGAAGAGAGTGGAAACTCTCAATTTCAGCCTCTGATAAGAAAATGACATTCACTACAGATTATATCATGCACCTTTCTAACAGGTCAGAGAATAAAATTTTTTGCGGGAGTTCTTTAACAAAGACCACTGTGGACTATGGGAGCGGCAGCGGATTTATCAGGAGATTAATAATAATTATTATGTTTCTTTTTTAATTACATTGTCTATTAAGAGGAAACTTTTTGACCTTTCAGATGACTCCTTTTAAAGTGGTTGTCTAACCGCAGACAATGGTGGCACATAGCTAAGAAATGCCACCAATGTCAGACAGTTGCTAGTACCACCTCTAGGACCAGCCCATATCTCCAGAACAGGACCCATGAAGCGAACAGAGAGCAGCGCTCAGCTATTTCCGGAACTCCAATAGAGATTAATGGAAAGCATACCACACATGTGCAATGTACTCTCATTCACTTTTGGGGGCCTATTCTGGAAGTAGGAGCGGGTCCCAGAGGTCAGACCCGAACCGATCTGACATTGATGGCATATCCTAGTACTATGCCACCAATGTCTAAGGTGATAAAACCCCTTTAAATATGCATCCACATATAAGTAAGGGTAGAAGTACCACAAAAACAGCCATTATCACCACCATACACTTAAGCTTGCATTCACATAATGTGACTGTTGAGGCCAGCGATTGGCTGCAGTGGAGACATGTATCTGACGCCATGTCTGCAGGCACTGGAGTGGCGGCAATTTATTTTATACCATTAAGTAAATTTATGGTGTAAACGTATGTAAATTATTTAGCAATAATGTGGGCAAATGGATATTGTGGGAATGGTCCTATGGCAAATCTAATATGAACGATGGACTCCACAACTTTACACTGTGGCAAGCACTCACCGTAGACTTGGATGGCAGTGTTAGGCGAGTGGGTCCTCCTTTCCTTTGCTGTAATCAAAGTACACAATAAAGTTAATATAAAGCAATTACACATAAAATGTAAATTTGTACCAAAACTGTTCCAACTGGCTACAAATAAGAGCCAATACTGCTGGGTGGTCCAGAGGTGAGCGGAGTACTACAGACATATAACCCCATAAAGTGCTGTAATATTTCTAATGCTTCTATGACCAAACTACCGAATGTCTGGGATGAAAGCCAGTATGTATATGCAAATTGTTTTATTTGAAAAATCCTAAAAGAATGTTTTTAGGCGACACTGACTGCATCCAAGAATAAATCAACATCACCAGGATATAGGAAAAATAGATGATTTGCAATAATTAGAATTTTTTTTCTAAAATTTGCCAAGCACTGAACCCCTCATGTTTTGCCCTCCCACAGTGCTGCACACAATCCTTAACTACTAGCAGAGGGAAGGATGACAGTAAGGGTAAAGAGGGAAGGATGACAGTAAGGGTACGGAGGGAAGGATGACAGTAAGGGTACGGAGGGAAGGATGACAGTAAGGGTACGGAGGGAAGGATGACAGTAAGGGTACGGAGGGAAGGATGACAGTAAGGGTACGGAGGGAAGGATGACAGTAAGGGTAAAGAGGGAAGGATGACAGTAAGGGTAAAGAGGGAAGGATGACAGTAAGGGTAAAGAGGGAAGGATGACAGTAAGGGTAAAGAGGGAAGGATGACAGTAAGGTTAAAGAGGGAAGGATGACAGTAAGGGTAAAGAGGGAAGGATGACAGTAAGGGTAAAGAGGGAAGGATGACAGTAAGGGTAAAGAGGGAAGGATGACAGTAAGGGTAAAGAGGGAAGGATGACAGTAAGGGTAAAGAGGGAAGGATGACAGTAAGGGTAAAGAGGGAAGGATGACAGTAAGGGTAAAGAGGGAAGGATGACAGTAAGGGTAAAGAGGGAAGGATGACAGTAAGCTTACGGAGGGAAGGATGACAGTAAGGTTACGGAGGGAAGGATGACAGTAAGGTTACGGAGGGAAGGATGACAGTAAGGTTACGGAGGGAAGGATGACAGTAAGGTTACGGAGGGAAGGATGACAGTAAGGTTACGGAGGAAGGATGACAGAGGACGGAGGAAAGAAGGCAGTAAGGGTAAAGAGGGAAGGATCACAGTAAGGGTACGGAGGGAAGGATCACAGTAAGGGTACGGAGGGAAGGATCACAGTAAGGGTACGGAGGGAAGGATCACAGTAAGGGTACGGAGGGAAGGATCACAGTAAGGGTACGGAGGGAAGGATCACAGTAAGGGTACGGAGGGAAGGATCACAGTAAGGGTACGGAGGGAAGGATCACAGTAAGGGTACGGAGGGAAGGATCACAGTAAGGGTACGGAGGGAAGGATCACAGTAAGGGTACGGAGGGTAGGATCACACTAAGGGTACGGAGGGAAGGATCACAGTAAGGGTACGGAGGGACGGATCACACTAAGGGTACGGAGGGACGGATCACACTAAGGGTACGTAGGAAAGGATCACACTAAGGGTACGGAGGGAAGGAGCACAGTAAGGGTTCGGCCACATGTGACGTATACGCTGCAGATTTTCCCGCAGTGCTATTGCATGTGGAAAATCTGCAGCATTTACAGTAGCAGAAATGTGAATGAGATTTTTAAAAATCCCATCCATGTGCTGCAGAAAATTTGCACAACAGAATCTGCAGACATGTAATGAGAATTTTAAAGGGGTTACCTGGGTTGCGCCACTTCCGGGATCACGTGCTGTACATTGGACACGTCATCCTAGCCTGGCGTTAGAACCCACAGTGAATGTGTGAGTAAGAATCTCTTGCCACAGGGCTAGCAGAGAAATTCAGACTTTTGCATGCGCTGGGGGTTCTGTGTACAGCACGTGATGAGGGAAGTTACCACTGCATGGGATCACAGTGCAACCCAGATAACCCCTTAAAATCCACAGCATGTGAACTTCTGCAGCAGATTTCCGCCTCTTCAATGCAGAGATCCACAGTCAAAAACATAAATATATATATTTAACTCATGCAGATTTGCAGTGGCTTTTCCCCACCAAAATATGTCATTTGTGGCCCTACCCTAATAGTTCTCCATACTCATCCAGGTAACATCACAGCTTACCAACTCCTTCAGCTCCCGCTGTCTGTCACACAACTGCTCGTACATCTTCTTCCCTACGTCTGTGCTCTCCAGGGTAGAGATGATCTGCAGCTGCGTGTCATTGTTTTCTATGATGTTGTATTCCAGCATCAGACACAGAATCTGGAAAAGGAAGGTAAATCTTCAGTTTTGTACATCGGTCACCAGCGACCTCCTATCCCACTGTTAGCACAGACACATAGCTGTAGGATCACACTGCTTTTCATTTGTTGATCCGAGGCTCTATTCCCGAGTTACAATACTTTTTCTTAATATGCAAATTAGGCCTTTGGTGCAATGAGGGCATCCCCATCGCTCTTGTTACACCCAAGTTCCACTTCTTCCTGGGACCAGCCCCTCCCTCACTGCTTTGATTGAAAGGGACAATCAGTGGCAGAGTAGCCAGGGTGGGGGTGGGGCCACAGAAAGGAGCGGAGCTTGGGTGCAAAAAAAAAAAGCAATGGTGACGCCCTAATTGCACCAAAGGCCTAATTTGCATATTAAGAAAAAGCCTCAAACTAGGGAACGGAGCCTCGTTCCTGAGGATAGGTCATCAGTAGTAAAATCCTGGAAAACCCCTTTAAGGGCTTATACAAACAACCATGATCTGCCTGGGAAACACAGTTCGTGTGTCAGCCGCATCTCCTGGCCTGACTGCGGCTCTCCTGACTTAAACAGACTGCATCATGGATGGAGATGTGGCTGACACATGGATGGTGGTTCCAGAGCAGATCAGGATCATGTGAATCAGCCCTAAAAGGGGTTGTCGGAGTTAAAGGGGTTCTGCAGTTGTTTAAAACTGATGATTAGAGATGAGCGAGCATGCTTGAGTGCCATTTTCGCGTATTTGTGTACGCATTTTAAAATCGGTACGCTAATACATACGCATATTTTAATCTGTACACAAATGCGTACGCATAACGTACAAATTGTTAAAATGCGTACGCATTTGTGTACAGATTAAAATATGCGTATGTATTAGCGTACCGATTTTAAAATGCGTACACAAATACGCGAAAATGGCACTCAAGCATGCTCGCTCATCTCTACTGATGATCTATCCTCTGGATAGATCATCAGCATCTGATCGGCGGGGGTCCGACACCTGGAACCCTTGCCGATCAGCTGTTTGAGAAGGCAGCGGCGCTGCAGGAGCGCCGCGGCCTTCTCTGTGTTTTCCTCAGGCCCAGTGACGTCATGACTACTATCACTGGCCTGGGCGGGGCTAAGCTCCATTCAAGTGAACAGAGCTTAGCCGCGCCCAGGCCAGTGATATTAGTCGTGACATCACTGGGCCTGAGGAAAACACAAAGAAGGCCGCGGCGCTCCTGCAGAACCCCTTTAAACAAACACTTGGGAGCCTGTAAATGGTCCAAAATAACGAAAGTAGTGCTAATTACCACCTTTTCACCCCCTGGGTCTGCTCTTTCACCTCTGATCTCATTCTGGCTGCTGTGGTAATGTTCTGTGCACACAGGTCACTGTGCAGCCAATCACTGGCATGTTAATGCTAAGGCCGGTGATTGGCTGCAGTGGTGATGTAGTGTGCACAGAACATCAATGCTGCAGCCAGGAAAATGGCGCACTATGCGGCAGAGGAGAAAAGTGGCGAGTATCTCTTCTTTTGTTTTTTTAGACCATTTTCAGCTGCTGTCTGAGCTTTTATTTAACTAGGACAACCAGTGGTGTACATAGAGAAGTAAGGGCCCCACAGCAAGGATCAGACCAGGCCTCCCACACAGGACAGAACGGTTTCTGCCTAACACTTTTCAATGACCCTTAGGCCATTTTTCCACTGCCTCATTTACTAAAAGTTGTTCCTTTAGAGGGTAGAGTCCTGACCAAGTTTTCACCTCCAGTAGAAGAGGAGATAATACCAACTAAGACTGGGCCGCCTCTTGCCCTGGGCCCTATAGCAGTTGCATGGTCTGCCACTTTGGAAGTTACGCCCCTGAGGACAACCCCTTTATGTCACACCCTTTTCTGCTAAACCAAACCCAGAGATGCAAAAAAAAGTTCACAAAAGACACATAGTAAAGATGGCAGAATTCTGGCACATTTTCATTAGTAACTCTGCACTGGAAGTCCACAACATCAGTGGTAAGGTAGGCATCATGCCAAAACGTGTTGCCATACCTTACCTCTGATGTTGATGACTTCCTTCAGCAGAGCTCATCCTCCTGTTTTCTTTCTCCCGAATTATCAGTTGTGCCTTCACCTCTCTGGATCTGGAGATAGCTGCAGGCCCATACCCTCTACATACAACGCTATAACCCACAGCTGCGCTTGTCATCTTCCCACCTCCGAAAGCTGAGCTACTGTCTTAGCGCCTTGTGTTTCAGCGTCCCAATTTACCGCAGTGACCTCTGCATCACAAATCATGGTGCACTTTTATTCCCTACCTTCTCTTTATTTACCATGCAATTGAATGCAAGGTATTGATCCCTGCGATCAGCCAGTTTATGTGGCGAGATTGGTGTCCCTGCCCATGGTGATCACTGTTTGTCCAGTTCTGAGAACCTCCAGGAACATTTACCTACATACGTGTGGCTGATATCAGCCGCCCTTCATTTAAGCTGCACTTTTATCTTCCGGGAGCTGAGGGATTACAGAATCACGCGATGTTCACATACTGAAGTATAACGCCCATTTTACATCACCGCTCCTTCATCATGCACTTGCGTCCTGAGTCCACTCTTTGTAATCGTGTCCACCCTTTCTCTGTAGCCGTTATCTGGACCCCCCCCTTCCTATTCTACAGTGCAGTGACTGCAATGCTGAGATATAATGGGGGATACAGGAAATTTTGCCAGATACACAATAAACGTGGCCATCTGTGCTCTGTTTGCTGCAAATCATTAACGCAATGTGTGCTCGGATACACGGTCCTCGCGGGTTCCCCTACCTCCACCATGGTCTGGTTTCCTCGCAAGGCCAGTAACATGCACGGCCCCAGCTTGTTTTCCGCCAGCGACAGAAGGAATTTCTTAGTCTTGTAGCACGAGCCCATTAAAATGTGAACCTGTGAATAAGAAATTAATTAGAACACTCATTATGATATCTAGACGTGTACTGGATATAAATAACCAATTAGAAAATTGTAGCACAGTCTAGATTGAAAAGAAAAAAAAAATCTATCTATCTATAGATACACACTGAAACCTCATTGAGACAAGTCACCCAAAATTGCATCAGAAAGTGGTTGATTTTCTCAAAGTAGATGGAAATCTGTCACAGTAAATCTGCATCAGATTAGTCTTCAGAAGGAGGTGATCTTTGAGAGGTTTCACTGTATATACAGATATATATGCGTGTATGATACCATAAATATTAAATAGGATAAAACATTTTTCAATCAGATAGTCGTCTAGTCATCCTTTATTGCCCCCAAGGCATCTGGAATTAATCTAGAATCTTCCTTGCAAATAGTCTTGACAAATCTCCTATCGTTTTGTGAATACAATAGCAATAGAGACCTGTGTGTTTCCATGGTTACAGACTACAAACAAACTCTGTGTAGTCTGATCCTTCAGACACACACTCTTCTCTCTGTTCCTTGTTACCTATGGATGAGTAAGTAGTATATGGGGTATACAGGATTTGTCTGTAGTCTATAATCATGTAGACACAAAGCACCACAATTTTTTTTTAAAACAAAGGGGCACATTTATTAAGACCTGCATTTTAGACACAAGTCTTAATAAAGGCCAATAACTGGTGGTGGATCACATGGATCCAGAGATCTCCCCATTCATTGTTCTGCTACATTGATATCAAGATGGCAGTGTCCCTTCTGCTGCAGCTCATTCCCTATCACAGCTCAGAAGGCAGTTAAAGGATGGAACTGAGCATGTGCGTCCACCTCAATGACGTGGACAGAGAAATAAGAAAAAGAACAAATTTTTAAAGACATGCAATTAGAAAAATATTCAGAACCAGGCGCTGGTTTGCAAACTGCAGAATATTTTTCCTTTAATGTAGGGGCTTCAATTCAAAGGGGCAGTCAACTTTTGAAGATTCGGATATCAATTTCTTAACATCATGGGTATAGAGAGAGAACATAAATCTGGGCGTGTAGCTGGTCACTGTGGAATGGTTAGTATATATGGAAGAAGCCACCAACATTTATTCCTGGAAACCCTTTTGCTTTGTAACTAAACTAACCGGAATATGGTTACCCCAGATAATACATTTATACGCCCAGTTGTGATATTTCTTCCAACTGTCTTGTCTTCAAGGAAACCGAACTACACTAAAGAGACCGGGAGAACAACTCCTGGCTTACTAGCCATAATACATGGACGTGGTTTCTGCCCGTCTCTCTTCTTGAAGCTTTATGGCACAGAGGTCCTTTGTGTAATCCTTTTTTAAAATAAATGACATCATTAGACGCCAAGTGCATCCGAGCTGGTATGTGCAGAATGCAACGACATCATTTACAGGAGGAGGAACAGAAACTTGCACTCTTAACTTCCTGTTTCTCAACTTCACAGAAATCAGATCTCAGGGCTTTGGTCACCATACTTGTAAGCTTTAATAATTAGCACCTCTAATTGACCCCACGGCTGGCAGGATCTTGTGAGCAGTATCAACTCGTGAGCCGAGCCTTGACCTTATGTTTCATCCCTAATCAGCTGAATATTGAAGGGGTTGTGTAGTCTGATATAAGCACAAGAGCACATGGATCACTCCCGCACCTACTGATCAAAACTGATCGGACAGGCCACAGTTAGAAGTCTCCATGGATGAGATACCTAGGATATGAAAAGCTGTGGTCGTATCCTGTCCAGATAGCTGCGGAACGGTGAACGACCGGTAATAATCTCCCCCATATTACAGTTATTCCTATAATTTGGGCCAATAGCTGAACTTTATAGAGTTTCACAGGTCCTTAGCAACCGAAATGGACATATTGGTAAATCGGTCAGTTTTGCACAAATAGTCTTCGCAAATGAATAGAAAAATGCTCAACAAATATGAGCAATTTTTTCACAAATGATATTAAATAGTATAAAGAGGGAAAAAAAAAAAATCACTTATTATTGTCCGAGCAGGGTCAATAAGGCAGCATATGAGTTTAGAAGAATATAAAGACGTTAACAAGATACTCAAGAGTTAGGCCCCTTGCAGACGAGCGTGACACACGCACGTCTCCCGCATCGCCGGCCCTGTCCTGAACTCCTGGCACTGAAAGGGGTCGCATAGCATTATACTGATTTATGCTATGTAACCCTTACAGTTCTGGAATGTGTTGGATAACACTGACATAATGCTGTTAGTGTTATCCAACACATTCCAGAACTGTAAGTGTTACATAGCATCATAAATCAGTATAATGCTATGCGACCCCGTTCAGTGCCGGAAGTTCAGGACAGGGCCGGCGATGCGGGAGACATGAGTGTGTCACGCTCTTCTGCAAGGGCCCTTAAAGTGGTCATCCAACACTGTCCTCAAGTGATAGCCAATCCTCAGCTAGCAGGACTCGGCGAGGATCCAACATCTTACACCCAGTTCTGGATCAACTGCTCCAAAGAAGTATTATCTCACTAGGTGTTCACATGGTGAATATACTCTGATAGTGAGCAGGATATATTTCCTTATACATTTAAAGGGGTTGTGCAAGAATGGGGGGCATTTTTGGCAAACCCCCACCCCACTTGTCTGGACCTGTGAAGAGAAACGTACTTACCTGCTTCCTGCTCTTTGTCCTACAGTCATGTGATGCTCCGCTTGGCTGAAAACATCTGGTTTGACGCTGCCTGCAGCCAATCACTGGCTGCGTCGGTGACCAGCCCCCCTCACGTCATAACAGATGGTCACATGACACAAGTGGGGCCAGCCACAGCCAGCAATTGGCATACTTCCAATGGAGGCAGACCACAAAACTGCTATGCCAGATTGAAGGGGCTCATGCTTAACTCCTTTCTCTTCATGATGTAAAAGCCCTCCATTTTCATGCAGCCACCACTAGGGCGAGCTCAGTTCAAAAATGATATTTCAGTTTCCGGTGAATAGTAACTGCATAAATTGCCATGCACTGAGCTCCCTCTAGTGGTGGAAGCAGGCAGCTGTTTAACAGAAGGGAAACAGGAGCTTTATCAATGTATTTTTGCCAGTTGTGTGGTGTGAATACATTGCGAAATATAGTGGTCAAAATGAGAGCCATATTTATAAAGCACCTGTTCCACTTTTTTCTGAAAGTGGTTGAGGTGAAGGGAAACTTTTTCTTATTACATTTTTTAATAAAAATTCCTTTCACTTAATAAAATAAGTAAATTCATCAGAAATCGAGGGCATTGCACTTTGCCTTTCTTGGGAGTGATTGGTGCATGCGTATACGAAAATGGGTGGGGCTCATACTAAGTTTGGTTATAGGGCCCTATGAGATCTGTGTACCCCCCCCCCCTGGCTGCAGGAGGCATCAAACCAGATGTTTTCTGCAAGGAAGCGGAGGGTGGAAGGAGCGGGGAGACAGCGCCAGGAAGCAGGTATGCCCCCAACCCCTTCCTGCCCCTTCTTGCACAACTCCTTCAAGAGCGAGTCATTTGATGCCCAAGTGGAAATTACTTCCTAAGGATCAAAATTCCCTTTTGGTTGCTAAGAGTAACGGCACGACATTTCTTATACTCCACTTCATATAGTGTACAAAGGGAAGGCGGACTTCTGTTACTCAGCATGACCAGCTGTGACTGGGATTTACACCGGTATCATCCACAGGATATAAATTCTTCCTTTGAGATGGAAACTCTGGTGGGTGTTGTGTTTCAGGTTGTAGTCCGGCAGGCGAACATACATGGTATACAGTAACAGGCCGTAAATTTCAAAGGCAAACATTTATCAACATTCCTTCCAAATCCAGGGCTGCTAGATATGATGTACAGAGGCGCGGCTGCTGTTTTGGCAGGGGAGGGGGGCTATGTAAAAACATTCTCCTATGGGCAAATTTTTATAGATGGAGGTCTCTACACATTTTATGCTCAGCTTTACCAATAAATCTTTATTATTTAAGCTTCAGAGGAGCCACTACAAGAGTAACAGCTAAACCGATTACATTTTGTGTCTGTACAGCCACATGGACTAAGCACTATTGATACTGCTACTAGAAAAAGAGCCTTAACAGGGACGTCTGGACTACAAAACCCCCTTTCAAATATCCTATCTGGTAATTCTCAATTAAAAGAGGTATTGCACATCAAAAAAAAAGAGTCTACAAAGAGGGTCCCTCATGCTGGAGCACCCAGCATGTACCTGCATTATACACATAGTACACTGATTTCAATGAGTGTGGTGTAATACTTAATTTCCCCTGTTGGGGCGCTGCAGGGTAACTGAACACTTGCTGTCGAGTTCTCCCACAGATTGGGATTGTCCAAAACAAACCACTTAATTCCAGAGATGAACAGATCATTCTTAAAGGGGTTTTCCAGTTTCAACACCAATTTAGCTAGGGCCAGGACAGTGCTGTACCTGAAGTTGTACTCACCTGCTCCCTGCCACTCCATTCTGGATGGGGTTATGTGCACCGCTGCAGCCATTCACTGGCCTCAGTGGTGAACCTGTCTGAAAGTTTACACGCCAAGGACCAGAAGGAGCTAGACCTTTGGTGCTGGAAAGTAGATGCAGTGAGCAGGTGCGTGCCCTAGCTAAAATGGGGGTTGAAGCTGGAAATCCCATTTAAGAAAACTGCCTATTATATTAGAATGACCCAAGCCTTGTAATAGTAGCTCTTTGATGGTTGCCATTTCCTTTTGAAGACATGCATTTGTAATGCAGTCCAGTCCAAAGCTGGAGTTATTTTTCCTTCATAACAGCAGAAATGTAACCCCGGAACTGAATGGACTATCAAAACCAATATATCCACTCTGTTTTGCTTAGTGTCATTACAGTATGGGTGACAGAGGCTAGAAGACAACCAAGGTCCAAAGACCAGATGGAGCAGCTGAGTCCCCGAATAGTCTGGTGATATACAGTAAGTGGCCGATGAGGAGGAATAATAGCATATCTTATACACAACAAAAAACAAACAGCAGAAAGCCACCAAATACGAAATCTAAGTGTCATGAACAATCAATGGCTTTCGCCCATCAACTCCTGAAATCCATAAAGATCAAACTCACATTATTGCAGACACGTACCATACTGGCAAAAAGTTCACCGTCGTCATCACAGGCAACCCCTCCGGGGCTGTACAGCTGGAACCAACCGTCTTTCCCAGCTCTGACGCTTAAGAGACATGAGTGGACCTGTGGGAGAAGGAATGTGATATTTTTCAGACATTCAAAGAAGAACATATGCTGCAAGTTTCCAAAACTGAAGATCAAGTTGTTTTATTTCTTTCCAGACAAGCACCTTTTCTTCAGAGAATGAAATTCTGTTGGCATCCCATCCCTCTTTTTGTGGCACCACCCCCCTCTCCCCACCTAGTTGGACCTGTAAAGGGAAGACTACTGCTTCCTGTGCTGGCTCCCCACACTTCCCCCTCCAAGCCTGAGCTGTTCCTCTCAGCTCTTGACATCCCAACAGCCAATCACTGGATGCGGTGGGGACCGGCAGTCAGTGATTGGCTGCGGCGATGTCAAACCAGATATTGACATTGAGGTAGGGACCTAGGCCTAGAGGAGAAGGAGAAGGTTTCCCAACTCTGGGAAACAGGTAAGTAAGCTTCCCTATACAGGTCCAGTAAAGTGGAGGGGAGGGGGGGGCTTTAAGGCCCTTTTAGCAATAAAAGCAATATGGGCCACATGTGTAAGTTCTACATGCACCCCATTATTTGATCCCAAACATATAATATCAAGGACCATCAGCAGAAAAGCTTCAATTTTCACAATATTTCTAAAAAGACCCAGGACAATATTGTAAAGCTTCCAGACATAACTCTTCAAACATAAAAGTTTCCATTACATATAGAGAAGGGTCACCCAGTACAGTTACCAAAAGACACAATTATGGTGCAAATTGAGGCTTATATGTGAAATTTTAGTGGAGGAAAAAGCAGATGCACAAAAGGGATCTTAAAACTTTGGTACAAAGATAAGAAAAAAAGGGTTTCGGGCCAGGATGGGGGTGACTACACCAAAGTAAGATGAACACAATTTTTTTTAATACCATTGCCCCAATGCATGGTTGAACTGGGTTTTTTAAAGCCAAATGTCTAACCAAGGCCAGTAGAACCAGTGTTCCCCACAACATGTTATTGTTAGTACTAGGCCTGAGGATGTGGGGTGCAACAGAGACATTAAAAGAACAGGACCGCCCACTCAAGCCTAGAACTAGGCAAAACACCATGTATGACTTTTCCCTGAAAGGTTTTTCAGAGATTTTTTTAACTAATGACCTATCCTTCGGATAAACTATCAGTATCTGATCGGTGGAGATCCTACACCTGGAACCCACGTCAATCAGCTGTTTGAAAAGGCACTGGAGCTCGCAGTAGTTCCATGGTCCTCTCCAGCTATGTCTTGGCCATGTGACGTCACGTTCATAGAAGTAAATGGGGCTGAGCTGTGATACCAAGCACAACCGCTATACAATATACGGCATTGGGCTTGGTGAGCTAAGAGAAGGCCGCGGTGCTACTGTGAGCGCCGGTGCTTCTCAAACAGCTGATCGGGGGGGGGGAGGGGTCGTCAGATCCCCACCAATCACATACTGATGACCTATCCAGACCTACCGATCCTAAAAATTCTCAGAATACACCTTTAAGGTCAGCTAAGGCAATTCCCCAATAACTGGTATCACTGGAAAGAAAGGTGACAATCTAAATGTAGTCTGAACTATGTCATGAAAAATTCCATCAAGCATGTAACGTCCTATCAATATTCTGGAAAAGTTGTAAAATGATGTAACTTGTCTCAGTTATCACCAACAGTAGTGAGGATCAGTAGTATCATGAAATCAGTACATGGTACCAAAAGGGCCTCTGCTTCTGGTGGGTGAACGGAACCCAACTGTTGTCTAAGGCCTCTTTCACACGAGCGTCGCGGATTTGTTCAGGATGCGTTGCGGATGCGTTGCGTTAAAAACGTGCGGATTGCATGCGGATGCAATGTGTTGCGTTTTTAACGCACCCCCATTCATTTCTATGGAGCCTGGGCTGCGTGAAAAATGCAGAATATAGAACATGCTGCGTTTTTCACGCAACGCAGAAGTGATGCGTGAAAAAAAACGCTCATGTGGAAAGCCCCATTAAAATGAATGGGTCAGGATTCAGTGCGGGTGCAATGCGTTCGCATCACGCATTGCACCCGCGCGGAAATCTCGCCCGTGTGAAAGGGGCCTAACAGAATTTTGGAGTAGACTAAGAAATATCCACCTGTAGAACGAAGCATTCCGAAAGGTGAAATTATTCTCTGGGCAAACGCCCTGGGCATAAAAGGGGAGTAGAAATCATTCAGCAGGATTTGATAAATTTCTCTCAAGGGCCCCTTTAACACACACAGCATTCGTATTCCCGTAATTACTGGTGATGAGGGCAGAAAATTCAGACTGTAAAAAACACTGTTCTTTGTGCATAAACATCTGACCCAGTTTACAGGAAATGAGAAGTGTTTCCTAATGACAGCGGTAATGCTATGAGGTCATCAGTTAACCTCAGACTAACATTGCACATCGTCTCACAGGCTCTCAGAACATGGTCACAAGTCAGAGAGCTGACTGCAAGGCTCCGAACGGAGCGCCGAAGAAACAGCTCTGATTGCTTGTATAACCTGCACTTTAGTATTTAGGTAAAATTTGGGTGTGTTTAAGGCCCTGCTTACATCAGATTTTTAGCCACAAGCATGACTTTTTATGCATTTTTGGTTTTTACAAACTGTTAGTTTGGTGCAAAATTGCACAAAGACGTCCTGGTTAGCCATCTCATAATGCAGCAGGTTTTTACTTAAAAAAAAAAAAAAAATTGTTATGTGTATAAGATTTTTTTAAATTTTATAATTAAGCTTAGAAAATTTCCCTTTATGCAGCTGATCGACGGGGTGCCGTGTGTCGGACCACTGCCGATCTGACATGGATGACCTATCCTGAGGATATTAAAAGCCTAGAGAACCCCTTTAATTTCTGCACATATTACATACCAAATGAGTACACGAGATTCGGAAAATCTCATTCACTTTGCTGGTACTGCATTACACTGCAGATTTTCTGCACGAGAATCCAGGCGTAATATGCATGGTGTCCATATACCCTAAGGCCTCTTTCACACGAGTGTGTCCGGATTTGGTCCGGATGCGTTCAGGAAAATCCGCATGCATCCGCACGCAATCGCAGTCAGTTTTGACTGCGATTGCGTACGTTCGTTCAGTTTTTTCCGCGCGGGTGCGAAGCGTTTCAATGCGTTTTTCACGCGCGTGCGAAAAAACTGAATGTTTAAAAACAACATCTCTTAGCAACCATGCGTTAAAACCGCATTGCACCCGCACTTGTGTGCGGATGCAATGCAATTTTCACGCAGACCCATTCACTTCAATGGGGCCAGTTCTGCGTGAAAAACGCAGAATATAGAACATGCTGCGATTTTCACGCAACGGCGAACTGCTGCGTGAAAAACATCGCTCATGTGAAAAGCCCCATTGAAATGAATGGGTCAGGATTCAGTGCGGGTGCAATGCGTTCGCATCACGCATTGCACCCGCGCGGAAACATCGCCCGTGTGAAAGGGGCCTAAGGGTACATCTACATGTGACCAAAAATACAGCAGAAAAATCAGCTAAGGTTTTTGCTGCATTTTCACAGCAAAAACCACAACAAAAAAAACTTAACAAAAACGGCATGTATTGCATGCGGTTTTTGCCGTGGAAAAGCCAGTGGACTTCATCCTCACCATTGAAATCCGCAAGAGAGATCCGGAGCATAAATTGACAGGCTGCAGATTTCACATTTTCACCGCACGTCAATTTATACTGCATTTTTTGTACGCAGCACACGGATGAGATTTCTTAAAATCTCCTCTACTGTTTTCCAGTTCTGCGCAACATGCCGGCATATTCGCAGCTACTCAGTCACATGTGAATTCGGATTAAGGCTACCTATACACTGTGCCAATTTGTATGCAGAAAGTCTGCATGAAATTTGCACCAAACCTGAATTTTAAAAACAATTGCACTATTTATCATGGTTTTGGTGTTTTCTGGTCCATTTTTATTAAAGGGTTTCTGTCATCAGAATTTAGCCGTAATAACGCCCCTTACCCCTCCTCCCTTGCGTTGATTGACAGGGCCGGGCAGCCATCTCTTTCGTCTCCCGGCCCTGTACGATCGGGAAATCCCGCGCCTGCGCATTGCGATAAGCAATCCGCGCATTGATGAAGCCGGGACCCGGGCGGCCGCCGGCTCGCAATGCGCAGGCGCGGGATTTCGCGATCGTACAGGGCCGGGAGACGAAAGAGATGGCTGCCCGGCCCTGTCAATCAACGCAAGGGAGGAGGGGTAAGGGGCGTTATTACGGCCGCTCCTAGGTGCAGGGTTCACGCCTACTGCACCTAGGGGGCCTAATTAGCATATTATAAAAACGCTATTTTAACAAAAACTACCGTACAGTTTTCTATAAAAGAAGGCTTTCTGTCATCAGGTGTCATTTGCGATTTGCAAATGACACTCGGTTTTGTGGGCTAAATTCTGATGACAGAAACCCTTTAAGAAGGTGAGGAATCGCACAAACAATTTTAAAATCCGCAGGGCAGGGCAATTTCCACAACGAAAATAAACCCAAAGTGTACTTTAGATTTGTCACATCTGATTCACTTTCCTGGTACTGTAATCACAGTTTTTGTGGGGTTTTTTTTCAAGAAAATCAGCATGGAAAAACTGTATGTAATCCGCATCATGTGCACTTACCCTTAGACTACCGGCATTTAATTTTTACATTTTTACAATACAAAATGAACAAAATTGACATAGCAAGTCCTAATAATAGAGAACAGACCTAGTGAAAGAACAACCCCCTATGGTGGATCTGGGCAAAAATTTCCATGACAGTAAAACTAAATAGAATCCCAAAACGTGCGTTTTAATCACAGCTGGCCTGCAATAACACAAACTATCCAAGCTGTTCACACCATCATTGGCCACAGGGGAAATCCTTACCTCTTGCCTGGGATCCTCTGCAAATCTCTGAATGACGTATTTCAGTTCCCTACATGGGCAGGACAAGAAAACACAAGTTACTTGGCTCCGCTGGGAAGTGCTGCCTTGATTAGATACACATACTGTAATAACATGTCATTTAACAAGACTGTGAGGAACGTGTGTTTTTCTACACTGTTCATTTTCACTGATAAATCACAATGGTTGGATTCTACTACATGAAAAGAATGTCGCCGACAGGGTGCGTTCAGAAAGACTAGGAAATAGGTTTGAGATGTTTTTGCTATTTCGGTATTACGTAGCACATGGGGTATTCATACCCTGCATTCTCAGCACTAGACATTGCAGTAAGTAATACTCACTTTGTAAAGGTTTCATGGGCAAGAGCTCTGTAAAAAAACAAAGAAACACATACATTACTTAAATATTTTCAAAAGGTAAAATTGTCCATTTAGGACCTTATAAGCTATGTACAGTGCACTTAAAATGTTTTCCTTTTTTTTTTAAAGGTCTTGAATAGAATAGGTTCCTCCCTGACTGATCACCTTGCCGTGGTAGGTGGGCACAGTATATTCTTAGCCAAAATATAATGGAGAAGAATCTCAGATTTTATCATATCAGAATAGGGTTTTAGTCCATATATAATTTAGTGTTATCAGAGCATTATTTTTTGTGATTTTTTTAAAATCTTTTTGGTTTAGGAACTGGTAAATGAGATGACGCACCAGCACATCAACTACAGGCCAATAGTTACAACTCATCAGAAATTATTAAAGAGGACCTGCCGCCTGTCCTGACATGCCGTTTTAATAGCTCCATGCATTCCCCATGTAATAACAATTCTGGAACATCTATTCTTATGGCTCTATGTTGTGCCATTCCTTTATTATTTCTACTAGAAGTTATGAATGAATTGCTAGCAGTCTGTAAGGGTACAGAAGGGAGGTAACCAGGGTGAGCCTGCCTAGCATCGTGGGTGACGCTAGGGAGGCTCGTCCCCGCCTGCCATTGGCTGCTCCCCCCCCCCTGCCCCCAACACCAGATGTTTTCATCGGCGCACGGGGAGCGAGGTAAGTAAATTCCCTGCGAGGGGTCCGGCACATGGGGGAGCAGTTTATGGTATTGGATAACCCCTTTAACCACCTAACTGTTTTGCCGGAGTCCAGCTCCGGCAGTGTGAAAAGTAACTAAATGGAGGAGGGGATGCTGCTATCTCCTGAATGGTACCAGCTAGAAACATGCTATGAAAGCTGACAGTCCAGGCTTTCATACAAGACCAAAATGACAGCTAAAGTCCAAGCAACAGAGGAGAAATCACTGTTAGAAATCAAGTCGGGAATAATCGCGAGTAAAACCTGTTTTCAATTTCATTTTTAGCTGCATTCACAGCATTCCGATTGCTATCAGTGATATCTTTTGCTGTCCTGAACATATTGCTGTTATTCTCTCTTATTGTCTGAAAGCTTGGAATGTCTGCTTTCAAACAAGATCAGTTGCATGTTTCTAGCTGCTACCATTCATGAGGAAGCAGCATCTAAAGCAGCCCTGCCCCTCCAGTTAGCTACTTTTCCCACTGCTGGAGCTGGACTCTGGCAAAACAGTTAGGGGGTCAATTACACAGAAAGGCTTTTTTCTGGCCACCTTGATTTCTAAAGAGCAGCCAGATAAAACTGAGGACACTGCTTAGCAAAACCATGGCACCAGTTAGCGGCACATACCTACCCCAGACATGTCAATCACATGCAAGGCAAGTGCTGACTAGGATTAGCACTAAAAAGGAAACAAAATGGCTCCCGCACCAAAGTATTCATGTTTTTTTTTTTTTTTTTAATTATGGCCCACATTTACTAATGTGAGTACACTTAGATTTTTGCGTAAATTGCTCCTAGGTTTACAAAAAGTTCCTGCGTCTCCTCCAAAAAGGGATTTGGCTTACTAGAAAAGGGTGTGGCTTAGCTGAAAGGGGGCTTGATCTAACATGCATCCAAATTCTGTCTTAAAGTAAGCCAACCGATAGCTGGAATAGAGCCTGAGAAAAGTGTCTATCTAGTGTAAATCCAGTGCAGGTCTAGACAGCCGGTCTAAGTTTATGCCATCTACAGGTTTAGTAAATCTGCCCCAGTTTGTGTTTACAGTACATGTTACCCTGCAGACATTTTTTAAAGGGGTTTTCTGGGATTTTACTACTGATGACCTATCCGTAGGATAGGATAGGTCATCAGTATCTGAGCAGTGGGGGTCCAACATGCAGGACTCCCGTCGATCAGCTGTTTGATAGCACCGTGTGAGTGCCGTGGCCTTCTTGCAGAGCAGTACATTGCATAGTGGCTGTGGTTGGTATCATGCTCAGCCCTATTCACTTCAAGGCCTTCTCAAAACAGCTGATCGTCGGGGATCCTGGGTGTCGGACCCCCACCGATCAGCTACTGATAAGCTATCCTGAGGATAGATCATCAGTAGTAAAATCCCTTTAATTACGGTCCTGGGACACTCTAAGGTGCCAAGTGCTGTAAATGTATAATTGTGCACTGAATGCTTCAGGGTTGAGATATGCACACGACCCCTTACGGGAGAGGAAACTTTTTGAGGCACAGTTCCTCTTTTCTCCATCCTGATGCTAGCCTCGGATCACACGCTCATAAACTTTATCCTGTGACTACTTTTGTTTTGTCAGAGATCCCAAGTGAGTTAATTAAACCTTGGTCACATCTCCATTAATGAGACCGACAAAGCAATTAGAAGTGGCATGGCAGAGTAAATTGCATCACTTACAGTGGAATAATGCAGTCCCTTGCGTATTGCTGAAAGACAAATTTGGCCAAATGACGCCAGTGTGTTTTTTTGCTGCCTCCAACTTTAATACCTGCAGTCACCTTGCTGAAACTGATCCACATGCACAGTAACCAGGACCCTCGGGGACAGTTTGTTGTAAATGGGACTATTACAGCTGTTAATAGCTATTCTCCATGGAGCGGATATTTTTTTTTCTCAAACACAAACGCTCATTAGTCCACTCCTCAAGGATCGCTGTTGTTTCAGAGGCATGCATTCAGCTTCAGTTCCATCAAAACAAGAACACGTGCCTCTCCTCTGACTGTGAGCTTTGCATGCATTGTGCCTTGGCTTTTGACCCCATCCCCTTAATAGAGATTTTAGGTGGCTGCAGCCGCTACAATATGCTATTAAGGCATAGGTCCTGACATGAATTCCTGGATCGGTCCCACCTGTCTTGCTGTTTATAGTACCACTGTCGTCTTTTGTGGCAGAGTAACCTTCAGGCCCTGTAAAGAACTTGGACCAGGGTGTGACTTCATCCCATGTACCCCCTGTAGCTATGCCGCTGCTCCCTAATTTAAAGGGGTTATCCAGAGACCATAAAAGACCAGCTCACAAATACTAGTAATCACCACTATGCTCTACTACTCTTTCACGATTATTTAAACATTCTTTAGCGTTCCTCACAACCCTTTACATTGCCATTGCTGCTCATAAAATTTTGTGTATTGGGCAGGGCTTGCAATGTCCAACCACGTAAAATACTGACAGGCTCCCTGGTTACAAACAGCTATTAAGAAAAAATGCAGTGATGCTGTGAAAATCTAGTTTAAACTAAGTCAGGAACAGGGAGAAGAGTCATGGAGGTGGATCTACCACAGCTTCTCCCTTGGCTTGGTTAGATTGACAGGTTTCTCCCTATTTTAGTTCAGATAAAGACTTGTCAATGAAGCAAAGCCTGGGAGAAGCAGGTGAGGAAAAGCCCCCATGACTCTTCTCATTTTTCCTGTTTTACTTTGAAACTAGATGGTCTCCCAATCACTCCACCATAAAATATACGGGGACCCTGTTGGGAGTTCATGCTGCCTGATCCATGGAGCTCCTAACAGGTTCTCTTCAACAAGTACTTCTGAATTTGTCAGACTCTTGTCACTGAGATGTCAAATGTTTTCATTGGCTAACGGGTAGTGTTGAGCGAATCAAAGTCAAACAAAATTACTTTGATTCAAATTCTAGGAAAAATGTGATTCAACACGAAGCTGAATTTCCTCACGCTTCGTGGTAACAAATCTATTTCTTCTGAATTTCTTTGTGAAATTTGGCAAAGCAGCCAAATCGAATTTTTGATAACTTCACTTATCACTACTAAAGGGGTTTCTACCAAAAAAAACCCCACACCTGTCCACAGATTAAATGGAGGTGGACTATAATACCAAACACAACCACGGACAGGGGTGGTGGTGTTTTTAGAAAAAAAGTCTTCTGGTCAGACTGAGAAGATATTGGTCATCTCTGTGACATAGTTCACAGTTCATGAGCTAGTATTGTCACCAATCACGTAGGCCTCAAAGCTAAATGCTGACAGAATAGTTCTCAGAATATTTCTATCACCAAGTGGTAACCTGCGTCACCATCGCAAACCGATACCGAGTCACAAGTCATTTGGCTCACAAAACTCATCATAAAAGTAAATGTAACTGAATTCTGGGACGCGTGATGGTTTCATTTGCCCACACTTATTAATAAACAGGAGAACAACGTCTGACCAGTCCTATCCATATTTTCATCTTCAAGTCCTAATCCCTGTATTATGTGAATTGCATTTGCAGGATAAAAATAACGGTTCTCTTTTTACATATACACGTGTGGACTCGTGTCACCTTTGATTTCCAAATTCAGGACACTTAGTTGCTGCTTGCATATCTAGCAGACCATAGTCTATGCCTATGGCTACAGTTGTCCTTCCACACTGCATGAATGTTGGCCAAATCTGACAATATCTACAGGAAAGGCCTACCATCTAATGTGTATGGAGCTGTGGCGACTCTCCCCTGAAGACGGATTGGACAGCTAAATTCCAATATGCCTGACCCTTTGTTTTGAAGGTGTTTATGGCTTATACATGCACGGTCGGATGAGCATGGTGGGAC
The DNA here is from genome assembly GCA_900303285.1 of Rhinella marina. Lineage (NCBI taxonomy): Eukaryota > Metazoa > Chordata > Amphibia > Anura > Bufonidae > Rhinella > Rhinella marina. Next base: position 206,774 of record ONZH01002718.1, on the reverse strand, counting down.
ATTTAGGTGGTGGCTGAAAGAGTTTTCAATTATCAAGGCTCCTTTACATGGTCTGACATAGCAGGCAATTATCAGGAATGAACCGCTCCCAATAATTGCCACTTGTTAAAGCAGATGAAAGCTGGATTTACATGCAGAAACCATCTCCGCTGTTGCTTCTGGGCAGCAGATGACCGTTTAGACAGTATGATCTGCTGCCCAGAAATGATGATTTAGGTGTCTGAACCAGTGATGCCTCCATCCAATGAATGAGGGGTTTGCTCGTTCATCAGGTGATCTGCAGCACCTTTAGACAGGGCAATCATTGGGAATCAGCATTCTGAGGAACAGTCCTTCACGATAATTCCCCTACGAAAGGGGCCTTTAGGTCTCCTCTACACTGGTCAAATCATCGCTAACCAGCGTTAGCATAGGAACGCTCGCTAGTGATAATCTGCCGATGTAAAAGTGGTAAGCGCTTGTTCATTGGATAATAGTTTTTTTTTCATGTGGTCACCTAAATCATCATTTACTGGCAGCAGATGGTGCCGTCTAAATAGCATTAAGAGGATGGAGATAACATATTTCTCCTTTTCCACGATGACCGCTGCCCTCTGGCCCCAGAATTACTTCTGCATTATGAGCATTTGACGTCACATTCAGACGAGGCTTGTTTTTTGTAACCTGTTCCTTATTGGCCTACAGTTCGTGACTAGTAAACAAGGAACCAATTACAACATCCATGTACACTGGGGAAACAAGCCTGGTCTGGCCTTACTGGTTCAATGACCATAAAGTCAAGCACATGATGCAGTTTATGACACAACATACCATCCTGTGTTACAGAATAGGTGTTTGATGCATAATGTCATTTGTGCCAAACCATACTGTTGTGGCACAGGCGACTGTTTCATGAGACATTGGGAAAGCTGCCAGAACATACCGGATGACAGGGTATAAAATCAATGTAATTTTGGCTTTAAAGAAAATCTGTCACCAGGATAATCGCTATTGAAGTAAAGCCTTAGCCTTATAGCACTTAGTACCTTATTTCCTGATCTGCCTTTGTTCCAGCAATAGATGTTTTCTATCTTCTGAAAATCCAGTGTATTTGGTATGCATATGAGCCAGTAAGGTGCCCAGAGGGGCGTCACTCTTGCAGGAAGGAGCCCAGGCACGCCTCCTGCTAGTGTCCAAGCCCGCGCTCATGCTGGGAGCAGGGAAAAGGGGCGGAGTTATGGCTTGAATGTGATGTAGGAGGGGTGGGTGGTCAAATTGTGGCAGGGGGCGTGCATGGGCTCCTTCAGGCAAGAGAGACACCCTCTAGGCACCTTATTAGCTCATTTGCATACCAAATAAACTGGAATTTCAGAAGATAGAAAATATCTATTGCTGGAACGAAGGCACATCTGGGAATAAGGTACTAAGTGCTATTAGGCTATAGATTTACTTCAATAGCGATTATCCTGGTGAAAGATTCCCTTTAAGGGAACCTGTCACATTTAAATTTGGCCAATTACAGACAGCATGTCCTAGAGCAGGAGGAGCTGAGCAGATTGGTATGTAACATTACAGGAAAAGCTATTTCTGTATATTAAAAAATTGTTGTCAATCACTACTAGGACCGCCCACTGGACTCCTAAGTATAAAGAGATTAAAAAAATAAATGACAAGTTATACTGAATCGTTTACCATAAAGCTATATTCCAATCTGCTCAGCTCTTCCTGGTCTATAACAGGCTGCTTACAGATTGGACTGTATTGTCAACTAGTAGGTTCCCTTTAAAGAGAACCTGTCATCAACTTTGTGCTGCCCATACTAACGGCAGAATAAAGTAGAGACAGGTGAGTTGATTTCAGCGGTCTGTTATTTAAAAGTAAGTGGTTGCCGAGAACCGACATCACAATCATTGCAGATTAGGTCTGGAAGAGAGTCCTGAGAAGAGTCATGGTTAGTCATGAATTCCTGCTCTCCCTGCCCACCTGCTGATGATTGACAGTCTTCTACCCAGTTTTCTCCCTTTCTCTCTAGGAGACAACTGCCAATCATCAGCAGATGGGCGGGAGAGCAGGAGATTAGGAATTACCATGATTCTTCTCAAGTAGATTTGATTCTTTTCAAGCCCTGGGCTGCAATGATTAAGATGCTGGTTCTCAGTAACCACTTACTTTTAGCTCATGAGTGACAAACCGCTGAAATCAGCATTCCTGTCACTAGTTTATGCTGCCCTCAGTGAGGTCAGCATAAAGTTGATGACAGGTTCCCTTTAATAACAAAATAAATGCAATTTAAGATTCTACTGAGATTTCAAGCATAATCGTCAGTGTTCGCTTGCTAAACAGTATTTCATTATTAATATATTTATGAGAATCCTTTATTACCTGTTCATTTAGAACAGCGTGTTGCTTTATTCGAGGTGAGTATAATAGTTTGTTCCTCTGATGCCAAGTACAGAAAATGCATAAATGTACCGAACAAGTACTTTGCAGTCATAAATGAATAAAACACTAGCAGCCACGGCAGGCGAGAAAATCTTCCACTGCATTAAAGGGGTGGGTATGAGATCAGTGGGGACAAAGGGTCTCGGATGGTGTCTAGTACTGCAGCTCAGCTTCGTTTAGTTGAGGTGCAATACCAGACATAGCCCAGGATAGCGCGTTTAAGGAAATAAGAAGGAGGCTCATAAAGTAATATAAAAACAAATACCCATGAACTTGCCTCCTATCCGCAGATGGAACATGACCACTGTGGCCAATCACTGGTTCCAAAGGTATCAGGACTGAGATCAGTGATTGGCCCCACTGCTTAGATGGTACATGACCACTGATCAGAAGCGAACGGACACTGCCAGGGAGCAAAGCAGCCGTCGTGTTGGACCAGAGGCAGATTCAGTGGGTAATTATTTCTTATTTTAAAAGGCTCCCAGCATTTCCGAAAAGTAAATTATGCTCTGGACAACCCCAAGTTAGGTCTGGTACATAACATGGAACTACGCTGTAACTGTCTTTATTTTCTGATGAGGACATCATCTTATTGGTATCTGTAGGGCTTCCTTTGTGAACTGTGGTATCATGATCCAAAAACCAATAAAAATAAAATAATAGTCTAAAACACGCTCTTCAATCCTTATCATTTACAAGGCAGATAATGGACAGTCACAAGACTATACTCACTCCTTGGGAAATGGGATGGGTTGCAGCAAACTTGCCAGGGCTGGCCGCCAATCGTCATAATCTGACCTGCAAGACAAATATTATTTTGCGGTGAGACTTTCTACCAAATAATAATTAAACACCATAAAGTACATCTGTGTAATTCTGCCCAAAGGTGAAGAAAAAAAAACAAAATGGTCATATATCTAAAGTCATAGAGATATGTCAAAGGATCTCATCAGTACTGGAGTGTCTGTGACCCTCCCCAATCACTACAGCACCATGCCTTTTTGGCTCTCGTTGGACGCCCTTCTGCTTCATTGGGAAGAGTGGGTCATGGGACTGTAATGCAGTGTAATGTCCCATCTTCATCTCTCCTGACAGAAGCCAAAAGTTTTTGGCACTCTAACAAGCGGCCACAGCCTCTTTGTTTTAGAGATCCGTGGAAGTCACAGCAGACCATCCCTCATGGTTTGGAGCTTTTGACGCATCTCTATGACAGTGTTTCCCAGCCAGGGTTCCATGAAGATCTGGCGTTCCTTGGAAGACAACAGCAATAAATGCTGGGAAATGCGTTCCTGCTATTTACTTTAAACGATTTATGCAAGGACTCAATGAAAGCAGAGCCTCGAATAATGACACCAGAGAGGGCGAGATACCGTAACTCTGTCTTAGATTCTTGTAAATGACTGCCACAGCAGGTGACGGCTGTGCAGATAAAGAAATCGCCTGATACACTAACTCATAAAGAACTTTCCACTACTACTGTGCCCAACACAGATTTGTGTTTACGATGGACATTAGGGAATGTAAGGCAGCTGTTCCCTCCAAAATAGATTTACTGTAGCCATATTCTCTTCAGTAGAAGGCCGGGTTCACATGTGGCACAGCCACACCACTATTGCATCTGATAAAATGTGCAAATGAAGTTATTAAAATTTTTGTTAGGGTTCCCTATAAATATAGCTTTTTATTCTTACACAGTGGTACTTATACAGACTATATGGAACACCCTGTGCACATTTTATATCTCATCGAAGCCTTGGCAATCTCTCTACCACCAGCCCTTTTGATCCCTGCAATGAACTATCTCCAAATATGTATAGAAAGTGTCTAAACTACAAATTGCTTACAATACCCTAGGTTTGCCAAAACAAATCCAGGGGACATTGGACTACCGGACATAAAGACCTAGTACCATGAAGTACAGCTCCCAGTGAACTGGTTCGACTCATTTCCTAAATTGAAAATGCCTCCCTTTGACCATCACTGTCCTGCTCTAGCTCTCTAATTTTGAGAAATACCCTCATGAAAGCCAAAGTCCAATCATGGCTTTCAATAACCAGTATTGTTCCTGAGCCCTTTTTTTTCCCCTCCCCGGCTATTTCAGTGTCAGATCTGGTCTGGTCTCAAATCCAGCAAATTTCTGAACTCCTGAACCTCCCTTTTAGAAGTTTCTCACATGATTTTATCCTGAGATAAAGTTGATTTATTGACTTGTATCTATAATGTTATGTCTGTAATGGTATGTCATCTCATACCATCATAAGAAAAGCGGTTGCTTGGCAGCACTCAAGTCAGGTGGGACCAGTGACATGGCTGGAGACCATTTTACTACTACGAAAACCCCAAAAAACGAATTTTTATTCTCACCTCATTCAACCCCCAGAGACTACTCCTCTGACCTATTTGAAGTTCTGGGAGCATGAAACCAACTCAACCCTATCTAAAGAAGCTTTGAATAAGATTTGCAAGATTTCATTCAGCTCTTCCAAATACATCAAACAACCAGAGATACATGTTCTTGACTCTACGGCTCTCTGTAACAAGTTACTTTTCCAAGACTCTATGGATTCACCTGCTGACAATGGCCAAATCAGTAATAACACTTTACTAGGCCTGAACTGCAACCCCCACTTCACCACTGGTTTAGAAAAGTGGCCCAACTGGCCAGAACCGTGGAATTATCCCACTGGGAACTGCTCACTCCAGATACCAATTTATCTGGAAACCTTGGAGAGACTGTTTTAATGAAGCCAACAAAGCATTCTGGATTGAGAACCTTGACACCAAACCAGTAAACTGTGTTTCAAACCAATCAATACTCTTTTGATCATCTAAGGGTGACATGAGATTTAGACCTGTATATGTTACGGTTATGGTTTATAGCACCTTTTTATGCTATGCCGTAACTTATGCGTAATACTTTTTGTTATTTTGTAACTGATGATACCATATCCAACCACGGCGCAATTCTACTTCTGTAAAAACGCAATAAAAAGTTAATTAAGAAAAAAAAAAGCATGACCCTCTGTAATCCTGACCCTATTTCCTCTTGTGAAAGATGTGACAGTTTCTAATCAAAATCCCATAGACTTGCACAATTTCCTTTCTAAACCATTCTTCTTTAGAAATGGTTTCTCAGAAACTATATTGTACTGAAGGGAAATGCGCACATTGGTGCTGTCTATAATGGACATAATGAAGCAACTAATGGGTCATGCTGTCTAAAATACAAACCAAATTTCATCAGGACCTACACTCACTTACAAAGAAAAAAAAAAACGCACCAAGAAGGAGTTTTTGGAATTGAGTGAAGCTTCCTATGTGTGAATGTAATGATGATATATGGAAGTGATTACAATACTAGAGCGAAGGGAAGAGTTGATTGGGGAAAACTGTACAATTGGTTGACAGGAGATCTAGGACCCTGTTGGGCCTTCTCTTCCATTGAAGTCAGCTCCTGTCCACTGTGTCTATGGCCCATGGGGCTTGCTGTAAAGCATATCTCTAAATGCGGTTAACGACAGCTCAGGCAAGATGGCTGCCCCATAATCATGTTCAGAAAACAAAATTAAAAAAAAATCGTAGAGAAAAAAGGATTATGTGTCACCATCTGGTTTGAATTGGCAGAAAAAAATTTTGGTGACAGATTCCCTTTAATTGGGGTTAGAGAAAAGTCCTAAGTTGATTAAAGGGGCTGTCGCATCCAGCCATTTGCAGATGAGGACATTTGGGGGTCTGTTCGCCAGAATGGACAGAAGCTTCTGCTCTGGCAGACTTCATGGGACCATGTATTTGATGGCAATATGTTATGGTACAATTCCTCATGTGCCATCCACAGCGTCCTCTGCCAATAACACCTGATCACCAGCAGGTCCTCATTTAGAGAAGGGGTTTACAAGGGTCATACTACGGCCACAGCTGTTTTTAACTGTTACTTGTCTTTATCTCATTCACCTCTATAAGAATGTGACTCAACCAGGAAAAAGTTGCCCAACTCAACATATGCAACTTGAGTTGAGTCGCGCCACTGGCTGCAATTACTCAACTGAAGTTGACCTTAGAAAGCGGTACTTAAAGAAGGGGAATTTATTAAAGGGGTTTCTCAGCCTGGAGATACTGATGACCTACCGTATCCTCAGGAGATTTCATCAATATTAGATTGTGGGGGGGGGGTGGGGGGGGGGGGGCAGACACCTGGAATCCCCACCAAATACCGATTTGTGGTTTCTGACCATGCCAGAAACTAAATAATGGATGGAGCTGGAAGCAGAAGGTTCAGTCCACTGAGTAGTGCCTGCGCCAGTGTACTGCAGCTCACTCACATTTTGTGACAAATTTGGAACTTTTCCACCTTTTATGTCATGCTTGTTGCTTTTCCAAAAAGTGCACAGAAGGGTCTACCTGACCTGAAAAATTGAAACATACTTGCGCCAGAAGACTGACTTCAATTGCACCAGAAATCTATGATGGTCAGGAGCTTTGATTTTCTTGTGCACTATTCCGTTAACGTATTTGTTATCATTAAGACAGGCATAAGAAACATCAATCTCAATAAATTCACCTCACAATGTCCAATAATGTCTAACTTAAAGGGTATGCTGCTCAGAGCTCTTCGGGTTTTAATTGGGTTTCGAGCGGGTGGAGTATGGATCCCATATACTGTGTATGGATCAATATGCTCTAAAAGCCCAGCAGAACCAATGAAACCTGAAGGAGCAGAGCACTCTGAGCAGCACATCCACCCCTTTGTGTTTTTTCTTTTTTAAAAAGGTTCATGAACTCTTTAAACCCTGATCCAGCCCACAGCAGCAACAAGACCTGTCACTTTTAGAAGAGGAACCGATATGCAAAGAGGTATCTCCCAAGAAAGAGAACCATCTTGCTGACGTCCCCAAAGGGAAGTCGAATCTTGACTTATAGACAACCTCTTCCAATAGGTGGCGTTGGTGAGATGGATCTCTTTCTTGGGAGATACCTCTTTGCATATCTGTTTCCCATGGAGCATTGCTAATAAGTCTCCATACCATGGAGTTCTTCTAGTAAGTCTCCGTACAGGACTGGTCTCTTCAAGGAGATACAGCACCCAGCCTAAGAATAGGAACAGCAAATGGATATCAATCTACTGCTTTGCAAAGCATCTTTGACCAGAGCCAAATTACAGCACTGGACATAAAGCTCACAGAAGCTTTACCCGCCTCTGCACCAAGCTTCTTTAAGGCGGGAATGGCATTAGGGGTTTCCCAGGACTGAAGTTTTTTCCAAGGGTTCCTCTAAAGTTTGGACTCGCCGCCAATCTAATCTATAAACTGTCCCTATTATTGCCCATAAACAGGCTATTTGAAAGCAGATCTTATCTTTCATTCCTAATGCCCCCATAAAGATAATGTTGCCACCCCTTTAACTTCAAAGGTATTGTTTCAGGAGAGGCGTGTAACACGCTTCATGTTTATTTCCAGGCTATAACTGGAACACTCCCAGACATAACACCTGATAGGAGTTGAAGCTTGGGAGATGGCGATTCACAATCTGTTTCTGCAACCACAGCAGGTCTATATTTCTAACCAGTGCCCGGAGTTATCATGCAGGGTCACGGTCGGCTAGACCTCTCGTTGTGACACGGATTTCCTGACACTGAACTGAAATGAAGCGCTTTCCCAACAATGAGGCAGAAAAAAAAAATCTGATTTCCTAAAACAAGTAAAATATTAGCAGACAAAGCAGAACTGGAGTTAAAGGAGTCATCCAAACTCAAGAAATCACCCATAAATCTAAAGGTGGTCATACACCTTAAATAGCTCGTAGAATGCACACTCAGCTGAGTGGAGACAGAAGAATGAACTGCTGTCGGACACCTCTATCTCCAATGAGATCAAAGAATGGGGTGTATTGAAATCCCAAGTGCCCAATCCTCATCTGCTGTCAGTAGAGAGCTGGGATACCGCCATACACATTATCGGCTGCTCAATGTTCAGCTAATGTGTATGGCCACCTTGCATAAAATTCGATTTAGACAGGTGGGTGGCAACCAAGAGCCACCATTATAACATCTAACAAGGTTGCCATCTAACTCTCCCAGACTCCTGAATGGAAAATCCACTAGTTAAGGAGCAATACAGGACTGTGGGCTACCATCCAACATGAGTGCCATGGTTGAGGTTGACAACTAAGGCTAGTTTCACACTAGAGCTAAATTGCGCTGGAGTTGATTGCGTCAGGCTATGCCTGATACTTGTACCTTTCCCTGCTGGAGCCCATTGACGATAATAGGACCTGGCGGGGATCAAGTCTGTTTCCGGCTTTAGTGCCAGGATTCGGCTGGACAAAAAAACGCTACTTGGAGATGTATTTGTCCAGCTGAATCTCGGCACTGATGCCGACAACAGGTCGGATCTCTGCTGGGTCCCATTATAGTTAATGGGACCTGGTGGTGCTCCGGCAGTTTCCATCTATGCCAGATGCGATCAACTCTATTGGAACACTTTATACTTTACATTTCAAGGCTTGCTAAAAAGTTGGATTTTGACTCATTTCCAAGAGGTGGCAGTAGCGAGATGGTTCTCTTTTTTTCAGGAGACACCTCTTTGCATATTGTTGATATTATGATAGGGTACAATAGGAGATCACGCTCCTGGGGCGCCCTATAGCCCCCCAGCTATCAATGCATTATAGATAGTAATTGTGTCCGAAGGGGAAAGACCAACAGTGTGATCTCTGAACCCCACTTTACCACTTATAATAGGCTTTTGGCCCTAAAACTCCCTTCTGTAAAATACACCTCTTTACCCATGCCCGGTGATACAAATAATTAGGGCTGCAGTTTCTGGGATACCGGAATGGTTATTTATTTCGGTTTCATCTGTGGATGAGAACATTCACCCTTTAGTCCTTGCATCTGCCATCTCTATATATAACCTGTGTATTTTATTTTATTTTTTTTTTTATTTGTGTCAAACTGTAGGCGTACAAAACGGATTAATGGCCGGGTGTTGTCATTCCTATAAAATGTAGGAAAGACGTCAGCGCGGCAATGAAACCAACACTTCCTTCATAATGAGGGATGACTGGTGACACTGGATTAACCAGTGCAGAGTGTGTGAGCGCTCAGTACCACTCCCTCCGCATCCTCTCAACATGCTGACCAAAAATTTATTTACATCTAACTGAATTTACAAATCAAGTCTCTGTTCTGAAGGCAAAATCCACTGTGTATTCCAGGGCAGAAACGCTTCCGTTTTATGACACGGATTTTCAATGTGAGTTTTGCAGACCCGTTCACAATTGAGCTAAATCACAATGTGGACACCCGCAGCAGTTTCCAGGGGCATCTGTCCTGGCACTGAGACAAGAAAGAACATGTCCTTTCTTGACGCAACTAATTTTTAATGTGCATATATCTATAAGGGCTTATTCACAAGACCGTATGAATAGGTTCGCATCCATTCCGCAATTTTGCAGAACGGGAGTGGACCCATTCGATTCAATGGGGCTGCAAAAGATGCAGACAGAACACAGTGTGCTGTCTGAATCTGTAGTTCCGTTCCGTGGTCCTGCAAAAAATATAGAGCATGTCCTATTCTTGTCCACAACTGCAGACAAGAATAGGCATTTTCTGTATAAGGCTGGCCGTGCACATTCCGTGTTTTGTGGATCCGCAATTTGTGGACTGCAAAATGCTCACGGCAGTCTGAATGAGCCTTAAGTATGAGTACCTTTGTAAATATGGTACTTATCCTGTATAGATCCTGCATTGCAGCCTGCATTATAGTTCAGAGCAGCTTGTTGTCATGTGAAACAGTCGACAAAGTTGTTGACAGACACACCCCTAATAACATTTTCTGTTCTGCACTGAATTTATAATATTTCACAATTAATGGTTAGCATTTACAAAAATTACAGCTATTGCATGTAAAAGGACCTATTTTGGAATTGGGGTTGTACGTGTATATTAGGACCTGATCCATTCAAATTTCCCTTTATTTAACCCAAATGGTGAACACCAGAAATAAAATCATCAAAAGGTCACACTTATATCAAAATAGCAATAAAAACTATAACTGGCCCTGCAAAAAATGATCCCTCACACATCTCCCCCCACTGACTGCTGACACTGTTGGAACAGGGGTCAGTAGTTAAATAAAAGTGGTGATCTGGGCTCCTTATCTGTTCTGCCACTCACGTATTACTGCAGATAATAGTCCAAGATTGTGGCAACAGATTGCCTTTAACCCCCTAACTGTTTTGCCAGAGTGGAGCTCCAGCAGTGGGAAAAGTAGCTAACTGGAGGGGGGAGGGCTGCTTTAGATGCTGTTACTTCCTGGATGGTAGCAGCTAGAAACATGCAACTGATCTTGTTTGAAAGCAGACATTCCAAGCTTTCAGACAATACCAAATTGACAATATGCAATATGTTCAGGACAGAAAAAGATATCACTGATAGAAATTGGGATGCTGTGACTGCAGCTGAAAATTAAAGTAAAAACAGGTTTTACTCGCGATTATTCCCAACTTGATTTCTAACAGTGATTTCTCCTCTGTTGCTTGGACTTTAGCTGGTCTTGTATGAAAGCCTGGGCTGTCTGCTTTCAGACAAGACCAGTTGCACATTTCTAGCTGCTACCATTGAGGAGCTATCACCATCTAAAGCAGCCCTCCCCCCCTCCAGTTAGCTACTTTTCACACTGCCTTAGCTGGACTTGGGCAGAACAGTTGGTGGTTAAGGGGCTAAAATGCCCTCTGTTCCAGAACCATGTCTTGCCCTGGTCCCTGCTGAACCAGAAGTCACAGGGTCCAGGCTCAGCAGTGGCACGCCGTTCTTGCACACTTGACTGCAAAGGCCATTGATGGCCTGCAGAAGTATTATGACCAAGAAGAGGAGAATAACGGGGTACATAATATAATAAGTAGCAAGGAAGAATGAACTTGTGTGGGAGCTATAATGGTCGGGCAATAAAGAATTCCAGAGTATACAGATGACTACTTACAGTATTTTTAGGATTTCCACGTAGCACTCCAGCACTCGTTCAGCTTGTGGGCTCAGTTCTATACTCATGGTGCTACAAGCTGGGCTGATGAGCAGACAGTCAATCAAGTTGGGCTCGCTGTCATTGCCAGTGTTGGCCTTTAGCTTCTGATTAACCGTGTTGTTGCGCTCCACCTCCACGTGGATCTCATTTGATGTGACAATAACTGGCTTGTGTCGAGATTCTACTGACGTCACCTCTTGAGAGACAAGGTCTGGGTTGGTATGGAGGAGCCTTAAGGGAATATTGGGTTTACGATCACATTGCTGCTGGCAGCCGTTCCGGATTTCTTTTAGACTTGGAGAATTGTCCCGGCTTCAAAACAAAAACAAAAAAATTGTTATTTGGTCACTTTCTCTCATGGTGGTTTCAGTATTCATTGTGCAGCCAACTTAGAATTTTGTCTATTCACTGATGTCTTCCCAGGCTAGGGCTACATAGCGGCAGCTGTTGCCTGCAGCCCATGTGGTAGGAGTTGAAGACCGTCCACAGTCATTTTGGAATTTCTAAATCTCAGTATCGTGAGGCACTCCACCAAGTACCTGAAATGACCTGATTTCTGCAGTCTGAAGCCACGTAATGGGACAGGATGCCAGTAGGTGACCATATTTCAGAGTAAAGTTAGCCAAGAACCTCCAATAATCCATGTCTAAACTGATAACATTGAAATTACAAGGAGTGCTAGATCACGATTTTCCTAACTGGTTACCATACCTAAAAGGGTAACCTCATCTCAAACATTTATAGCATATCCATGGGACCTTTTACCATATCCCTCCAAGAAGGCCTAATGGTATGAACAGGCCTGTACTGGACAGAGCTGCTTACTAGTATGATAAGACTTTTCCTCAATTATCATTTTAATGGCAGTTCCTATGGTTCCTTCACAACGCCCTCAAGAAAGAGAACCCAACATCTCTACTCAGAATGCATGAGCCAAGATTGGCCCATTCTCATGCGATCCAAGCACCTGGACCATTGCTGAACCAACTTTTATAACAATTTTGAAACATACAAATACTGACCTGTTAATAAATTCTTCATAGCAAGAATAAATGGCAGCTAGGCACACGGCGACCAGGTTTGGTAGGACTCTAGGGTGTGGACAGTTTGCGGTGGGTCCGTGCATGCTGAGAACAAAAGAAAATACAGAGATTGGAGTTCACACATCACCTATATTTGTGCCTATAGACCTACTTGTACTATCATTTTGTAGAATCAGAGCCAAAAATTGGATCTATTGTATCTGTTAGACCTCCTTCACAAGTCCGGGTCCATGGTGACAAGATGGTGAGTGGTTCATCAGTAAAGGATCTGGCTTTGGTCCATGTGTTCGTTTCTTGCCCTCCTTGTGTCATCCGTATTCCACGGACACAGCTAGGCTTAACATCCAAAGTATGAGAACCACAGACCAAACACAGATGTCATCTGTGTTGTGTCCATAGTTTTCATGGACAAATAGACTATAAGGTTCATGGGGGCGGGGTAAGCTTCTGTGGTGCCACCATGGACCATGGAAAATCACTAATCACATCATTAAAGTCAAAGATACATGAGTGTTCCCTGGAGCACATGTCCACAATTCACCGTGTTAAATAGGCCTTAGTTATGATCCGGTCACCGGGCCTTGTGTAGAAACAGGCCTGATGATTAATTATCAAGACACTGGTCTGATTATGGCCAAAATCTAAGTGATAACCCCGTGTAAACAGTCTCCCAAGGCCAAAGACAAAGAGGAAGTTGTTTCATATAGATGATATTGATTAGTACTGGACGCACTTGTTATAATTAATAGATCTAATTAATAGATCTAGCCAAAAAAAGTTAATATTAGAACTTCCAGGTATGCGAGCAATTCCATAAAAACAATAAAAACACATTTTCTCTTCTCTGGCATATTGTTCTCAAGTGAACTAGGGGCAGGAGGGCAATTGACCTGGAGAATGATAAATGTGGGTGTAAAAGTAACTGCAATTTGAACACAGTCGTATGGTATAGGAATGATAATTGTTCCTGCCAGAAGACAATCACGCGAAGTTCTACCTCTGGAGCTGCATCAGTAACAATTCACACAATTGCTCCCTTGACAAATGCAAGCGTTTTGGGAAAACCTGTTTTGAGAATCAAAATTGCTCCACCGAGGCAGACTATAATCTCCAACTATGGCAGCCTGTATTCTGTCATGTCACTAGTTACAGCCTGTCGGGATCTGTTGAGGGGATTAACACCCCAGATTACAGGCTGCCATATTTCCTTCTGCTCTGCAGCTTTGCAATGGTGAACGACTGCCAGAACAGAAGTAACCCGTGCTTCACTTTAAAGTGTATGTGCAGTCAAGAGAAAATAAAAAAGACAGTAGAATAATCCAAAGAGCAGCCACTGACCTGTGTATAAATTTCTTCACCACTTCCATTCCTGCATTCAGTTCGTTTAGTGCCAGAATATACTCCTGAGTGAACAGACGTAACCGAGGACACTTCCCAAAGTCCTGCACAAAATAAGGAGGAAGAAAAGAAAAAAAGTCTGAAAGATTGCTGGCACCAGAGTCCCAGAGAGAACGTCCATTCTTCTCTGTCCGGCCAACTTCACAATACTTTTGGTTAAAGAAACAGAGACAAAGTATAGTACATGTGTATATCCACCGGAGTAACTGTGGAGAGGAATCCTGGGAAATGATTATTGAACAATTAGAAGTCATCCTGTGTAAAAACTAGTGCAAACAAAAAGTTGAGCAATTGCCTATACAGCCCCCATACAGTGTTTTTCCAGGACACCAAACAATAAATAAATAAATATATGTATATTTGTTTTTTATTTTATTTTTTTTTTTCACATAAATCTGATTAATACAGCAGTAAATGGAAAAAAAACTGTTGGTGTCTTGTTTTTCTATATTTGTACCCCCACATCTGAGCTTGTCATAGTTGCACTGCCTGACAAACCCTGGCCATACACATTAGATGTCCCCTGACCCCCACATAAACATGCTTTGTACAATTATGTATATTTATTTCAGTGGAGGGTAGAGGCAGCCTTGCAGTGGTTTAATGGGTTGTCCAGAATAAGAAAAAACATGACTGCTTTGTACCAAAAATCAGTGCCACGCCTGTCTATAGGTTGTGTATGGTATTACAGCTCAGGCCCCCTACACAGGATGGACAGGTGTGGTATGTTTCTGAGAAAAAAGCATCCTTGTACTTCTTACTCCTGGACAACTCATGTAAGCCATGCTTTCCCACCTCAGTCTGCATTAGTAATAGGATTTATGGAAATACATAATTTGCTGTAGGGGGTCTAAGGGGTGTTTAACACTAATGAAGATTGAACATTGTTGTATGATATGTCCAAGGAGGCAGATTTATAATGTTTAATGGCCCTCTGTATCTTTCTATCCTAACTTCCCTAAACACCAGCAGACTTAAAAAGAACCTATCACCACCATAATGCCTCCCCTTCCTCTGCCCAAAAAAAAAAACACCCACAGTACCTCCCTGCCGTAGTCATCCTGTTTCCAATTATGTGTTTGGCTATTTCATCCGATGGACAAGTTTGCTGCAAAACAACTTTTTTCTCCCTTTTTTGTGTATGCAGATAAGGTGCTTGAAGTCAAGGGGGTGGTGGTCTTGATGCACCATGTCAAGCTTGCCATGTCCCCTCCTGCTTCTTCAGACTGGTGTATTTTTTTTAGTCAGATGTGATGTGCCTGAGATCCCACCCATGAGCCGTTCTCTATAGTTTTTGGTGCACAATGGACCCAGATGCCCTAAAGCCAAGTATAGTGCAACTGGGCTCACTGCGCAGGCACCGAAAAAACGAGGAAGGATCATAGGTGGGATCTTGGGCACAACGCATCTGATGAAAACAACACCGATAGGAAGAGGCATGACAAGCTTGACCTGGTAAGTCAAGGCAGCTACCTCGTTGACTTCAAGGGTGGGGGATAAAGTCAGATGAAATCGCCATTCTCCAATGATGTCTTGGGCTATGTTGACCAAAAATTGAGAAAGTAATGGCTCTTGGAAGGCAGAAAAAAAACACAAAAACTGGCTGTGGTGTCCATGAGCTAATGTGTATGAGTAGCTTTAAGGTCATATAGGCCATCTCCTACCCACCCCACAGCCATATCCACACCAAAAGGACTTCACTGTTACATTCATTCAAGACAAAGGCAGAATATTCTGTAAAATCTGGATTAGAGATGTGGATGAAAAACGGTTAAATTGTACAAGATCAGGAAGTCTCTGCGGCCCTGTGAGGGAAAAAGAAAAGAAGACAACCTTTTGGAAAAGAGCAAAATAAATTTCAGAATTCAGATGAATAAAAAGACTTAAAGCAAATAAAGATATATGTCAAGGCTGACAAGAGAATGACCACCAGTTAGTACATACAGTCTCTACAAGTG
The DNA here is from genome assembly GCA_900303285.1 of Rhinella marina. Lineage (NCBI taxonomy): Eukaryota > Metazoa > Chordata > Amphibia > Anura > Bufonidae > Rhinella > Rhinella marina. Next base: position 190,934 of record ONZH01002718.1, on the reverse strand, counting down.
TCGGGGGTTAGACTTTTTGATAAATGTTACTTGTTGCTCAAAGTCAGAGTGGGGGCTGCCATTTTGAGGCCTTGAATGCACCCAAAATGGCTGTGGGTAGAATAAAGAAAAAAAAAAAAAAAGTGGACGTTACATGAGAAACGGTTAAACACAGACAAAATCTGAAGTTGGATTCTCTGGAAATCGAAATACAGTCTCACTTTAGGAAACATCTTGCCAGCAGCAGGTTTGGATTTCACAATAGTAAAAGGAAGATGTAACCAGAAAAAAATGCAAAAAAGCCTGATTTTTTTTTTTACATGTACATATATTAACTATCCACCTGACACAAAACTAAATATCTATTACATGTGACATAACAGATATTTGACACACAATATTACCTGCAAATGCAGGTGTTTTCCAACCTCCACCAGCAGATAGAGAGAGGTATCCAAGCCGGTAAAACAGATCCAGTACATCTGCAATTCATTTGATACCCTTCAATTATTAGAACTGGGCAAATGGATATTCATTTAAAAACAGCAGCTCCTATCCCCGGGAGGGTGGCTCTCCTTTACTCTGTGCTGTCCTTTGCATACAGATTATGTCATAGCTGCGCTGCCAGCGTAACCACCTGAAGGTCATGACACATCCCCATACTCTGTGCCCAAGATAACGAAAAATGTGAACATTTACACCTTCTTACTCGAGGGAAGCTTGTGCCAGCAGAGAACATTCATCCCCTCACGCTGCCGTCACAGAGAGACAAGTAAAGTTTTCATACAGCATCATCTAAATGCAGACTAACATTTTGGAACGACACATACTTTGAGAAAAATTTTGCCACCGTATTGGTTTCCGAATACTACAACGATTAACATTTCTTAGCTTTGGCAGATGATTATGCAAGCTGTAGACCAAGCACAGTTGGAGATCCCCCTATAGATTAATACTGTCTAATACAGAGAAATAATGGTTCCACAGTGTGCACATAAGGTACATGCTTGTGTGCATGAGGCCTAAAGGACAAGACTAAGGGTGCGGCCACACAGTCAGATGTCGGACGCAGTTTTAAAAGCCAAAACCAGAAAAAGAGGAGAAGTTGTGTCGGTCCACCAAACTGTCTCTCCAGTTGTGATCCACTGCTACCAAAACCGCACCAGAAAACCTCACCGTGTGGTCGTACCCTAACAGTTAAGGAGACCGTCTGTTTATACTTGCACACAGGCGGGTGACTATAGAAAATTAAAGCTGGCAATATACCTTCCATTGCTGTTGACTAAACGTCCGTTTGGCCAACCGGTACTCTACACACATGCACGTTTGGTTCACGTGGGCTTGTATGTGTTCTCAAAAGAACATCTGTTAGCGGTTTATCTCCTGTGACTACAAAGGATTGGGCATGTTAAAATTCAACATTCCTAAGCCTTCCCAATGTCATATGTCAGGGAAAAGTGGAAAGACTGTCCCCAGCCGTATGATATACCTGTTGGAAGAAAAACAAAAAGTTATACTCACCTGCTCCCCACTTCTTCGTTCAACAATCTTCCAGCTTCTGGTCTGTAAACCTCTGGACGCACCAGACTCACATGTGCTACTGAAGCCAGTGACGTGTCCCCAAGCGGCCTGTGACCGAGCAGTGACATCCTGCTTTGGGACACATGACCACTGAGGACGGTAGACCGCTGAAGTGAGCTGGAACGAAGTGTCGGGGAGAAGGTAGTTGTATTGAGTGTCAGCGAGCAGGCTGGAAAACCCCTTTAAGGACCATGCTAAAAAGATAATGCAATTTCGAGTCCTAATCCATGTTGGAGGAAGAGCAGCTCTGTTGCACACCCTTCTGTACTAACAAGTGAAACTGTGTATGGCCTAAGGCTCTTTTCACACTCGAGTTATGGTTTTAATGGGGCAGGTTTCCGCAGGTAGTGTTTGGCAGAAAACGGTAATCTGTAAACTACTCAGTGTGGTAAAAATGGAAATCTGATAAACCCAGGATAGACCAAGGAGAATCACCTGGGAACAATCAAAATGGAACCTGTAAAGATGGACCTGTGACACCAGCATGATGAGAACATTGGTCCAATTCACAAAATTGAATGGAATGGAAAAACTCTAAATAAAACTTGGCCCAAACTTTTACTAAATGCCACTTGGCTGGTCTGGTAAGTACTTGGATCACATTTTATTGAAGGTGTCTTTGTCTGTATAGACATACGATCACCTGCATTCATAAAAGCACTCACTCGCCCGACAGCTTTCTCTTGACAGCCATAAATACGGAGATCCAGTAAAACAAAGACATAGAGTGGATGCTATTATAAAGAGTTTATCTACACAAACCTGAACATCAGGTGCAAAAAGGGGCTCAGGTAATCTAGCATGTTGTCTAAAGCTGTCCATACGTATTTACTAGCCGTCGGCCAAATGATCGTTCGGCTGATGGCTCTCACTCCTGACTCCCTTTTACACATACATTTACCTGTTTAGTTTGACCGAGCTTGTATGTGTTATCGAGGGGGAGAAGGCTGCTGCTCGACATTTATAGCGGTGGCTTATCTCCCGGGAGAACAAACAGATTGGGCGAAAAATTTGGTTTGCCTGATCCTTAGCTCCCCCATAGACAGTTAGCTGAATTCGGCATTCTCCACGGGTTTGGCCAACAATACACTAATTTCTATGGGTAGATAAATTGCTTGGGACGATATAGGAAGTTGACTGGTGCTCATTTACCCCATGTGAACAGGGCCAGCGGTCTGCCAACAAACAAGCACTTGTCTGTCGCTGATCGCATCATTTTCCCTCAACTCTATGACAGTACCAACCCCTCTCCAGTTGCCCAGTGAAAATTAAAGTAAACAAAGTACAGTCATGGCCAAAAGTTTTGAGAATGACACAAATATTATATTTTCACATGATCTGCTGCCCTCTGGTTTTTATGTGTGTTTGTCAGATGTTTTTATCACATACAGAAATATAATTGCAATCATATTATGAGTAACAAAAGCTTATATTGACAGTTAGAATGAGTTAATGCAGCAAGTCAATATTTGCAGTGTTGACCCTTCTTCTTCAGGACCTCTGCAATTCTCCCTGGCATGCTCTCAATCAACTTCTGGACCAAATCCTGACTGATAGCAGTCCATTCTTGCACAATCAATGCTTGCATTTTGTCAGAATTTGTAGGTTTTTGTTTGTCCACCCATCTCTTGATGATTGACCACAAGTTCTCAATGGGATTAAGATCTGGGGAGTTTCCAGGCCATGCACCCAAAATCTCTATGTTTTGTTCCCTGAGCCATTTAGTTATCACCTTTGCTTTATGGCAAGGTGCTCCATCATGCTGGAAAAGGCATTGTTGATCGCCAAACTGCTCTTGGACGGTTGGGAGAAGTTGCTCTCGGAGGACATTCTGGTACCATTCTTTATTCATGGCTGTGTTTTTAGGCAAGACTGTGAGAGAGCCGATTCCCTTGGCTGAGAAGCAACCCCACACATGAATGGTTTCAAGATGCTTGGCATGAGACAAGACTGGTGGTAGCGCTCACCTCGTCTTCTCCGAATAAGCTGTTTTCCAGATGTCCCAAACAATCGAAAAGGGGATTCATCAGAGAAAATGACTTTACCCCAGTCCTCAGCAGTCCACTCCCTGTACCTTTTGCAGAATATCAGTCTGTCCCTGATGTTTTTTCTGGAGAGAAGTGGCTTCTTTGCTGCCCTCCTTGAGACCAGGCCTTGCTCCAAGAGTCTCCGCCTCACAGTGCGTGCAGATGCACTCACACCTGCCTGCTGCCATTCCTGAGCAAGCTCTGCACTGCTGGTAGCCCGATCCCGCAGCTGAAACACTTTTAAGAGACGGTCCTGGCGCTTGCTGGTCTTTCTTGGGCGCCCTGGAGCCTTTTTGGCAACAATGGAACCTCTCTCCTTGAAGTTCTTGATGATGCGATAGATTGTTGACTGAGGTGCAATCTTTCTAGCTGCGATACTCTTCCCTGTTAGGTCATTTTTGTGCAGTGCAATGATGACTGCACGTGTTTCTTTAGAGATAACCATGGTTAACAGAAGATAAACAATGATGCCAAGCACCAGCCTCCTTTTAAAGTGTCCAATGGTGTCATTCTTACTTAATCATGACAGATTGATCTCCAGCCCTGTCCTCATCAACACCCACACCTGTGTTAATGGAGCAATCACTGAAACGATGTTAGCTGGTCCTTTTAAGGCATGGCTGCAATGATGTTGAAATGTGTTTTGGGGGATAAAGTTCAATTTTTAGGCAAATATTGACTTTGCAAGTAATTGCTGTTAAGCTGATCACTCTTTATAACATTCTGGAGTATATGCAAATTGCCATTATAAAAACTGAAGCAGTAGACTTTGTAAAAATTAATATTTGTATCATTCTCAAAACTTTTGGCCATGACTGTACTGATCGATTTCCTATACTATCGGCACGTTACCTCCATTTTTACTGGGCAATTTTCAGAAGGGGTGTGAACGTGCGATTGTTCTTGCCACTGTTTGTTCAAAGGCCTTCTCCTCGTAGACTACAATGTTTGTCGGCAGCATATCCCGTTTACACAAGGCCAAGAAACTATCCTTCTTATGACTACATAAACGATAGGATCAAGTGCAGACATTTTGGCATGTTTACACAGGACTACTATCCAGAACGGGTGTTTGTATGAACCTTTGTTTGGCCGATCAACGGCCAGTGTAAAAAAGGGCCTTAATGTACTGCGTAAATTGGTAGCACATTTCCAGTCAAACTAGTAGAAACATGAAGACAGGACACCACAAATCAAGTATGACTATGATGAGAGCCATGTTAGTACAAAGAAAAGAAAAACACTTGGTCCAATAGCTGTCAGAATATGGAAGACTCAACTTGGCCAACAGGCTGATTATATATTTATCCTAAAGTGGTCACCTATAAAAAGCCAAGGTAGCCATTTTTGAAAATCCATCAATATTCACATTGGTTAGATAGATATTGGTTTGGTCTACAGCATGCTTCCGATATTAATAATTCGCCCAGCTACACAGAGTTGACTATAAATCTAATCTGCCAAGGTTATATCAAGTATGTCAAAGAAAAAAAATATCTGCTCAGATGTTAAGCTGGTAGATATTATGAACTGCCATTCGGTGATGCCCTGTATCTGACCATGGAAGTCATCTGGCATACTGCATTATCATTTCATATATTCCAAGCAGTTCACAAGTAGGCATTCCCCATTGACTACTCCTTACAGGATCCCTTTTCACCTGAACACAAGTGGATGAATCATTCTTTAGTGGAGAAGCAACCATCTGCTTTGTTCAGATCTTGGAGTTTTAGATGGTACTCAAGGGCAGCAATAAGTGGACCTGTGCCACAGAAGTGGCCTGGCACATGTTACAGATTCAACTGAGGCAGAATGAATCATACTACAGCATAAACAGATAGAGGTGGACAACCCATAGCCCAGACTGGGACATGGAGGTACTTTTAAAGTGGGGAACATATTGGACAGGTTACCCCAATACTGGATATAAGTATGATATGATCTGCTCCCGTAAACCCAGGGAGGTCCTCTCAGAACATCCCCTAACATACAGTAGATATAAATGCAATGAGTGTTTCTCCATCCCTAGACTCAACATAAAAGTCCATCCAGACGAGGTGGATTTCCGAATTAAAAAAGAAAAAAAAAAAGTTTACATGTTTAATTTAACCAACAAAGCCAAAACTCATGAACGTGCCAAACTTGTGTCCTCCATCCCTGCTTAGAACAAATGCATAAAGTCAGATAAAAGTCGTAAACATAAGAAACATAGAAAGCTTTCTCTGGCTCTAGAATCGGACGGAGACACGGACTTGGCAGACACAGATTGTGCAGCTGTTCTCTATTTTAAAAAAAGTCAACATTATTATGCCAAGACCTTTTTTTTTTTTTTTATTTTGCGTGTGCTGCAGAACCCAAAAGAATGTGAACCTTCAGAGCTACGAGAATAAAAGAAAAATAGATTGCAACTTCCCTATCCTGCTCAGTAGAAGAGGGGCGTTTCTGGCTTCGTGCAGACAATTATTAATTGTATAACAAAAAGTTCTGCAACTTCCTAATAGACTTAGTGCTTCAGTTTCTCACCGTTTTCAATATCTTTGCATGTGGCTGGTGATCTTTTGTTAAGATCCAAGGACTGAAAACCATTTCAGAGCATGGCCTGCTCACACAGGTGTAAAGCTGGCCATATACATTAGACTTTTGTCGCCCTACACCTGTGTGAGCAAGACATGATCATGATGGGTTTTAAAGGGTCACTGTTTTTAGAAAAAGTTTGACATGTCATAGAGACATATCAAAGGTTTTGATTGGTTGACCCCCAACGATTGTTAGAACGAGGAGAGAGAAGCACCTGCATATTTCACTCTCTCTCCTCACTGTAGAAGACAAAAGAGAGATAGGCCCGTAGACTTTCTATCAGTCTGTCTCGCTTCATCACCTGCAGTGGGCAGAGGACACAATATACAAGTGCTTCTGTCTCTTCGTTCTAGTGATCAGTGGAGGTTTCAGCACTCAGACCCCCCATGGTTTAAAACTTTTGATACATCAGAACTTTTCTGAACCTTTAAACCTCTAGATGTAGACAACGTAGATGATACTCCCTGGCTGAAAGAAGAGATCTCTAAAGCCGTCACAAATTCAAACAAAAAGTATAATAGAAAGAAAAGAACTTTTCATTATAGAATAAATAAGTTCTGGTTCTTAAAAAAAAAAAAAAAAAAAAATCCGCAGTGGAACTTGACCTACCGTCAGACTTCGTACCCTGGACTCTAAACTCCTGTATGACTATGGCTGATTTCTCCAGAACTGAGGACCCCCCCCCCCCCAATCTTTCTGTAGGTACCATGAAACAACCCTGGACATTCAATTCCGGCTCTTTACGCATGCACAGTCACTTTTTTACTGTTCACTTTGCTCATTCACCATCGAGATCTGAAGAATCACTTTGTGTAAATGAGCTTCCAGATCTTCTGGTATTCAAAGTCAATGGCTAGCTTTAACCTTCGGCTGCTGTAGGTCAAACCTGGCTAAACATGACAAGGGGATCTCAACATATGCCGATTTTTCAGCTAGCAAATCTCTGCAGCACAATGCACTTTTTAGCCCTTTGCCTGAGCCTTGAAGAGACGAGCAATAAGCCAAGCAGACGTTAACATTTTCTGGCCAACATTAAAATATACCAGTCGTGGAAATACTGACCATGTTGTGCTTGAGGATTCTCTGAACAACTGGAGTAAAGACCTCAATGACCACCATGGAACGGGGGCGCTCTCTACAGTGCTGCAAGGAGAGGACATCTACAGTTAGAAATGCAGGTGAAGACCAAGGTTCTTCCATTAATATAAAGAAAAAAAAGCTACAAGATATAGGTTGTACGCAAGTTGTACTTTGTATGGACCACAACCTGGCTCTGGGTCATATTATAATCATTTGATGTTTTAGGCCAGGCAACTCATCACTTTGGTTTTGGCAGGCAGAATGATGAGAGCCTTCGTTTCACACTCTGGCATGGTCATATGGACACGTTACCTTGCAGAAAAATTCACAGAGATCAGGAGGAGGGTGGTTGTTTTCTAAGAGAGGAGCGATAGCCTAGAAAACAGAAATGGACGGCATGTTATACAACTTAACGAAAATGGATTATGGTAACTGGTTAAGCAATGTTAGGCTAGGCTCACACCATGTTTTAGGCATGCAGTCAAGTCTATGTGTTGCAGTAGTATACAGCGGCATACATTGGTTATAGGTCACAATGCAAAAGAAAAGTACTGTAGACTATGTGGTTTATGTTTGTTCGTCCGCTGTATAGGAAAGCGCAGTCTGCTGAGCTTCCATATCAAGGGCTGGAACTTTCTTGGCTCACACGCGAGCAGAATCACTGAACATGGTGTGAACATAGGCTTGTGTAGCCAATATCCTCAGCACATTAAAATCAAAGGGGAGCTAACGACACTGACCCATACACATAACACAAAAGACGGTTCATGATATACTCCTGATATAAGTAGACCTGCTGAAGGTGGAGGCAGCCATGGATGGACATAACCTGTTTCCTTACCACTATAATGTACATGACTGATGGAGGAAGCATCAAGCAAGTAGGCAGTCTCCCTTTCACTGCAGCTGCAACTCCCCTCTGCAGTTGCACACCCATCCCCACATGGACCGATTAATACATTTGAAGCATTTAACCCTGGCCATCTAAAATTTTAAAGATGACCCGTCACATCTCATGGCACTTCTGTTTTAGTAATTACCTGCATTCCCCAATAATACTGTCCCATTCCTATCTTATTCCAACTATTTGCTTGCAATATAAAGGTCATAAAGGTTATCAGTTGGAGTTGTGTCTCTGCACAGTCTGAGACTGTCCGATCAGTGCTGTCAGTGACAAACTGTGCAGGGACACACCCCAACGGGTAACACCCATCTGGACTTTTATTGCAGACTGCTAGCAATTCATCAATAAACCTCTAGTAGGAATACAATAGGAGTGGCACAACACAGAGATGTAGGAAAAGATGCTCCAGAATTGTCATTACGTGGGGAATGCAAGTAGTTACTAAAACAGACATGTCAGGTCTTCATTAAGACTGGCTCATAAAACACCAATGTTAGGGCTCATTCACACGAAAGTGCCGTGTTTTGTGGCCTGCAAAACATGGATACCGCCCGTGTGCCTTCTGCAATTTGCGGAACGGAACGGGCGGCCCATTATAGAAATGCCTATTCTTGTCTGCAAAAGGGACAAGAATAGGTTATGTTGTATAATTTTTGTGGCGTCATGGTACGGAGCAACGGATGCGGACAGTGAATGAGTCTGCACCCGAGCCACAAAAAATGCGGAACCAGACCACGGTCCTGTGAATGAGCCCTTAAAGTCTACTCCAGAGTGAGTCTAAGGGCTGATTCACACAACAGTGCTCGTTTTGGGGAACACAGTCCCTGTTCCCATCCGATTGTGGGCCGGTTGTACTGAACTCTCATGGATGATGAGAGCACAGTACAATAGACCCACGATCAGATAGGAACTGACTATGATGCAGTCCATTCGGGTCAGGGAAGCCGCGGTCTGTCTGTGTTTCACAGAAGGAGTGCAGTCGTATAAATCAGGCCTAAAAGTCTGTAACTGCTGGGACTCTAGTGAATATTCTTATCTAAACTGAATTAGTGGCCGAGATCGGCAGCCTGCTCTACTTTTATACAACAGCTGAAGTAACTGGCATTATCATCGTTCCAGAGGACAACGCGCAGATCATGAGATTTTATCATATTCATGGTTGAGCAGCATTTAACACTGACGCTTCAGTCTTCGCACTGGACTGGCTCTCTAGAAATTATGGTGTTTTTCCATTTTCCATTACCCGTTTCAGCAGCAGACGGTACTTTACGAGCGCAGGGGTTTGTTTATTTCTTGTGTCTTTTAAACAACTGTCAAACTTTCAGAAAACTCAGGTCACCTAATTATCCCATAACCAAGCAACCAAACGTGGTTATGTAAATACAAGGGAAGGTCACGGCTACTCTTCTCGCCTTCGTTATAATGCTGTCCTATTGCTAGAAGTAACAATGCCGTCTCGCTGTTAGCACGCGGCTGAGTGGCTTGTTCTGGACAACATATTCTGAGATCTAGTAAACATGTTAACAAAATAAAATAAACCTCTCTCCAAACATCCATATTTACATTTAAAAGCGTTCTTCAGGAAATTAAGACTGATGGGCTTAGTATTTGATTGGTAGGATTTGACCTCCGAAATCAGTACCATAAATTCCCCACCACAGAGGGTCATCCAGACAAGATGCCAAGCCTGGTCCTGGTTCAACCCCTCCATTGTGCCGATTGGCAGTGAATCCAGAGGTCAACCCCCCCCCCCCACCCAACAAATTAAACAACAATAGCTTTTCTTAAAGAGGTTTTCTAGGCCCCTAATATTGATGATCTATCCTCAGGGTAGGTCATCTATATTCAAACACTGCCTTGATCAACTGTTTCGGGCAGCCTCCGCCGCTGGAACTAACACTTTGAATGGAACAGGAAGCACAGCGCCGTTCAAAGTGTAATGGCCGTGCTCAGCTACTGCATCTCAGCCCCCATTTACTTCATTAGAAGATGAGCTGCAGTAACCCAGTATGGCCACTACACGTTGTACGGCGCTGTGCTTCCCGTTCCATTCAAAGTGTTAGTTCCAGCAGCAGAGGCTGTAGAAAACAGCTGATTGGCGGGGGGTACGGAGTGTCAGACCTTCATCCATAAGGTATTAAAGGGGTTAGCCCATCTCGTACTTTGGTGGCATATTGCTAGGTGCGTTCTCCATTCATTTCTATGAGGGTTCCAGAAAAAGCTTTGAAGAGATGATTGGAGAAGTGACCATGCTTACGTGGTGAGCGCTCCATTATTTTCTATGGGAGTTTGGAAACAGTTGAGCGTACTCACTCGGCTCTCTTTTGGAAACTCACTTAGAAGTGAATGGAGAGCATGCAGTGCAAGCGCTCTCCTTCACTTTAGAGACTCAGTTCTAGAGACAGGTGCAGGTCCCACCCTTGGACATTGGTGGTATATCCTGGCAATATGCCACCAAAGTGCAAAATGGGGTAACTCCTTTTATAAATCTATCCTCAGGATAGTTCATGAAATCAGGAGCCTGAAAATCATTTTTAAGGATACGCCATCAATGTTAATATCTGACAACATGTGGGTGAGACCACCAAACTACCAAGTTCTTTTGGAGACCAGAAGAGAACATAGGGGCCTTTTTCCATTGCTGCAGTGGAATATCATTAAATATCTACCTATAAAATATATAACTGAAGAAGGTTTAACACTGTGTGTAAAGTGAAATCCTGCAATCACCAACACACTAGCACGTAGAAGGCACAAATGTTGGTATAGAAGTGTTGGCACTTACCACAATTATGCTTTCATGCTCCTGAGTGGTTAGGTTAATGTTCTGCAGGAATAAATCATCAACAATTATCTCTCTTTGAAAACATCATAGTGCAACTGAGACATCACAGGTCAAAGACAGACATGGAAGAGTGTTCAAGACATCAGTCATGTGGCAAGAAGGGCAATTCCACCCTAAATATACTCATACTTTATTAGATGGTCCTAGGTGTAAAAATGACCATAGAAACCAACCATGAATGTCAAGAGGCTCGCCCAATCAGAGATTTTTCACGAAAGTATTTTTGTGAAAAGTACTTAGTACTCTCCCTACAAGGCAAAAAAACAAGCTTTACACTGAAATCTGCCCAGTCTATGTGCCTGGATCACCAGGATCCTGTCATTGCAATCAGCAGAAGACATGGAGTGGTATCTCAGTTAGCATCTTAGGATGCTTATACAAGCCTATGTAAGGTAGATAGACTACATAGAGAAGTGTGGGCCAAATACCCTCTGCATTTGAGGGCACCGCGCAGCCTACGCACCAGCAAAAGCCAACTAGACAGCGCATTGTGCCAAGAATTGCAAGAGTCTTCTGCTTCATCACAAGGAATTTGGCAAATATGTAAACCATGTAAACAAGCCTTTATTGTGTGTATGCCAAGCCCTCATCCTGTGTCTAAGCTGAATATACTGGAGTCGAGGGACATCTTGATGTCCCCATAATGTAGAGGTGGACCACAACTGGCACACAGATGATCTTAGTTGATATTTTAACTGGTGCCAAAAACAATCGGTTTCGACTGCTGGAAATCTGCAAATGGAAGAAACCAAACATTCATTGCACTGGGACCTAAAGACCAATTTTATAGTTGATGGAGAAAAAAACGCAGGAGGTCATTCAGCACATAAGTCTGCAAGGCTCTGAATTCCTCAAAACCATACGTTGTTACTCAGACAGGTCCGTTCCTAAGGCGAGATTTGGAAATTGCAATTTCCTCAATATTTTCAAAAAGATTCCCTAAAGGTAACTCTACAATTTAATTATCCCCGGCCACCCCTCCATGAACATTCCTAAAGCATCTGTACTGTGACTAATCTGCAGGATGAGAATAATCTCTGCCTTTCTGAAAAATGACTTAATGCTCGATATTAATTGTTGTTCCAGCCTTCTGCCATCGAGTGTGAGCGGAAGAGACTGAAGTGTTTACAGTTAGCATGAAAATCGTTGGATTTCCAACTAGTCCCAGATGGAGAACAGAAAAACAAATTGTTCCTTTCTTTGGACACATCATTGTGTACAAAATTAATTGTGCCAAAGCATATTAAAATGTTGCTTCCTCGATGGAGAAAACTTTCTTTACATACAATGAACTAAGGACATTTATTTTACCGACAGCTTAATAGGAATGAGTCATCATATTATAAACAGGTTAAGGTCGCTGGAGGAACCCTACTGAGACTACCTGTCAGAAAGAAGAGGAGAAGCCGCTTATAAAACATGCTCTTCGGGGTTTGGGCTAATTTGTATGTGATGCGTTTTATATCTGGTTGAGTTGATGGACAGAAAGTCATTAAACATCTCAACTTTGGGTGAAATATGTTAAACACTGCGCCTCAATCTTTACAGGAGCCCATAATATCCAGGAATTTTCAACTGGTGGGACATCGTGTAAATTTTGTTGGGAACCAATATCTATAAAGATCCTGGCAAAGCTCTAATGTCAGATGATGTGTAGACCGGACATCTTGGGATTTTCCTGTCCACTGCTCATGAGCTTCCTGAAGAACTTTTGATTTCCACTACTGTCCATCTACAGATTACTGTGAAGAGGACTGACGTTGTCTTCCAGATAGAATGACGACTTCTATCAATTTAGGTCCATTGTTATGAGTACGGTAACTGGGTTACTGCTACTAAACACTTACCTCTGATAGTAGGTTGGAGACAATTTCTAGTGGTGCCTGGTGGATGGAGTCATCTTGCAATGGGGACGTCAGTGCCATATCCACCAAGGACCTAATCTCCTTCAACACAACCTCCCAGCGATTTGGGTTACTCAGGACCTTTTTGTACTTGTAGATCTTTTTCTGTAAGATAATATTGCACATTTGTTAAATAGATAAAAACCACGTAATAAGTCACTTTCATATTGACTGTCCATTCCTTTGAAGTTCTTTAGAGTAGATATGGGCTGTAATAATTCCCTTAGGCTAGTGCCTAGGAGAAAGCACAGGTATCACTTATTAAAGGGTCTGGACAGGATGAGAAGAACTTGGCTGCCTTCTTCCAGAAACAGTGTCTGGTATTGCAACTCAACCACATGGAAGTAGATGGGGCAGAGCTGCACTACCGCACACAACCTGTGGACAGGAGCGGAGCTATTCTTAGGAGAAAGCAGCCACGTTTTTCTAATCTTTAGATCTAACTTTGTATCTACATGTGCCTTGCAGGGAAACAATACCTAATGTTCCCTATCATCAGAATCGGGCTGGTTCCCACAGACAGAAAGTTAAAAAATGTCTGCTACGATCAGCACTTCTTTCTTACATAATCTCCACCTTTATGAATCTCCAAAGAAATTCGATATTGGCAGCTTGTCTTTTCTAAACTTTACACCTTAATTTAATGCTTAGTATATATCCACCTTTTATAGTTTTACATAAAAACTTACTAATTCTGAGCTACAGTTTGTAGTATCATCCAGAGCTGCAATCACAATTCTGCAGGCTTTAGAGCCATAATCCTTTAGGACTTTTCTGTTGTTTCAATGTCCACATAGGATTTGCTCTGTTGATTTATAGCCTGGGAAATGCCATCTTTACCCAATCTGAGATACAAAAAACTGTCCCACTACAGTATAGTTTAGTTCAGATGTTTCCAATGACAATGAGCAGAATAGTGAATGCAGCCCTGGAATATATATATATATATATATATATATATATATATATATATATATATATATACACACACACACACACACACACAAGTAACATACTGTATTTATTATATATATATATATATATATATATATATATATCACACCAAAATGGTGAATATAAGGGGCATGTTAACAGTAAAGGAACAACACCTCTGAGGCCAGTGATCGGCTGCAATGGTCGCGTGTCTACCATCAGTCCTGCAGCACAATGAAAATCAGTGTTTTCAATTACAGTCCTTGTGCGGCATGTGGTTTCGACTAAAAGAATGTGGATTCCTCTAAACATGTGGCCTAAAGAGGTTCTCGCCAAGAAGACAACCCCCTTAAGGAATACAGTAAATCAAAGGATACATCTTTGCAACCAGTTTTTTTTTTATTTTCCAATCAAAATAAAAAAATGAAGCAACTTTGCAAAAAAAAAAAAAAAATTGATTTAAAAAAAAAAAAATGGCAATGTTTTGTTTCCACAACTCTCATGTAAATATAAGCTTCTCCATGGTAACAGACAACAAACAAGCCCTGTGTAGTCTAGTACTGAGGTCATAGTCCCTTCTATCTGTCCCCTACTTTTTTACTAGCCTACCAAATACACATATATTACATGTTGAGGGCAGGAGGATGAGAGACTGGCTGCAGGATCAGACTACACAGGGATTGTTTGTCGTCTGTTACCATGGAGATGCACAGGAGCTATAGAAACAGAATAATAGAAAATTTTTAATAAAGACTTCCTGCAAAGTTACTTCTTTTTTGCATTCCAGATGCAAAATAAAATGGTTCCAAGGGAGGACACGCCCTTTAAATATTTCTATGATTGTGTTTCATCAGCTTATAGTCTTTTGAGAGTCTAGATTACCAAGCTGTTGTCTGCAAGGAACAAGGGCATAAAGAATAAAATCTACAGGAAAAGGGGCGATTTTAGAGCATGAAACAAAGTGAACTCGGATGAGCAATAGAAAGCATATTCCACGCTTCCATGGGAGACTATTTGGCATATAAATACCATTTATTAGACGTGACTGGCACATATATCATATGAAAAATACTTCTGGCACAATATAGATAAATAATAGTAATATATAAATGGAATCCGAGACGACAGGAGCACCCAAACTTTATTTTTATACTGTCAAGTTTCATGTTTAATGAGACCATTTATATTACTTTTTATATCGTTTCGATCATTACTCATGTTACTTTTAAATTTTCAGATTATTTTTGGACGGGAAACAAGAGTTCGCCGCCAGAATCAATTTATGTTAGTCAGAGGCATCTGACATATGCCTAAATAAATGCATGCTGTTATCAACTCATCGGAGGGGTTTTTTTTTTAGATTTTAGTTTTTTCGTGGACTACGTGTATTACTGTACGGAGCCAAACAATGCAGGCGGAATGAGAAACTGTCCTAAGGCAGATGATAATGTGACAGACGGTCTGGGATCAAGTAACTGAGTCGCTTACGTCAACTGTGACAACAACCAGCATCGTCCGGGCGGTATGAACCTACCTAAGGTATCACCTGGAGACCTGCAGGTCAACCATGAGTCAAGTCCATTCTTCATCGTTCTAAAGCCAGTCATATCCAATAGAGTCAGATACAGCTCTAGGAGATAACAGGCATCCATAGGAATCGGTGGACACCTTCCTACTTCAGTGGGCAGCTTGCATCACTTTATGGTCCCTGACGTGGCACATTTACTGTGCTGCCACGCCCCGGTGATCGGCTGACCTCAGGGGAGCCTGAAATAGAAGGAGCCGTCCAATAAGGCCACCCATTTAACTAAGCCCCATCACGATGCCTGGGCAATCAAGCCCCTAAAGAGTTAAGCAATGAATTCAGCTCTATAACTATGGATCACTGCTGCCGATCACCCACTTTATGTCAAATATACTGTCTAATATACCAATTCTACATCAAAAGCGACTATACCATGAAAATAATATGCTTAGTCGCCATCCAAGCTGCTAGAATAAACCGCATTACGTAGGAGGTAAGTTAAAAGAAAAGGATGCTCAGCTAGCAAGACGACAAGCCCGTACAGAATCAGTCATGTAAGCGTGCTTCCCTCAGATGCTACAGAATCGCCTCCTGTGGCAGAAAAGTGGTTAAAAATGCCCAAGCCGAATCCCATCCTTACCAGGCAGGCTCTTCCCGGGTGCTGGAATGCAGGATACGGCTGATGGTTTCTGGATTTACGTTATTCCCTGCTTTCCAGGCAATGACAAGGGACCAACAAAGACTTCCTATTTCCAATCAGCAGGACAAAAGAAATGCCGCTCTCCAGTGTCACACGAAAATATCTGATTAGTGCTGATATATCTGCGTCTTAGAAAACGGCTCTGCTGGTTTCATTGGTTGCTGCAGTCGCTGCCATCACATGCAGAGGCGCGTGACAAGGAGAGAAAATACTAATTCTATCATTT
Organism: Rhinella marina; assembly: GCA_900303285.1. Lineage (NCBI taxonomy): Eukaryota > Metazoa > Chordata > Amphibia > Anura > Bufonidae > Rhinella > Rhinella marina. The sequence continues at coordinate 174,653 of ONZH01002718.1, read as the reverse complement.
CTATGCCCTTGCCTGAAAATCATACAACTAAGGAAATAATCACCCATGTCGAGGGATGGATAGATAGAATGGATAGAGAGCGAGAGATCACTTCTTAAAGGGCATCTGTCAGCAGATTTGTACCTATGACACTGGCTGGCCTGTTACATGTGCACTTGGCAGCTGAAGACATCTGTGTTGGTCCCATGTTCATATGTGTTCACATTGCTGAGAAAAGTTATGTTTTAATAGATGCAAATGAGCCTCAAGGAGCAACGGGGGTGTTACCGTTACACCTAGAGGATCTGCTCTCTCTGAAACTGTATTCCCCTTTGCACTTTGATTGACAGGACCATGCAGGGTAAATGTCATCATGTCTGTCTCGTTCAATGAAAAAGCAGAGGGTGCGGCAGTTGCAGAGAGAGCAGAGCCTCTAAGTGTAATGGTAACGCCCCCGTTGCTCCTAGAGGCTCATTTGCATATATTAAAACATCATATTTTTCTCAGCAATGCGGGCACATATGAACATGGGACCAACACAGATGCCTTCAGCTGCCAAGCGCACATGTAACAGGTCAGCCAGTGTCATAAGTACAAAACTGCTGACAGATGCCCGTGAAGAGATGTCATGTATGGTCACCTGAATGCTTGAATTACATTTTTAAAGAGTCACCAGAAGATAAAAAATCCTAGACTCTCTTTTTGTAAGTGATTTTAGGACGCACCTGATTTCATGCACGTACGCTTAGAAGATTGTCTAGAATTAGAGCGGGAGCTACATTGTATGTACATCACTTGTTGCTATGCCAGAGGATTAATGTAGTGAACACAAGTCTGGTTGTGTCATGGATGCCTTCACAGATATGTATCTACAGTACAACACTGTGAACCCCCCTCAGGTAATAAGTCATCTATTCACTGACCAGCCGCACATATAGAAAATATACATGGATCTGACATGATCTTACCGTGCAGTTATATGTACACAGGATCACATAGAACAATCTCTACATGTCACAGACACGTCAGATGGTACCAGTGAAGGTGTCCACCACCTATTGCCTGAATGAAGTCTCTTCTGAGAGATGCCAAAGAGGGAGAGACTCTGTTGGGTGTGCGGTCCTTTTATTTTAGCAGAAGGTAAGGGTCTTAGTCCAACTTTACTTTGGACTAAGACCCTCACATTCTTGGTTTCGGCTACTCGTCACTTTACTTTGGCCCAAAACCAAGAGTCAGAGTCATCAAATGAAGTCAGAGGAACATGATGGTCAGTGGGGTTCTCAGTGCCGGGACTCCATCAAGAACACCTTCTGACACGTCTCTGTGCATATTTACTATACTTTTCAGAAGTAATTCATCACAAGTGGTATTAAAGTGCATCTGTCAGCAGCTTTGTACCTATGACACTGGCTGACCTGTTACAGGTGCACTTGGCAGCTGAAGACTGTTGGTCCCATGTTCATATGTGCCCGCATTGCTGGAAAAATTATGTTTTAATATACGCAAATGAGCTTCTAGGAGCAACGGGGGCGTTACCATTACACCTAGAGGCAACTGCCGTACCCTATGCACCTTCATTGGACAGCGCCAGCCAATATAAACATGATCACGCCTGCCCTGACTTCTCCTAAAGTGTGACTGAAGTGCACAGCGCCGAGCATCTTGCGCAGGCGCAGTAGAGGAAAGAGGCCACCAGTGCAGAACAGAACTGCTGGTGAGCGCCTTTCCTGTGCCGGATAATGAAGCGCACAGCACAGTGCAAGACTTTAGGAGAAGTCAGGGCCAGATGTGCTTACTTTTATACTTCCTGGCCCTGTCAATGAAAGTGGAGAGGATGCAGCAGTTAAAGAAAGAGCTATGCTTCTAAGTGTAACATTAACGCCCCATTGCTCTTAAAGGCTCATTTGCATACAGGAAAACAAACATTTTTTTTAGCAATGCATGCAGATATGAACATGAGACCAACACAGATGCCTTCAGCTGCCAAGCGCACATGTAACAGGTCAGCCAGTTCCATAGGGACAAATCTGCTGACAGATGTCCTTTAAACATGTCTACTCAACTTCGCACAAAACTGGACAAACAAGAGATTTACCAGCAGAAGGACTATTTACCCACCCAAAAAAATTATAAAATTCTGATTAAGAAAATTATTGGAAAACTAGTCAGATTGATGGAGAACGTTAACATCTATGGCCGGAAGTCCTAGGACTATTGACAGGATATTGTTTGCAGAACCCTAGTAGACATCTGGCCAGATAATGGCTCATCTGGGCCCATATAAATATCAATCCTTCCCCTTTATTACAAGTCTGACTTCCATCCCTTTGTGTTTGAGGCCTTCAGCACATGCACGTAGCCATTAGTTACAGAGATTAATGCTTGGTCTGGCACATGACCAGAGGCCTTGGTTCTAGGATTACAATAGCTTGAGGAGCACATGCAGCTGGGAGTGATTTGTGCATGAAAAATAACAGCCGTGGCCTCTTAATAAATGGTGATCGAGTCTGGAATGGATTCAGCGTTTCTTCTAAACTACAGTTTGTCATTTTGCATCAGGAAACATCTCTGTGTTTACGGCTTTGGTTATGTTTGTGCTGTTACGGTACAAGGAACACTTCCGAGTCTTAGCGGTTGTAAAGGGGTTGTGCCACAATTAAGTGTTATTTTAATATAATACAGCATGAAAAACTGTTTTCTTTCATAATTTACTTTCTGTTACAAAAATGCTCCCCTTGTGAGATATTCTATTTACTTTCGCCATAATGGTGCCCCCTGGTGTTTAATCTGTATAGTAATGTGCATGTTCATCTACTGAGGAGGTCGCACATGCTCAGTTCCATGACTCCATCCTTCAACTGGCAGTGGCCATATCTACTGTTGGTTACAGAGAGCAAGGAAACACCCCCTGAGCAAAGACATACACCCAGAGCTGTGACAGGGAGACAACAGTAGCAGAAAAGACAACCCCCTGAGCTGTGATAGGGAGAGAGCTGCAGCAGAAAGGATACTCACTCTGAGCTATCAGCTTGAAAAAATATCTAGCAGAACAATTAGAGCAATGATCTCTGGATCCATGTGAGGTACAGGGCTGGTTCTAGCTTAGTTAGACATGTGATGTCTGATTTTCATGTATTAGATCAATCATAGCATAACCACTTTAAAGTACTTACAGAAATTAAAATATTATTGGGGTCAAGTCTATGTTTCCTTTTAACTCTTTTTAATAAGTACGTATTTGATGAATTAACTATAACATAAGACAGGGATATGTGATGACATCACCGTGCAATTGCCAGGGGCCCATAGTGAAATACCTTTGGGACCACTCATGGACTTATGAACAGTAAGCATTCTGGAGATATATCACTATTGTACACAGAGAGGAGATCCAATGCTGTTGAAACAGTTCAGGCGGCCACATTGTGTAATCTGAAGCATAGTACATGGGATCATTAGCAATGGAGGGTATTCTAGATGTGAAGAATACCTTGCAGCACCTGGTCCTATACTCTGGATTACATCACAGAACAGTGCCACGTAATATCATTTGACTCAAAGTATCCATAAAAGGGCCACCAGAAGATGCCTTGGCTTCAACTTTTGAGTGATCTGAGACAAGACGACACGGAGAACAGAGCCCAGTGACATCAATGAGCATTGGAGATCTCTGGACAATATTTTGGCCATTGCCCATCTGAGATATTAGATGACTACAGTCTTCAACTAACAAGCTCCAAGGTACAAAGTGCAGTCTAGTCATAGGTCAAATGGGCCTTCAACAACAATGAAGGCATCTTCTGACATAGTCTCATAGTTTGGGACTCATTGGCCACATAACCAAAGTCACTGCCTTGTAATAGAATAAGCTACAAATTTTTTAACACGGATTCAGTTATGAAACCTCTTCAAAAGATCACCTCTTTGAGAAGACTACCCTTATTCAGACCAGATTTCCCATAGCAGATTCTCAGATTCCTCACATATTATGCCTAATTAGACATGTTCTTTGAGAAAATCATTTCCTTTAATATAATTATGGGTGGTCGTTTTAGAGATTTTACGGCGGTTTGATAAACGTGGCAGTGCCAGTATGACTTCAAGACACGGAATATTATAATAGGGGTCTTGTCAATAGTGCCCATGCCCAGATGTAAGTTCTTATTCTGAGCTCTGGATCTCCTGCTCTTCATGTGTTTCTTCAGCTAATATAGTTCCAAGACCAAGACTTCTGGTCATACGCCAGACCAAACCTTAATCTGTGTAACTAAACCTTTATTCCACAGCTGCAAAGAAAGCAAAGTTGTTCCAAGTGTGGACATTGTAGAACATAGCATTTGCTAATTCACTTATGATCATAATTAGTGATGTCTACTGGGGAAAAGATGGTTGGCAAAGTGTAAGCAATAATTGTCCAACGCTCTTCATGTACTATAGCTGTGGAGGTTTCTAGTGCTCAAGTAACAATTGACCAATTCATTTTAAATTTATATTAGCTATAGAAGCAACAGGACAGAAGAACCTGGATAATAAACATTGCAAACATATCCACCAAGAAACACAACAGCCAAAGGCAAATGATGGTTGTGGAACCTCTAAAACGTCCTACAAGACAAGAAAATCTACTCTTATCAAGTCTGGCTAGAAGATATATATGATCCTAACATATCTATCCTATAGAAATGTAAACAATTCACTGCAAAATGGAAAAAAATATTTGGTCTACGTATGGAGACAAATATTGATGATTATGTAGATCCATGTAATAATGGGGACAACTTTGGTGGATACTAGAATCATACTGTACTTACTTTCTCATCAATATCTCCATATTATTGGTTATTCCATATCAGCTCACCATTTATATAGCCAAGGCGGGTGACCAGTTATATACTGTAGCTACTTCTTCGTCCTTTATGGTCTCCCAAACTTGTTAAAGGGGTGGTCTAGACCAGGGTTCCTCAATTCCGGTTCTCAGGGCTCACCTGCCGGTCTTGTTTTCAGGATTTCCTTAGTATTAGGCAGGTGATATAACTACTGTCAATGCATCAGGACCTACCACAGGTCCTCATTCTGTCGGATATTCTTACATCATGACCGGTAGGTGGGCCCTGAGGACCGGAGTTGAGGTACACTGGTCTAGACGATACAATATGAATTACTTCAACTCACCAAACCCCCACCACTGCTTTTACTGCACTTCTCTTGTCTTTCAGTAGTTCCAACCTCCTGGTGCCACTTGACACACCACTACCACCATATCTTCCAGGGATTAGCCAAGTGGAGGACTAGAAAACCATTGGAACAACAGCATTTGGGGAATAGCGGAGAATATTTAGGGAGTATGACTTTTTTCACACTGTTCTGTGGCTTTTGTAAATAATTTATATAGTGTCTGGACGTCTCCTTAGATCACTAGACTTTAGGTGAAGGTTGGCAGAACCTAGCCACCTCTACCTACCGAAAAAATGCAGAATTGGACATGTTTGTGGTGATAACTGACAGCTATTATGACCGCATTGCCGCCTTTTCTCTCGAGCAAAAATTCAGGGAACATGAGCCGCATTTTGTGACAACAAGTTCAGTAGTTGGATGACTTCTGTTAGAGTACAAGAAGATCATTTAAAAGAAAGTGGCCGTCTTCATGAGGTCATATCACACAAAAGAATACTCCAAGCCAGGCGTCACTGACAAATTAGCTGTCAGCTCACCCCGTCCACTTCTTTGAACTATCTTCAAAACCTCAGATTAATTGTGCTGACAATGTACAAGTATTTTGGCGGCTACTTGCACGTCGCTATTTACATTATTTTTGAGAGGCATTACCCTAAACAAATTGATTCACTTAATTAAGGCACTTTTATGGGTGGACACATTACAACTGGTCCACTCCTGGACCCAAGTAGATTTTTTTTTTTTTAATTATGTTTAGAGAAGTTACAGTTTCGGCACTGATACAAATATCTAGGTGTGTTGTCTACCTGGGATTTGTCCTGTGTCATCTTCATCTAGAGTTCTAGTCAACACTGTTCTTTCTCACGGCCCAATACATGACTATTGTTGTCTGAGCCTACCGGTTGACAGTCTAAAGTATGTGTCTCCAGACTGCCGGGGAAAAAAGGGTGAATTTTAACATATGATCCTTCTGTTCTCTCAGGAGAGGTGTCTAGTAGTAGCTTTCTCCTTTTTCCCCATAAAAAACATATGCACATTTGGCCGAACTGAGCATGAATGTATTTGGGGAAGTCAGGAGAAACAGCTGTCGTCCAAACGAGCGTTTGACAATCAGCTAGTGAAGGTGTATCAATATCAGAGGGGCGAGGGTCTGACTCCTGTCACCCCTGCCAATCAGCTGTTTGAAGAGGTGCGGGTGCCGGGATTCCAACCTCCGCCGATCAGATATTGATGACCTATCTTGACAATAGACCATTAATATTAAACCACTGCACCACCTCTTCAACAACTCCAGCTTCTTCTATAACAAGCATTTGAGTCTCAGATGGAAGGGGGAGAGCTCAACATGGTTAACATTCTTGCCCCCTTCGGTCCAGAAATGGCAGTCACTTGTTTAGGCTGGTGGGGGCGGATGTTAGATTACTCGCAAGGTTAATGGGGTTCAGTAAGATTTACTATGTGTGATCAGCAAGAGTCTAGCCCCAGGGACCCCATCATCAGCCAGTAAACCTGACAACACCATAGTACCACCATGTCTATTCCACCATGTCTGGTACTACAGCTCACTCTTAGATACTTCCACCTGCAGACTGGTCATCCAAGAAGGCAACTGGAGTCTCATAATTCCTGCATACATAACCATATACCAAATGAAGCCTCAAATCTTGAAACAGGTAGCGGGGAGGTACATAGTTTTTTTGACAGTGAAAGAGTTACTGTTTCATACAGGAGGGTGAGATGACAATTTTAGACTGTGTTTAGGACACAATGAGGTCTGATCTTGGCTTCTCGGAATCCAGAAATTGCTGATAATTACAGAGTGGAGGTGCAAAGGTTCATTAGCCTGTTGAAAACACCCATCTGAATAGAAATCAATATAATTACTTTACTAAATGATGCCTCGTTTTAGCTCCTACCTGACTCGAGATGGTACACAGCTGTCTGCAGTCTCCGGTGCTGGCGTACTATGAACATTTCCAGCAACGCACCATCTCAGGTGTTTGCTTTAGTAAAATGGATATATTGGAGTCACTTTCCACTATTCAGCATAAGATTCCCGTAATCAACTCTTATTTTAAAGGAACAGGCATGCTGTTATGCACGCCTCCCAGGTCCTAAAGATTCAGCAGGACCATCCTAGATTGACAGATCACACTACGATGTGGCTGCTTTTATTGGGAACCACTGCAAGTGGCATCTCAAACTAAAGGAGATAGCTGTCGGCTTTTCCCCCGAATCCATAAACATACACACTCGGCTGTGTGCACCCAAGTTTTTCCAATGGGACATATATATATATATCTTTTTGTTTTTTTTGTATCTTTTATGGTTTGATTTTTCAGTGTATTTTGGCACAACTTTATTTTTTGGTCTTTTTAGGGCGATGACTCAGTATTAGGAGGTCATCAGGTAATACTAGCCTGGTTAGGGTGTATTAGACTCAGTATAGGACCCAGTCCTCGATTCCTGCCAGAGGTGACAAGACACAAAAGCGATCTTTACGGCATCAGCAGGAGGGAGCCGCTGCTCATCATATTCTACCAGTCCACCCTATATCCTCCATCTAGGGTGATTTATGTGATTGTGAGTGTATATATATTCTTTTTTGTTTTGGGGGTTTGTCTCTGGGGATTGTTGTAATTTATTCCCCATTTTTAAAATTAAAAGTTACGTTTTATTATTTACTACTGCTCCTTTATAATATATATATATATATATATATATATATATATATATATATATATATATACACACACACACACAACACATACCGTATATGTTTCTTCTACTGCGGTCGACTGAGGGGAGGTCTTACATTCACCCTCCTCAGATGGGCACACCTTTCAGTTGTTGTGTGACTGATGAGCCCACACTGTTGTGACCACTCGGGGACTACCTTCTCCATGAAAGAAATCTAAATACAATCTTGGAATTGGCGCTGTAACAGGACTCCACCCCTTACAGGAATCCTTAATGGCTGTTCTTGAAGGTATGAGCGAGAAATGCAGGTAATCACTGGGGCATCGATGAACGAACATTTCATTCTTCCATTCAGAATATGAAACCAGACACTACTACTATGATATCACTCCACCTCTCGTGTACACCACAGGAGCGTTCAAAGCTTCCTATGAACTTGTTGTGTAAGTTCTGGAATCAAGATATGGTAGCATGATTGCAACCGTTCCCATCATGGAAATTTCACGTGGCTTGTGCCCTGTATACGAGATCGAAATCAACATTAAATCCGCGTGAAATCTGCTTTCCACTGTTTTCAATGTGAAATCTCTGTCACAGATATGTATGGAAGTGGAAACCACGGAAGGAGCCACCCGCAGGTGAGCCTCACTAACTGGGATCCACTGCATAACAAACTGCAAAATCCAAGGGCGAGCCTCGGATTTTGGCTGCAGATTCTTTAGAAAATCTGATTTTTCAGCTAGGAAATCAGCCGGGCTTAGACCCCTTACCGGTGAAACCAGCTTTGCTACTCCTGACCATTTTGATGCTATATGAAATCTGTATGCGGAAAGAACTGGAATTTCTTTGTTTGCAATGTCACAACCTATACTTTATAAATCCCTTTATTATTCCTAAAAGTTATGAATGAGTTGCCAGAAATTTGCAAAGAAGGTCCAGCTGGGTGTTACCAGTTGGGGCTGTGTCCCTGCACATTCTGACATGACAGCACTGACTGGATAGTGTGCGGGGTCACAGCTCTAACTGGTAACACCCTACTGGACCTTCATTGTAATCTGCTAGTAATTCATTCATAAGTTCTAGCAGGAATAATAAAGCAAAGGCACAACACAGAGTCATAAGAATAGATGATATTTCAAAGGGAATGCAATAAATTAGGAAAACAGAGGTCAGGAGAGGTTACAGGTCCTTTTTCTAACTTGGTTTGACCTTGGAAGATTGTTGTGTAGAAGTGGAGTTCTCCTTTAAAGGGTTTTTTGGGGATTTTACTACTGAAGACCTATCCAACACCCGGGATCCCCGCCGATCAACTGTTTGAGAAGGCACCGGCTTTTCCTAGGCCAGTGACATCACGTTCATCGGTCACATGACCTAGGAGCGGCACAGCCCTATTCAAGTGAATACGGCTGAGCACGATACCAAGCACAGTCACTATACAATGTACAGCGCTGTGCTTGGTGAGCAGGGAAAAGGTACCGGCGCTCACAGGAGCACCAGTACCTTCTCAAACAGCTGATCGGCGGGGATCCCGGGTGTCAGATCCGCACCGATCAGATACCGATGACCTATCCTGAGGATAGGTCATCAGTAGTTAAATCCCGGAAAACCCCTTTAAATCTATCCAGTGGATCACAAACGAGTTTGATTTCTCTACAGAAACCCCTCCAAGCCAGTTTCATGGAAGCAATGAAGTGTCCTCGATGCCACACACAGATTGCAGATTCTTCATTTTACTGCAGTTTCCTTCATACCTTGTGATTATACATAAAGTACAGGTTTCTAAGCCAGAAAGAGCAAGGAGGTTTGGCAGCGCAGGGGAAACTTTAATGATAGTTTCTGAAGTTGCGTCAGAGCGTTTCTTAATCCCGGTCTTTGTTTTCTCAACCATTTCTACATAAATGTGGTATAAAATCATGAATATTTTTCATTTTCTATACTATTTTTTTTTCATAGAAACACCACGGGAGATAACATTGGTGGGGTACAAGAGACGAGACCCCAGAATTTCTCTTAAAGATTGGCTGTAGAGATGAGCGAATGTGCTTGTAACCAGCACTGTACCGCTCGGCTCCCCTGCGCTTGCATGGGTGCAGGCAGCCGCTTCCGTCCTCCTCAGAAGCTGAGCGGTACAGTGCTCGTTTCGAGCACGTTCGCTCATCTCTAATTGGCTGCAGTACTATGCAAAGTATCCAAACCCACTTAGTAGTCCTCGGCGGTTTCTATTACCAGTGCACCAATGGTTTCAAAAGAGCTTTGTCACCAGTTCTTTCTAAGGAGGTTTCCATCCCTCAAAATCTCAAGCACCTAAGGGTTGTTGGGTATTGTACAGACCACCGTAGCCTGCTCAGTTTTAAGAATCAGGGTCTCTCCGACCATCCCTGACATTAACTTCTGACATATCTACCTAATCAGAAGGTAAATTCGGGTATAACGTCTTTAAAAGGGTCGTCCAAGATTTTTATATTGATATCATCAATATCTGATCCTTGGGGGTCCCACTCTGGGTACCCTTGCCCATCAGCCGCTGTGCTCCGGTCTATTTCTAGGGTAGTGATATAACATTCATGGGTTCATCGGCAACTCAGTCCCATTCAAATGAAAGGGGCTGAGTTGCAATACCAGGCACAGCCACTATACAATGTATTGCGCTGTGCTTGATAAGCTGCGAGAAGGCTGCGGTACTCACTAGAGCGTGGCGGCCTCCTCTGCTGATCGGCCGGCCGTCTCGGAATCCCACCAATCTGCTATTGATGACCTTTCCTAAAGATAAGTCACCAATATAAAAATCTTGGAAAACCGCTTTATAAAACCGACTGAGTAGCAGCTACAGAAACCTCAGGCGTTAGGTTATTTAACAATGTATGGGCCCCAGATCACAGGATGTGTCGGTAACGATGATCAGAAGGTGGATTGAAAACTTTGAATGCAGCTCTGGATGGGATTGGAGTAAAAGACACGTAAAACTGTAGAAGATAAGTAAAGTAAAATATGATGCATTCACATATCGTCTGCAGTATATGTCGGAGGTACTGTATACTTTGAAAGGATTTTCTGATGGATGCCTTGAATATATACCACTGTACAGGCATACGTCATGTGAAAAATGCATCCGTACTCAACGTAAGAAGTAATAAAATACTAATTAATCACTTTCCACTATAAACAACCATTTATGATTTGCCAATTTAGACTGGTGCTTGAGGCAATAGAGTTTTACTCACCTTCCATTGCAAAGAATGGAACCACTGGTCTCTCAAATAACTGTTTGCAGCCTGGAAAGGAAGAACAGGGTAGGTAAGTACAATACTGGAAATGCTGGATTCTATCATCTCACAGACATCTTCAGTGGTTTTTGTCAAATGTCGTTTTATTGTTTTTCAATAAAGGTAGTACAAACAAGAAACAGTCATGTACATCTTTTTCTGTTACATATTAGAACATACAATTAAAGGCCCCAGAAGGACTTAAAGCGGTATTCCCATCTCACAAATGTAGTTTGTGTAGTTAGATATAGCCATACCAATATTATAACTAATAGAATGTATTTATATAAAATGTACCGTTTAGAAGATTTGCCTATTTGTATTTCCATTGTCCCACACACATCAGTCAGGCCGTTGCCCCTAGTTACAGCCACCGCGGCAATGTAGTAGTGGTGGTCGGCTTGCTCTTGTTCAAACCCGCTCTGAGGTAACTGTTGTATTGTGAACGGACATTACATGAGCATGAGGAGACACATCTTAGGCCCCTTTCACACGAGCGGGAGACTCGCATGTCTCCCGCAACGCATCTACAGGGCTGGACTCGGCACGGACAGGGATCGCATATAATGCTATGCGATCCCTGTCAGTGCGAAGTCCAGCCCTGTAGATCCGTTGCGGGAGACATGCGAGTCTCCCGCTCGTGTGAAAGGGGCCTTAGGGTTGTAGTATTTTTGTCTGCGCTTCCAAAACGCAGAGAAACGGATCCTGTTCCAAGATCAATTCATCTCTATGGAGCAGGATCTGTTTATAAAGTCTGCATTTTGGACGGATCCTGACCATTGCATTTTGCACTGGTAGCGTCCAAAACGCAGATGTAAAAGTACCCTAAGATGTGTCTCCGTATGCTCATGTAATGTGTGTTCACAGTACAGTAGTTACCTCAGAGCGGGTTTGAACAGCAGCAAGCCGGTCACCACTACTACATGGCCGCGGTGGTCGTAACTAGGGGCAACAGCCTGACTGATGTGTGTGGGGCAATGGATATACAAATAGGCAAATCTTCTAAACAGTACATTTTATATAAATACATTCTATTAGTAATAATATTGGTATGGCTATATCTAACTATACAATCTACATCTGTGAGATGGGAATACTCCTTTAAGTGGAGCCAAGTCGTGGATCAGTGTTTTTAACACAGATGCATGCTCTATTTTGTCCGTGTTCATGATGCCACCCGTACTGCATCCATGTTTAACGGATCATTAGGAAGAGATGCTTTGAAAATTATTTTTCAGCTGTTCAGTATCAGTGAAACACGCATGCAACACGGACATAAAAAAAACTGACACACGGACCCAACATGGATCCTTCACGGACAGCTTCACGGATGCATCACTGACCACCTGCTACGGATTTGAGGACGGACACAGACGTGTGAATGAGGCTTAACCCCTTTAATAAGAACATCTGTTGTCTTTCAAAGAAGGGCCATTATTCCAGTGCATCTGAAATTTGTAAACCATGAGCAATGCTATGCATTGTTTGTGCTTACAGCCCCTCTGCGGATTTATGTATACCTCTGGAAAGACTCAGAGTAAGACTGGCTCACCAGAGAACCGGATGATCCTCTGATAGGCCCAGATTCTAATGCAATAGAAAAATGTCCCAAAATGTCCAAAGAAAAAATCCCATTTAGAGCTGCCTTTGGAGATAATCACCTACAACTAGGGTCAATTTCTTTAATTCAAAAATCTATTCAACATTATTGATGATATAGGGGTTGGGCCCCATGAAAAATTTCCTCTGGTGGGCCCATGTTAGAAAAACATGGCTGCTCTATAACGAGAACATCGCCTCACCTGTCCACTATTGCATCTCATGCACATTCATGTTGGTGGACCTGATTTGCCATAACCCATGGACTGGTGTGAGGAAAGACGCCATTTTCTTCTAATTCTGGAGAACCTTTTTGAGACGTGTCGTTCCAAGTGGGAGTTCACCCACAACATGTCCTAGTCAACAAGCCCACCTCCACCATCTCAATCAGGTCACATTTATTTCCTGGAGTCTCCTCTCAGGTAAATATCAGCTCTTCCTGCTGTGGACACATAAGTGGCCTCCGGGCAGACTTGGTGCGGTGTACCCATAACAATGGTTCTTTAGTATCTGCTTCCTGCAGTGCATGTCAATATTTGCTCCATGCTGGGTACACATTTAATCAGGGCAGCAAAGTCTCTTATTGAAAATGAACAATACGGCATTTTATTTTTTTTTTTCAGTGACAACAATTGTTGAGGGAACAGCATCTCCGATCCCAGGTTCGCATTATAGACCTAGTGTCCAAATGATAAGTAAACCTGCCGGTTTGCCAAGGGTGAGTTTGTTTTGCCTTTTCAACTTTCAATGCCTCAAGTGTCAAAGAATCAAAGTACTGCTGAGCCCTTAAAGGGGTTGTGCAAGAACTGAGGTGAGGGGGTTGGCAAACCTTCCCGGCATTCTGCAGGACCTGTACAGGAAAGATGACAAAGGCTAGTTTCACATTGGAGATGTCTGGAACAGGTATTGCCAGGTGCTACCCGACGCCCGGTTTGCAGCCAGATCTTCGCCGGTCCCGATTATAGTTAATAGGGCTAAACGGCAACGCAGTAGCTTCTGGCAATGCCAGTATGTAGAGAGTTCTGGCAGAGAAATCTGCCAGAACAACCTGCCAGATCTAAAAGCACTAGTGTCAAACTAGCCTTACCTGCTTCCCAGTGCCGGCTCCCCGCTCCTTCTCCTCCAGGCTTGTGATGCTCCGCTAGGCCCCATCAACGTCAACATCTGGTGCGACATTGCTGCAGCCAAATCACAGCCACGATGATTGCTGGCTCCCCTTGCATCATGTGACCATCTGTCATGACACAAAGGGAGTTGGACACCGCCAGGGCCTGTGATTGACTGCGACGATGTCAAACCGGATGCTGACATTGATGGAGCCTAGCGGAGCATCACAAGCCTGGAGGAGAAGGAACTAGGGAGCCAGTGCCAGGTCATTTTCCCTTTGCAGGTCCGGCAGAATGGGAAGGAGGGATTTGTAAAAAAAATTCTTCAACCATGCCTTTAAAGAGGTATTCCCATCTTAGACACTGACAGCATATCGCCTCTAGGACTCCCACCAATCTCATATTCAAGGCCTATCCTGAGAATTGGCCAACAATATCAAAATCTCTAACAACCCCTGTAAAGCCCAGCGCATCCAAGAAAAGCCTATAATTCTCAGAAAACCCTCTCTGAGCTAAAGTAGCCTTACATAGTGAGAGGTCTCACCAGTACCCAAGGTCTTTGAGTCATCTTTCCGTTTTCAGACCCCCTCCAGAAGCAAGAGAGCTCCAAACATAGTGGACTTTAGAACCTGTAACGTCATACTCCATTCACAGGCGCTCCTTTCTGTCCCTTTAAGGAGCGCCCCTCCACCACTACAACTACTCAACATTGTGAAACCCAACCAGGCAATCACATTGAAAGCTGATGCGGTGTGTACAGTCCATAATGATGTGGTAGGTGTCATGGGAGACATAGATTATCTCAGCTATGACACCCGGACAATAGCTGTGGAGGCCGCTTCTCCATTATATGCTGAGCACGCCTCACCTCCCAGCCATTAATAGTGCACAAGGCCAGTCCTTCCATTACAGGGAGCGCATGATAAATGAACGCTGGGAGGCGCGTGTACAAATGGCCCTTTATGTGTAAACTAAACAACATAGAAGGCAATTAGGAGGCAGTAATGCTCCCAGAAAGATTTATCACCTGGGCGGCCAAAGAATTCTGTAATTTTTAACTAGCTCAGAGAAGCGTTCCTCATTAGGTGTTAATTGTGCTGAATGAGGCAGAAATGTCCTCGTCTTCTGCTTCATCCCAGTTGTTGCAGTGGAAAAAGTCCACAACTTGGAAAAAAAAAAAAAAAAAAAAGACTTCTGGAGTGTCTGTCACCGAGGCGCTAATGCGGGACCCCTATAAATACCCGCTTCATGCCGAATTTGCTTGCATCAAAGCACAATGGCTTCCATCCAAAAGCAGTCAATGAGGGGAATCTTAGTGTGACAAAATATATACAGATAACACAGAAAAAAACGTACAGACCCGTGACCCTCTTTGTGTTTTTTAGTATCTTGTTACTCCTAGGGCCAACATTAAAAGGGGTTGTGTCATCCCAGACGCTGATGGCATATCGCTAGGTTGTCCCACCTCTGAGACCCGCATCTATCTACAGAACTTGGTTCCCGAAGCAAAGGGAGTGCAGCCGAGCATGCATCACCACTTTTCCTTTCAACGCTACGGGACTGAGGAAAGCTCGGCTATTTTTGGTACTGAATGGACAGTACCCACGCAGGGGGGTTGCGCTCTCCCTAACTTTCGGGGGCCAATACTGGAGATGGAAGCAGATCCCAGAGGTGGGACCCACGCCCGTCTAAACAACAATGGCATATCCCAACAATAGGCCATCAATGTCTGAGATGAGACAATCCCTTTAAATATAGAAGGGGTAATCTTTTTGTCTGAAATAATAAGACTCTTACTTCACCATGAGGTCTTGTTTACACAGCGTCTGAAAATACCAGTTTTTTTTTACTATTTGTTCTGTTTTGCTGTTTGTCCGTTTTTCTTTCTTATGTTTTTGTTGTGTTGTTTGTTTTTGTTGCTGAAATATGGATGTAAAAATCAAACAAACATAAAAAACACAACAGAACAAACATGAACTATGGAGATCGGTAATATTGAAGTGTGAATGAGCCTCAAGGATAAGTCCACACAGGAACGATACCTGCAGATCTGCGTGGATGAAACCTGTCTAGGAACGGATATATGGATGGATACCCCCTGGTGTAACAGATTAGGCCCAATTCTGACGGTCGTTCCGTCCATACATCCATAAAAAAAATGGATCTATGTCTGTCCATATGGTGTCCGTGGATGTCCGTTTTTTGTGCACCCGTATGCTTGAATGAATTAGTCTCAGATGGGATATGGATAAGAATCACATTTTTTCTGCATCCAAAATTCCAAAATGCAATGCCACCTCGATGTTTGGCAGCACCCTCAGGTGTCCAGTGGGTGGTCTTAAGCCTCATGCACACAACTGTATTTTTGCTCCCAATCCAATTAGCATTTTTTGCAGATCGGATGTGAACCCATTCATTTCTATGGGTCAACAAAAAATCCATAGATAGAACAGACAAGTATAGGAAAGTTCTATAGTTGTGGGTGAAAAAAAAAGGTGGCACGCACACAGCCGGAATCTATGTTTTGTGGATCTGTGACAACTATCTGTATGGCAGAAAAGGCTGTCAATCATGGAGTGAGACCGCCCACTGGACTCCTAAACCCAGAATAAGCAGACGTACCGAATCTTCCCCCACAAAACTCTATATCAATCTGCTCAGCTCCTCCTGCCTGCAGAATAGGCTACATTTTCGACATGAGCGGTTCTCAGGTCTGTATGCGCTCCGTTGCACACGCGGTTGGAAAATATGCCCTTCTCGATCAGGCCTTACAATGTTTTATGACCTTGTTCCCCTTCTTACCGTATGATGAGAACGCCATTTTAAAATTTAGAATACACGTATGAACTTTGTTTTTGTTTCTTTCTTTAGATTTCAGTCTTTTTTACCTTTTCTTTGTTTATAGGGTTTTTGTTTTTTTTCCGCCTCACAACACAAACAGCAGCTGAATTCATCAGACAAAAGGGAAAGCGGATAAACACAGGGACAAGTACGAGCCGGGCCTGTCCACCTGAAGCACACGACTGCATCTCCCATGACCCGTAGCCAAGCTGCTGAACAAGCTACTGTGTATCCTGTGCTTTCCGAGGGCTTCTCCCCTGTTTATCTTTCCATCTGGTTACCTGCTGATTATTAAGAGGAGGGGACGGGGGTAAAAAGGCACCACGTGCTGCGCTGCGTGTGCAAAACATTTACTCAGGGAAAATGAACTCTGCAATAATACCTTCTGGACTGGGAATCGGATTTAACTGCTTACTACCCAGAGAAACGTGCACAGTGAATCTCCGTAGGGGGCCTTGAGAATGAGGCAGTAAATCAAAGATGGATACGTCCATGCGGGGCTTATGTTGCTGCAGATTTCAACCTGTGTATTCATTTAAAATCAGCCCTGCATGTCAATTTCTCTGTGAATTTTTAACACGGGGGGTTGGATTTATACAAAGTGCGCTACACTAGTTCTAGACATTAAAAATTTGTGCAACAATATTTTGCCGCACAGGTGTTTTTACGCCGTCCTCGCCACTTGGAAATGGTGGAGGCCGGGCCGTTGCCCCGGGCGAATATCCTAAAATTTACTCCTGAAAAAAGGCGTAAAAGAGAAGTAATAGCTACTCCAATCAGGGGCTGGAGTAGTTTTTACTTTAGGAGCATGGACTGCCGGAGGTGCACCTAATTTACGACAAGGCGCATATCTCGTCATACGTTAGGCCAATCGTTCAGCAGCGCAGGGGAAATCAAAGCCCAGTAGATCTTTGTAAATGTCGCCCAATGTGTAGATTTGTTTCCGTCACACCCACTTTGTCGGAACTGTAAAACGTTGCAGATTTTCAGCCTGTAATTTCACAGTGAAAAGTCTGCAGCTTTATATCGTATGTGGATGAACCCAAGATCTGGGGTTTTTTTGCAGTATTTTGGGAAATTTAAAAAAACTGACTGACATTGCAAGCAAAAGTATTTCTGCGAATGCAAAATTTGCGTAAATATGAGCAAACACATAAGTATGGGAAATTATCTGCGGCAGTCTGCACCAGTAGTCTGTCCCGGCAGAGGAACAGACTACCGTAGTTACCGTATACTCCTGGATAATATTCCGGGATACTGCCGGATCCCCATTGACTATAAAGGGATCTGACGGCTTTCCAGCATAAATAACTGGTTTCAGCCAGAATTATCGTCCAGCCGAAACCATAATTTATGCCAGAAAGCCGCCGGATCCTATTATTGTCAATGGAGACCCTGCGGCTTGTAGCCAGATACGGCTATTCGGTAGTCTGTTCCTCAGCTGAATACTGACCTTAAAGGTGGATATTGACCTTAATGTCGTATCACCAAGGCGAATCAGAATGTAGGTCTACCATACCTGGAGTAGGACAGTCCCCCCTGGAAACGAAAGTTGTAAACAGTATTTTGGGGCATTCTCCCAGGACAGCAGCTGGACATCCTCAATGGCGCTGTATGGCATGCTATTTTCCATGTACCCTGTAGGCTGAAAACAGAAAAACATAAGTTATCCCCGTGAAGTTACCATAGGATGTTACTATCCAGTTATAGGAATCCTTAATATCATATCATATAATAATTAAAGACAAAAACCTTTAAATAAAGAATTAAGACAATCCTATTTTTTGTCTTTATCTTCTAACACAAGAACTTTTGGTGAAAAAAAAATAAAATCAGAAAATAGAAAGAGATTACAAAAAAGGATGTGTGTGCCTATCTGGTTTTAACTGAAAAAAATTTGGTTTAACATTCCCTTTAGATGCTAAAAGAAAAAAAAATACTCCTTGTCTGCTGCCCCCACTAGAGGGAGCTTACTGCATGTGGTTTATACATCAATAATAGGACAGTATGCAGTGAGCTCTTAACGCTCCCCCTAGTGGCAGCTGCAGGCAGTCAGAATTTTATCATTTGTTTATGCAGTGGATTAAGAGCTCCGACCCCTTTAGGTTAGTTTCACACTAGTCTGCCAGAGTTCATCGTAATCAGCATAGCCAGAAAGGGCCCGGAGCACTGCCAGACCCCACTGACAAAAACAGGACCCGGTGGAGATTCAGCCTGTAAACGTTGTCTACCATGTGTCATTTATAATTCAGGCGTTTTTCTATATGGCAGAAAGTCCGTCTAGGGCCCAGGGGTAACATGTGGGAATGATAATTGATATATCATTACATACAATGCTACGGCCATTTGCAGCTGTCGGCCTTGGTTCTGGATCTGAACTCGTTGAGTTCGCTGCAGACATGAATGTTGCCGTGGTAACTGCACTCAGAAACGTGACTCACGGAGTGGCTTCACTTCAAGCTTGTGTGCACTTGAGCTATGCAAGGATCTTCAAAGGCAGCTGTACCGTGTGTAGAGTGGATGGCAGCGCACAGCAGCAGGTCTCAAACTTGCCTGTACTGTACTTAAGTTACAAGACGGTAACCTAATCCACGCTTACGCAAACGCTGCCGTCCACCACAATCCGGGGCTTGGCGTAGACTCTGGAACTCGCAGGAGTCAAGCAGAGGACATATGGCTGTTTATGATGATTTACTAAGCACATGTTTGTGTGAAAGGGGCCCTGTGTAATACATATTTCCCTTGGCACTGTTGCCTGGTGACATCAAAACACCTCTCCGGTGACAAGCGAGGGCCTCTCTTGCCGGCGTTACAAATCTCACACGTAGCCGTGCACATCTATGCCGAAAAATGTGTCAGGAAATTCAGGTTGGAAAGAGGCCAACATTTACTTAAGTGATTCCGGCCCAAAATGCAAAAAATTTACAAAATAAAAAAAAATAAAAAAAAGTAGTCCATGTCAGATTAAAAATTAAATTCCTTTATATGGATTGGGGAAGACATATTGGTTGTCACAAAGATGCCACCAGTTGTCACCCAGAACAACTCCTACCATTCTTAAAGGGGCTTTCTGAAGCTGATCTCTGCTCCACATAGTGAATGGCAAAGGGCCATCATGCAGTCTCCCTAGGAATCACAAAATCTAGTGGGATCTACCAAATCTATAGCCAGCTTTAGTCTTGGTATCGAGACGAGACATCCTCTTTCCATATGTTGGTTTAAGGCACACGGACATCATAGAAGGGGCTCCTTACTTGTGGAGGAGGGTAGAGAGCTGCTAAATAGCCACATCTCTCCAGATATGGTCTGTCAATGTATATTCAGAGGAATAGCTGTATGTAATACTACATTTCCCCTGTAGAGGAGCTGTAGGGGAAGGCCAGCTAAATATTCCCCACAGAAGACACACCTTCATATTTAAAAGGGTTGCCCATGAAGCTCTACAAATGAATTGCATACATACAGTGTATTTAAGGCTACTTTAACACTTGCGTTGTTGTTTTCCGGTACTGAGATCTGGGAGAGGATCTCAATGCCGGAAAAGAAAAAAAAAACGTTTCTGTTTAGTCCTCATGCATTCTGAGTGGGAAAAGATCTGTTCAGGAAGCATCAAGGATGTCATCCATTCCGGCAGCATTCCGTTTTGTGACCGGACACAAAACCGCTACAAGCTACGGTTTTGTGTCCGGTCCTAAAAACAGAAAAAAACATATCAGGCATTGAAAACAATGTAAGTCAACGGTGAAGGATCCATGTTTTATGAAGCCTAAAAAAAAACGGATCTGTCACCTATTGACTTTCAATGTATTTAGTGACGGATCCATTCCCCCCCCCCATTTTGATTTCACACAACCGCATCCTAACGTAATGGGTGTATCCCGATGTGCAAAATCAAAATGGATCCGTTTAATTGCGGTATTGAGATCCTCTGACGGATATTAATACCGGAATTAAAAACGCAAGTGTAAAAGTAGCCTAAGACTACCCTCGATACTAGTGTTTTGATAACTGTCTTAACGGGGATGTATTAGATCAGAAAAATGCCTTAATCTAGGGCAACAATAATTTGCGCGATACAAAGGGTGCAAGTCACACAGAAACCCAACTTGGATGGATTTTTTGCGACTGTCGCGTCGCAGTACGACACCATTGACTATCATTATAAAAAATGTCGAACAACTTTTCTGCGACACAGGTCCCTGTGTAGCCATAGCCTTATCCTTCCAGAAAAAGCGCCACTCTAGTTCACAGAATGTATCTATTACTCTAGTTGAGCCTAAAAGGGACTTCTCTGCAATACCAGACTCAGCCAGTGAACAAGAGTGGCGCTGTTTCTGACTGAGCAAAAATAAATGCATACAACCCACACGACTATAGAATTTCGGTACTCAGTTTGCCATATTTACCTATCCTGACACATTAGTAGCTGGGAGACAGGAAGGGCCGGCATAATCACATTCCCTTTAACCTAGCGTCATTTTTTTTCCCTTCATCATCTCGTTATTAAGTAAATTGTCAGAGAAGCTAATTTCATTAATACAAGATGACGCCGTTCACTTCCGCAGTGAAAATAATTCACACTGTTCATCTTGTCACTCGGAAAGCAGATTATTTGGAATGAATCACTGCTGACTGAACAGGGCCGAGGAGTCAGGGCTCAGCCATGCTGCATCCTGCTTACGAGGCTGACACCCACATAAACCAATATGCCTGCATCATCGTGGCGTGGGCACGGCAGGAGGTTTTCATGTGTGGCACAGGAAATCTGAGCCGACAGGTGATGCAGACATATGATGTACATGACTCACGATACATTGTGGTTAACACCGGGCACATGGGACTGTAATAGGACGGCCACAGGAAAGTGGGCCCTCACACGGTCAGCTCTGTACACTACGAAAACGATGGACAGAGACAGAAATCCTGGTAATTCTCTGTTTAGTCTTGTCTAGAGATAAGAAAATTGCTTGAAATTCAATTTGGGTTTAATTTCAGCTGAATCGGTCAACTGATTAGATTCGGTCCAAATCAATTCTACCTGAATTGGAAGTGCACAAATTGGCCTGAAAATTTGTGGCCTCACATGGTCAGCTCTGTACACTAGGCATACGATGGACAGACAAAATTCCTAGAAAATCTTAGTTTAGTCTTGTCTAGAGATAAGCAAATTGCTCGAAATCTGATTCCGGTTGGATTTTGGCTGAATCGGTCAACCAATGTGATTTGATCCAAATCAATTCTACCTTAATCGGTGATGTTTTTGATCTCATCCGAGTCAATTTGATTATAGCCAGCTTCATGTGGTCGTAACCCTAAGCAGAAACACCTGATGCTGCTTACCCTCAGCAAAACAATAGGTTGAAACGCAACTTTTTCTCCCACCCTCGATGGCTGGTATCAAAGGGAGGTCCACCAGGCACCAAAGATCATTGGCACAAAAATCTTACATCTTTTACGGTAGCGTTTCCCATTGCAATGATCATTTCTGGTGGTAGTTTATTGCCTGGGAGAAGGATCTGGCAGGTGAAACCCAACAGCTCGATCCTTCTTTCGCCCCTGACATCTTCCATCGGTGGACCAAAACTATACTCCTTTGATGGTCGGCCAATCCCACCGAAATTGCCCGGTTCATCCTCTATTCTTCTGCTATGGATGGCCTGCTTTATTTGGGTTGCGGACAGATCCCTCTACTTCTCTGTGAACTTCCTAGTCACCGGGTAGAACAGTCAACAGCTGCTGACATCACTGAAGATAAGCCAACAAGAAGGTCCTCAGGGAGGTGAAGAAGCGGGGGCTGGGGGGGGAACGGCAGGACACAAGTTCATATTTTCATATTTCCAAACCAAATGACTTTGCCTGTTCTTATACTTCTACAGATTTTCTTAAAAAATTTCCACAATATGTAAAGCTGAGGTCCAGACACAAATCTCAAAGAACATCAACGATTTGACTAAGGCTTTACATCCCGCATGAAAATGTAATGGCCTCCTATCTTCTCCAATAAGCAAATTAGGGTTTATACACGTTCCGCAGGTACATGGCACCACTGGCCGCGCTGGAAGCTACCGCACCATTATATTAACAAATTCATATCTATTCATACCTAGAATTAAGGCAGATACCTACACAACTAACCTCTAATGGTAGCCAAAGGGATAGTCACTCAGCTTTCCACATGGCATAAAAAACTCAACTGCTATAAGAGTCACAGCGCCCTTCACAGCGGTTCCGGCATTCTATTCATGAATCAGGCTGACCAGAGCTATAGGTCCCACTCAGGCAATGGTGGAAAGTAGAGGAATATTGTTTTACATGCACACAAAAACCAGAGAAAGTAAAAGAAGTGATATTGCTACAAAATTATTTATATGCCGGATGCCACAAGACCTTCCTTCGTGAGCATCGTGTTTAGTACGTTGTGGTTGCAGTGGTTATACAACAGAGATCGGCTTTATTTGCCGTCTCTAGTTTGTGTGACAGAAGATGTATCTGAGGTGAGACGCCCTGAACTGTGCAAAGACAAAAAGACTTCAAGTTAAGCCGTGTTCACAGGATCAGTTTTTAGTCAGTATTTTACATGAGTATTTGAAAGCCAAAACCAGGAGCGGAACCTACAGAGAAAAAAAACGTACGTGTATAACGGGAAGATCTGCACTTCCGGGGAATACCGGTGAAAAATACCGACTGGGTAAAAGTGGCGGTTACCTGGAAAAATGAGGAAAATGCAACGTGAAATGTGCAGGAAAGGAAACTATGCTATGGTTCCTAACAAAGCTAGAACCAGCCCTGTACCTCACATGGATCCAGAGATCACCATATTCATTGCTGCATTGGCTCTACTAGATTTATAGCTGGCTAGCACCCCAGGGGGTGTGTCCTTTCTAAGGGGGCATGTCTTTTGTGCTGTAGCACTTTCCCTGTAACTGCCATAGCTTCTAACAGAAGATACAGCTGGCGGCAGTTGAAGATTTAAACTGAGCGTGTGCGACCATCTCAGAGAGGTGGACAAGAAATCTGGAAAAGCAGGTGGCACTCTACAGACACATTTTATGGAATAACTCAGTGGCTGGCTATACTCAATTTTTAATTACAAGTCCAAAAGTATTTACATCCAGGTTCTGGTTTGAAAAATGTAAAATATTTTACGTAGCACAACGCCTTTGTTGTTCGCATCTTTTGCGGCGCCACTGAAATGGATGGGTTCAAATCCAATCGGAACCATGGTCGACTCCATGAGCCATAAGGCCCTAGGTGAATAGCGAATCCCATGGACCAGAGAGGCAGCGTTTCTAAGCTTAGTTAACCCCTTCAAAGTGACCCGCACCTTCGGAGCCATTCAAAGAGAGAGTGCAGAGGGTTTGTCACAATGTGACAGCTCTGTTAATAGGGTTTCTCGGGGTTCATATATTGATGACCTATCCTTGGGACAGCTGCCAGGACCCCGCTGCGCTCACCGAACCTCTGGTGAGAGCGGCTCACTGAGACAACTGTTTGGCGGGGATGCTGGAGCTCGGACCTCTGCCGACGTGATAATGATGACCTATCCTGAGGATAGGTGATCATTATCAAAACCTGGTCCAGGCATAAAAGAGACTAGTGCAGGCCCCGAGGGGGCAGTATTTAGTTATTGACAATGGGATTCCCGTTTTGGTCCCCTTTGTGTCATGCACCACCCCCTCAGGCCCTGCAGTAGGTATAATGCAATGTATAGGTCTTCCCAGAGGAGGAGGGGGGTAGCTTCAAAAGT
Organism: Rhinella marina; assembly: GCA_900303285.1. Lineage (NCBI taxonomy): Eukaryota > Metazoa > Chordata > Amphibia > Anura > Bufonidae > Rhinella > Rhinella marina. Next base: position 150,243 of record ONZH01002718.1, on the reverse strand, counting down.
GGAAATTTTGCAACTTCACTGGATGCAAACATTTGCATTCTACCTGTAAAATATAAATGTCCACATCTACAAAAAAAAACAAAAAAAACTACACATCATAAGCAAATGACACAAGTTAAATCCAGGCCTGGCCACCATTGCTGCACAGACATTAGCTGATCATACAGAATGAGAATGGCACCGACAAATGAAAGGAACACATTGCACGGCCCTGGGCTGTCTCCCCTGTGCGGTATTCTCAGCCAGCATCTGCACAGTCACAGTAAACCACTTTATGTTGTGAGGTTAGAGATGCGCTTCCCCACTGTAAAACTGAACTCGATCTGCGGTGAAGCAGCAAAGGGTAAGTAACTCACCCCCCAATGTGATCCGGACAGTCCCAGTGACTGTCTACCTGCGCAGTTTATCCGGGAATCCCTCAAGATAAGTCATCAATATCATATCAGTCGGGGTCTGACACCCAGGACCCCCGCCGATCAGCTCTGTGAGTCCGCTGCCTCTTCCTAGGCCTTGTGATGTCACGTTTATCGGTCACATGGCCTAGGCGCAGCTCAGCCCCATTGAAGAGAATGAGACTAAGCTGCAATACCAAGCACAGCCACTATACAATGTACGACGCTGTGCTTGGTAAACTGCCTGGAGCCCGCTGCGTTCACCTGCGCTCCAGTGAGTGCGGACGCTCCTTGATACAGCTGATCGGGACTTGCACCTAGGTCATCATTATCATTTCCTGGAAAACCTCTTTAAGGTTACCATTCAACTGAATAGGCCCGAGCTGCAATGCCATATACAACCACTGGGCAAGTGTGGTGCTGTTTCTAGAAAAGAAAGCAGACCCTTTTTCTCCCTAGCCATCTTGGTGATCATTGGTTTCAAGGGGCATGCTTAAAGATGGCAGCTGCACCTCAGTTAAGCACCTTTCACAAAGGGGGTTTGAACATGGTGGTGTTCTGTTCACCATCGACATTGATTTTTAGGGTCGTGTAATTAACTTCACATAAAGGGTCAGGACAGACACAGATCTGTGCCATCCAGTTTGTTGGTGGCTTCTCTCACCTACCTTGGTGATGTCTCGCCCCCCTGTACAGAAGCGCAAATAAACACGCATGCTTTTAACACAATAAATGCTGGACCAAAAATAATCTGGATACCCACTTCCTCTATGTCAAACTCCGGATCAACAATGGGTTCAACCCCGGCAAACATTAACTTACCACTTCCTTTATTTCATGTCTTTGTTCAACAGTCCCACAGTGAAAACAAGCAAGAAGACAAGAACAGGAAGAAGAAAGATCAACTCATTCTCCAAGCATGGAGTGAAGGTGCACGTCTGTGTCCCCAAGTCTCCTCCTGAGCTCTGCAAAATCCAGTCTTGGATACGGTGGCTTTTTATCACCTATGTACTACTAGATATTGTCTCGATCAGCTGCAAGACATTGTTTTACATAGGGTTAAGCTTGTGCTAGTGATGCACAAGAGGAGTATTATGAATCAGTTGCCTCAATAAAACCGTATGAGAAGAAAAATAAGTCAATCTATTGGCACAAGACATTATGAAGAAGGTTCTCCATTGAGTCCACCACCATGTATGGTTTAATTGTCCTGTCCTGATCCCAGAAGACAGTCAATGATAAAAAACATCCATGTCTTATGTAACATTTTCTCCTAGGTCTTCCCTTGTGTCCCTAACAAGTTTTATATTATTTCAGGACAGAGTTGGCCGCCATCATTCCAGACAAGGTAATAAAATGAATGACCAACACTCCTACTTTGCAAACATGTAGTGACCAAACGGTTATTTTCCGAAGCCACATTTTATTTTTTCGCTTTTTTCCTATGCAAGATACCATAGTTCTTACATGGTAAATGACTGGTAGAATTCTGTACAAAATGACCACAAAAATCTATCCAGCAGGAAACGTTGCCAAGACACCAGGTCCAAATACTCCTCACTGTCCTTTCTAAGCTACTGAAAGAATAAAGTCAGGCATATTTGGATCTTGGGCCTTGGAAACCTTTTCTGTTGGATGGATTCTGCGGTCAATGTGTTTACTTTGTAACTAAGAACCTTTGCCACAGCGAGCTAGGCCTGAGGAACAGAGTAAAATGACTCCTCCACATGGCCTTCAAGTGGTGCTAAGTATCATCAGAGCCATGCTTCCCCACACAGTATCCTCCCTAATTATTGAGGAAGGATCCTATGACGTAGACAGTCAGGATAATTCCATGAGCTTGGAAGAACGGCATCACTGTGTAACTAGGGAAATCCTTCAGAACTTTAGGTTCTTTCACTCTGTCCGTGGAAACTTCAACTATATTTGGTTTCAATCACAAAACAACAAGAATTTTTCTACTTTCAATAAACAGCTTGATTGATTGTCAATGGATTCTTGGGTATTTATTGCGTTGCTTAACCCTTTACCTACATTGATAAGAAAAAGTGTCCAACATCTTGTATTTTCTAGAGGAACTGCCTCCTTAGCACCATGGACAACATCAAAATCTTTGAGGGGTTGTCTGGTTTAGAAAATATATTCTTAGGGTTCATGCACATGACCACAATCTGCCCGGAAACACAGCTCATGTGTTGGCCGCATCTCCTGGGCCAATCATGGTTCAATTCACCTAATCTGACTGCATCACAGTAATTGAGTCTTTATCGGATTGTGGGGCTATTGCAGTGTACTTACTTCACCATGTGAGTATACTGGAATAGCCCCACGATCAGATATGAACTGACTGTCATGAATTACTATGATACAGTCAGTGTGGGACAGAGGAGCCGCGCTCGGCCTGGGAGATACGGGCAACAAAACGGACTGTGTTTCCCGGGCCAGTCATGGTCGTATGCATGAGCTCTTAGGATGTTCTAAGTCAAAAGAGGTGGTTGCCCTGTTCAGGCCCCCCATCTATCAGCCAGAGTGGAGACTGACTACAGATAGCATCTACCCTTCTGGATAACCTAGTACATCCATGCAATAAATGCACAGACAGGTGTAATGTTTCATTTTTCCTGTGGGGGTGCTATAGGGAAATTGCTCATTTGCTGCTGAATTTCTCCACAGGTTACAGATGATCACTGGAGGTCTAAACAGTAGGCCATCTTAGGTTCAATTTATTATTGGTGGTCACCTCTCACAAAAAGGCAATATCCAACGTGGGCAACTCCTTTGTCCAATTTTCAAAAACACTAACGGTCAGGTTTCTTGATGCAGTTTTGGAAGCCAAAAACTCAGGATTAGATTCTAAAAGGAGAGACAGTATGAAGGACAGATACAACTACTCCTCTTTTTCAAATTCACTCCTGGTTTTGGCTTCCGAAAAGTGTGAGAACATCCATGATGCCATCTTCTAGTACTGGGCTCAACATATAAAGAAGCTCATGGTTAGTGATAGACCTCATCACATAACTAAAGGGGTTCTTGGCAGACATTCTTATAAAAGTTTATTTGGAGGAGCCCATGATGTAGATAAGAGTCAACATGGCCTACACTCATGGACTTACTATGTCCATTTATATGCACGGATCAAACATAGCCATGCAGAGTGGTCCATGAAGCCACAGTCTCTGATATTAGGCCATTGCCTTTATGTCCAGCGCTGGCCTGTGTAGGGTTAAGCACAGGATACTCCACCCTGTGTGCATACATGGCAAATGCTGGGTGGCAGCTGACTGCGGCAGTTAACAGCTTGTACTGATATTGTTTTGTACAGGAAGAAAAATCCTGCAGCCGCTGTACTCCCCCTCAATAATTACCAGCAAGAAAACATCTTGAAGAAAAAAAATAGACAAGAAAAAGCAGAGACTTTGGTGGATTTCACCCCGGACAATCATCGCTGACTCAAGTCATGTACGGGGGTAACGCTGTGTGAATGGGTCACTGAGAGAAGGCTTGGCACGCAGCTTTCCTACACCCCCCATGAAATGGTGAACACTAGTGGGGTACCACAGGGGTCAGTATTGGGCCCTATTCTCTTCAATATATTTATTAATGATCTTGTAGAAGGCTTGCACAGTAAAATATTAATTTTTGCAGATGACACTAAACTGTGTAAAGTAATTAACACAGAAGAGGACAATACACTGCTACAGATGGATCTGGATAGACTGGAGGCTTGGTCAGAAAAGTGGCAGATGAGGTTTAACACTGACAAATGTAAGGTTATGCATATGGGAAGGAATAATGCAAGTCACCAGTACATACTAAATGGTAAAGCATTGGGTAACTGACATGGAAAAGGACCTAGGAATTTTAGTGAACAGCAAACTAAGCTGTAGAAGCCAGTGCCAGACAGCTGCTGCCAAGGCCAATAAGATAATGGGTTGCATCAAAAGGGGCATAGATGCCCGTGATGAGAACATAGTTCTGCCACTTTACAAATCACTAGTCAGACCACACATGGAGGACTGTGTACAGTTCTGGGCTCCTGTGAACAAGGCAGACATAGCAGAGCTGGAGAGGGTTCAGAGGAGGGCAACTAAAGTAATAACTGGAATGGATCGACTACAGTACCCAGAAAGATTATCAAAATTAGGCTTAGTCACTTTAGAAAAAAGACGACTGAGGGGAGATCTAATAACCATGTATAAATATATCAGAGGTCAGTACAGAGATCTCTCCCATCATCTATTTATCCCCAGGACTGTGACTGTGACGAGGGGACATCCTCTGCGCCTGGAGGAAAGAAGGTTTGTACACAAACAAAGAAGAGGATTCTTTACAGTAAGAGCAGTGAGACTGTGGAAGTCTCTGCCTGAGGAGGTGGTGATGGTAAGTTCACTAAAAGAGATCAAGAGGGGCCTGGATGTATTTCTGGAGATAATAATATTACAGGTTATAGTTACTAGAGAGGGGTCGTTGATCCAGGGAGTTATTCTGATTGCCTGATTGGAGTCAGGAAGGAATTTTTCCCCCTAAAGTGAGGAAAACTGGCTTCTACCTCACAGGGGTTTTTTTTGCCTTCCTCTGGATCAACTTGTAGGAAAACAGGCTGAACTGGATGGACAGATGTCTTTTTTCGGCCTTATAAACTATGTTACTATGTTACAATGCCACTCAGCTTCTCTGGATGTCCAGTATTAGAAAAACATGGCTGATTTTTTCCAAGAACAGCACCACGTCTGCCCACAGGTTGTGTCTGGTATTGCAGGTCAACCCCATTTAATTCAATGTGAGCTGAAATAGCAGATACAATCTATGGACAGGAGTGGCTATGCTTTTCTAAATCTGGACATCCCCTTTAGGGCTCATGCACACAAAAAAAATTTTTGTCCATGTCTGCTCCGGGTTTTTTGCATCCCGTATGCGGGAACATTCATTTCAATGGGGCTGCAAAAAAAAAACAAAAACAGAAATGACTCAGTGTGCATTCCTTATCCGTACGTCAACAAGTCCATTCTGCAAAAAAATAAAACCTGTAATATTCTTGTTTTGTAGACAAGGACAGGCATTGTTACAATGGATGCACAAAAAAATTTAAAAAAAAAAAAAGAACATGGACGTCACGCGGATTACATTTTTTTTTTTTTTTGCGGATCTGTGTTTTGCAGACCACAAAATACATACGGTCGTGTACATAAGCCCTTAAAGAGATTCTCTAGGATTTACATATAGATGACCTTTCCTCAATATGAGAACAGCAGGGGGTGCGACTACTAGCTCCTCTAATGATCAGCTGCTTGGGGAGGCCGCAGAGCTGCGGTGAACGCCGCAGCCTCCTCGCAGCTTACCAAGCACAGCGCCGTACACTGTATAGTGGCTGTGCTCAGTATTGCAGTCAGGGGCGGATTGGCCATAGACCTTATAGGGAAATTTCCCTGTGGGCAGACGCCCTAGGGGCCACCTGGGCCCTCCTCAAATCTGGCCACTGCAAGTTTTTGGGGATGTATTTTGTGCTGCTGCCAGTATTTTCTGATGGACTGGTGTATTTGGCTCTGTAGGGGTGGTATAATGTGCCACAATATGGTATTGCTGGACCTGCCTACAAAATGGGGCCACTTTTAGTATTTTTTCCAGGGCTGCTTTAAGTTCCCAGTCCGCCCCTGATTGCAGCTCAGCCCCATTCACCTGACGGGAGCTGAGCTACACCTAGGCCATGTGACCGATGAACGTGACATCACATGACCCAGGAAGAGGCCTAAGAGCTCACGGAGAGCGGCAACCTCTTTGTACAGCTGATCGTCAGGTGTGCCGGGAGTCGGACCCCCACCAATCATATATTGATGACCTATCCCGAGGATAGGCCATGAAAACTCTACTGCTAGAAAAGCCCTTTAAAGGGCCAGTAACCATAAATTATTAAACTTGTGAAACTAATAATTTTCATCTCACATAGATGGATTTCTACACGGTTTCAGGGGTGGATATATTTTGGATCCCATCAAACACTAAAACCACACTGAACTGGCTGATAACATGGAATAAAAGACTGAACTCCACAGCACCGGAGCAGAGTGTGGTTAAATACATGGATGCAGTAAGGGGTGGTGCGGCCCGGCAGATATTGGGTGGCAGATGCTGAGAGACAGAGGAATTACTCAGAAACCGGACTTCAAAGTCCACTTGGATATTTGCTCAACCCTCTTATCAAATACAATATGTTTTTACACTTTGTTTGTTCCTCAACCCCCCCTCCCCCCCTCTTAACCTTATTTGGTTCTGATACCGGGAGCCAAAGTATTCCAGCCCAGGTGAATGGAGCCCCATGGGTTCATTTTCCCATTAACACCGCAGCTTTTCTGGCAGAGGATCTCAAAACCGGGAAAAAAATGGTTCCTTTTGGTCCTCATGCATTCGGAATGGAAAGAGATCCGTTCAGGAATCAGGATGCATCAGGACTGTCTTCCGTTCTGGCAGCATTCTGTTCTGTGCTGCAAGCGGTGGTTTTGTGTCGGGTCATAAAAACAGGAAAAAAAAACGGATCTGGCCCTGAAAACAATATAAGTCAATGGTGACAGATCCGTTTTTTTATGCTCCTAAACAAACGGATCTGTCACCCCTTGACTTTCAATGTATATAGTGAAAGATTTGTTTCTTTTTTCAGTTTTCAACTGAATGGAACGGATGCATCCTGAAACAGATCTGTTTAATTCCGGTATTGAGATCTCACGGACGTGACCCGCACAATCTTACCACCGGGCCAGAAGAATTAGATGTCGGGAGCAAACAAAACCTTACTGGAGTAGATGAAGGCGGCATGGCTGACTCATACCGTGCTCATAATTTCCAGTAGGAAATCGTGTTCTCAATTAAAGGGCTTTTCCCAAATATGATGTGGAAATCTAAGTCTCTTGTGTGAAGTCCTTTCATGTCTTGCACAGCGGCTTCTGGATAATAGATGGTGGGTGACGACACATAATGGTAGCCATTATAATGCTCCTGGGAGTAGAGAAAAAGCTTTTCGTGACTCCTACATGGAGTTGAGATCAACACTGTTGCCAAGGCCCATTCCCTCATCTCTCTCTCTCCCCTACGGCACCGCTTCTGTCAGTCTTTACAGCAGTGCTGTCATTCTCTTCATGAGTCAGGAAGATCAGGATGAGCTTTAACACAGGTCGATGATCATCTATACAAACGTTTGTTCCCGACTGCTGCCCTGTGCCAACAAAACACTGAATGCACCTTTTTTTGTCAGCCACACGTGGCACCGTGTACGTGGGAGAAGTGGCGACAGATCCGAACTGTAGGACGAACGATCGTCCCCATCCAAAAACACGGCGTAATACAGTAGCAGCAAAGTGTATGAGATTAGAGAACTCTCACGTTCACGCTGCTTTTTTTTTTCCTTAGGTGTGGAAATCTACCTGCCGTGCGGATTTTGAAATCTGCTGCATGTCGATTGTTGCGCTTTTCTTGTGCGGATCTCGCCCTTTTCAATGGAAGGGAGAGATCTGCAACAAAACCGCAGCAAATCGGCACCAAAACCGCATGAAATTTGCACCAGAAACTGCACAAAAAAATGTGTCGTCACACCGATAAGTATGTCCGTTATTTGTGCGGTTCTGATGCAGATTTTTTGCAGATTTCAGGCACCCATAGGCCACCTATGTGCGGGTGAATGCACATAACCTCAGCACGAATTTCTGTTTCTGCAGCATATCCATACCAAAAGCCGCATCGCCTAACAGATCTCACCTTTCCATTGAAAAGTGTGATTTCTGCAACTAAAACCGCAAACATAATTGACATAATGCAGATTTTGAAATCCGTATGGCAGGTCAGATTCTGCACGGAAAAAATCCGCAGAGTGAAAATCCACAGCGTTTACAAAATCAGCTGATGATGGTTTATAAAACCTCATCCACGTGCCTCTGGCAGTTTCTGCAATTAAATCCGCTCATAACTTCACAAGCGGCGTGGATTTTCAATTTGGAATGTCAGTGTATTGCAATGCAGCAGACCAAGCATCCATGGCGCCACCCTTAGGGCATGCCCTACAGGGCATAGCCACTACAGATCTGCATACAGCATTGTACAATAGCTATCAAATGGATGAGATTATTAGAAATTCAGTCCGCACGCTGCAGGAAAGACCTGGGCCCTGTGGATTCAATTCTTCTGTGGGTATCACCCCCGGCTTTCAACCTTTACAAAGCAAAATCTGAAAGCGGTATAAAAACTGCCGCACTGCTGGCAGAAAAAATAGTCCATGTCCGATTTTTTTTTTTTTTTGCGGCATCAGATTTAAGAGAAACCTACTGCTGAATTTCCATGTCAGAAATTCTGCCGCAAACCTGTCACATGGCAACATACATGCCATGCTAGGACTTGTGTCAGGACAGAAGACAAGAAACATGGGCACAATGTAACTTCTGGACCCAGATTTTCACATTCATTGTAACACAAACAAAACTTATCAGAAGGTAAACCTTGCAGCTGAATGTTAATCTCTGGGAATGGATTCCTAGATCAAACCCCCTCACAAAGTCCAGGAGACTGATCCAGACCATGGCGTCAGCCTTGACATCCTGCCTGCACTGAACACAGCTGAGTCTACTGGCAGCCTGCCTTCCTCACTACTTAAGAAAGCTTGCCAAACTCAAGATTGCAAGGTAACTCGCCCTGTCCTGCAGGGCATCATGTCCCGTGTGCACCACGGCCCATCATTCATCATTAATTGGGGGTCACAAGAGGAAGAACCTGTAGAGATCTACTGCAAATCAACATAACACATTACAAAAACCTACAGTAATTCATAAAACTATAGGAGTCATATAAAATCAAAGAAGCAAAAAAGCCTCCAATTCTCCCAGCACTGCTAAGAAACAATATTAGATATCTGTAGACATAGATGGATTGTAAAGGGATTGTCCTGCACGGCAAACGTTTTAGTATAGTGTCGAGCATGGTTTAAAAAATAAATAACATTTATAAATAAATAAAATTATAAATAAATAAAAAATAAATAAATAAAAAACAAACAAACAATGCAATTAAATTCCCCACCGATCCTCCTTCGCTCCCATTTGGACTTGCTGCATCCCTGCTAATCTCCGATCCTGGCCCGACTCACAGGAAATGGCAAGGGATGACTACTCAGCCAATCACCAGCCTTCATCACAATCCATCTCAGTCAGTGATTGGCTGAATGAGTCTTTCCTGGCACTTCCTGGAGGGAGAGACCAGCAAGGGATTGGTAAGCATCAGAACAATAGCGGTATAAGACGGCGCACATTAAACCACCCTAACAGAACCAAATGCCACAGACCATCACAAAATACTGCCAGGAGCACAAAATATATCCCCAAAAACTTCCACTGGCCGGCCTCCTGGGCATCGGCCCACCGGGAAATTTCCCTGTAAGGTCTATGGCCAATGCGCCCCTGGGCAGGACCACAGAAATAGGCAGGCAAAGGAATGCCTTAGTGCAGCACAAAATACCGTCCCAGCAGAAACAAATACCACAGTGCAGCACAAGATACTGCTGCCTCTGCTGCAGTATTCAACTGTATCACTGTCCCGAGGACACAGATACAGTTGCATTCAGGAGGACACCTGTGGCCGTCATCCAGGGCATAAGTACCTAAAGCTCCTAGCATTTTTTGAAGAAGGCCCACCAAAAAATGTAATTGAAGGTTCTATGGCCAGTCCACCCCTGCCTCCAGGACTATACAAAAAAATGGCTGCTTTTTTCCAAAAACATCACCACACCTGTCCACAGGCTGCACGGGGTATTACTGCTCAACCCCAAACACTTCAATGGAGCCGAGCTGCAATACTAGCCACAACCCAAGGCCATGGTGCTGTTTTTAGAATAAAGCAGTTGTGATTTTTCTAGTCTTTAGGTTAGACGGGCCTTTGCTCTTCATGGAATCCTCTTTTTGGGGAACGCAAAAACATAACTGGTCAGAAATGCTTACATTCCACAGTTATTACCAAGACGCCTGTAGTGACGACAGCAAGCACTTGGTTGGTTAATGCACAAACCCATTTAGTGGTAAGACAACTGCACGCAGGCAAGATGACTCGTACAAATGACGGCCGTTTGCAGGTACAAAAAAAAAAAAAAAGCAGAAACTGAGATAACTTAATAACTAGTGCTCCCAGATCAGAAGGAACTCATGACTATATTCCTGACATGCCGCACCCTAGTCACTGTTTGCCTTCCAATTAGGAACTTTCATGCTTCAGTAAAATCTTCTTTTCATGGAATTTCATATAATCCTTTGTCCTCTTAACCTGGGCAAATAAGAAGTTTATGTGTTTGGTAATAGGCTTAATGAACTGCTTTGTCATCTGTTGCCAAATTCTGAGGAACACATCACAATGCATCTCAAAATAGACAGAAAATCAGGCTAATACAGTTCTAAAATAATACCGCCCTATAGCGCCAAAATAGTAGTACAGTAAAAATATACAACAGTGGCATACCGTGTCCAAACCAGATCTGACTTGTCATCTTCCTTGGATCTAGTATCATCTGCAGTTACCTACTGCATCAAAGGGTTAAAACGTGTTAAGTAAAGCGTCTTAGGCCCCTTTCACACGGGCGAGATTTCCGCGCGGGTGCAATGCGTGATGCAAGTGCGGATGCAATGCGTGATTCACTGATGGTTGCTAAGAGATGTTGTTTGTAAACATTCAGTTTTTTATCATGCGCGTGAAAAAAGCATGGTTCGCACCCGCGCGGAAAAAACTGAGCGAACGTACGCAATCGCAGTCAAAACTGAATGCGATTGCGTGCGGATTTTCTTGAACGCATCCAGACTGAATCCGTGACGCCCGTGTGAAAGAGGCCTTAGTGTCAAGATAGATTTGCCTGGGCCCTTGGTGGTAAAGGCCTCAAGATCCTGGGTTCACTGAGTGCCAATAGCATTTTTTTCTACCTTCTAAAACAAGGTTCCCCCCAACCTGTGGCAAAACTACAATTCCAAGCATGCCCTGACAGCTGGAGTCATAGTTTCGTGAAAACTAGAGAGTCACAGGTCGGGCAAGAGCGGACTTTACCATCATGCAAACCAAGAAAATGCTTAGGGCCCCAGATATCATGAGGACCCCTGCTGGCCATAAGCAGTTGGCTGGAAAAAAAAAAAAAAGTAAACTAGTGGACGACATACCGCCTGCACATCTGAAACAGCTGCACAGAGGCTCCTTGGGGGAGGGGCCCTTCATCGCGGTAGAAGCACCCTGGCATGACAGTGTGGAGCTTAGTAGTGCGACAGGGGCCTCAGAAATAAAAAAAAAATCTGCCCCTGAGGATCAGAAACACTGATATAAACCAATAATAATGAGAATAAAATCAGTGAATTTGGTTAGATTTCTCTAGGTGACCTCCAGAAGAGTCCCTACACTGACTTTTCTTGACCACTAAAAAAAAAAAAACTGCATAGAAATAGCTTTTTCAATACCACATTTTTTATGGTGTTTTTGGTGGCTTTTTACAATGGTATAGCTTTAACATGCTGCACTTAAAAGAAAAACATTGAAGAATTTATCAAAGCTGCTACAACAGTTTTCTGGTGTCAAAAATGGCAAAAAGTTTTGAAAAATTTGAACTTTTTTTGAACTTTTTTTTTTGCAACTTTTATTAAAATGGGTGTGTTATAGGTGGAGATTAGAGAGAGAGAGAGAGAGAGACAGGGTGCAGCCTCCACAGATCCGCAAATGTCCTGTAGTGTAAATGTTAGCTTTAAAGGGGTTGTCCGAGTTAAAAATCTACCCCACCCCCCAACATTGTAAAATAAATCATGATGCTATAATCATCTCTCTTTCTCCGATACAGTTTTCTTTGGCGCTGGTCCGGTCCACCTGCCGCTACTTGTTCACAGACTGCAGCGGTGACATGCATGTTTACGGCTGCAAGCAATCACTGTCTTCAGAGGTCTAATGGCTCATGCACACGACCGTTGGATGTTTTGCGGTTCGCAAAACACGGATACCGGCTGTGTGCATTCCGCATTTTGCAGAACGGAATAGCCGCCCCCTTAATAGAACAGTGCTATCCATGCCCGTCATGCAGACAATAATAGGACATGTTCTATATTTTTGTGGAACGGCAATGCGGACACAAAATGTATATGGAGTAATTTCCGTTTTTTGTTGCCCCATTGCAGTGTATGGTTCCACATACGGGCCGCAAAAAAAGGAAGGGACACAGGAAAAAAAAAAAAAAAGTTTGTCTGCAGACAGTGATTGGCTGCAGCGGTTATGTGCCCTATACTTGCAGATCACCACTGCAGCCATAAACAAGCAGCAGCAGGAGGAGGAGGAACGGCGCAGCTGCAGTGAGAACGGGGCGGGAGAAAGAGATAAGTATAGCTTTTTTTTCCTTTTGTTTTACACCATTTGGGGGCTTGTCGGAGATTTTTTTTTTTTATTAGCTTGGACACCCTATTCTAAATATACCTGGTATAGATTTAAGTTTCTGCCATGTGGAGGGCCAGAGGTTCGCCTCTCACTCCAGCGCAAAGTACTGTAGATCAAGACTGGTGAATGAAATGCCCCCATGTGCGAACCCACCTTGAGGAACGTTCAAAGATGGAGTCGGGTAAATGTGCAGCCCCCAATTACTAATACCCGCGACTGGTTCTGCATAGTAGCAGGGTGCTTGTGGGTCAAGGCTGGTCACATCGGAGATCCCAACCACCCTGATAACCGAAAAACAGAGACTGTCCGTAAAATGCAGACTATTTCTGGACTAGTACCTCACGGTGATGGCATGACTGGTCAGGAATGGCAGAATATATCATGTGATCACTTAGCGAGGGGTTGAGCAAACTAACAAAGGCAAGTATGTGGCGAGATATAAAGAGACGTTTTATGGAGAGCTGGGTATTATTTTAGCCGGGGAGTGAAAATCATCCCCACTTATCATGTGATTCTTGGCCGGCCTGTGAAATATGCAAAAATAAAAATAACAAGTCAAATATTTAACGTGATCGGGCAGGGTGTGACTGGTGGCTGTGCGGTGACCTCCTCCGGGGTTAGGGCCACTGGAAAATAAAACAGCGTTCGAGAAGTGAGAATTGTGCTGATGTTACACTGCCTGTCTATCGCACGTTCCCTCGGTTCAGCTTCCCTCATATGAACTATATTCCTGCTTGCAGATCTAGATTAACATCACTCCTTGGTTTCTCACCAAAGTTGTGGTTCTCAAAAATTTCATTGCAGCAGAATTTTTTTTTCTTCAGAAAAGTATCGTAAACTGCAGATAAAGCGCAACGTGTAATCCCGTTGACATGACAATGATCAGTTCTTATGATCAGTGCTTTGCCATCATCAGGGTGGCTTTATGGACGTGTGACCAGGGTGCACCACTGCACCACTAATGGCCTGGCACCGGAGGCTTTTGATCACCACAACATTAATTGCATAGCGATATTATTCGGACATAACCGGTTAACTTTGTTTTTGGAGCTTTTATTTCCTTACTACATAATGGCATTATTTGTGCACTGTATGGCAGTATTTTGTGGCACTGCATGGTATATTATTTTTGCAGTGTATGGTGATGGAAAGACTGTTAGGCCCCTTTCACACGAGCGAGTTTTCCGCGCGGGTGCAATGCGTGACGTGAACGCATAGCACCCGCAGTGAATCCTGACCCATTCATTTCTATGGGTCTGTGTACATGAGCGTTTTTTTTCACGCATCACTTCTGCGTTGCGTGAAAAACGCAGCATGTTCTATATTCTGCGTTTTTCACGCAGCTCTGGCTCCATAGAAGTGAATGGGGCTTCAGTGAAAAACGCATTGCATCCTGAAGCAAGTGCGGGTGCAATGCGTTTTTCACTGATGGTTGCTAAGAGATGTTGTTTGTAAACCTTCAGTTTTTTATCACGCGCGTGAAAAACGCATCAAAACGCATCGCACCCGCGCGGAAAAAACTGAACAACTGAACGCAATCGCAGACAAAACTGACTGAACTTGCTTGCAAAATGGTGCGAGTTTTCCTGAACGCACCCTGAACGCATCCGGACCTAATCCGCGACGCTCGTGTGAAAGAGGCCTTAAGGAGGATTATTGAAACTTCTGCAGTCTTCATGTATTCCAATACCGTGCAGGCTGCAGAATGCCATTGACTGCAATTCTATCTCACTGGCTATTGTACAGCTGCTTTCCCTTTCTCCCCTCTCCTGAACGATCATCCAAGCTGATATGGCACTGTTACCTGGGCAGTATCCTGTAGGATCCTAATGACTAAGAACTCTATGTTATTGTTATTTCGTTCACTGTATGGCAATCAAAAAATGTACCGCACAGGGCGCAATCTAATGTAAGGCCTACCATAGATGGGACAATAATCCCTCCATGTGACTGTTATCTTCTGGACTGGCCACATTATGGCTGTGTTTATGCGACCAGTAGTAGAAACACCCCTTGAAATCTTTAAGTTATCTTCTTATGGACTATCTGGCCCACAAAATAGGCCAAGTAGTGCTATAAACGGCATATAACTACGGTTGCTTGTAGTATTCTGTGTAAAACTCTAAGGCAAACTTTACTCGAGCTTAGTCAGTCCTGGAAACAGGCTGAATTCCCTGGCCTGAACTCACAGCATCATAATGCCTTATGATGCTGTGTGTTCCTGCCTGACCATGGATCTTCTGTACTGTGTTCTCATAATGCTTGGGTACACTACAGAAGACCTGCGGTCAGGCAGGAACACACGGCATCATAAATCTTTAAGATGCTGCGAGTTTGGGGAAGTGTTCGGCACTCGGATTGGGTACTGAATACTCTCGTGTGAAATTGGCCTTATACCAGCTCAACGTGACCAAAACATGTGGCTGCAGACAAGGTGCCAATGACGGGCTTAGCATTTGAGGCTTCGGCTACCCAGTAATGTCAATCGTGACAACATAGTGCCTTGCGATCTCAACTGTTGCCTTTGGGGACAAAAGAGGCATGGGACTACTATAAAATTTTGGACTGTAGTTTCAAGATAATTTGTCATTTTCCTCAGAGAGTAACTGGAGTCACAAATATTATTCATGCCCTTGTGTAGCCTCAGCCTAAACCTATAGTTTTAGGCTTTGTTCACTGTCCAGTCTTTAGATGCACAGGGGTGGCTCATAGACATAAGGAAGATCACCTTCAGATCACAATATAGCAGCATTTTAATGTCCACATCGTGAACGGATCCACTGATCAAAATTTCTATCATCCCAGAACCCCAGTTACATCCTTGTGTAAACCTCACCCAATAATCGTCAAGTGTCCTCGTTGACCTAGAACACTACTAGAAGATGTATTTAGGACGCGAATTATGAGATTTGTCCAATCTGAAGATTTTTTTTTTTTGTAACGAAACAACACAGAGCAGCCAGGTGTGCTCCTTCAAAGTTCACTGCACATTACTTACGCCAATTACAGCTCGATCATCGCACCGCTCCGAGCCTCACCCCAGCAATAAAACATTGACACACTTTGTACTTTCATGTATATTGAATAAAGCACACACAACATGACCTTTGTTCCTTCATGCTTAGCACATTAAGTACAGCGCGGAGCCAATGGCTGGAAATCACATGCTTTTATGGTCTTCTAAAAGCACATGTCTGAAAAACAATTTCCACCTTAAGAAAAAGTCTCCGCTGTATACAAGCCCCTGAGCAGTTTCCTCCTGCCAAGTTGTCTTCGGTAAGGATCTCCCTGGTCGATAAGCTGATCGGGTGTCCTGCTGCTGTGACCACCAGTGATTGGCTGTCATCTGAGTGCACAATTTCCCAGCAGCGCCACCACAGGTGAAATGAAGCATTACACACTTGAGCTGTCTACATCACAGAGGTTGCCCCACTAAAAATATTCTGCAGTTTACAAACTGTAATTGCATATAATTAAAAAATTAGCATAATAAAAATAAAATGTATCTGTATAGTGCCACCTGCTGTTTGTTCTCTTCCCGATTTCTCTGTCCACCTCACTGAGGCCAAGTTTGATCCTTCAGCTGCCTTCTAAGCCAGACGTCTCTTTTAAAGGGGTTTCCCAGGGGTAAAAAAAAAAAGATGACTTCTTTCTCCCCAAAACAGCACCAACCCATGGAGCTAAACTGTAATACCAGACACAACCCGGGCTGTTTTTGGATCCTGGACAGCCCCTTCAAATCATTATTTCCTTATATTATTTTCTGAGATTCTCAATATTGTGCCCATTACAGGTCTCACAGCAGTTGGTACCCAAACCTACCGCAGGCAAATCTGACGAGTAATATAGCAGTATGGGAAGGGGATATAGGTAGGGGAGCTGGGTAATAACCACTTAGGGAGGTGTACTGGTAGCCATAATGGTTTGGACAAGCTGGGTAATGACCACTTAAAGGGAACCTGTCATCTCCGAAACACCCCCTGAACTAGAGTAAGTGGTGTATAGTGTAAGTGATGGTGACTCTGAATATGTAAGTTTTATCTTCATACTCACTTCCATTCCGACGCTGTGCTCCCACAAACCAGCAGTAAAATACATTGACAGGACTCTTCTTTGAGTCCTCTCCATTATGTGAGTGAGCACTGGAGTCCAGTGAGTGCATTTTACTGCAGGTTTGTGGGAGCACAGCGGCGGAATGGAAGCGAGTATGAAGATAAAAATTACATAACCAGACTCGATGTCACTTACACTATACACCGCTTACTCTAGTTCAGGGGGTGTTTTGGAGATGACAGGTTCCCTTTAAGTAGCCGTAATGGTGGTCTCCACATTGGTTTGGACAAACAGGGTAATGACCCCTTAGGGAGCTGTAATAGTGGTAGCCATATTGTTTTGGACAAGCTGAGTGATGACCACTTATGGAGCTATAATGGTGGTGGCCATATTAGTTTGGACAAGTTGGGTAATGACCACCTAGGGAACTGTAATGTTAGTCATACTACAAAAAGAACTAAGGGGTTGTTCACATATCAGTTATTTGATCAGTTATTTCCATCAGTTATTGTGAGCCAAAACCAGGAGTGGACACTAAACAGAGATCAGGTGTAATGAAAAGATCTGCACCTGTTTGCAGTTTTTGACCCGCACCTGGTTTTGGCTCACAATAACTGATGGAAATAACTGATATGTGAACAACCCCTAAGACGGGGTTGGATAGAATTTTCTATCCCACAAAGGAGAACGTCTCACTGACACACTTACAGTCTCTTTATTTTAGGTCAAAAAGCTCTTGAATGTCCTCGAACAACAGAACTCTAATTGAATTGTATTTGTCAGTAACCGGTAAGGACGTATCTGTTGTTGTGCCGCCATTCCTTTTGTCACAGTGGCCTGGATATTCTGCTTGTTCTGAGAAGCGCTGCAGGAGCCGGCCTTTTACAAATCTAATATAATAGCAATGACAACAACTGTGGACTAGATACGGAGAGGGGGGCGGCGTATGCCGGGGTCTACATTCACTTGTGCTAGTACATTCTGGATTTTATATTAAACTGTAGAATATCACACAACTGCTTAACCAGTAACCAGTAAGACAGCCGTCATCAAACTGCAGGGAATTTCACATTTCAATACTGGGCCGAGATAATAACATTACTTTTTGGAACTGCGATTTAAAGGACATCTGTCAGCAGATTTGTCCCTATGACACTGGCTGACCTGTTACATGTGCACTTGGCAGCTGAAGGCATCTGCGTTCGTCCTATGTTCATATGTGCCCGCATTGCTGAGAAAAATGAGGTTTTAATATATGCAAATGAGCCTCTAGGAGCACCGGGGGCGTGACCATTACACCTAGAGGCTCAGATTTCTTTGCAACTGCTGCACCCTCTCCACTTTGATTGACAGAGTCAAGTATGATGATGTTTTCACTGCTCGGCCCTGTCAAAGTGCAGAGGGCGCGGCAGTTGCAGAAAGAGCAGAACCTCTAGGGGTAACAGCCATGCCCCCGTTGCTCCTAGAGGCTCATTTGCATATAGTAAAACATCATTTTTCTCAGCAGTGCGGGCACATATGAGCACGGGACCAACACAGATGGTCAGCAAGTTTCACAGGTACAAATCTGGTATATCAGGTAACTTCAACCTCAGCACTTGCCTAATATATGGAGATAATGAATGGGTAACCCTATGGAGGTTTTTGCACATGTGTGATTTTTTCAGTCTCCATTGATGTCTATGGTGGAGAACAATCACTCATACTACATGGAAACATCTACTACTTAATGGCATTTGGACAGTATCCAAACCCATCTCTCTACAAAACATACAGCATTAGGTACCCAAACCTCTATAGGATACTATTACCGCTGCATTATGATTATGGTGCTGTACACCGGTCCACGACTTTAATGGGACCTCACTACAACATCAGTGCCAACTCATGACTTGTCCCAAGATTGTCCCGAATGTTTCAGAGACAATACCAGCCAATAAGGCTTGTCCTGGCTCAAAAATGGGCAAAGTTTATATAAACCCCAACCAAAAGTGGTTGTTCCTTGGCAGGTTTTGGGTGGGGCCTGGCTTAAATGTCCCAAATTTAACAACAAAATGTTGGTAAGTATGAGCCATCATACCAGGCACTGTCATGCCATGTCATGGACAGGATTGGCAGCAGTGTTTCTGTGGTCGGGGAGCAAAATCCCCTTCCATTATTGGGGGCTGCAACAGCAGCCATATTTGTTTCCAGTTCTCCCATCATACACATGTACCTAGCCGTGTTTAAAGGTGCCCGTTTATTTTAGGGATCTTATTTCATGTGGAAACCATCGATTGGGCATAGTGAAATCCGATGATCAGGGAGGTATCGGGAGATTCCATGAACATAACTGTCTGTCCACCACGGGTCTGTCCACCCAGCCACACTTGGTGTCCGCCACGGGTCTGTCCACCCAGCCACACTTGGTGTCCGCCACGGGTCTGTCCACCCAGCCACACTTGGTGTCCGCCACGGGTCTGTCCACCCAGCCACACTTGGTGTCCACCACGGGTCTGTCCACCCAGCCACACTTGGTGTCCGCCACGGGTCTGTCCACCCAGCCACACTTGGTGTCCGCCACGGGTCTGTCCACCCAGCCACACTTGGTGTCCGCCACGGGTCTGTCCACCCAGCCACACTTGGTGGGATTAAGTGGTTTTTATCTGATGTGTATTTTTTTTGTAGGATAATGCAATTAAAAAGTTTCTCTAGAAGAAAGCTTTTAACGCCTTTCCATGCGTAGACTGCGTGCGTACCAGTTACTTCTGCAGAATGGAGTCTCTATGGTCAACATAATAGCAACGTGCACAGGTGACATCACTGGGATGTGGTACGGCATCAAGACCAGGTCTGGAAAGTAACAACCCCTGACACAGAACAGAAAGAAGTGGCAGACTCAACACAGGGAGAAGCTAACGCGCCATCTGGTACGGGTATATACATTCCTCCGCGCTGGGCACCATTCTCCACGCACTTTAATAACTTTTCCTGAAGAAGGTTTCGTTCACCCGGTCCATATAGGACTCCTATGTTTTTAAGATCCAGTGAGGGTTATAATGGTGTACATACGGCCACATATGCAGCAGAGAAGAGGTTAATTGGGCGGACGGGGGTGGGGGGGGGGCAGTATCATATTTTCCATACGTCCCCTGTGCCTTGTTAATCACATACAAGAATTCTGTCCAACAAATGTAAACCGACACTTAAACGACCTCACAATCAAAGCAAAAGCGAAGATGAAACAGGGTCTGAAGGTATCTGCGGAGCATGTTCTCTAATTTACTGTTCCTATTCCTCTCCTGCAGTTCCTCTATATGGTTTCGAATGCTTCAGTGCGACGCACAGCTATAATTTATAGAGGGCTTTAATAACAGGCATTAAGGAACAAAAGCAGGAGAACGCGCGAGTGCGCGCCGCTGCCATCTGCGCTGCCCGGGTTACACATCAACTTTTATAGTTACACATCAACTTATGCAGATATGGTAGCTCATAATGGAATACAGTCACGTTACCGTAAAAGAGCACCTGTCAACAGGATCAAGCCTACTAAAGCGGCCCTACTGCCTGGTAGGGTTGTTCCTGCTGATTAAAATGACGCCTGTCTCATGAAAATCAGTTGCTGCGTTCCTAAGAAAAAAAAAGCCCTTTATTTTTTTTAGACTACTTTCACACTAGCGTTGTTGCTGGATCCGGCAGGGTTCAGCAAAAACGCTTCCGTTACTGATAATATAACCATCTGCATCTGATATGAACGGATCCGGTTGTATTATCTTTATGATAGCCAAGACGGATCCGCCATGAACTCCATTGAAAGTCAATGGGGGACGGATCCGTTTTCTATTCTGTCAGAGAACACGGATCTGTCCTCATTGACTTGCATTGTGGGTCATGACGGATCCATCTTGCTCCGCATCCCAGGACGGAAAGCAAACCACAGCATGCTGCTCTCCGGTAGGAGAACGGAACGGAATGCATTTTGGCGCACTCTGCTCTGTTCAGTTACGTTTTGTCCCACTGACATTTAGTGGGGACAAAACGGAAGCGTGTTTTTATGGTATTGAGCCCCTATGACGGATCTTAATACCATAAAATATTAACGTTAGTGTGAAAGCAGCCTTATACAAGTGAGAGCTTCAGTGCATCGAAGGTTGCGGCCAGCACTGGAAAGCTGAGGGGCTCATGCACACGACCGCATCCGTTTTGTGGACTGCAAATTGCAGATCAGCAAAACACAGATCCCAGACATGCGTTGCAATTTTCGCTTTCACGTCAATAGAAATGTCCCATCCTTGTCCGCAAAACGGTGGATCGGATACAGACCAAACAAACGGGCATGAGCCCTAAGTCAGTATGCCTGGTTTAATAGGGTTGATCCTGCCGACAGGTGCTCTTTAAGACTTTCTTAATGGGGTTGTCCACCTTTGGGGGGGGGATCTTTTGGAAGACCCCCCCCACACACACACACACACACACACCACATACAGACACATTGCCCAACCTGAGGTGAGAAGCATGCTTACCTGCTCCCCACTGTTGGGCTCCAGCTCCTTAGTCCACCACGTCAACATCCAGTTTGACTGTGTTCACGTCACCACTGCAGCCAGTCATTGACTGCAGCGGCATACAAGAACCCCGTCAAATTGGATGTTGACAAATGGGACCAGAGCGCGTTGGATGATGTGGTAAGGTCTGGCCAAAAGTGGACAACCCCTTTAAAGTTATGGCAAATATAAACTGCTGGATTGTCTTCTTGGCCACCATCACAGATTCCATAGGGGCTATTGCCCTGCCTTCCCAGGATTCTGGATGACAAATATGTCTAGTTACGTGGTCATACAGCCGCCACTTATATACTGCTTCTTTAATAGGAAGACAGTGGTATATGTAGTCTCTAAAAACCATTGCAAAAACAACAAAAAAAAGTAATAAAAAAGTAATAAATAATATTAAAAAGAAAAAAATTATACTGTGGAATGAAATTTTTCTCTACAGAGGGAAAGTATACCGACCCAGTGTACACGAGGAGGACACACTTTCAGCATACATATATGGGGGTCCACGGGGGTCTAGGGGCACATCAGACATACATCAGGGGGAACACTCTTGATGAATATGTCTGAACAGAACCTTGTCACCCGGCTGTCCACAAGCTCTAAACAAAACCCAGTCAGTCTAAGGTCGCCTATCATTCCCTCTTATCGGTTATTTCAGGTTGGCAATTAGTTGACATACAGCAGAGTAGGATTTTGTGGTTTCTGCAAATTGTTTGATAAGACGTTATGCAATCTTGTAATATACTCGCACATATAAATTCTTCACGGTGTCCAAGATGTTCACACGCTGTAATTTAAAGGAAAACATCAGTGGTTCCTTCCTGAGGCTAATAATCTGCCCGGGTCATGGGATGGACATTCTGGGGCTCCTTAAAGTAATTCATCCTCTACAAATAATCAGTGAATGCTCCCATTGAAAAGTTAATGAGATTAGTGAAAGGAAGTCCAGAAAATGTCTGCCCCCATGATCACTACTTTAATTCACATTTCTCCACTTCTGAGAGCCTCAAGGAACATCTACAGACATCGGTGAGGACGACATAAACAGCTCTTTCTTAGGCTACTTTCACACTCGCGTTTTATAATTCCGGTATTGAGTTCCGTCATAGGGGCTCAGTACCGGAATAAAACGCTTCAGTTTTGTCCCCATTCATTGTCAATGGGGACAAAACTGAACTGAAGACAACGGAGGCTCCTAGAAGCATTCTGTTCCGTCTTCAGACCGGAGAGCAAACCGCAGCATGCTGCGGTTTGCTCTCCGGTCCAGGCATCCGCACCAAGACGGATCCGTCATGACCCCCAATGAAAGTCAATGGGGACGGATCCATTTGGTGTGACACAATGGTGAACGGATCCGTCCTCCATTGACTTTCAATGGAGTTCATGACGGATCCGTCACCTGCACACATACATACAGACATACACATAAACATACACAGACATATACACATACAAATACATACTTACATGCTCCCTGCAGGTCGGCGCACACATAGGACGATTCCACCCGGAGTCCAGCAGAGGGCGCTGTGGGGAATCGTCCTATGTGCGCACCGTCCTGCTCCTCCTGCGCTGTGGAGACCTGCCGGGAGCATGTAAGTATGTATGTGTATATGTCTGTGTGTGTGTGTGTCTGTACTGTGTGACACATGTGGGGCCGGAGCGCGGTTCCGGCCCCACACATGTCCCTGCGGCAGCACGGATCCAGCCGCACCCTTCTCCTGCCAGATCCGTGCTGCCGCTAGTGTGAAAGAGGCCTTACAGCTTTTACTATTATATGCCTTGTACATTACTTTATTACCCCTCTGAAAGCCCACAGCGTCATCATCCCTGGAGCTTTACATGGGTTTGGTCATGTATGTGGATGTTCCAATAGGTCCTCTTACTCGGATGCTAAAGGTGGTAAAAGAGGATGGGAAGGGGATAGAGTACAACAGGCGCCATTGTCAAAATGGGTTGGAAACGACTTTCTTTCAAGAACAGTGCCACACCTTCCCACAGGCTGAGTTTGGTATTGCGGCTCAGTCCCGTTCACTTTAATGGAGCTCCAATATCAAACACAACTCATGGACAGGTGTGGTGTTCCATTCATCTCTATGGGAACGGAGCAGCAGGAGAGGCTGTGTGCATGCCCAATCTGACGCTCATTTCAGGGGGGAGAAGGGGGGGGCTACGAGTTGTACGGGATCCCAGTTCTCTTGATTGATGAGGGTCCCAGTGGTACGACCCCAATGATCTAATTGGCTTCTCCCATTCTGGAGATAGGAGACAACTTGTAACATCTGGAATACCCCTTTAAGTAAGTATCAGAAAGATTAATTGGCTCGGACCAACAAAGTCATTTTTGCATTTTTTCATACAATGGAGTGGAAACTGTACCAAAGGAAAGAGCAGATCAGATTAGGCAGACTGACCTTCCTTGCACCTAGATATCAAGACATGGGAAACATGCAACATGACAAGAAACAAGAAGAGGAAATTGAAGAAAACAGGCAAAACTTGAGAGACTTTTTGGATTTTTCGTATGGAAATGCCTTCTCTAATACTGCTACCACGTTACCATCATAGGCTGATGAACATTTAGAACATGAGGATCAATTTTACAGAGATCTGCCGGTGTGGAAGCAGGGAAAACATTTTTAGAATATACAAATAACTGCTTCTTCACAACATTGGCCCAAAACGAAAATCAAAAATTTCTTGGTTGTCCCATTTAACAACTCTTCCCAATCCTCCTACCACTAGACGCCTTTGGGTATGTTCACACATCGTGGGTAAGCTACAGATTTTCTGCGGCGGAATTGTGAAAAATCCTCAGCATGTTACAGTACCAGCAAAAGTAGATGAGATTTTATAAAATCTCGTCCTTATGCTGTGGAAAGTGACCTGCGGCGTAGAATCTAAATCCGCAGCATGTGAATTTGCGCTGTGGATTTCCCCTTTTGAAAGCGGAAAATCCTCACGTAGCACATGCACATTTTGCAGTCAATTCAGCAGAAATTTTGGTTCACTTCCATCACTGCTCCAGTACAGGCAGCAGAGCCCCGGCACTTGCGCAGGTTTTTGAGCAACAGCGCAGGCGCAAGATTGTCAGGACCGAGCGAAATGTCCAGCCGGCAGGGAGGAGCTTCTTCAAGAGTCGGGACAACTCTCTGCAGCAGAAGAACTCTTGTTGATGAACAAATTAATCTACTCTAGAATTGTGGCAAAATTCACAGTGGAAATTTCACTGCAGAACACCCACCTAATGTGGTCTTACCCTTGTACCCCTCAAATTTAATCTCATACTCATCACTCCCGCAACTCAGGACCTCAAACATGCAGCAGTGGTCACTACCCAAAAAAGCCTGGAGGTATTCTGTTGTTTCAGACCTTCATCAGTTACGTAGGCAACTCATTGATTTCAATGAGGACCATGTAATACTTAATTCCCTCTGTGGGGGCGCTGCAGGGAAATGAGACCCTTGCTTCTGGGTTCTTCTTGATCACCCTGCGATCAAGCTTATGGTTGGGGAACCTTGTAACAAAATGGGATTGGATAAGCATGGATTGTTAGGTTGAACATTCAGAAAGTTCACCCAAAATCAGCCCTTGAACTACCAAACGTAAAAGACAACAGGAGAGCCACTTTAAGAAGTCCCTTGTGGTCCTGAGGGACAAGCCTGCCATGTTCCTCATCTGATATCTGTCATAGGACACATTTTTAGGACACAGTGCCGACCTCCTGACACACAAGGCGTTGTCACAAAGTAACACATACTTTCTGTCAAAATATATGTGGTCATAGAGTGGTCAATAATTCAAAAGTCATCAAATTCTAGAAGTGGTTCCCACACTCCAAAAAGATCTGTCCTAGCTGACGACTCAGTTCTTTAGGGTTGTATGAGATTAGAAAAAAAAAAGTCTGATTTTCATTCCTGAAACAGCACCACACTTGCCCGTAGGCTGTGACTGGTATTGCAGATCAGCCCCAATTACTTGAATAAGATCACCTGCCAAAAAAAAAAAAAAAAAAAAAAGACCCCTTGTCTTAGTCATACAACCCCATAGTTGAAAGCAGTCCCATATTTGCAGGGACTGTCCCTAATTTTCAGAGACATTCCTTGCAAATTTGATCCGTTCCGAGTGAACAATGGGTGGGGCTTATGTAAACCCCACTCATAACTGGATGGTCCCACACAGTTTGGGAGGGGACATTCCTGGGGGGCAGGTCTTCTGGTCTCCTATTTAGCAGTTGCAATATTGTTAAGTATATAACCCCTTCATCAGGACATCTGCTCCAGGGCAGGTGTCCCACATGTTGTGACCTACAAGTGGCATTTATAGGACGATCGGCTGTGAGGTGTACATGACACAGGAGGCTGCAGCAGCTCCAGCGGCTGCAAATGTGGATGCAGCAGCGACAATTAAACCCTCCCCGGTCTTCCCTGTACTATCCGTTTCCATAGAAACTACATCTTCCTTCGTAGTCATGGAAACAAAGCCACACAGCTCATCTTATTTTCTAGCAATGAGACACACATTTCCAGCTTATTTTTAGGCCACAATCCAGGCCTTCTTTCACACGAGGATGATATTTCGAAAGGAAGAATCTTGTCAGCCATACTGCAAAAGCAGAGTGATTCCATATATGAGAGGGCCTTTAAAACAAACAAAAAAAAACTTCTTTATTAACTACTTGTATACCATGTAAAATAACAATTCTGGAGGATGTAATGGTTTTGTGCCTCTGTTATGCATGGAAAAAATGGACACCTAGGTATTATCCCTCCTCTCGTCAGTTGGCATCCTTGCCAACCTTCCAGATGGTAAATTCGAGACAAACAGGACATGGGATTTCATGGGGACCCGCTTTAGATTTAGCTCCATTGAATGGAGCTAGACGGCAAGCAGGCTACCCCTGAGGCTTTGCGAGGGGTCCGCCAAGAATGGACCTGTTGATTCTTGACACGGTATTGAAAACTGCGCAGCAAAAACACTCTGCCGCATGAACTGCGGCAAAAGCCTCCCATTGAAAGCAATGCAAAGAGGTTTCCGAGCTGAAAATACTCTTACAGAAACGGCATAACGTGCTGTGCCGCTCTGTTTCTGCAGCTCTCATTCACTGCTATGGGGGTTACGGAAAGGATGGAACATCAGCTGCTAGGCCTTTTCCATAACTCCACCTCCCCTGACCAGTACACTTCCCGGTTACTTCCATTTTCGTCATGAAAAGACGTGTTGACACGTGTCCTTTAAGAGAAAGGTTTTAAAAAGCTTAAAGGTGACTACTGCTTTGAGATCCGTTATGGTTCCCATAGTGGTTGTCACGCTCTCTTCCTCCATCCCAGGAGTGAGTGGTCAGGAGTACTTTTCACGTCTGTATTAATAAATACTTTATTATTAACCTAGTCTGATACTTTAGATTGGTGATTGTCACATATACAATGGGTTATAAAGCTGGGTATTTAGCTGCTTGGATGAAAAACAAAGCATGGCACACACTGTAGTCTTGGGTTGTCACCTCAGCCCATCCACCTGTTGCAACCTGCTTCCTTTAACCGTCAATCCTACATAAGAGCTCCTTTATAGATGACATTGAGCCTAATTAGGTCACTTCTCATGGCTATAGTTACTTCACTATATATTTTTACACTGTTTTGCAAGTTTGTCCATAAAAGATCATTTTAACCTTGGACCATCATTTACAATATGTCACAAGTTCTTCTGGTAGTGGTAGACACAACCAGGTTTATAGAAAGTCTACTTCCTTCCAAACTTTTATTACCTTAATATATAGAGAACAGATGTCTTTACAGTAAAAATCCTAAGAGTTTCTAACAGTTCATACGGGTTTCAACAAGATCCTCCACCAAGATGTTGGTGTAAAGTTCAAATATCTTGAAGGAAGGTCTACCACCAAAGCTAGGAGATCTTCCCTTCACAAGCTATGAGGATGAAGGAAACAGACAACTCTTGAGTTGTTTTGTACAGGGATATCTTGGGTCAACAGAGGAAATCACCTCCAATAAGTGCATAAGAAACTGCTGTATTCTGGTACCCAAAGATACTTCATCAATAAAGGCTATTGGTCGAAATAACCCAAAAGTAGAGTTGTCAGCATCTCTTGCACCTGCTGGTGTTAGACCTTTGCAAGGTGTAAGAACCTGGAACCACTAGTGGGAATCTGACTATACAGTCAAGCTCCCCAACTATAGGAGAACGGGATTCAGATATAAGATCCCATAAATGCAGTAAAAAAAGTAACATGAGTAATCTTGGTCTACTCAGAAGTTGGTCACCCGCCGAGATGAGAACGTTATGTGTAAACCAAACACACCCTAAAGGAGAACAGGTGAAAGGAAATGCAAACAACATCCTCCACTCGTACACAACCCGAGTCTCCCGGGGGATTTGGAAACCTGTTATACGACCACACACATAAGATTAAGAAGTGAGCCGATTCTGACCATTTTCGACGACCATACTTTTAGAATGTTAAACGAACGATCGTTTGTGATGGCCAACGGCAGAATTCTGTATGCAGAAAATGTGATCTGACCTGTTAGGAAATTTCACAGACTGTCAGCTGAAAATAGATGTCTACGGCATCACCGGCTGATTACAGATAACCAACAGCCACCTTGCGCATTGCAATTTTTTCTTTAATAATACGTGCTTAACATGTCAGTTTAGTTTAAAATACAATCTGACAGACGACTGATAGGCCTCAACCTGGACAATCACAATCTTATTTGTACAGCCAGCTTTTCTACCTGCTCCATAATGGCGCATTCACATGCACCACATTTTTGCTGCTGAAAATTTAAGCAACTGGAGATCAGCTCCATTCATCTCAATGATGGGGCTTGAAGGAACCTATATATTTGTCACTGAAACACCACCATTCAGATAAATGGAAGTCATTTGTAGCTCAAGAAATTTTCTGCAACAGAATCTGTGTGGTGGTTTCTGCTGCAGTTGTTCACTTTGAAAAATGGTTAGCTCCAATGAATGGAGCTAAGCTGCAAGTGGACAGCCACCACAGCTTCAAGTGGTGGCTGTCCACAGATACTGCACCAAGAAGGAACATGTCCCTTTTTGGTACGGTTGTGGCTTTAAACCGCCGCCCTGTAAACTGTAGCGCTGCCTCCCAATTAACACAACGGGAAGCATACACCACGCGCCCGCCGGCAAATCCTGCTAGTTAGGGTGCCTTCACATGCTACAGATTTTCCGTTCACCTGACTAGGCCTTGCAGAAATCAATTTATTGCTGTCCCATTGAAATGACTGGAAAAGATTTTCAGTCACGGAAAATTCTGCAACAAAATCCGCAACGTGTGAAGGCACCCTAATGGGTTCTGGAACCTGTAGCTATGGAGTTTATGGAACGTTATACACTGTCAAAGTCGACGTAGATTAACCACTGGCATCGACAAAGCTAAGGGCAGGGTGAAGGGTTATGCTGGTAGCTTCTGCAGCCAAATGAGAATACTTCTAACAGACGTCATCAGGACAGATGGGGAGACAAGAGCGTAATCACTTTCTACAGGCCTCAGTTAAATAAAGCAGTCATATACTGTAGGTATTTTTAGCATGTTCATGTGTCCCATGTGTTTTCATAAAGGTAGTCACATATATTAAAAATAATATAAATATATATAAAAGAATACATATATATATATATATATATATTATTTTTTTTTTTTATTTTTTTTTTTAATGCATTTACAAATAAAAATAAGGCATTCTAGATAATTGACAAAAGGCCCCAAAACCTATAAAGGTAAATTATCCTACAAGAAGAAGCTATGAATACAATTTTCAACGGAAGCGTAAAGCATCACAAACTTTGAGAGCATATTTCACAATACATCGTTTCACTTATGAAGCAGGATTTGATTGATCTGACAACCGTGGGATTAGAGCATGGCCATGACTAAAGCCATAGCAGCCACTCTAGGCCTGGAAGCGGAGTGGGACCCTCAGGCTCTTCACAGTTGTTCCTGGTGCTGTTTTTTGGTCTTCTAGCGCTACTCTTTGGGTTCTCCTCTGACATATGACACCACTATGCATCCTTAGCTACTGCTCAATTAAAGATATTTACACTACTGTTTGCTTTAATTGAGGACAACCCCTTTTCAAATCAAAGCCAAGGTGGCATCAGATGATCGTCATGGGTCAGCTTTCAGAAACTTGGCCATCAGTTGTTATGGATAGGGAAAGTGGTGTATAAACATACATATCTACAGCCCCCACTGCTGGGAAAAGGTGGTCTTATAGTGGAAGTTCTGATAAATGGCCATCAAAGTAATACATGGGCAAACTGGCTCCCTGAGAGCTGCTTTATGTTGGAAGCTCTCCATTCTGGATTTTAGAAGGAAGCCCCAAGCAGTGGACCCACCTCTAGCATGTACATATTCCCTAATAGGACATAATGGGGACCTTGTGAATTCTACTAACAACCCTGGCTCATAATGATGTTGGAACAGTGGGTATGTTTGAAATTGGGGCTTCTAGGATAACGGAGGTCCACCAGCTGCTCATGCTCATATTACAGCTCTGTGTAGGAACAGTATCTTTAGTTTCATTGACGGGATCAGATCCAGTATTAGGAAAACCTTTAAAAAAAAGGCCACACTTCAAAGAGACTGTGGCAGACTTGAGTTTCAAAACACAAGTGAATACTTTAGGCACATGACCATGCCTTTGCAATTGATAAAAATCTTGTTCAATGTGAAATGGCTACAGATAACTGCCTGAACATAATAAATACTGTATAAAACCACCCAGAGGACAACGTTGCGCTCTATCCAGCAGTATCATAGGCTTCCATATAATTAAAAAAAAAAACAACAAAGAAGTGAGCTACACCTTGAGCTTTGTAGGGGCCTCTCCTTTACTGGTGCTCAAAGAGATTTGTGAAGAAAAAGGATTGACCTTCGTTGACTTGAGGGGATTGGAGTAAGGAAAAATTTGACTGCATAGTCTTGAGGTTGTCACTTATGCTTTATTTGGGTTTGGATTAGGATAAAATGTCTAAGATCAGCTCAAAAAAACCTCACTTTATTTCTAGACTTGGCATGCTTGCTACAACTTAAGACCAAATATCTTGTGGCGAGAACATTTTGAAGGAATGCTAAAGATGAGGAACATCTGGTTTGCATTAGTCTCCACCATGGAGCCGTCTCCATCTTCTTCTTTATGATGTAAAACAGCTTGAGATTCAAGCTCATTCAAGTTCTCTACCCTAAAAAAAGGCTTCCGATATAAACGGGACGACCACGTGATCATACACATTCCTTGTGATGCCTCAGAGATATTTCCTGCACAACTCATTACCCAACCATCACCAGTAGGTGTAGAGTGTGTCAACGTGAGTAATGACTGCTAACCTGACATTATCAGGAAGTTCTAGAGCACTGTCTACATTAAAAAAAAAAAAAAACAGAAACACCTTAGCAAGTATGTGACTATTTAAAGACATTACGTTTATGCCAGCTGGAAGGTGCCGTGGAGTACTTCTATTATTGACCAAACTCTTGTCGTTCTTGTTGATCCTACAGTCTAACTATACAGTAAGTGGTGTCTGGCATCTCCTCCTGTGACTCGCGGTTTGCAATAACATACACATACAATCTTTCGGGGAGCACAGGGGCATAAAATGTTGGTTGAAGATTCCTTTAACCAACAGCTATCTATACTCAATGTTAGCACTCATAGCAGAGCACGGCACTTGTAGGATGCCCTTTCATTTCCTAAAGACAAACTTCAGGCAAAAACCTACAAAAATATGACTCTCTAAAACCTTCACAATGGGCAACAACCTGAAGGCCTTTATACAGGCCACATCTGAAGTTCATACACAGGCCTTGACTCCTGAGGAACATGCTTACGAGATACCCAGGGGTCTAAGTAGGAAAAACTCCCTCTGCTAGTTATAACCATAAAATACAGACAGACAGTGGTGGTAAAATACTAAATGCCGAATTAGTAGAAGGTGGACAGTACGTCCTGGATCACACCTGATGATTTATCTTTATCTTCTCAAACTTTCACTGGCGTCACTCAAGTTTATCCCATCACTTTCCATTTTTC
Source organism: Rhinella marina (assembly GCA_900303285.1). Taxonomy (NCBI): domain Eukaryota; kingdom Metazoa; phylum Chordata; class Amphibia; order Anura; family Bufonidae; genus Rhinella; species Rhinella marina. The sequence goes on along the minus strand of ONZH01002718.1, from coordinate 118,770 downwards.
ACCGGTGAGAAAATTATTTCACAGTTTCATGTCAAGACGGCCATGTCCAACTTCACTGGTTCACATCTAAAACCAACAAGTGCTCTCCAAATCTCTCATCTTCTTGTGAAACATGTATCACCTATTTGTCAAATATAATAGCTCCATGTCCTACTCTCCAATAGACCAATGTATTTTTTTTTTGGGAGACCGCAGTCAGTCCCAAACATAGGCCGGGGAGATTAAAGGCTCAAATAGATAGTCCAGATGCCCTGCTATGAAAGCTTACGTTCAGGTTGTTGTTTGATGCAAGGACAATATAGTGGTCAACACGTTAGATGTATGTTGGTTGAACCCAAAAGTGGGACCAGGTGACCATCTAATGTAGTATTCCCCAACTGCATGATGGGACTTGTAGTTTTACAATAGCTGTAGATCCGTAGGTTGGAAAACAATGATCTAATGTGTATGTGTGTCTCCCAACTCATCCTCTCCCTACTAAGAGCACATGCATGCTCGTCCAAGCATGTGTATGGGACAGTCATGGGAGACATCGGTCGCCAACAGCTTATGACCAGCATAAAATGTCCTAATTAATCTAGAGGCCAATAGTAATGGAAGATCATTTCTGGAGTTATTCCAGTAGGCTTCCTTGCATGGCAACCACTAGTACAATACCACTCTTGACCACAGGCTCAGAAACAGCACCACTCTTGTCCATGGACAACTCCTGTTACCTTCACTCAAAGCCATTCAAGTAAACGGAGCATGACACAGCCCATGGACAAGCTTCTAAAATAAAGGAAGTGCACTGTACTATGTTTATGTGACTGCCCACCTCATGCCACGGTATTACACACGTCTGCAGTCTAAGCCTGCACCTCCAGCATTATTGTTTTTTTCCCTTTCAGTCTTTTTACCCCTTGTTCTTGCTGTGACAGCCATAATGTAAGGAAAGGAAATATCAAGCCGCAAATCTGGAGCGCCCAGTTAGCAATGATTGAATAAAGTCTAAGCAGGGCTGGAAACTCAGGAAGCCGAGGCTGATAAGTAAACTGGATCCATGTCAGGAATTTTAACATCTAACACCTTCCAAAAATCACTTTAGTGCCAAGAAAAAAAAGTCCTAGGCTGAACGGTTTGCAAGACCTGAGAGCAATGTGAAATGAGCTGCTGCTACGGAGCGGCAGTAGCCAACAACTACCTCTTCAGTGGACGCTGGGAAATTTACCGCTACCCTATCCAAAGGGACGCAACCATTGTAAATGGTCATAACATCATTAAATTATACATATTCCTTCAAATAGAGCACGGGTTCAACCTAGCTCATCCTTGGGAAATTCGCCACAGACAGTGATTGGCTGAACAGGCTTTAAAAGGGTTGTCATCTCATTACACCGATATGTCCTCTATCCACAGGATAAGTGTCTCATTGATGGGAGTCCGACCAGTGTGGCCCATGCTGATCACTAGAACGTGCACCACCGTTTCCCTGTTTCAATGGGGTGGCAGTCATGCATGAGAGTTGCCACCGCATTGACCTCTATGGGACTTTCGGTGACAGCAGATTGCCCGTACTTGGCTATCTCCGGCAGATCCACCGATCCATTCAAATGGAGGAACCGAAAAAACCCTTGTTCTAGTGATTGGCGTGGGCTCTAGCGGTGAGACCCCTGCCAATCAGACACTTATCCCCTATCCTGTGGGTAGGAGTTAAATTGTTGTAATGGGACAACCGCTTTAACGGGTGTCGAGATGGGACCTGGAAAGTGTTGGAATGGCAGCGAGGTAAGGATAGGTTCACACCTTCTTTAACTGCCGGAGTTCACCGGATGATTGTGCCGGATCCCATTGTCTATGGAGTGCCAATTTTTGCCTGGACAAAGACAGTTGCATGCACCGGCCAGATCCTATTAACATGAATGGGATCCGGCGGTGAACGGCAATATCTGGCTAAGCTGGATCCGGTGAACCTTTGCGGGAACGGAGGTGTGAACCTACCATGAGAATTTTTTTTTTTCATTGGACAACCCCTTTAAAAACATTAGAAACCAGTGTGACCTGTATCACAGCCCTCGGCCTGCAGTCCGAGGTGAACGCGGATAATTTTGGGACACATTATCCCAGTTACACTGACCTACAATAGTCCTCCTGCCAGGCGGTCCTAGAGGTCGAAACAAAAATGTATTCACTAACAATTCACTTTTAGTAAGAGTCTTAATGTAATACGGATGATGATGACGATGATGGTGCAGTCACAAGATTGCAAACAAACAACTCATAGATTTTTATGGAGGAAACTGGAGAGGAAAAAATAAAAGTCAGAACAAGACACTGCGCGTTAATATATTAAATGCAATCAAGTAAGGTGAAACGTTCTCAGGCCGGAGCGATCTGTAACGCACTTCCTGTCCGATAGGAGTTCTGCTTCCAAACATTTTTATCACCAACAGAAGAAACAACGGTGATATGAACCACAAACCGCATGTAAAAGACTACACAAGACATATACACACAATAAAACAGAGGATGTCTTTGTATATGGCTTGATATAAACAGTGCTCACGTAGCAGCACATGTATTCCTAGTGTTAAAGGGCATCTCCCCTTAAAGGGTTTCTGTCACCAGAAATGACCCTATTAAACCAAGTGTCATTTGCAATGAGCAAATGACACTTGATGCCAGTAATGTTACTATTATAGTCCTCAGTAACGCCGTTTTGCTAAAAATTACGATTTTATAATATGCTAATGACCTCCCCTAGGTGCAGTAGGCGTGAACCTGCACCTAGGAGAGGCCGTAATTATGCCTCTTACCACGCCCCCGGTCGCGCTGATTGACAGGGCCGGGCAGCCAGCTCTTTCGGCTCCCGGCCCTGTACGATCCGAAATCCCGCGCCTGCGCAGTAATGAAGCCGGGACCCGGGCGGGCGCCGGCTCTCAACGCACGCTGATCCCGCGCCTGCGCATTGCGATCAGCGCGCCTAGAGAGCCGGCGCCCGCCCGGGTCCCGGCTTCATTACTGCGCAGGCGCGGGATTTCGGATCGTACAGGGCCGGGAGCCGAAAGAGCTGGCTGCCCGGCCCTGTCAATCAGCGCGACCGGGGGCGTGGTAAGAGGCATAATTACGGCCTCTCCTAGGTGCAGGTTCACGCCTACTGCACCTAGGGGAGGTCATTAGCATATTATAAAATCGTAATTTTTAGCAAAACGGCGTTACTGAGGACTATAATAGTAACATTACTGGCATCAAGTGTCATTTGCTCATTGCAAATGACACTTGGTTTAATAGGGTCATTTCTGGTGACAGAAACCCTTTAAAGGTGCTGTCCACCGGATTAAAATAAAAAAGATAAAAATCAATTTAGGCTAGCTTCACACTTATGGCCTGCTCTCTGGATCCAGCATAACTGGATGGTACCACAATGTCTGCCGGCCACACTGACTATAACGGGGCCCAACGGAGATCCAGGCGCTACCCGAAAAATACACCAGGATTCAGTCGGACAAAAACCATTGCATGCACCACATAGGAGCAGTGCATATGGGGAAAGGGGGTTATTTCAGTAAGGCGAGTATGACTTATTTTATTATCTTACACCATTAAAACATTTTAAAACCCTCCACAGCCCCTTTAAGCGTCTAGCAACACTTTGGTGAGCTGTTAAAGGGAATGTGTCATCAGAAAATGACTAGAGATGAGCGAGCAGGCTCGGGAGCAATTTTCGAGTAGTAGCGTACGCATCTTCTAATCTGTACGCTAATGCGTACGCATCTTGTAATTTGTACGCATTAGCGTACAAATTTATAAGATGAGTACGCATTATCGTAAAGATTATAAAATGCGTACGCTACTACTCAAAAATTGCTACCGAGCATGCTCGCTCATTTCTAAAAATGACCTATTGATGAAGTTTTTATGTGAATTTTTGGGGATTTTATTTTTCGTTTTCCATGTCATTATCTATATTTAAAAGAAAATCTTAAAACCCTGCAGGTTTTTTTTTTTGCACTGGCAATTAATCTTATTAATGGGAGCAACTTCTTAAAGGGGTTGTCCAAGTTATGGAAAAAAAAATATAGCACTGTAAATTTGATGGGCAGCAATATATAACTAAGTTCAGCAAGTTTTAGGCAAAAAAAAAAAAAAAAATCTATATTTCCTCATTTCCCTGGTTCTCTTCTGGCCTTGTTTACATGCAATAAAAACAATCTCTGCCCCTCCCCCCTTCTCTGCAAAGGCAGTGAATATAAGTGCTGTGAGTACATGTCTGCCTGCTGGAATACTCAGCAGCATGTTGTTTGTGTAGGACTACAAGTCCCAGCTGTACAATGACACTGCTGATACACAGAGGAAATTCTCCCTACCTGTTCTTGTACAATTCCTCTATAGCTCCTTGCCCAGCATTTGTCTCCTCTCACTGCTGCAGCTACTATTTGTTGTAAAGCCTTGAGCCCTCAGTGTGTTCTGTTTGAAGGGGTTAATGTTTTATCTGAAGGACTCCAGGGAGAGAGCAGATAGCAAAGAAAGGGGGCGTGGCCAGTGACGTCTCGTGTACAGACTGTTATCTGACCTCTGAGGCTTGTACACGAAACATCACAGACCAGGGAGATAAGGTGACATCACAGGTCATGTGACCCTCAGTCAACTCTGAGAAACCAGCAGCTTTAGAAACACAAAGTATATGGGAAAGTTGGTATACCTGACAAGTTAGAAACATATAAAGAACAAAAAAATAACCCGGACAACCCCTTTAAGGTGGATTTACACTGTCCGATGTTCCCAATGAATGGGCAAAACTCTCATTTATGGGCTGATCCTGTCGTTCGTGCAGGCACCTAAATTATCGTTTCTGGGCAGCAGATCGTGCAGTCTAAACAGTGATCTGCTGCCCAGAAACAATGATTCTGTATGGGGACGAGCGATCATAATAGTTATCCCTCATCCTCATACTGTGAAGGAGGTCGCTGAATGTAAATGCAGCTGTCTCCTTCACTGAGCGAGCAGCCAATTGTCGTGAAGGAACGCTTCTTTCCTGACAATCGGAGTGTCTAAACCCACCTAAAAAGAGTGTCTAAACTAGTCTATAAACATCACTTTTTCAGCAGTCATCTCATTATCACCACAGACAGCATTACAGTGAAAGATATCACCTCTATACAGATAACACAGGACCCACTATTCACACTAGGCAATATCCAGGGGCGGTCTTGGGCACCACACATCCTATGCATTTGCATAGGGCCCCCGACGTCCAAGGGGGCCCCCACACTCCGCTCTTGTGCTGGTGTCCAAGACCGCCCGCCCAGCTGTCACGTACTGCATTTGTCCGAATGCGTACTCATTTTATAAATTAGTACGCTAATGCGTACTAATTTATAAAATGCATACACATTAGTGTACATACTAAAATATGCATATGAATTAGCGTGCAGATTTGAAAAAGCGCACGCAAATTCCACCCGAGCATGCTCTAGTCCCAGTCTTTGATGTGTGGGGGGGCGTGCCATTGGGAGGGGTGTCATCAGAGGGCGTGTCATCAGGGGCGTGACGCGTCATTGGGGGCCCCCGGACATAACTTCGCTTAGGGCCCCAGAAATGCCATGACCGCCCCTGGCAATATCACAGCTTATCTACTTCCTCCTGACCTCTGCACAGGTCACAGAGCATGCCTACAAAACACGCCCACAGAAGTCAGTGGGGTCCCCTCCTGTCCATTGTGTCAATAGCTCAGAGAGGCTGCTGTAAAGCATAGCTCTAACTGCTCTTAAGAACAGCTCAGGCAAGATGGCCGCTCCCATAATCATGTTCAGGAAATAGAATTTACAGGTGCTAAAAACAGATTAGAAAAAAAGGATGTACGATCTGGATTTAACTGGCAGGAAAAAAAATTATAGGTGACACAATCCCTTTAAGTGATTACTTCTGCTTTACTGTAAGTGCTCCCAAAAATCAGTATTCAAAAAAAGTACTGAAAAAGGAAGCCCCATGATTGTTACAAAATCCTCTTAGGGCAGATTTGCTGCAGAAATTTCTGTGACTGCAACATCCATCCCATGCATACAAGTGGCGTGGTTTCTGCAGAACATGCATGGATTTTTGCAAGCCTACTTTCCAAAAAGAGATGAGTGCACAGTAAAAACAAAACAAAGGGTTGTGACATTTCTGTGGAAATGGTGCTTGTGCACGTCAGAACCTGATGTATAATCACTGGTTAAACACCCCTCCCCCCATTCCTTCAGTCAAATCACAAACCACACAGCAAAACTGCTTCCATCTCTACGTGTATGAAAAAAATCTCAATGTATTTCCCCATTAACGAGGTTCGTCATGAGACAACGAATAAAGTGCACTTGTGCTATAAATACATCATCAAGCCATAATAAAACTAGATGCCTTCACTGATAAAAGGAAATGATATGGTCCATGTGCCACGAAGGTCGGGTTCACATCACCGCTATTTCTTTCCGTGGTTCTGCCCCATCAGAAGAGGAGAAGAACGGAGATAATGGAAGTGCCGGACAGGGCACATAACTTAGCCAAACAGAGCTGAACAGTCTCCATCGACTACAATGGAGTCTGTTTAATTTCCCTTCGGAATTCTGTTTTTTTTTTGTACTGGACAAAAAAAGTCCTACATGCAGGACTTTTTTGTCCTGTCTTTGAAACAGAATCTGTGATGGAGGCCTCCGACGCAGATGTGAATTTGCCCCAAGTCACAGTGAAGTGTCAACTATAAAGAGACATGTAGATGCAATGGGCCTGTTACATGGATAGCTAACCGCACCAATGATCGTTCACTAGAAGGATCATTCACAATCACTGACTAATGAGAAACATGAGAGCCTTTTGAATGGTGAACAATAATCAGGTATTTATCGCATCTTTTATGCGGATGTAAAAAAATCATTGTCTTTTTTTTAAAACCAGATACTACACTGCAACACTTCTGTATTGCAGTGTACTATGTCTGTCAGTGTAAAACTGACAGCCAGCCAGTTCTAATTAGCTTCCATACATGGAAGACCTGGGGCCAGGCAGCCAAAACGCCTACAAATTTTCTACTGGCACCTAATTTTTTGGTTTGTCTTCTACTGATATCCGTGAAGGCATTTATCTAATGCAACTTGAACGCATACAATCCCTTTGGTAAAGCCAGGCTATTTTACGACAAGGTCTAGTTCTACAAACATCTTTTGGATAACTAAGTTACAGCGCCCTACTAGGAGAAATAACACTAGCTGCAAAAAGGCGCTCTACTGCACTTTCATGGCAATTAAAAATAATCATTTGACGTGTAATGCAAGCTTTAAGACTTCCTGACAAGGCGTGTGTAGAAGTCCATACAAGAGCTGGAAATCATGACAGCATCCTATGCACTTCAAAGACCACAATTTTTACAACGTAGTAAATGTACAGCGCGGTCCTACAGATTTCATGGAAGGTATGTCTCGATGGGAACGTGACATTTTCACTTGATATAAACATATCATTAAAATGTTCACGTCTCGGGACACATCTTAAGAGCAAGGACAGCGTATAAGCTTATAAACATATGAATTATATTCAGGAAGACCAACCCAGCTTGTCACTAACATCTATCGAAAGTGTAAATGGCTGTTCTGAAGGACAAAGCATCCTGCATACCTCCAGAGTATGACTTATCCCACTAGTTGAAAAGCTCTCTCCACCAAAGCAAAGATTTTTGGTCTGGAGAGTTGTCCTCATGAATCACACAGTTTTTGAGATGATAGTGGGTGGGAGGGATTGGCAGGATCCCAGACTATTAGGAGGGATCCACATGGGATTATGGACATCCCGATGATGGATTTCCTCAGTGTTATTTTGGAGGGAAAATTTTCCCTCCATTTCTAAATTGCCATCGCTGGGCAGATTTCCAGGGATGGCAACGTGATTTTGATTGGTGTTGCCACTACTTGGGCAGTTTTGCCCAGGTGTGGCAACGTTAATTTTATTGGTCGAAATGTGGTCCAATCAAATCTTAATAAAACTGTTATTTTCTTCTGCCTTGGGGACAAGGCTTTGATTGGTGGGTAATTTGTGGGCTTACTGAATAAATAACCAGGTTTAGGTATGGGCAGTGACTTACCTCATCTGATGAAGACCGGAGGATCCTCGTTCCCCCGCCCACCCTTATTTTGTGTCACGGCCTTTGTTATGTATTTGGGATGTTGGAGTCTGTATCTTTAAAGTTGAGCTTGAGTTTATGGCTGTGCTTATTTATGTTAATTCTGTTCTGATTGTATATTGCTAATGGTTTTGTAACAGTCGAGTTATGAAATATAAGTCTTCAATAAAGGCTGTGGCCCTTGTTTTTAAAAAAAAAAAAAAAAAATATTTCCAAACAAATATTTTGGTGGTTTGTTTTTTATTTCAAGGTTAAAGGGTTTTGATTGGGGTATGGCCTATTATCCCATGGTCCATACTAAGACATTACTGGGCAGAAGGAGAAGATAGACATTTCATTGTAAGGCACCTTGAGAGCGAAACATGTTAAAGAACAATGAAAACCTTCTTATGTCTAAGGCCATAATAGGGTGAGCTGAATGAGTCCTCTACAGCCATATGCCACCGATTTCCAACAGAAAAGAAATTATGGGCATGTTCCATCAGACTCCGTATTTACAGAGACATTCTCCACAAGAAGGAATATACCTGTACACAGGAAATCCAACCAAACTTGCACAGAGGCTGCACAGTTCTATATTAAACGGGCCATACAGGCTCTGGGCAGAAGAGTCTCCAAAGACATCTCCTACAGACTTGGACCATGATCTGGAGAGTATTCAACTTAACTACTCAAAGCTGTAGAAATGTGTAGGGTGAACAGTTCACAGTATACGTCACAAGAGCACAGGGGGAAAATGTCCTCATCTGAATCTTTATTACAGATCTACTCGATGCAGCTTCCTCTTGGACAGGGGAAGAGAACATGTCTTCAGGATGCAGCTGTCCGAGTCTGCTCTCTAACATGAAACCTCAAGTCATAGCGATACATAAAAACATCTTCCGTCTTATCATAGCTGAAATACAGAGGGAACCAAGGACTTGTGCTTATACACAGATAATCCTGTTCTGATCCAACTTAGGACTTCAAACGTCCAACTGAAGCCTTCAATGACATCAACGTGTCTGGTTGTTATTCTCTGCTTTCTGGAAGAAGTGCTTTTTACAACTCAATACTTTATACTTGTATACAGGTTAATGTTTTAGCTGTATCTTCTGATCTCTCCAGATCTCATGACCTGACCTCTCCAGAAAAACATAAATTCCCCTCAGGCCAATGCAAGAAGGTTACCTCTCTTTTGGATGTTCCTGTATGAGGCAAGATAGTTTCTGTATTAACTAAAAGAGTCATTATTTTAGTATAAGATCCCATTTTCTTTACATGCAACTGGGGTTATTCACCTTCAGATTGTCCCATCCACTGAAGGTAAGGTTTAAGGTTATATAGCCTATCTAGGAGATGTCCTGCACGGGACATTACTGTATACACACAGGATGGACAATGTGGACAGAAGTTAACAATGAGGACACTTTCCAAAATTCCTTACTTCTATCAATTCCAATAGAAAATGATGACTACATATGTTTGACCCATTGGAGGGGGGGCCATGACTTCCTGATCCTGACCGTTCAGATAGGTCTATCGTGAGATAACGTACCATCTTTGGTCATCCTGTGAGAAGATAAAATCTGGAAAACCACAGTGAAGTAAGGGACAGATTCTTAGACTAAGAAGTCAGACGTAGCGATGTGACCTTTCTGTTAAGAGGGAAGGCCGGTCTGCTTAAAATATGAACTCTTAAGAAGACGCAGATTCCCAAATCCAGCGCACGAATCTAATCTCAATGTCGACATGGGACACTTTGGTGTCTACCACTGGTAGAGGGAATGCAAACCATGGCGTCCCTTATCCACTTCATACCCAAAGCCACATGGTACCAAGCTGAAAATATTTTATTCCTAAAATACCACACTCCAGCAGTTAAAAGAAAAACATGATTCTACAATTTGTGGAACTGACATATAAATACCGACATCCGCGTGCTGTCCGTTTTTTTCCCCTAGACTCTTAGAAATTAATGGGTCATGTGCAATCCTCAAAAAAATGAGGATCAGACGTGGATACCAAATATGGCCGTGTGAATGAGGTCTTATAGTGAGATACACAATGTCTAAGGGCTCATGCCCCCGATCGTAAGGACTCTGTGCCCGTGTTGTGGACCACAAATAGTGGTCCGCAATGCACGGGCACTGGCTGCGTGCACTCCGTGTTGTGGCTGCGGACCCACTGACATGATTGGGGCCGCGATCCGCAAGAAAAGGCAATGTCTTATCTTTCTTATCTTTTGTGGTGCAGACACACAGACTCGAAAGACCGCTAAAGCACTTTGTAGTGTTTCCGTGGGCTTCCAATCTGTGCCTCCGCTCCGCAAAAGATAGGACATGTGCTATCTTTTTCCATATCTTGTGGATCGTGGACCCATTCATGTCAAAGGGTCCACATCCACAGCACGGAGTGCACACGGCCAGTGCCCGTATATCGCGGACCCGCCGTTTGCAGTCCGCAATACGGGTACCGAGCCCTTACGTCTGTGGGCATGAGTTCTTATGTGTCAAGAGGACCTATTACCTCGTCTGACGTGTCAACGACTTGCACCCCTAATGTAATAGAAATTTTGGAGCATCATTTCTAATGAGTATGTTGTGGCATCCCTTCATTATTCCTGATAGAATTGGATTCAATGAAGGTCCAGATGGGTGTTACCATTGTGGTGGTGTCCCTGCACAGTCTAACATATCCAAACATTGCTGCCAGCATCAGACTGTGCAAGAATACAACCCTGACTGGTAACACCCAGCTGGACCTTCATTGCAAACTGCTAGTAATTCATTCATAACTTCTAGCAGGAATAATAAAGGAATGGCACAACATAGCTATATGAATAGATGCTTCAGAACTGTTATTACATGGGGGAGGCAAGCGGTTACTAAAACAGACATGTCAGGAGAGCGGACAGGTCCTCTTAAAGAAGAAAAAAAGAAAAAAAAAAGTGCAGAAGCAACCAATCAGGTCACTTCTTTGATTTTCAAACTTGCTCACAGCTGTGATCTGATTGGTTGCTGGGGGGCAGCACCTCCCCCCAAGGTCCTTCCTTTCACTCATTTGCATACGTGAGGGCCACTGGGTTAAAATCTTGATAAAACGATACAGAAAAAAAAATTAAAGTGAACAGGATCCGAGGCTGACATGATATTACTTCACGGCTGTAAGAGTTTTAATGGTGTTGACATAACAAACAGCCCATTCTCCCTCGGGGGGTGGAGCACGTCCCCAAGTGAGCAGTTATCTGGCAAATGGAGTTTGCAAATATTAAAAGGCACTATTGGGAGGGTGGCCCTGACAAGAGCTGCTGCAGGGCAGGACAGAAGACTTGCTGTAATTGCAGGGACAATGAAAACAGGATGTGAGAGAGCCTGCACAGATAAGGTTTGTGGTTTAACCCCTGCAGGACAAGAAGGAGCTATGCAAACCAGAGTGTATCAGACACTGTCTCGCCCCCACCCACATCGGATTCTGTGTCACAGGTCAGGATCAGTATATGTCAGCCACGATTCGCTTCCACAAGTCACTGCCTTGAATTAAAGGGACGCAAAACCTAAAGTGTAGTCCTCGAAAAATAAAGAAATTAGGGCTCATATTAACAAAATTGTCTTGGAAGGTTCTCAGAGATGGAAAAAGGCAAGATAAAGTAGCTAATGCGGGGGCAGTCATTTTTCTGGACTTTCACTTCAAGCCTGAAATGGCTGATAACAAGAAACAGACTACAGTCAACTACACAGAAAATTGAGCTGGTATTTTAAAGGGGTTCGGCAAATAGTATTTATTCCTTGTAGAGGAAGTTAATACAAGGCACTTACTAATGTATTGTGATTGTCCATATTGCCTCCTTTGCTGGCTGGATTCATTTTTCCATCACATTATACACTGTTCATTTCCAGGGGCTACGACCACCCTGCAATTATCAGTGGTGGTTGTGCCTGTACACTATAGGAAAAAGCCCTGGCCCAGACTGCGGGAGTGCACATAGGCTAGTGCCTTTTCCTATAGTGTGCAAGCACGGCCACCACTGATGGATTGCAGGGTGGCCGTAACCATGGCAACGAGCAGCATATAATGTGAAGAGAAAAATGAATCAACCAGCAAAGGAGGCAATATGGATAATATGGACAATACATTATTAAGTGCCTTGTATTAACATCCTCTACATAATAAATGCTATTTGCTGAAGTGAGACAACCCCTTTAAAGAGGACCTTTCACCAATCCCGACATGCCTGTTTTAATATCTTCATGCATTCCCCGCGTACAAACAATTCTGGAACATCTATTCTCATGGCTCTATGTTGTGCCATTCCTTTATTATTTGCACTAGAAGTTATGAATGAATTGCTATTTGCCTTCAGTAAAGGAACAGAGGGGAGGTGACCAGTTGGGGGTGTGTACCTGCACAGACTGACTCTAGCCAATCAGTGATGCCATGTTCAGACTGTGCAGATACACCCCCCCAACTTGTTACCTCCCCTCTGTTCCCTTACTGAAGACAAATAGCAATTCATTCATAACTTCTAGTGCAAATAATAAAGGAATGGCACAACATACAGACATAAGAATAGATGTTCCAGACTTGTTATTACATGGGGAATGCATGAAGCTATTAAAACAGGCATGTCAGAAGTGGTGAAAGGTCCTCTTTAAAGAAGACCCATCTCCTCTCCCGACATGTCTGGTTTAGTAATTTTTTGCACCCCCCATGTAATAAGCAATTCTAGAGTATCAATACTTAAAATTATGTTGTGCCTTTCTTTTATTATTCCTCCTAGAAGTTACAAATGAATTACTAACAGTTTGCTTTGAAGGTCTCGCTAGGTGTTACCAGTTGGGGGTGTGTCCATACACAGTCTGAAACTGGCAGCACCAATTGGATAATATCAGACTGGGCAGGGACACCCCACCAACTGGTAACAACCAGCTGGACCTTCATTGTAAACTGCTAGTAATTCATTCATAACTTCTATCAGGAATAATAAAGGAATGGCATAACACAAGAATAGATGCTCCAGGTTTGTTATTACCTTGAGATTGCAAGTAGTTACTACAACAGACATGTCAGGAGAGGCGACAGGTCCTCTTTAAGTGTCACTTTTAAACTGGCCATACAATGGAGATTATGGACAGCCCTAAAGGCTGACAGACTATTTTCTACCAACCATCCTCACCTTTCATGACCCCAACCAACAGAGATCTGTAGAAAAGCTTATCTGTCTTAATCAGACGTTTTTGTTTTTTTTCAGCTGTTGCCCGGTGCTGTAGCCGAAAAGTCAATCATACCGAAAGATGGATCCTCATCCCACCAACAGAAGCCCAGACTGGGCCCTCGGGATCAATAAAGTGGATCGTATCATATCGTAGATCACAACAGAGATGGTTTGGCCTTGTTGACAGAGATCAACCATGAAGATAAGTCCTTCAGAAAGCGACCGTCTAAAACCCCTAATGTACGGCCAATACTTTGTAGATTACAGACCACCAGGCGCCTCACAGATACCATCTGTCATCCATGGAAGCTTCAATCAGACTGGAACGTACATGTTGTTTTTGAGCAATATCATGTGCCTCTGATCATCAGAATTGTGTAATACACTGGCGTCACTTCGAGTGGAAAAGGAAGAAAAACGGCATTGATGTTACCTTTTCTTTTGTTTTTTTAGATATATTCAGGAATGTTATCTTACATTCAGGAAGCCTAGCTAGTGGGGGTGCAGGGAGGAGATGCAGCATGGTGGGATCCACCGGGGAGCATTGGCGATCCCCTGGCAAGCACCACCCTCAACAGTGGACACCAATATAGTTTAATTCTGTGGCCTACAGTATGCCATGGTGTCATATTCGGCAACTTAAGCATAACTATAACCACTTACTTAAAATAATTACATAATACATATATGGATTAAAATGGCCGCGGTCTTTATTAAAAAGGCAAGCATAAATATTATAAAACTCCCAATGGGTGAGTGCCTCTATAAATATTCCAAATTCCCGCTCAAAATGACACTGGCCCAATCACCATCCTAGATAAAAATAGACTTTTGTCCAGCAACCGGTCAGCAACCCCAAAGGGCCAATCAGCTGCGCTGTCCTGTCAGGTCACCGGCTTACCTGAATACCTGAGGAGATAAAACATATAGAGAAAGAAAAGGGGGGGGGGACCGTACCACAGAAAACTGTGCCCTCAATGACACCATGAGGGGCTAGTGCCAATTTCGTCACTGCCCCTATCAGGACAAGCACCCTAGAGAGCCCCTGCCACCTGTGTACGTCCCAAAGCACCTCTGCCACAGAAGTATACCCTAGAGCGCCTCAGAGATTCTGGCCATACTTTGCAGTCACTATTGGTACAGTTGGAGGGTCCGTTAGATCCTTTCCACCATAGTTAAAGGGGTTATCTCACTTCAGCAAATGGCATTTATCATGTAGATACAGTTACTATAAGGCACTTACTAATGTATTGTGATCGTCCATATTGCCTCATTTGCTGGCTAGATTCATTTTTCTATCATGTTATACACTGCTCGTTTCCATAGTTACTCCATCAGTAGAGGTCGTGCTTGCACACTATAGGAAAAAGCACTAACCTATGTGCGCTCCCGTCGGCTCCACCAGAGAGGCCGGTACTTTTTCCTATAGTGTGCAAGCACGACGTCCACTGCTGGATTGCAGGGTGGTCGTAACCATGGAAACAAGCAATGTATTTTGTGATGGAAAAAAATGAATCAAGCCAGCAAAGGAAGCAATATGGACAATCACAATGCATTACTAAGTGCCTTGTATTAACTTTCTCTACATGATAAATGCCATTGGCTGAAATGAGACAACCCCTTTAATAAAGAAATCTGGTGGTTGTCGGCTGGCTGCACAATTAATTGGAGGGCAACTAATTTATAACTTTGGCAAGTTTTTGGACATGTCTCTGATTGTTTATATGCAAAATAATAGAAATATCTAGTTACACATCCAAAGGTGAATTAAAATATATTACACATCGGTATGGTTGGCACCTGACTGTTCCTTTATCTGCCCGGCCAGGTAAAGACTGCATTGGTGCCAAACAAAACGACACACAAACATGTGCGCACTGCGTACTACCAGGATCTAAGGTGTTATTACTGTATTTATTTGCTATGTTTTGTTTTTTGTGGTTGCGAAAGGGTTAAAGATTTCATTTTCTTCCACAAACAAATGCAAATACGGTCTTTGGCTCTCTTATAAAAGAAGGCCTGAAAAGGCCTACACAGAATCCCTGCATCTCCATGGCGACGGTGGATGTTGTCCTAACAATTGCTGCGCTCCGCTCGTCCTCTCAGCCCCAATTTAATTTCTGCAGTAATCAACGTTCAAGGGGAGGAAAAAAAAAAAAATGAAGGCAGATAAGCTTAAATGTGCATTCACCTAGAGATACCCCCCGCGAAAATTAGAAAGGGTGCTGTAACCCACGGCAACCTGCTTTAATTGTCATCTTCAGAACCTGAAGGACGAAGGCTTTGACTATGGCTGCAGGTGGCATTGCTTTTATTCCTAATGTCAATACATTGTGTAAAGAGATGAGCAAATCCATCGTAAATGAGACCTAGATTTTTCAAAAAGTTCAGATTTGAAGATGGATTTTTGCGCGATTCCATTTGGGAGAAGGGTGAAAGAGGAGAAAGATGGATGGGGAGTTTTCTAGGAAATTGGGACACTTTAGATTGGGGTCAAATTTATTCAGACCGGGATCAAATCCTTCGGCCGAATCAAATTTTAAGAAATTTGCTCATCTCTAATATAATTAGAGATTTTAATGTTTTAATTATAGGACATCATAATACCAGCTAAACAGCCCACCACAGTGCCAATCATAGGACTGCACCAGCTGCACGTGCCCCTCACCCAAACACCGCAAGTTCTCTCAGCCATACAACAGGGCTATGGGAGGTCACATGATATTTCTCCATAGACCTGACTAGATTATTTCTACTACAGAAGTTGAGAGGGTGGAGCTTATTTCTGATGGACCCTTTTTTGAGACTGTTTAGTGAAAGCAGTTCCCCATGAGAGGCTACATGACACTGCTCTGTAGACCTGACTATATACCGTAATTTCTTGAGGGTGGAGCTTATTTCTTCTGATTGACGCCTATTTAGGGCCATTTAGTAAAAGCAGTCACATGATACTTCTCTGCAGAGTTGACTATAATTTCTTCCTAAGGCATTTAGAGGGCAAAGCTTATTTCTTATGAATGATAATTTTGGGACCATTCAGTGAAAGCAGTTCCTCAAGGAAGTTCACATGACACTTCTCTGTAGACCTGGCTATATTTCTTTCTAAGGAGTCTTTAGGGTGGGGCCTATTCCATCTAACACTTTTGGGACTGTTTAGTGAAAGCAGTGCCCCATGGAAGGTCACAAGATACTTCTCTGTTGACCTGTCCAGATAAATTCTTCCTAAGTAGACTTGATGGTGGAGCTTATTTCTCTTGATTGACCCATTTGTGGGACCATTTAGTGAAAACAGTTTTCTATGGGAGGTCACTCTGTAGACCTACTATATATTATTTGTTCCTAAGGAGTCTTGAGGCAGGGCTTATTTCTTTTGATTGATACTTTTTTGGGACCGTTTAGTCAAAGCAGTTCCCCATGGGAGGTCACATGGAACTTCTCTGTAGACCTAACTATATACCATAATATCTCCCTAAGGGGTTTAGAGGGCGGAGCTTATATCTTCTGACTGACCCTTTTTTGGGACCATTTAGTGAAAGCAGTTCCCTGTGGGAGGTCACATGAGACTTCTCTGCAGACCTGACTACATGAATTCTTTCTAAGGAGTCTGGAGGGCGGAGCTTATTTCATCTGGCACTTTTTTGGGACCATTTATGAGAGCAGTTCTCACTATGGATGGGGAATCGTACAGAGGATCTAATCTAAAGGGAAGCTGATCTTTTCATCACAATAATCACCGCTATTTCCCCTTGTATTTTTTTCTAAAAAGGTTGATAAAAATGGCCAGTGCTGAAGTTAGTGTCATAAACCTGCAAGAACGATGGTTTTATCGCAGTCATTTTCAATATATCACTGTATTTGCCATCTGCGCTCATAACACCTTGGTTAAAGATTAATTTTACAACAGATGTCTCTGTGTGACACAAGCGAAGCCTTCCTCTCACCGCATGTTCTCCATAATCAAGTGGAACACAACATGAGACATGGAAGACTTGCTCCTATTGTAAGGGAACACAACCACAAAAAGAGCCTAGCATGTGCACCGTAGTCATCATCAAACTAGGACAATGTACCCTATGTTCAGCCTCTGTGTAAGTCAGTCTTCACTGTAGTTTGGTGTTCTATTCTTGAACAGAGAGACTCAGCTGGAACAGGAATAAGGGACCAAATGCAAACTAAACTGACAAGAGACATTTGCTTTGTAAATTGTATGGTGCTGTTGGTTCCAGTGAACAGATCTGACTATAGGCCGTGGCACACATCTACGTGGCTGCCGTGGCATTGCTCATTTCCATTATCAGTATACAAACGCTCCCATCAGGACCAGATTATATAATGGGAAAGGGTTGGGCCCATGCTAAAGGGACTGAATATTAAAGGAGTTATCCCATGATTAATGTAAAAAAATTAAAATTATACTTAATCTCGTACATAACGACCTCTAACAAAGCTAGAACCAGCCCCATACCTTGCATGGGTCCAGAGATCTCCTCATTCATTGCTCTGCTACATTTATTTCAAGCTGGCAGCCAATGTGGCATGTCCTTTCTGCTGCAGCTAGTGGCACTTGAAGGATGGAACTGAGCATGTGCGTCCATCTCAGTGAGCAGGACAGATAAATTAGAAAAAGAGCAAACAACAGGTGGCGCCATACAGATAGACTTCATTGAATAATTCACTAGCTTTAATAGATTTTTAATTTCATTTCATTTGAAAACTGTGGAATATTGTTGGCAGGACAACCCCTTTAAAATTAAATTCTGCTTATTTGGAAAAAACTGATCACTGGAAGGTTTTGCAAGACCCTGACAAGGCTCTAATGAACTTACATAATGCTATTATCATAGGTCAACCAGAGCTTCCGGACTCATAATGAGAATACCAGAATGATAAGCAGTAGGAGAAAGAATATTTCTATGCAGGGCACATATTGATGATCTATCTCTAGGATAGATCATTAATATCAGATTGTTGGGTGGCTGACCCCCTCTACCCTCACCGATCAGCTGTTCTCTGCTGGCACTGGAAAAGGAAGCACAGCTCCGTTAAAAGTGTAGTGGCCGTGCTGGGTTACTGCAAATTGGCTCCCTATAAAGTGAATAGAAACTAAGCTGCATTAACCTATCCTTAAAGGGTTTTTCCAGGATTTTACTACTGATGACCTATCCTCAGCATATGTCATCAGTATCTGATCGGTGGGGGTCCGACACCCAGGACCCCCGCTGATCAGCTGTATGAGAAGGTACCGGCGCTCCTGTGAGCGTCGCTACCTTCTCACAGCCCACCCAAGCACAGCGTCGTACATTCTACAGCGGTTGTGCTTGGTATTGTGCTCAGCTCCATTCACCTAGGCCACGTGACCGATCAACGTGCCGTCACTGGCCTAGCAAAAGCTAAGAGAAGGCTGTGGCGCTCACGTTAACACCAGTGCCTTCTCAAACAGCTGATCGGCAGGGGTCTCGGGTGTCAGACCCCCACCGACCAGATACTGGTGACCTATCCTATCAACATCAGGATCCTGCAAAACCCTTTTACCCCTTCCTTTCCTATCGCATTCGGGGTCCACTGACTACTGCAGTGGTTGCCACTAGAGGTTGTCAGGCAGGATCGATTACCCATGTACACATAGCTGAACGGAATAAAAAGAAGTGAATAAACTTGAAAGACAAAGGACAAATCGAGCAACCGTCAATGCCGATTTCTGGCTGATAGGTTTACCATATTTAGTCTTATTTCTCCAGACTTTACACACGGGCGTCACACCAAGATGAAGAATTATCAACAAGATACACAGATAATCTTTTGTAGACACACTGCGAAAGGGAAATTACAGAAAAAAATAACTGGAGAGAGTGGGAAAAGTAGTAATTTAAAGGGTTCTCCGACAATTCATTTTTCACATTTTTGACCCATTAATGAGAGCGTTTATAAAGCATGGGGGGGGGGGGGGGGTAGAGCCTCTGAAACCCCGCGTCACAGAGAAGTTTCACCTCTTGGAGGAAGATGTGGGCGACCATGCATCAGGGAGGTACTGGAATGGGCTAAAAAGTCAAAAAAGTTTGCAATTCAGCCCATTCTCATCCATAGCTGCTTCTGTAAACTTCGGAGCTTAAATCTCCCAGTTATCTCTCCTAGGTCAGTGTCCATACAAGTCGAAAAATAATTTACCCCAACATCTGATGCAAGGTGCATAAGGTGCGTCTGTCGACAAAACGTCGACAGGTTTCAGTGGTGACCAGCCAGAAAAATGAAGGTAGCTCTAGATGGAATATCATACAATATCAGTGTCAATACTAAAGCTTGTATCATGTGGAACATTTCTTGTCTCATCTAACACCAATACCAGGAGTCATCAACTTAAAATTTTTTAGTCACAACCAAATGGAAAAAGGTTCACGTACATGGTACCAAGCCGGACACGCTCCATTCATATATAATCTCCAAGACAGGTCCCAAGAAAAAAGCTAGATGAAGGATGATCATGAAGATATAGAACTTAAATGGTTTGGACATGGACTCTAGAAGGTTGAACTTTTTTCCCACCTAGGAAAATACCGTAATGAAATTGCGGAGTTGGCAATTCTGTGTCCTAGTGGAGCCTTAGGCCTCATGGCCAAATGGACTTGAATGAGGCCCTATTGTACCTCCATACATCTCCAATGGTCTGGTGTGTACATAAGAACTCATTCTATGGAGGGCAGAATGGAGAGGAGCAACACATTTTTGTCTAACCTCCAAAGATGCATAGACCCAACACGTGATCTAACCTTGCCTACAATCCCATAATAAGTCCCATAATACATATAACAGAGTTTAATGGTGGTTCCACAAGCTTCATTTCTTTGGAAAGAACGTAATCCACTTGTGGCTTTGGCTTTAAAAAAAACGCATGAAAAATTAGCAAAAATAAGGCTATTTCTCAAAAAAAGCTGCGTGTGAAACCACCCTGACAGAGCAGATGACCACTTTTCGGTAACATGTCCAGCACATTAGACTCTTTCTTCTCTCTGAAATGTTATCACATGATACACAACTGACTTTTGATCACTTCTATAAAATATGACAAACAGATGGGAATGCAGCCAAGTAATATTCTTCAGTGTTGCTTTCACAGTCTAGGGCCTGTTTCACACTTGCGTTGTGGCTTTCCAGTTTTGAGATCCAGCAGAGAATCTCACAACTGGAATTAAACGGGTTTGTGCTATTTAATAGATACGGACACATCCGTGTCGGTCGGATGCGGTTGTATTAAATCTAAACTGAACAATCCGGATCTGGTATGAAAATCATTGTCAATCAATGGGCACTGGATCTGGTTTTTGCTCTAACAAAAAAAAAAAAAAAAAAAAAACGGATCCGGCACCATTGACTTACATTGATTTTCATGCCAGATGCGGTTTGTCCCGTTACGCAGACAAGAGACAAAACCGAAGCTTGCAGCGGTTTTGTGTCTGGTCAAAAAAACGCAACAAAATGGAACGGAACGCATCCTGAACAGTTTTGTTCCCATTGGTAATAAATGGGGGACAAAACTGATCAGTTTTGGCCCAGTTTTGAGATGCTTCAAGTGTAAAACAGGGCTTAGACCTCTTTCACGTGGTAGTGATGACTTCCGTGACAACATGGTCAGTGGTTCATCCGTGAAGATGTCTGAAGGCTCAATGTTTGGTCCGCGTGTCCGTTTTTTGCCTCCTGTCGGTCATCCCTGCTAAGCTGAAAACTAATGTCCAGAGCATCTCCTACCAACTGGTCTATGAAAACCACGGACCAAACACAGATGACGTCTGTTGTGTCCGTGGTTTTGACGGGCTCATAAACTACAATATGCGTAAAGGATCCTTAATAATGGACAACATAGGGCAATGCTTCCGTGGTGTCACCATAGACCCACAGCCCGTGGAAAACCACTGATGTTTGAAACACACATCAAAGACGATGGATACATGAGCGGCCCAGAGAGACCACAGACAGCTCACACTCGTGATTCACTGACATGTTAAAAAGGTCTTATGGCACGGCATTCGTACTTTGGTGTCTTAGGGTATGTTCACAGTTGCGTTCAAATATCTTGCAGGCTACTCCAGTAGCCTACTCTGGCATCAATGCTGGCTTTAGTCTGGACAAAAAACATTGCATGCAACAGTTTTTGTCCGTCCGAAAGCCGACATTTATGCCAGAAAGTGGACGGATCAGCACCAGACCCCATTAAAGTCAATGGAGAACCGACTGAGAACTGTAGAATCCGGCAATGCTGGATACAGCGTAAAAAAATATCAAGGCTGTGGTGTACAATGTGAAACAATGTCACATGCCACTACCAAATGCAACCGCCGGAGCAACTTTTGGAGCCATACAGTGCATTTAATCTAATACAATCAAAAATGTGACATTCTAGCACCCATCAGATACCAGAATACAAGCAGAATTTATTTTTTTGGCCATAATTAATAAACCCCTACAACAATGACTCTACAGACAATCTCCATAAACATAATCTCCATAAACTTCACAGCAAAAGCAAAACATACAAAAAGACTAATTCCTAAAACATCACTATCATAAAAATATATATTTCTTATCGATAACACACAAATTTGAAATGGTAGGAATTTAAAATCTGTCAAAAAAACTTCCCCGTCAAATATAAAATTACCATATAGCGGTATTCCATGAAATTTTATTAGCGTTCATTTTGTGTGCATATTTTGAGAAATGATAAAACATATCCAAACACACATATTTGTATCTACTGCAGACAAACATATAATGGAAAAAAAAATGAAACTGTACATTTCTTTTTTGACAAAAATGTGTTTGCTTTCTTTTTGTTGGGTCTGCTTTCACACAGTTTTTTTCCCTGCTGCTTTCTGAATTTATGTTTAATGAATTTTTGCATCTTTTTTTTTCTCAATATGTTTTATTTTTTTATTGGGGGGGGAGGTAGGGGTAGCAGATGTTAGCTGAAGGTCTATGGGAAATATGAAACGCAGGGGACACATGGGCATTATTTTGCTACTGGCATTTTTTTTATATTTTTTTTAATTACTGAGTGGCATTTTTTGTCTTTCTGGCTTCTTTTCAAAAACCTAGGAAGCTTCAGCCTTTAGTGTTTTGTTGTTTTTTTTTTTTTTTATCCAGGCATTTTGACATCACTTTGTCTACAGGGGAAAAACGTCATGAAGAAAACGCTTGTGGTGTGAGTGCAAAAAGACAGAAAAAAAAAACTAAAAAACTAAATAAATAAATATATATTGTGCTTATTTTTTTTAACAGGTAACCATGTGTGTGGGAACCCTATGAGTACCTGCACATGATGTGGATTTTCTGCACGGATTCTCATGCGGAAAGATAGTGTAATACAGTACCAGCAAAATCTATCAAGATTAGATCAAGTCTCATGTGCACTTTGCTTTTTTTTTTTTTCCGTCTGGATTTTGAAATCCCAGCATGTTTGTGTGATTTTTTTTTTGTTTTTTTTTTGGGGGGGATTTCACCCATTGCAATGCAAGGCTGAGAATCCGCACCAAAAACTGCTAGTAAAACGTGCACCTGTTAGTAAACCTGCACCCGTGCGCAGGTAGCCTCATGGTGAAGAAGAATGGTATTGTCTTTTTGTTTTTATTCAGATGGAGCTGAATATTTACTGTGCAGGTGTATGAATCTACACCCAAAGATCACTATAAAAAATAAAATGTATACTTTACTAACATAATCCTCAATACCCTATAAAAATAATGAACATTTTCAGTGAACTTGTCATAAATAGGCCAAAAGGACACCATTGTTCTGCACAACAGGACTATGGGTACGTTACAGGATACATCAGAATATTATTCTTGTTTTATGGTAGACTTATGTCTGATGTAAGCCATACAGTAAGATAGATAGACAGACAGACAGATAGATAGACATGAGATAGATAGAATAGATAGATATGAGATAGATAGTCTATATATCCTAATATATATCTATTCTTCTATCTATCTCATATCTATCTATCTAGAAACAACCTCACATCTATCTCTCTATCTAATCTCATATCTATCATGTATCTATCCACACAAGAATACGCGCCATTCTTAAACACTAAAGTACCAATATTTCCCAACCACTGACAACGAGTCCCTCCATGTACAATCCGGAGCGATACATTGGCGTCATCTATACAATTTGCTGAGGAAAGAAGAAGTGTAACAGACTCAATTTACCAACGATACGTATAAAGGGATATACAGCTGTTCAGGATGAGGGCCCCAAGATAATTATCAGAAACTATAGTAAAATGATAGCTCAACCTCCGTATATATATATATATATAATTTTTTTAAATTTACATCTCCATCTTACATTTTCCATAACCTGATCAGAAATCCATTAAGATTTGTATTGATCGCGTCACTGGAAGATGTATTTGGTGGTCTTACGACAATCCCTAGTTAGGTACATTGGACTCTCTGGTTGGAGGGGTTAGGGTTTCTATGGAGTCATTCGCATAGAAAACCAATCAAAGGATATTGGATATACTATCAGTTGCTTCTGTCTCATTATACGTCATTTACATATCATTTTTACGTCCTCCCGTCATATACTGTCCCTTGAAAAACACGTTAGTATCTCATCCACCTAATGTCAATATACAGAAATATTCACATGAGGGGAGAGGAGAAACCATCATACATGATAAACCGTATGTAATAATCCACCGGAGCCAACGGCTCTTCACAATAAAGGCGTTTTAACCCATCCGGTCCGTCTCACCGCCATATAACGTCCACCATGACTATAATGTGCATTACCCAGAATCCTTGGTGGATACATTACACTGTGCTCCTGTACCGTGCTGCAGTGAACAATCCATACAACACATACAAGGCTACGTGGGGAACCTCTGAAGGCATCGCAAGATGACAGAATTTCACGGCCACAAAACCCGTGACATTTAGATTCGATACAGATTTTAAAAAAACAAACAAACAAAAAAAAAAAAAAGAACAAAAACACAACCATAATTCAAAAAAAAAAAAAAAACGGGCAGAGGACCCTTTATAAAATAAATCTACTGGATCTAGAATCTGATTCTAAGGCCTTACGGGAAAACCTAGATACAGTCCAGACATGGGCTTTAAGGGCCAAAACAAAGCAGCGTTTAGGTCGCCTTTCCTGAAGGAGCCAGAATGACGATTTCATTATTTATACATTCAGACGGGTAACTGGTGGCTGATGCGGAACATCTTAGGAACCCCATACTGTCTATCATCAAAATGTGTTTTAAAGAGGTTCTGCAGCAGTACCAGACCCGTGTGGTGTAAATAGGGTAAAGGGTGACTAATGGACATAAAAGAGACATCACGCCATGCAATTAACCTCGCTGTGTTACCTATTGACAATGATTGGCTACAATGTATTAATTATTGTGTAAATATTTTCAGGATACAAATAAACACAAAACAATGACAAGGTGGATAAGGAATCCCCCCCCAAGCATCACCCACCCAGTCTGGGCATCACTTACTGTAGCAGAGGTCAGGCTGTTGTCTGCCAGGGTCAGGTGGTGGGGTTCCCATCTCCTTAGGAATTTGGAGGTGAGGATCTTGCTCAGGAAGGTCCTGGGGTGTCTGATGACACAGACCTGGATGTCTCCTTCTTGCAGCAGTTTATACCTCATCCCATTGAAGTGCAGCATGGATCTCCTGCAGGGCACAGCTCCCATTTTGCCCCCCTCTGGAGCAGACATCTCCCCCAGCAGTGGCTTGTTCTCCTCTATCTGTCTGTGGTCACTCTCCCCACATGAGCTGTTAGTAAAATCCATAGCAACTGCTAAAAGGGTAGCTCTATTCCCCTATATCCAAGCAGGGAGGAAATTAAAAAAAAAAAAGAGAGGGGGGGGGGGATCAATGGTAACAGAGGATCAGCTTCCAGATCTCACACAATCCTGGGCATTTCCAGTGGGTCTCACTTGAATAAATCCATGACTTGTCCGAAGGAGGGATGCCGCACGGCCCCTGGGTCCTGGGTCGGCGCGGTGTGTGCCCGCAGCATGTAAACTGTGTGTCCGGTGCGTCTTCTGTGCGGATGACTGTGTGTGCTACAGAATAGCAATCGCTAAAAGATTGCAGCAGCTTCTGCGCGCTGATTGGCCGGGCCTGGGTCATGTGACGGCCGAATGACGTCAATGGTAGAAGCAAGCAGATCAGGATGCATATTGTGTGTGTGTGTGTGCTGCAGGGGAGGGGAGGCTGTCATTAATAGGAGGAGAGGGGGAGCCGGGGACAGGAGCAGGGCACAGCTTGGGCTCCATCTTTAAAACACCTGAGTGCTCCCAGGTTCAGGGCAAAGGGTGGAGAACGTGTACATGTGTGTGCTGTACATGGAAACGTATGTACAGGGTGCAAAGGGACACGTATCAGTGCTGTGACTCATGGGGATTGCGGCTTTACTCACTCAGCAGCCTCCCTATATCACTGCCAGTCTCCGAAAAAAGTGACAGGACACAGAAAACCGCATCATTGTCAAAAGGATGCACACATACCCATTAGCTTTAAAGTCTCGTTTGCATTTCTACGTACATTGGGTGTCCGTGAAAAAAAGCTGGCCTTGTTTTGTCCGTTTTTTTTACCCTCCGTGTGTCATCCGTAATCCACGGGCACGGCTCAGCTGAAAATGATGGGGTCATTTATTAAAACGGGCATTTTAGACGGCGGTTTTAATCCCCCTGCGCTGTAGAGTTATGTAGAGGCGCCGGCGTACAACAGCCTTAAATCTGCGCGTAGAAAATGATAAATGAGACAGGCCTTCCGGACTGTCCTCTTCCACGGAGGAAGAAGTCGCAGATTTTGCCATAAATCACCTTTGTGACAAAATCTGCGCCAAATATACACGAAAAAATGGCGTATATTTGATCATAATTTCCTATCAGTGGTCAGTGAAAAACGGACCAAACACAGATGCCATCCGTGTTTTTTCACGGACCTATGACGGGCGTGTTTGGTCCACATCATGGACCAATGTAGTGCATGTCTGTGATTTTTTTCACTGACCCATGGTCAGTAAAGAAATACTGATGTGTGAACACATTAAAATCAATGGGGACTTGTGCTGTCCACAGTAAAAACGGAAATATGAATGAGCCCTAAGGAATGTATTCACACATCAGTGTTTTTCCACAGTCTGGGGTGACGCCACAAAAGCATGCCCTATTTAGTCCGTGATTACGGATCCCTCGTGCTGGGTCCGTGAAAACCACAGACACAATGTGGATGCCATCTGTGTTTGGTCCGTTGTTTTCACGGATTGTTGCTGGAAGATGCTCTGGAAGCCAATATTCAGCCTAACAGTGTCCGTGAAGCACAGAGGACACACAGACTGACTGATATAATTGAACCATAGATCGAACACGGATGGATCATGGACATACCACGGACACGAATGTGTGAAAGAGGCCTTAGACCTAATTCATACGGCGATATTTAAAGGGGTTTTTCCAGGACTGTAATAATAGTGACCTATCTTTAGGACAGGGCCTTCATATCAGCTTGGAGAGGGTCCAGCTCTCAGCACTCTGCTATTTGAAAGGGATGTATGTGACCCCCCCCCCCAATATTTTTTATATAGAGGAATGGGGCAAACACACAAGTGCATAGGGCCTTCACTCCAGCCTCAGACGGGAGTAGTTTTTCACTAAGGCCTCATGCACACGAACATGTGCCGTGCTGCGCTCCACAAATTGCGATCCACAATGCACAGGCACCAACCGTGGGGCTGCTGCATGCAGATCGCAGACCCATTCACTTCAGTGGGGCTGATGCACACCTCCGTTTCCATTCTTGCGGTCTACAAAACACAGATATCGGCCGTGTGCGTTCCATGTTTTGCAGAATACAGATTCTTCACGTAAATCTTCACAGATGAATCACTGACCATCTTATCATGGATTTCATCACGGACTTATGGACAGACAAGAATAGGACGTTCTATTTTTTTGCAGGGTCGCAGAACGGACATACGGATGCGGACAGCAGACTGGTGTACTGTCCGCATCTTTTGCTGATGCCCATTGAAGTGGATGGGTCTGCATCCAACCCGCAAAAAAATGCAGATCAGATGCGGAACGAAAACGTGTTCGTGTGCCTGAGCCCTTACTCCTAAGTGTTGTACGCGGCACAAAAATGCTGTGCAACCAAATATTTCCACACAGACATTTAAAAAGTTGCAAAAAAGGTCCTTGCAACTTTTTATATTTCAAAAATAGATGTGGCGCAGTACATAAATAACCCCCAATGTTCCCATTCATTGGAAGCAAGCAGAGGAATGAAACAGAAAGTTTAGTAAATAGTCGCAAAATGATTGACCACCATACAATCAGCAAAGTATATTGGCATAAAACTGGACACCTCCTTTTAGAGAATTCTGCTATATTTGCCATAATCATCCATTTTTAGCCTTCGCATCTTTTACACCTGCGCATGTTTTAAAAAAAATTAAAATAGGAAATTGCTCAAGTAACAATCGCTAATGAGATTGTCAAAATCATTTTAGCGCATGCGACTGATCTGTCAGCAGACAACACACTGGGATCCTGTATCTGCTGTCAGATCCGAGGGGCCAAGGCAGGAAACTTTACAGTACTCCTGCAGTCTGTGATCATAACACTGCTTTAGGGAACTGCTATTTAAGCCATTCTTACATATATTCCAGTACACTTTAAACCATCTATGAATGTCCCCAAGGTTGGGGATGACACTGAGGGATGTAACTACAAGATGTGAGCTACTACATGGACATTTCCACTGCCGGCGTGAAGGTGTGTCAGAAGCTACTTTTATGTCAGTGATTATGGACTTAGTCCTGATCAGTGAGGATTTGGGATCACCCCTGTATTAACGGACACCACGCCTTAAAGGGAGGGGACGGGGGTCACTGTCTGCAGCATATTAACAGTTACAGAGATCAAAGTGCGGACGTCGTCCTAAGAGAGAGGAGCCATATGTAATTATCACAGTCACAACCTTAGAGGTTGCCCCAGAGCTGTAGCATGATAAGAGGTCTGATGATACCGCTAATGTAGCATGGGGCCCCCTCAGGCACAACGCCCCGAGTACCTTGTAATTCCTGCACCTATGTCACAGTCTGGCCCCTGAGATCTGCTCTGGGTGCTGTGCACTTAGCCAAGAAAAGCTTTAAAGGGCATCTGTCAGCAGATTTGTACCTATGACACTGGCTGACCTGTTACATGTGCACTTGGCAGCTGAAGACATCTGTGTTGGTCCCATGTTCATATGTGCCCGCATTGCTGAGAAAAATGATGTTTTATTATATGCAAATAAGAATCTAGGAGCAACAGGGGCGTTACCATTACACCTAGAGGCTCTGCTCTTTCTGCAACTGCCATGCCCTCTCCACTTTGATTGACAGGACCAGGCATGATTACGTTTACACTGCCTGGTCCTGTCAATAAAAGTACAGAGGGCGCAGTAATTGCAGAGAGAGCAGAGCCTCTAGGTGTAATGGTAACGCCCCTGTTGCTCCTAAAGGCTCATTTGCATATAATAAAACATAATTTTTCTCAGCAATGTGGACACATATGAACATGGGACCAACACAGGTGCCTTCAGCTGCCAAGTGCACATGTAACAGGTCAGCCAGTGTCATAGGTACAAAACTGCTGACAGATGTCCTTTAAAGGGGTTGTCTGGGAATTTTAAAGGGATTGTCCAGGAGTTCAATACTGACGACCCATGCTCAGCACAGGTCCTATACCATTATGTGTGGTTTGCAGATCAGCGGTTTGCGATCTGCCAAACACTTACGGTACATGTGAATGCCGCCTTCTTAGCCAGCAAGATCCCACGCCTGCGCAGTCTCTCGCCGGGACTGCGCATGCGCCTGTCCAACGCATGTTCCTCTTCTTCCTGCGCTTGTCTGGTCCGCCCCTTGGATGCGCCTGTCCAATGGCGCGAAATCCTATCCAAGGGGCGGACCAGACAAGCGCAGGAAGAAGAGGAACATGCGTTGGACAGGCGCATGCGCACTAAGTTCAGCGATGCCGTGCCCAAAATGGGCATCACAGTGCGCATGCCCCGTCCCGGCGAGAGACTGCGCAGGCGCGGGATCTTGCTGGCTAAGAAGGAGGACCCCAATGACGTGCAGGGCGGGCGCAGGCAGTTGCTGGGGCGGGGAATATAATTTAAAAAAGGACAGGAGCCCGGGCTCAAAGCCGGTGAACCCCGCCTCCGGGCACTTCCGAGACTTCATTTGCATATCAATTAAAGTACTTTTTGGCAGTTCTGCAGCTCCCAAGAAAGCGCCAAAGGTAACATTGCTTTTATTATAACATGTGCTATGGGGCTGTTTTTGTACTTTATAGGGGCCTGTGAGGTGACAGACTCCCTTTAACCAATTGTAGAGTTTTCTAAATATAAATATACACTACAGTGCTTCTGGTACCTGCAGGGTTAAGCCAAGCCACCCTTAGGAATAGACTTCCATGTGACTTCCGGGTGTGTGACCTATGTTTTGACTGAATGGCATCTGGAGACTGCAGTGCCTAAAATACTCCGGGCGATGCGACACATAAAGCCTGATCTTTGCCGTCCTGAATGGGCGCTTCACTTTCCCTGGAAACCACTGACTCTTCGATGACCCTGATTTGGGATATTGGGTTCATTTACAAATTTTTTTACACCAGCTTATAGTGTAAAAGTAGTCGCAAGATCCTTTTTTGAACGCCCGTGCGAAAAAATTTTGTGGAATGGCCTTTTTGCAACATCCTCTCCATTAGGGAGTGACAGGGGCGCGGAGGGGGCAGGGATTTCGGCCCTAACACATAGGTGTAGACGGTCCATGCTTTTAGCGCGGAGGCATGCCCTACTTTTGTCCAACACGCCCATTATAGTCTACGGGTTTGTAAAAAACACGGACCCAACATGGACGCCATTCGTGTTTCATCTGAGTTTCATGGACCATTTATAAGAGATACTCTGAAAATTAACTTTCAGCTGTATTGCATCCGTGGAACACGGATGACACATGGGGAGCGCAAAATACGGACGCGCAGACCAAATACGGAATCTTCACAGATGAATCACTGACCATCTTATCACGGACTTCATCACAGGCACGGCATGTGAATAAGGCGTATCGATTGATTTTTTTTTGGACCATCTTGTACATTGGGGGCATATTGCTAGGATATATCCCCAATGTTTGACCCGCCCCAATCTCTACAATGGAGCCTGCAAAGTGAAAGAGGGTGCACTGCCCTCTATTCATTTCTATGGGAGTGACGAAAATAGCCAAGCACTGGCTCAGCTATTTCCAGAACTCCCCTAGAGGTGAACGGAGAGACGGCTGCGCTTGCGCGGTGCGCTTCCCATTCACTTCTATGGGACTTCCGAAAATAGCCGAGCACGCTGCTTGGCTATTTTCAGCCCTCCAATAGAAATGAATGGAGGGAAGAGGTGCTTGCAAGGTGTGCCCTCCTTTACTTTGTTTACCCCCAGTGGAAGAACAGTGGAAGTATACTTGTGTAAAATGGTATAAAGTAGAAGTGGCTTAGTTGCCCATAGCAACCAATCAGATTCAGCCTTTCATTTTTTAGAGCTCCTTTGGAAAATGAAAGATGGAATCTGATTGGTTGCTATGGGCAACTAAGCCAGTTCTCCTTTACACCAGTTTGATAGATCTCCGTCTATGGGTTTGTGAAGACTTGTGACAGGACACAGTTC
Organism: Rhinella marina; assembly: GCA_900303285.1. Taxonomy (NCBI): domain Eukaryota; kingdom Metazoa; phylum Chordata; class Amphibia; order Anura; family Bufonidae; genus Rhinella; species Rhinella marina. Next base: position 87,728 of record ONZH01002718.1, on the reverse strand, counting down.
TGATGGTATCACTGACCATTAGTGGGAGATGTTCTGGAAATCACCTCACAGTACATTTGAAATACAGATGAGACACGGAGGACAAAAATAAATAGACACACAATGGACCTTCATGGACATTGTCACCGACCATCTCTTCCAGGATGTCATTATGGACATGGACGTCCAAGTCTCATACACACGACTGCGATCGGTCAAAAAGACAGCCCGTGTGTCGGCCGCATTCCCAATATGTCATCATGGAAATGGAAGCGTGAATAAGGCCTGACCATGACCCTTGAACTGACTACATTATAGTTCTTATCTGATCTCGGACATCATCATGTGAGGACAGTACAATAGACACACAATCAGATAGGAACTGACTGTAATCAGTTCGGGTCAAGGGTCACGGTCAGGCCTTACTTCCATGTTAATGATGACATATTGGGCATGATGGTCAGGCACAACGTCCATGAAGGGTCCCCCCAAACACTTCTATGGAGCACCAGTATCTCTGCCCAATGAAGTGTGCACCACCATTCGGGAAGGTGGCTTCTATTAGTTTTTACAACTTTATACCCTGTGGCCCCTTTGAGTATTTTGCATCAGTATTTGCAAGCCAAAGCCAAGAATGGAGACAGAATTTAATGGAAGGTTTGGGCCTCTGCCATGTTGTGGACCCACTTCTAGTTTTGATTTGCAAATACCAATGCAAAATACTGCTAAAAATACAACCGTACCAAGGCGTCCTATGAGGTTTTCAAATGTTTTCTTTTAATATTAAAAAAAAAAGGCAACCTGCTAAAAAGTACAAAAACAACTGGGGGAGATTTATCAAAACTGGTGTAAAGTAGAAATGGCTTAGTTGCCCATAGAAACCAATCAGATTCCAACTTTGATTTTCCAAAGGAGCTCTGAAAAAGGGTGAAATCTGATTGGTTGCTATGGGCAACTAAACCAGTTTTCCTTTACGTCAGGCTTGATAAATCTCCCCCCTGATGTCTGCTGAGCTTCTGGTGTTGACAGTCTTAACCGTAAGAAGCGCCAATTGTTAATGTAGAAAGTTGATTAGATATGGACCCATTCACTTCTTAAGAGGCCCAAAAGATGCAGACAGCAGTCTGTGTGGTGTCCGTATCATTTCTTCCGTTCCATGGCTCCGCAAAACAAATAAAACACGTCCTATGCTTGTCAGTGAAAATCAGGATGTGGCCCCGTTGAAGTCTACGGGTCCGTAAAAATGCAGAATGCAATCTGTTTTTTGCGGACATGCTGAACTGTCAAAAAAAAAAAAAAAAAAACGGATCCACATTTTTGAGCCCTAAATGGGGAGATGTATCAAGACTTGCATTTCAGATGCCTCTTTAATAAATTAGGCGCATCTCTGGTCCCCCATGTGTTAGAAACTCAAATCTACACCAACCTTAAAGGGGTTATCCCATGAGTAATGTAAAAATGAAAACCAGACATCATACAGTACATGACATTCAGATGGCCGTATACAGATCACTTTTTTTACGGACAGTTCAGCATGTCCGCAAAAAAAAACGGATTGGATTCCGCATAGTCTTCAATGGGGCCACATCCTGATTTTCACTGACAAGTATATGACATGTTTTATTTGTTTTGCGGAGCCATAGAATGGAAGAAAAGGGCCCCATAGAAGTGAATAGGTCTGCATCTAATACACAAAAAATCTGCATTTTTGTCAACAGCATACGGCCGTCTGAATGAGCCCTAACAAAGCTAGAACCATCCCTGTACCTCACATGGATCCAGAGATCTCCCCATTCATTGCTTCAATTGCTCTGCTAGATTTAACTCAAGCTGGCAGCTGAAGGTGAGTGTCTTTCTTATGCTGCTCTCTCCCTGTAACAGCTCAGGAGGCGTGTCTCAGTTCTCCCTATCGCAGCTCAGGAGACAGTTGAAGGCTGAAACATGTGGGGCCGTCTCAGTGAGATGGACAAAGAAATAAATGAAAAAACAAACAGCAGATGGCGCTATACAGATACATTTTATTGAATAACTCACTGGCTATGCAAACTTTTTAATACATTCAATTACAAAAATACTCAGATCCAGGGGCTGGTTTGAAAACTGTAGAATATTTTTCATGAGACAACCCCTTTAAGTTATGACTGACACCAGTTTCTGGCCTAAATTATAGTAAATCCACCTTCAGTGAAGCGCTCCTCCTTTTCTTGCCACTTCAGCAAAATGGTGAGAATCTCAAAAAGTGGCAAAATATGCCACAAACATGACGTGTGCCACAATTTGAAACTTTTTTAACACCACTTTTACTAAATCTCTCCCAAAATGTCAGTAAAAATACCGACAAAAAAAGGCAAAAAAGTGTGATTGCTTGCCCGATCATCTTATCATACTCATTCTCAGCATTTCTTAGTAGTTACCTTCCAGAGGCTATCTCAAAGAAATATCGCAATATCATCTCTTTTTTCAAAACTTTTAAAAACAAGGACACCGATCACGTCTTGGCTGCGGCGGGAGTTCATAGGAGCGCGTTGCCCGAGTTGTTGCACTGACATTTTGTATCTCTCGTCTCTGCCTGACAGGAACATGAGATCAGCACGGGCAGTTTAGATTTCTATCACATACAGTGTGTGTTTTGTTTTGTAAATTTTAGATAACCTTTGATTTGATTTTGGCTGTGTTCATTCTGCACAGACTTGGGAGAGTGCCAACGCATCCATCAGGCTTTTCACCGACATTAAAGAGATCAAAGCTGCCTAAATAATTACATGAAACAATCGCTCAGCTAGCAATTCCTCAAAAGAGTAATGTTACTGCAGTCACAACCTTATGAGGACCTGTAAGTTCTCCTGAAATGTTGTTTGCTTGCATTCCCCATGTAATAAAAATTCTGGAGCATCTTTTCTTCTGACTCTCTAATGTGCCATTCCTCTATTATTCCTACTAGACATTTACAACTAAAGGTACAACTGGATGTTACCAGTTGGGGAAGGGTCCCAGCACTGATTGGACAGTGTCAGACTGTTCAGGGACACCCACCAACTGGTAACACCCAGCTGTACCTTTCTAACAGGAATAATAGAGGAATCGAACAACAAGGGGTCATAACAAAATGTTCCAGAATTGTCATTTCATGTGCAATACAATTATTCACTAAACAGAAACGTCAGGAGAGTTTTATTAAAGGTCCTCTTTAATAATATTGTATCTTGTTAATGATTTCTGTACAGCAAAGGGGGGAACTGAAAGTATTGTATACAGCATGTTACTTTTGGGGTGTATTGTTCATAGTGTCTTTCTCAGCAAAAATTAAGATTGGAGCCTAAAGTGAGGAGAAGAATAAATGAAACCTACCCATTTATGAGATAAATGATTTTGACCATCTAAAAGCAACCACTAGGGGGAGCTAATTGTATACTTTTTTTTCTATATGGAGCTCTGTGTATTAACAGTCTACAGTTAGCTCCCTCTTGTGAAGGCTGCAGGCAGCCAGAAACCTTAGCATGTAAATGGGCATCTGCGTTGATGTAATGGTTTTGTACAATTATTGTTCTATCCATCATCCTCATGGTCTGTATCACTATTTTCCATTGACGGGATGTCACACCGGAATTTTCTGCCTTATACTTACATTGGAATTCAACACTGTACTATAAAAATTGGAATGTGTTCAATAAAATTTTTTTTGGAAAGAAAGAAGTTATCCTCTATACGCTGGAATACCCACATTAAAGGGGTTGACCGGGATATGGCTGAACCCAGACATATCCCCTTTTTTACCCCAGCATCCCCTGTATCGTGCAGGGCAAGGGCTTTTTTGTTTACAATAATGCACTGCAAGGCGAAAGTCTCCGCCTAGCAGAGACTCAGTACGTCACCACATTTAAAGGGAGTCTGTCACCTCATTTTCACCCATATAACTAACAGCACTGCCCCACAGAAGATTGCATACACATCCCAGACATACCTGTGTGCACTGTGTGTCTGTATTACATATCACAGGTATGTCTGGGATGTGACATGTAATACAGACACACAGTGCACATAGGTATGTCTGGGATGTGACATGTAATACACACACACAGTGCACACAGGTATGTCTGGGATGTGACATGTAATACAGACACACAGTGCACACAGGTATGTCTGGGATGTGACATGTAATACACACACAGTGCACACAGGTATGTCTGGGATGTGACATGTAATACAGACACACAGTGCACACAGGTATGTCTGGGATGTGACATGTAATACAGACACACAGTGCACACAGGTATGTCTGGGATGTGACATGTAATACAGACACACAGTGCACACAGGTATGTCTGGGATGTGACATGTAATACAGACACACAGTGCACACAGGTATGTCTGGGATGTGACATGTAATACACACACAGTGCACACAGGTATGTCTGGGATGTGACATGTAATACACACACAGTGCACACAGGTATGTCTGGGATGTGACATGTAATACAGATACATGTCATATATTTACTAGTACTATTGATAGTGCATAACTCTTCCATACTAGGAATTGTCAGGTAGGCGTTATCCAGACAGTTTCCGTTCTGTGAACTCTGTGCTGTTCTGTTCCTCTGCTATTGCTCCTAGAAATGTATAAATGGAGTGCCAACTGGGTGTTACTAGTTGAGATGAGTCCCATCAATGCTACCAGTTGATAGGACGCCCAGTTGGCAATTTATACATAAGTTTGCAGGAGGAATAACAGAGGAATGGCACAAAGCAGAGTTATAAGAAAAGATGCTTCAGAATGGGTATTTTATGGGAAATATGAGATTTGTCAGGAATCGTGATCTGTGGAGGTCTGACCATTAGGACCTCCATCAATCATGATATTGGGAGTCCCAGTGCCCCAATTTAGTGTCGGTTGAGCATGCGCACTTCTGCTCCACCCAAACTTTTATCGGATTGCTGAAGATAGCCAAGCACATAGTTCACGTCTCCTATCATATCACAGCTGTCCTCCAAAGTTCTCTCAGTGCACCACACAGTCCTTCTAACCTCCGAGGACAGCAGATGCTGGATTTCATACATAGCTCAGATAGTCTGATGATGGAGGAAATGTAGCTAGTCAGAATACCGCTAACTGGAAACGCATTGGTTCCCAATTCCTTTGATCTCTTCTGAAGGGCTTTGTGATTCATAATCTCAGCATTTTTAGATCACCTCTAGTGAAAACCTCTTTCCCAACTTCCTTATGTTGACAAACTGTTTTGTGAAAGGAATCGTTAAGCTTTTTAAAAAAAGAAACCCTGACAAAACAATTTCTTCAGATCACTGTGTACCGTATATTTTAACAATGGGGTTTGCGACAATAAACTTTAAGGTTAAGGCTACACAGTGATCTTGGCCGTGACAGCCGTTGCGCAACCAAGTATTGCTGTGTTGCACCACAGCCATGGAACTGAAAGGAGTCGTAGCGTTACTCGCAAGTTGCCGCGACCATGACCAAAGAATTGCAAAAAATTCCAACACTGCTGAGGTTGTGGCTGCGACCCCATTCTATTCAGTGGCTGCTCACACTCGGATGTCGTAGCCAAGGTCGCCATCTAGCTCCAGCCTAAGGCCCCATGCACACGACCGTATTTTCAGTCCGCATCTGGTACGCATTTTTTCCGGATCGTATGTGCAGCCATTCATTTCAATGGGGGTGCAAAAGATACAAACAGCTCACCGTGTGCTGTATGTCCGTTAAAACATTATTTTGTTTATTTTATGCACACGAACGTATTTTGTTTCCGTTCCGTTTTATTTTTGCGGACTGTATGCGGAACCATTCATTTCAATGGTTCCACAAAAAAAATGGAAGGTACTCCGTGTGCATTCCGTTTTCGTATGTCCGTATTTCTGTTCCGCAAAAAAATAGAACATGTCCTATTATTGTCCGCAATATGGACAAGGATAGTACTGCTCTATTAGGGGCCAGCTGTTCTGTTCCGCAAAATACGGAATGCACGCGGATATCATCCGTATTTTTTTACGGATCCGTTTTTGCGGACCGCAAAATACATACGGTCATGTGCATGAGCCCTTATACAGCACTACTCTATCCTGCAAAGCTTTACAGACATTAGCATGATTCTGTCCCCAATGGGGCTCACAATTTAAGGTCCCTATCAGCATGTCTTTGGAGGAAACTCATGCAGACACAGGGAGAACATACAAACTCCATGCAGACATGGTCCTTGGTCAGATTTGTACCAAGGCACCAGTGCTAACCACTGAGCCCCCGGCGGGATGTGCAGAAGGGGACATGTGGGATGCACACAGCTGGTATCTTTGTTTTGCAGATCAGCAATTTACGGACTTCAAAAACGGATATGGTCGTGTTCATGAGGCCTTATGGGACATTCACACGTTTGGCAGTCCACAAAATGGACAAGAATAGGACATGTTACATATTTTTTTGCGCGGTGACAAAACAGACATATACGGATGCAGATAGAACACGGTTTGCTGTTGAGATGAATGGTTCCTCATCCGATCCCCAAAAATGACGTGTGAATGCCCCCTTAGGGTACAGCTACACTGTCAGGTTTTCTCATGCAGGAATGGATCATAAAAGATGAGAAGGTAGAAAGGACAGATACAACTTTTTTGAATTCACTCCTGGTTTTGGCTTCCAAAACTGCATCAGAAAACCCGACCATGTGGCCCCGTTCATATTTCCGTGTCAGTGTCACGTCCGGGAAAAAAAAAAAGCGTACGTGTTTCATCCGTGAAGTTGTCCGTGAAAGATGCGTGGTTGGTCCTTGTGTCCGTTTTTACCATCCGTGTGTCATCCATAATTCACTGATGTTGCTCAGCTGAAAATGAATTTACAAAGAATCTCCTATTAATTAGTCATCAGTGAAAAACGGACGCAACACGGATGCGTGTCAGTGATTTTCACAGACTCATAGACTTCAACTGGCATGCTTGGTCCGCATCATGGATCAAAATAGTGCATGTCCCCATGAATTTTTTTACTGACCACGCTCCGTTAAAAAATACTGAAATATGAACAGACACATTTAAATCCATGGGTGTGTGTGCTGTCTGCAGAAAATGCGGACAGCACACGTCAGTGAAAAACGGAAATGTGAATGAGGCCTTAAAGGTAACCTGTCATCAACTTTATGCTGACCTCACTGAGGGCAGTATAAAGTAGTGACAGAAATGCTGATTTCAGTGGTGTGTCACTCATGAGCTAAAAGTAAGCGGTTGCTGAGAACCAGCATCATAATCAGTGCAGCCAATGCCTTGAAAAGAGTCAAATCTACCTGAGAAGAGTCCTGGTTATTCATAATCTCCTGCTCTCCCGCTGATCTGCTGATGATTGGCAGTTCTCTCCTAGAGAGAAAGGGAGAAAACTAGGTAGAAGCCTGTCAATCATCAGCAGGTGGGCGGGGAGAGAAAGATTTCATGAATAACCAGGACTCTTCTCAGGTGGCCGGGACTATTTTCCAGGCCCAGTCTGCAATGTTTGTGATGTCGGTTCTCAGCAACCACTTACATTTTACTTTTACATGACAGACCGCTGAAATCAACTCACCTGCCTCTACTTTATTCTGCCATTAGTACGGGCAGCATAAAGGTGATGACAGGTTCCCTTTAAGGTGCGAGACATCCTCTTAATAATATGTCCAGTTCAGCATTTGCACTCGTTGTGACTCCATGATTTCAGTATTTTCTATTCAGTGCAGTGAAGCTATTGGCTGATATCCAGTAAAACATCAGTGTACTTCATACGTTGCAGCTATTCATACTGTGTGATTGGTAAGAATCCACTGTGACTGATACTATTAACTGAGCAAAAACGCTGCCCTCTGCTGGTACTCGGAGCCCGCTGCACCTTTTATAGCAACATGCTTCCTAATTATGAAGCACTTATTAGTATCTTTTTTTGTTACACCCTTGACCCAAGGTATTGTGCAATGGGCGGAGTGGGATGGGGAGGGGGAGGGGTGGTGGTTGATAAATGCCTTTAACCTAGACTCATGAGCGCAGGACTGGAAACTGGCATGAAGCCAATATACAATAGCACGTTGGCTCAGTGGTTACTTCGCAGCTTGGGAGTCCTGGGTTTTAATTTGTCCAACATGGCAACATCTGCATAGCGTTCTTCTCCCTACACTCCCAAAACATATTACGACATTCACACTGAGTTTTTTCTATGCTGAAAAAAAAAACGCTGTGTTCCCTGCTTCAGGAGGCCACATGGTTTTTTATTCTAATACGTTTTTTTTGATGGGGGTTTTAAACATTTTTTTGTGTAGATTCAAGGCACAATCCACACCTAGAATGAACATATCACTACTTACTTTTCCACCCTGGCAAAAAAAAACACAAAAAACTGTGTAAGGGCTTATGCACGCAAACATTGCAGCAAAAAAACGGAAGTGACTCCATGTGCATTTTGTGTCCATGTGTCTGTTCCACAAAAAAATAGAATATGTCCTATTATTGTCCGCATTACGGACAAGGATGGGACTGTTTTATTAGGAGCCGTTCCTCAAAATGCGGAATGCACGCGGCCGGTATGTGTGTTTTGCAGACCGTAAAACACCCAACGGTCCGGTGCATGAGCCCTAAATTAGTAAATGAAGTAGTTTTCCCCTTGCAGACATCTTCGTCACGTTTTTTGGCCGTAGATTCAACACCAAAATTTTCACAAAACAAAAATCCGTGTGAACATACCCTTAGGCAACATGGAGGACATTTTAATGGACGTTTTATTCACTGATGAAACGTTCATTAAAAACTGACCCATTCAATTGTATGGAGGCAGCCTGTCAGTGAAAAACGGAGAAGAAAGAAAATGTTCTATTTTTTGACGTCCGTTTTTCACTGACCATCCAAAAAACTCCCATGTGAATAGTCACATAGACTACCATTGGTCGTACGGACGCGTGATGGCCGCTAAAAAAACGTCCATCACATGTTTTCACTGTCATGTGCATGTAGCCCTAGGCCTACTGCATGGAGCAGGGCCGTTTGCACAGAACCTGTAGGGTACATGCACACAGCAGTGTCGCTAATGCAGATTTTTAACATAGATTTTTGTGCGGTTACCACACCAAAATCAGCGTGTGCTACTTGCGGACTGTAATGGATTTTGACTCAGATTTCCCCAGATCTCAACCTTTCCATGGCAAAGGGTGAAATAGATAGGTCACCATTATCTGATCGCTGGGGGTCCAACTAGGGTGGCCAAAGTTCCGGCTTTAGGCCGGACAGTCCAGTTCCCTGGCACCCTGTCCTTCGTCTGGCACAAGGCCTAGATGGACGCTCGGGTGTCCTCCTTTTTCAGTGGCTTCCGGTTATTTTTTTCCCCTTTGGCTGGAAATGAGAGGGGTGTGGCTTAGGAGAGTTGGGGACATGACTTAGCAGGATTAGGGTGTGTAGGTCTGACACTTGGGAACCCTGCCAAATAACAGTTTGAGAAGGCCCTGGTAATGGCAGTAGCACCGTGGCCTGTACATTGTAAAGCGGTTGTGCTTGGCATCTCAGCCCAGCCCCATTCACTTCTATGGGGCTAAGTTGCGCCTAGGTCATGTGACTGATGAACGTGACGTCACATGGTCTAGGGTAAGCTGCGAGAAGGCAGTGGCGCGAGTGCTGGTGCCTTCTCAGACAGCTGATCAACGGGGGTCCCGGGTGTCAGACCCCTACCGATCAGATACTGTTGACCTATCCAGAGGAAAACCCTTTTAAGTCGGAAGCATGCAGCAAAGCCACACATAAATTTAAGAAAAAATGTCCTCTGTACGTTTCCATATGAATTTGGAGGTACAGTATGGGTGCATGCAGGGGTGCACCACCAATGAGGCCAGGTGAGGCGTATGCCTCAGGCAGCACCAGGTAGGGGTAAGAGGGGGCAGCAGAAAGGCCATGGGCAATAAAAGCTTTCTCTACAAATTCAACTGCATTGCTGTACTCAGGACACCAATACAGTTGAATGCTGCAATGGCAGTGATGTCTCCCTGGCCCACCATTTCCTCTAATAGGCTTTAGTCCTAGTTCCTGTAGACTATCAGAGGCCAGTGACATCATTATCGCACTGCCTGAGCCAGGCGTTTCAGTTTTCGCCTCAGGCAGCAGAAAGGCTAGGTGCATCCCTGGGCGCATGGATTCTACGGGGCAGGTATTACAGATTCGTACAACAGTCGTTTATACATTCGTCGTGAAAAGTTCTCCCAATGATGGCGGGTTTTTCTAATTATGTCACTCATCAACACACCGAATGTCATTCCTTGGCTGTTGTCCAGTTATCGATTACAGAAAATAACTTTCCTGGACATCAAGGGGACACACGAGGACCTCGTGTCTCCATCCTGAGGGGAGACGGATGTGCCTCCTTCACAAAATAAGCTGCCAATTTATTTTCATATGATTTGTCTGCCACAAGGAACATGGTGTCCTGTGAGGTCACAACCACATCGAAGCGGGGAACGTAATATGAAAGCAATTTGGTTTCCCCATAGAAAGCGTTCTCATTGTCATATTTCGCTCATCCTTGTAGATTTAAAAGGCAGAATCACGTCAGTCTGGGCACAGAACAAAGTGCACTGAACTATTGTGTGCACAGAGACGTACAGCGCAGGCACGTTCTCCGGGCTTTTCTGAAACGTGTGTGGGGGAATACTTCGAGAGTTGCTTGAGCAATGTGACTCAGCGCGGACGTAATCACAAGGATGTGCTGCTGCTTCTGAAGTGTTACAGAAGGAACTGCGTCTGTATTGTCGGGAGCAGAACGTTTAGATAAGCAGCAAACCGCTTGTCCGTTCACGTGTACAAATATTATTCTTACAGAACGTGCGTTGGATCTCGTGTATGCCGAACTGATAGAAAGAAACATGTTGCGTAAATCCATCCTCGAAGCGTCTATATACACTAAGGCCTCTTGCACACAGCTGTTCCGTGTATTGGGGATCGCAATTTGCGGTCCCCAATGCATGGCAAACAACTGTGTGGCTGCAGCGACGGATCCAGACCCATTCAACATGTTCTATTTTTTTGTGTAGTAGTGCTTTCGTGGGGTTCCGTGCCTCCGTTCGCACCACACCTTCCGGATTGCAGACCAATTCAAGCGAATGGGTCTTCATCTGTGATACAGCGAGCGCGCGGCCAGTGCCCTCATATTGCGGACTCACTGTTTGCGGGCCGCAATACGGGCCACGTCCGGCAACGGCTTTCACATATGCACAGCTGAAATTATGTGTGTAGCCCATGGTGCCATATGAGCAATAACCTAACCTTAATACCTATGATAAAATAACGACGCTAAACTGAACTATGGTGAAAAAATGGCTGCGGTCCTTTATTAAGGGTTAATTAACATAACAATCATATAACCATAAATAATTAAATGAATAATAAAAGAATAAATAAGCATTAAGCAATAAGTAAATCCATATGGGTGACTAACCCCCCTCTAACTCTAGACTGCGACTTGAATAAGGGAGGGCGGGCGGGACGGCGTCTTCTTCTTTCAGGGTTTAGCGACGGACAAGATGAAGACCCACTGTCCATCTCTATAAATAGTCCAAATTCCCGCCACTGGGCCTTGACTGACCAATCACTATCAGGGCAGAAACAGGTACCTCAGCAACAGGTAGGCAACGAAGCACCAATCAGAATTGTTCTTTAAAAATCACCTCAGAAGCTGTAAAATATAATGGCAGACAGAGAAAAAACTCAAAAAGGAGGGGGGGGGGGGTGAAGGAAGACAGCAGTGACAGGATTCTAACACCTATCATGCTCAATGTCACCATAGTGGGGACTCCGACATACGCCTTTGTGCCACCATCATTCTTAGTGCTCATGTTCAAGGTTGTATTTACTGCTAAGGACGGAATTGGACCCTGTTCTAGAAGGTAAGAAAATGTTTTCTTGATCTTACCGGATGGAATAACATTCTCGGCTTCAAATTTACTCATCTTCTGCACGTGGTACCTTAGCTCGGGTTCACAAATAGCGTAATTATTATTCTGCCATAGAGCCGGCCTACAAAGTGCAATGACTTCATAGAGGATTTCACTCATTGCACTGCAGTGAACTGTACTTTGATGTGTGAATCTGGTCTAACCCAACGTTGTGGGTCATTAAGAAAAGGAAATAGCAGATGTGACTAAATTATGTGGAAATCGATGCATCATCACTATTACGTCAGCTAAACTATGATGAGAATGTTACATATGGATGCAGTGAGGTCCTTTTGGGATGGCGGTTTAGTCAGCACCCACGGATCTACTGAGGAAACAACTTGGTATCTCAGGTTGGACTCATGCATGGGACTGTACATAGCTGATTGTCTCTCCATTTACTCAAAAAGGCAGATTGCTCATCCAACCTGATTCAGTCATCCATGAGAGTTCAAAGTAAAGCATGACTAGATCCTGGCTAAATCCACACCCTGAGCCTCTGTGTGAGCATTAGGCTGATGATTTGGTGACAATGAGGAGCGGTTAAGTGCACCGAAGGCGGACCCGTCACTCTAGCTCCTCTTGCTTCCTTGGCGATCCCCTTCTTCTAGTATAATTGAATAAAGATAGAAAAAAGCGGCACTCACCAGGGTCTTCTAAGTTCTTCAGGCTTTATTAATATAAACTCACATGAAACTAGGGTATTGAACGCACGCCATGCAGTGTATCCAGGAATGAGCAGCGACGGCCGTTTTGCGCTACTGCGCTTCCTCTGGCCGATCCCCTTCTTCTCCTTCTTGATTAACATGGCTAGGTAAGATCAGGGGTACACCACCAACAAGGCGAGGTGAAGCGATTGCCTCAAGCAGCACAAAGAGAGGGGGATTATCTGTTTCTGCATATAGTATTGGGAAGCACAATGGGCACAGTAGGTGGCACTGTATTACCCTGTATGTTTTGTGGCATTGTATGTAATGTTTTCCAAGTATGTCTTTAACATTGGAGGGAAGGGATTAGGTTAGGAAATTGGCATTGGGGGGTTGGGGCGTCGTTTCAGTTTTCGTCTCAGGCAGCAGAAAGGCTAGGTGCACCCTTTGGTAAGATGACTATGCAGTAAAATTCCAGAAACTAATGGGACACAAATTCCAATGGTTTGGCATCTGTCCCAATTGGGTTGTTTTTAGACTGGCAATGGGGAAATCCATTCTCTCATCTATTCAGTAAGGAACTGGATCCCAGCCCAAGTCCAACCCTAAAGACTCATGCACACAGCAAACCTGTGTACACGGCCTTTATATTGCTGCACATGGTGTGCCTTCTGGTACAGACCTGTAGGAATCTGGTACGCTGCCATATTGGTCTTCCTTATTTAAGCTGGCCATATGTTTGAGATAATGATCAGCCGCATTCTTATTACCCTATGATGATCCAGGTAAACCTAATGTGGTCATCATCACTTTGAAAGTAACATGATAACACAGGCAAAACATAAACCAGCAAAAATTAAAGGGGTTGTCCAGTGCAGTGACCGCTAAAGGACGAATAATATGGTTAGAATAATTAGGCTTCTTTCCCACTAAGGTTAAAAGTTCCCGGCAGAGAACAAGCAGAGTTTTTTGTCCGGCCGAATCCCTGCATTTGCTCTCTGCTGGACTCAATTATAGTCAACGGGACTGGCGGGCTAATGAGTCTGCTAGTAAGCAAGCCAGTGAAGAGTGAAGACCTGTCTTGTGTGTGCTGTTGCCAAGTAGGCCAAGAAAGAATCCTTCTCCAGAAAGACACCATTCCTGTGAGTGAAAGCTGCCAGAAAAGCAACTTTGCTGGGAAATAAACTCTGAGGGAAAGAAGCATTGAAATTTTACAGAAGGTTTAAGACCATTTAAGGGCCATAATTGGAGTTAGTAAAGGTAACACATGCATACGGCTTTAGACTTCCTGCCCGTGGTTTGGGTTATTTTGCTTCTGGCGGCCGCCACACTACTGAGACGGACTGGCCATTCGATGTAGGACTGCACCTTGTAGTTGGGCATTGCAGAGAAACACTGAGGAATTGCACACCTTTGGTCAGTTGAGAAGATTGCCAATGTCTATTGGCTTGTGTCTATACTGTAACCCTCATCATCCATTCAGTAAAGAAGAAACTGTATTTATTTAGAATCAAGACAGCCTGGTCATTGGTCTCCCTACCTGATCATGGTTGTTATTCCCTGTTCTCCTGTCTTGCACCCTTGCTCACCTAACATCAGGGGCACCCCAGCCACCACCATGTAGGAGACCCCAAAAGACCAGGGTGTTCCCCAAGTGGAGGAAGGGTTGCTCTCCTCCACGTCACACATGGCTTGAGAGAGCACTGTGCCAGGGACTACGACCACCTTCATTTTCTCCACCACAAGTCATACCCTCTCCAGCCATGACTACGCTTCCCCAGCAGGTAGGCGTGCTACACCAGGGACATAAAAAAATGTCCTTGATGAGAACTGGCTGTCTGGCTCAGTTCATTAGCTAAATTAGCGCCCTTCTCTGTCTCTGAATCAGCCATGATGAAGAAGGTGCTCAGATAGCTAATAAACTGATTCACACAGCCAGTCCCTACATCATGTCACCAGCGTGGAGAGGAGGAAGCTCTCTGCCTATGATGGAATGAAGGTGCCAGTAGAGTTTCCAGGACTGGCACTGAAGGTGGGCCATTGGTGCAGATTTCACAGTTAAACTGTCTTATTAAGTTTTATCCATTCTTATTTGCTAAACAACCAAAGGACTTTTTATGTCCCTGGACAACTCCTTCAAGGAGGTTCACCTCCTAGTGCTAGTTCATGCCAGGAGACACAAGCCAAACAACAGTTTTTTGAGAACTGAATCTGAAGAACAGGCCTGGGCAAGAGTGCAGTAGGTGGAGGCCCCTAGGTTCTTAAAGGGCATCTGTAATCAGATATATACCTATGACACTGGCTGACCTGTTACATGTGCACTTGGCAGCTGAAGACATCTGTGTTGGTCCCATGTTCAGATGTGTCCGCATTGCTGAAAAAATGATGTTTTAATATATGCAAATGAGCTTCTAGGAGCAACCGGGGGCGTTACCATTACACCTAGAGGCTCTGCTCTCTCTGCAATTGTTGTGTCCTCTGCACTTTGATTGACAGGGCCAGGCATTATGATGTTTTCACTGCCTGGCCCTGTCAAAGTACAGAGGGCGTGGCAGTTGCAGAGAGAGCGGAGCCTCTAGGTGTAACGGCAACGCCCCTGTTGCTCCAAGAGGCTTATTTGCATATATTAAAACATAATTTTTCTCAGCAATGTGGACACATATGAACATGGGACCAACACTAATGTCTTCAGCTGCCAAGTGCACATGTAACAGGTCAGCCAGTGTCATAGGTACAAATCTGCTGACAGATGCCCTTTAAGACGGTGGAGGTTCCAGAACACCTGCCCCGTTTGTCCTTCTTATAGTCCAGACCTGGTCGTATAGCAATAAAATGCAACTTTTACATATTTCCCTGTTACAAATACATTTAGTGCAAGTCTGTGCATTTCTACAAACAGCTCAGTCACGTATCTACTGAATGACTGGAGACCAACTTCAAGTGTACAGTCACTGTGTAGCCCTAGGGTAACCTGCAAATTTTGTATCTTTTTCCTTCCTTCTGATCAGTGGCGTACTAAGGTGGGGGCGGGGGGTGTGGTCCGCCACCGGGTGCCAGCTCTCAGGGGGTGCCAGAAGCAATGAGCGCTTCCATCAATACAGATGGAAGCGATCATTGCTGGAGCTCAGGGAGCTGGGTCCTGTCACTCACCTCCTCGTGCTCCTCCTCTCCCTCAGGCCCGCAGCGCTTTGAATGGTGAAGCAGAGAGACTTCTCCCCGCTCCACCATTCAGGCTGCAGGCACAGATCGCGCTGCTGGAATGTGTGGGCGGACCCTGCATCCCGGAAATCTGTATAAGCTCCGCCCACACAGAGCGACCTGTGCCTGCAGAGAAGAGAGTAATTCGGGAACGGGACAAGATGAGTAGCTGCTGTGTTTTTTTTTTTAATACAGAGGGCGCGTTACTACTGTGGAGGGGGCACAGGGGGCATTACTACTCTGGAGGGGTACAGAGGGCATTACTGCTCTGGAGGGGGCACAGGGGACATTCCTACTCTGGAGGGGGCACAGGGGGTATTACTACTCTGGAGGGGGCACAGGGGGCATTACTACTCTGGAGGGGCACAGTGGGCATAACTACTCTGGAGGGGGCACAGGGGCATTACTACTCTGGAGGGGGCACAGAGGGCATTACTAATGTGAAGGGTGCACAGATGGCATTATTACTATGGAGGGGGGCAGAGAGGGCATTACTACTCTGGAGTGGGCACAGAGGGCATTACTAATGTGAAGGGTGCACAGTGGGCATTATTACTGTGAAGGGGCAAAGTGGGCATTATTACTATAAAGGGGGCACAATGGGGATTATTACTGTGAAGGGGGCACAGTGGGGATTATTACTGTGAAGGGGGCACAATGGGGATTATTACTATAAAGGGGAACAAAGAGGGCATTACAAGTGTGAGGGGGCACAATGTGGGCATACCTACTGTGAGAGGGCACACATCTGTACAAAATTACCGTGAAGTTTGTACAATGAGGGCAATACTACTGTGAGGGGGTACAATTTTTTAACATATTTGGGGGGGAGGTGCCAGAGAAAGGACCCGCCCCGGGTGCAAGACACCCTAGGCACGCCACTGCTTCTGATGGTTTTTGCTAATGCACATTTTCTCTCTCCAGACCTGAGGAGTTCTCCAGCACTTTTATGACGTGCTTGGTGTGGCCCCTCTCACAGCATGAAGTCTCTCAAACGTACTGAAGCTGCATGCCCCTGCTCCCTGGGTTCAATTAACAGGTTTAAGCTGGTGTGACAATTTTTTTTCTGACATTTTTGTGGGGTTTGAGGTTTTTGATGCATTTTTTTTGCAGGCACGTTTTGACAATTTTTTGGCAAAAACACCACTTCCAGATGTTTCATGTAAGTTTAGGGAAATATTAAATTGATGAACTATCCTCAGGATAGGACAATAATATCTAATTGGTGAGGATGTGACACCTCGCTCCTTCACTGATCAGCTGTTCCCTGCAGCCTTCAATGCTGGAACTAGGTCTTGAATGGAGCAGGAAGAGTAGTGGCCGTGCTGGGTTACTGCAGCTCATATCTCATTGAAGTGAATAGGAGCTGAGTTGCAGTAACCCAGCACAGCCACTACACTTCGGATGGAGCTGTGCTTCCTGTTCCATTCAAGAGTTAGTTCCAGCATCGGAAGCTGCAGGATCGGTTGGGGTGCTGGGTGTCGGGCCCACACTGATGGGATATTGATGACCTAATGAATATCAGAAGTCTCCAGACTCCTTTAAAGGGTATCTGTCAACAGATTTGTACCCATGAAACTGGCTGATCTGTTCCATGTGCGCTTGGCAGCTGTAGGCATCTGTGTTGGTCCCATGTTCACATGTGCCTACATTGCTGAGAAAATTGAAGTTTGAATATATGCAAATAAGAATCTAGGAGCAATGAGGGCGTTACCATTACACGTAGAGGCTCTGTTCTTTCTGCAACTGCCACGTCCTCTCCACTTTGATTGACAGGACCAGGTGTGATGATGCGTTCCCTGCCTGGCCTGTCAATCAAAGTGCAGAGGACGCAGCAGTTGCAGAGAGAGATGAGCCTCTAGGTGTAATGGTAACGCCCCTGTTGCTCTTAGAGGTTCATTTGCATATATTAAAACATAATTTTTCTCAGCAATGCGGACACATATGAACATGGGACCAACACAGATGTCTTCAGCTGCCAAGTGCACATGAAACAGGTCAGCCAGAGTCATATAGGTACAAAACTGCTGACAGATGCCCTTTGAAGGTGGAGGTTCCAGAAGACCTGCCTTGATTGTTCATCTTATAATCCAGACCTGTAAATGTGGCATCAAAATACCCTTTAATGGGGTTGTCTGGGGATTTCATATTGATGGTCTGTCCTCGGAATAGGCCATCAATATCTGATCGGTGGTGGCACTCCCACCAATTAGATGCTTGAAGAGGCCACGGCACTTCACTGAGCGCCAACGTCTATTTCTAGGCTAGTGATGTCACATTCATTGGTCACATGGCCTAGTCGCAGTTCAGTGCCATTCAAGTGAGCTGCGATACCAAGCATAGGCGCTATACAATGTGCTACAAATCTGCGTATACAAATCTGCTGACAGATGCCCTTTTAATGTAAGCCAGTGGGTTTTATTGTAGTCACGCCTTTTCACCTTTTAGCTGCATTTTTTTTTAAATTGCAGCGTTTTTACCCCTCATTGCCAGACCTCCATTGTTTTTGTTTTTAACCTATAGAGGGAATGACATTATCTACAGTGGATGCATACTTTCTTAAAAAAATAAAATAAATAAATATATGAGTAAAAGCGCCTTTAAAAAAATAAAATAAAGAAAAAATGCTGATTAAATAAGGCATTTTTTGGGAGAATCAAAACTGTGTGTGGGTCCCTTACACTAGACAAATTTTTTGGTGACTGAGATTTAAATTGTCTCTCCTTGCCTCAGGAGACAGAATCGAGACGGGCCCGTAGACTTTCTATTGAGCCTGTCTCCTGCCACGTGAGACTACATGCCGCTGGAATGTGAGGAAAGCACCACTCTCCCCTAATATAATACACCACATACATTCACATGTACCACTGATGCATGCAAAAATACATTCTAATGTTAAGGAAGGCACGATGAGCGCCATATAAGTATTTGTCAGAGGTTGTTCTCTTTGTTGGTTTGTCAACCATCCAACAGAGGGAGATGAGAGTGACCGCACTTCTTGTAATTTCACAGAGCAGAACAAGATGTGAACGGAGTCTTCATGATCAGGCGTCCGTGTGACAGCTGGCGGCGAGAAAAAACCTCCAGCTAGATATACCGTATTTTCTAGAAGCGTTTAGAACGAACACCTAATCCGTACTGCGGTGCTGCTCCTCAGCTACGTGACTGCACCGGGTCGAGACAGAAAGGAACCCTTGTCATTTGGGGCAATTTGCATCAGCATTGCTTGATAATAGGAGGATTTCTACATCCATTACACCCGCAGCAACAATCTGGATTCAGGTTTATATTTAAGGAAACTGACGGCTGCAGGATTATCGGACGGTCACAGAAAAGTCTATAAATCTTACCTGTAAGGATGGAGAACCAAACTGAGTTACACAAATACCCCTTATAGACTTATTCAGACAACCGTATGAACGGGTCCGCATCCATTCTGCAATTTTGCGGAACAGGTGCGGACCCATTAATTTCAATGGGGCTACAAAAGATGCGGACAGCCAACAGTGTGCAGCCCCATTGAAATGAATGGGTCCACACCTGTTCCGCAAAATTGCAGAATGGATGCGGACCCATTCATACAGTAGTTCTGTTTCATGGTCCTGCAAAAAAGATAGAGCATGTCCTATTCTTGTCTGCAATTATGGACAAGAATAGGCATTTCTATCATAGTGCCGTGCCATGTGAGGTCTGCAAAATGCGGAATGCACATGGGCCGGTATTTGTTTTGCAGATCCACATCTCATCTTGTATCGAGCCTAGAGACCGTATCTCATCTTGTATCCAGCCTAGAGGCCATATCTCATCTTGTATCCGAGCTAGAGGCCATATCTCATCTTGTATCCAGCCTAGAGGCCATATCTCATCTTGTATCCAGGCTAGAGGTCGTATCTCATCTTGTATCCAGCCTAGAGGCCGTATCTCATCTTGTATCCAGGCTAGAGGTCGTATCTCATTTTATATCCAGGCTAGAGGCCGTATCTCATCTTGTATCTGAGCTAGAGGCCATATCTCATCTTGTATCCAGGCTAGAGGTCGTATCTCATCTTGTATCCAGCCTAGAGGCCATATCTCATCTTGTATCCAGGCTAGAGGTCGTATCTCATCTTGTATCCAGCCTAGAGGCCGTATCTCATCTTGTATCCAGGCTAGAAGCCGTATCTCATCTTGTGTCCAGCCTAGAGGCCGTATCTCATCTTGTATCCAGCCTAGAGGCCGTATCTCATCTTGTATCCAGGCTAGAGGTCGTATCTCATCTTGTATCCAGCCTAGAGGCCGTATCTCATCTTGTATTCAGGCTAGAAGCCGTATCTCATCTTGTGTCCAGCCTAGAGGCCGTATCTCATCTTGTGTCCAGCCTAGAGGTCGTATCTCATCTTGTATCCAGGCTAGAGGCCGTATCTCATCTTGTATCCAGGCTAGAGACCATATCTCATCTTGTACCCAGGCCAGAGGCCTATCTTCTATACAGGCTAGAGGTGCCGAATAGGGTACTAGAGTCTCCTTTCAATTGGACAGTTTTCTCCAATAAAATTCTCCTCTCGCTCTAATATTGTAATCACTTCCATATATCATCATTACATTCATATGTAGAAACAACTTCTTGGTGCAGTATTTTTCAATGAATGTGTGTGTGTGTGTGTGTGTAAATATATATATATATATATATATATAGTCTATATGTATTCCAGGGGGCATCAGCTGCATGAATCATACGTCTGTATACACCTATTATTTTCTATCCCTATAAAACAAACGTTACGTTATTCTGCCAGATTACATACAGATTTGGCTCTGGTCGGATAAAGAACACCTGACAGGAACACAAGAACTGTCAACGTTATCCAGCCTTTTTCACTATTTGATTTTTTTTTTCTCCTGACCGTTAACAGGACTCTGGTTTATATCTTCTCTAAAGAGGAACTGTTCCCGGATCAAAGCAAGGAAGCTCTTCACTTAAAGACTTGTGGAGGAGGTAGCTCTTCCATCTCATCCGGTTTAAAAGGTTTAAAATGCCTTCTCAAGTTGCAGGCTGACATCTCCTCAACAAGAACGCTTCTGTCCCATTTGAAGTCCACAATCAGGAGGTTCAGCGAATGCTTAGAATAGTATGTTTTATATGACACTTCCGACATCATCCAGAGATGGACTGGGAACTTAAAGTGGCCCTGGGACAAAAAAAAAAAAAAAACTAAAAAACTAAAATTGTCTCCAATGTTGTAGGTGGGTCCACATTGACAGAAGGAGGGACAACACAAGTGGATGGAGTCAATACAAGTTGCCAGGGTCAGTAATATCATAGTGCAGCACAGAATACCTCCCCAGAAGAAGTCCCCCTGAGGTGGCCATCAATAGCTGCCATGCTTTGTCCTCCAGTTTTCTTTAACATGGATATGGAGCAGGGGGCTTAGGAGGACCCCTATAGTTCCCCCAGTAGTATGTACCTGGCCAGTGGCAGTGAGGAGGACTCGGCCCACTGGAATAATTCCCTGTAGGGTCTATGGCCAGTCTGCCCCTGGGCATCATCCATGAATTGGATGCTTCCCTTAAATGGGTATTACTGAAACACTAGTTACTTTTTGTTTTTGGAAGAACCAGGAAATAATTTTAAACATTTTTGGACCATTTTTTCACACTGTTGAAAAGGGGTTGTCCATTGGAGAACACTGATGACACATCAATTTTTCATGCGAAATACATAATTGAATTCTGACTTCTAGACTGTGTCCCCCATTGGAAATCCTTCATTGATATTAAAGGGGTCTTATGGCAGTTGGATATTGGTGACCTATCCTCAGGATAGGTAATCGGTATCTGATTGATGGAGTTCTGACTCCCGGAAGCTGTTTGAGTTGACCACAGACAGTTTACCAAGCCCAAGCACAGCTCTGTACATAGTATTGCATTGTACTTATTTTGAGCTAAAACTAATTTTATCAATTAGTCTTTATTAACAATATGGAATCCTTTTTTGTGTACAGAGAGGACACGCTGTACTAGCTGCCTGTGGATTTTCTCTCTTTTTCGTCATCTGGAGAGCCAGCGGGCTCCTTACATTATAAACACACATTATAGCTCAATCCTTACCTTAGTGATAAGAATGTCGCTTAAATAAGTGTTTATGACCTATTAGTAGTTTAGAGATAAGGGTTTTTAGATGAACGGCACAAAGTGAAAGTACCAGTCACACAGTTAGAAAAACAGTTAACCCTTTGTGACAGAATGGCTCAATATTTTTAATAAAGACCAATTGAACACTTTTTTTTTTTTTATCAAAAAATGAGTAAAATGCAAATCAAACAAAAAATGCCTCTAAAGGTGTACAAAGCCTTTAAAATCTTGAAAAAACCTTTTAAAGCCCCGATCACATGGTGAAATTTGTCTTTGGAATTTTGGAACGGACACTATTTTGGTGTCTGCCTCTAACTATTTTCAATGGGAGGTAGTGCCGCAGTGGGGTTTGAAGCTGTGACCACACCATGAAAAGACATGACACCTCACGGACAGTCGCCACTTGTAGACGAAGAATGTGTCCGCTTGCGGATTAGCTCTATTTAGTGGTGCCAAGCGCTTCAGCGGGATCCAGAGTGACCAAATGTGGCAGAAACCATTGAGGGTATACGTGGATTTTGACAACCATGTTTACATGCCCTTATGATTACCACACGCTTCTTCTCAATCTTAGAACGGAAGTGCTTCTCACGAGTGTAACGTCTTCCATGACGGTGAACTAATAAAAGATCCCACCAGTGAGGGTCCATGAGGTGGGACCTGTGCCAGCATATGAGTCGTGGCACTGGCGGTGAGCCCTTCATTTTGACAATTTGGGAGGTTTCAACTCAAACATCTTTCTTAATCCATACAACAAATAATACTGTTACAAAAAAAGAGAAAACACAGGTGTAACGTGAGTATTTTTTTTAATTAAAACACGCTCTTTAAGACGGACAAACTTTGGTGTGGACCTCTTTAGAAATATTTCAAGTTTCAAATTAGACTGAACATAACAGAGCGATTCCTCTCTAACATACACAAAACTTTTTCCCACGTATAGAAAAACACGCTCAATACAAAGGATGTCGAAATAGTAACATACTCAATAGTGATCGGACATGCCCGGCACATGACAGGGCTTTCAAGAATCGTGGACTTTATTAAAGTGCTGCATATATACAGTAGGTTTGTGCATTACACTAACAGGTTGTATTGTTCAACCTTGAGCGATCACGGAGAAGTGCAAGGAACAGGTCAGGACACAATACAGAAGTGACACGTGGAAAGTGGATCAGATGTGGAATGACCACGCTGGAGATGGCAGCGGCAGTCCTCTGAATGGAGCAGCGGTGTACAGGCGCGGCTGCCGCTTCAGTCAAACAGGAGTAAAAGCCGCTAGTTCTCCTGACCGGTGGGGGTTGCCAACCGTCAGACCCTATTGATCAGACACTTCACCACCATGTGAAATGGAGATAAACGTAGCTTTTGGTAAAACCCCTTTAAATTGACTGCAGATGTATCCCTAATTGGCTCTGCACAAAATGAAGCCTTAAAGGGGTTTGCCCCATTAAGACAACTTACCGCCATCCACAGGATAGGAGATAAGTGTCTGATCGGCTCTGATCACATGCTCCGAGGTTGATCATGCATGCTCGCTCCAAGGAAATGCCGGAGAAGGCCGAGCACTTGCACTCCGTTATTTCCATGGAGTGCCGTAGAGTTGAATGGAGCAACAGACAAGCCAGTAGCATGGGCCCCTCTTATGGTGACTGGCAGGGGTCCCTTTGATCAGACCCCTGCCGATCAAACACCCCTTTAACACAGTGTATACATGAACCCTTACAGCAGCCACGGGATAGCTGTAAGGGATCGGGACTCCCCAGTAATAAAATGGTCGGAATTCCAGACAAATGGAATACAACCTTCCTGCTCAGATCTTCAGAGGCATTTTATTTCCATGACATAGTATAGATGGATGACAGTAAGTATGTGGTCACTTTTCTTAAAAAAAAAAAAAATTAGATAATATCTACTAAATATACAGAAGATAAAACATTACAGCGCAGTAAGGAACTGGTAATCTGCAGCGTCCACCAAGGGAAAGAGTTACGCCATGTTGACCCCCTGACCACAGCATACCAAATGAGCTGGGGGGGTCATTCACTAGAAATAGTGCAAACAAAAGTGAACTTATCGTCAGTCAAATATCTGCTGCTGTTTCTGGTCATCTCCTATGACTGCACTGGTTCCAAAAATAAGCTTCCGCAATAATGTAACCCTGGATGCCGCATAAAATAGGGAATATTTGTGTAGCCCAAAAAGTGTAAATATGGCGTAAATCCTGCAATATATGTTAAGGCCTGGGCTATGTCTAGAATCTCTGCGCCAACGTCGTAGGATTAGGGGATGCGCCTTTAAAGGCCACGTAAACCTTCAGAAGCAATTTTTTTTATTATTATTGCATTGTACTCATTTTGAGCTAAAAATCTTTTTTATATTAGGCTTTATCAAAAATATTGAGCCATTCTGTCAAAAATGTTCAACTGTTTTTCTAGCTGTGTGAATGGAACTTTCACTATGCGCCGTCATCGAATAACCCTTATCTCTAAATTACCAAAAGGTCTTTAACATTTATTTAAAGGGGTTGTCCCACGAAAAATAGTCTAGTTTTCAAACCAGCACCTGGATCTGAATACGTTTGTAATTGCATGTAATTAAAAATTTAGCATAGCCACTGAGTTATTCAATAAAATGTTTCTGTATAGCGCCACTTAATTTCTTATTTTGTTGACCGGCTCATTAGGAAGGCCGCACATGCTCAGTTTCATCTTTCAACTGCCTCCTGAGCTGTGATAGGGAGAGCATGGACACGCCCCCTGGTCTGCAGCAGAGCTGCCAGCTTGATATAAATCTAGCAGAGCAATGAGTGGGGAAATCTCTGGATCCACATGAGGTACAGGGCTGGTTCTAGCATTGTTAGAAAGAGAATGTCATGTACTATATAATGTCTGATTTTTAGTTTTTCCATTATTAATGGGATAACCCCTTTAAGCCACATGCTTATCAGTGAGATAAGAATTGAGCTATGATGAGTGTTTATAAGGTCAGAGATAAGGACCATCAGCTGAGCTGCCTGACGGAGCAGAGAGAAAATACAGATTCTCCTAGTAGATAAACTCAAAGCTGTGCCGGGAATATGGTTCATCATTTTTAATAATGAACAATTGAAAAAATGATTAGTACAATGCAATAATAATAAAAAAAATGCCGAAAAAGATGTACATAGCCTTTAAAGATTTCTCTGCAGTGGTCAACATGACAGTCAGGCCTGCCTACCATTCCATACAACTGCATGTACTGCCACATGGTGCCCCTTTACCTCAGTAATACAGCACCTGATGGAAGTGTAATATAGCCGTATGCATCAGCCCTAAAACCAGGTGAATGGCAGCCATTATGTGGTTTCAAACCACAACATTCACACAAAAGTACCCAGTTGAATCAAGGTGATAGGCACGGCAGAGGAGAAATCTAAAAGTAAACACATCACAAAAAAACAACAAATTTCTGTGTTTTAGACACGTTTTATAACTCCTTTGCCATTTTGAGACAGGGAATGTACATGAGTGCTGTAAAATGAGCCAAATAAAGAAAGCCTGGCATAAGGAAAAACGTCTACCAGAGCTAGTTCATTTATCATGTCACGGGTGCCATTTTGGTACAATTCGTTCAATGTTCACCACTATATAGGAAGCAGGGCCTTGTATACAGGAATGGTCGAAGCCAGTGGCGTACATAGAAAAGTAAGGGCCCCATAGGAAGGATCAAACCAGACCCCCCCACACAGGACGGATGTGTTTCGGCCTAAACCCCTTTCAAATCAAGTTGCTCCTTTAGAGGGTAGAGTCCTGACCAAGTTTTCACCTCCAGTAGAAGAGGATATAATCCCAAGTAAGACTGGGGCCTCTCTTGCTCTGGGCCTCATAGCAGTCGCATTGTCCGCCGCTATGGTAGTTACGCCCCTGGTCATGTCATGTCTTTTTCTCAGACAACTATGTAAAAGTGGTCCATGGATGTGTGAGGTAAAATGACGGACTAAACAGATGGTGCTTGTTATTTCTAAGGAACCATAAAAGCAGACTCAAATATTGGCTCAGCCGGCAAATGTCTCCCTCATGAATAAAACCTAAACAACAGAGGGCCTCGAAAAAAACAAAAACAAAAAACACCTTACTGTCCATGGCAACCAATCAGAATTCAGCTTTCATTTCATACCCTGCATTCACACACTGGTAAAAGGTAGTCTCTAACCGGTTGCCATAGGCAACAAGCTGTCATTATCCTGGTAACGAATGGGGCTCTCAGCATCTCAGCCATTAAACATAAAAAATCAAGTTCTAAGCCTGTCTGCGTGTTGTATTTATGTTCATTTTATGTTTTAAAGTAGACCTATAGAGCGATTTTACCTCACAAAAATGGTTAAAACCAGTTTAATGTCTATCAAATGCTGATTTCCTCATGTTGCTCGGAAGCTCCTGTTCTGTGGAGCGTCGGGTTTGTTCCCGTTTCACCTCTGTATGTACAGGGCACCATTTGATCTATCGTCAGAAATCCCCCATCTCCATGGAGACTCAAAAAGGACAATTTAATCGTCGGCAACACACAAAATACAAACTGCTTCTTCCATGTGAGGCAAACAGAGTCCTGTACAAAGAAACATGTCACCACGGGTCACCAGCGGATTGTATAAAGTAAATGGAGTACCCACAACTTATGGGAAATGCGTCTCAAGCATCAATACAAACGTAAGAAACTGGGACCCGCCCATTACATTGACATCCGCCAAGCGCAACAGACCTTGATACCTGTGCACACCTATAGTAGCTTCTTCCCGCTAATACTAAGTGGATAATACTGAGAGCTTAAGGGTGTTTGCGCCTTGGGCTGTACTATGTTGACTTTTAAGAAAAGAAAAATTGGAATGACTCGCCAATCTGTCAGAGGTGGTGACAGAAGCCTGGCAGCGGTACCCACTGTGAAATGACCCAACCACGGCACTACCCTTTCAATGCTGGATAACAGCAAAAATATTACAGGGAATCCAATTTCTTTTTTTTTTTTTTTTTAAAGGGGATGTCCCATGAAAAATATTCTACAGTTTTCAAACCAGCACCTGGATCTGAATACTTTTTATATAAAATGTATCTTTATAGCGCCACCTGCTGTTTGTTCATTTTCTTATTTCTTTGTCCTGCTCACTGAGAAGGCCGCACATGCTCAGTTACATCCTTCAAATAAATCCTGAGCTTTGATAGGTAGAACATGGCCACGCCCCCTTATCTGCAGCAGAAAAGACACTGCCCTTGAGCTGTCAGCTTGATATAAATCTAGCAGAGCAATTAATGTGGAGATCTCTGGATCCATGTGAGATACAGGGCTGGTACTAGTTTTGTTAGAAAGAGGTTGTCATGAGGTTCGATATTCATTTTATTGTATATTAGTGCAATTGGGGATAGGAAATAATTAGTGATGAGAGAATTTCTTCGACTTGGTTGGGAGATTCAGTTCTGAATAACTTGTTCTAACCAGATACATGGGGGCATATAGCTAGGACCGGGAACTGTATCAAGAACGGAGCGGGGAAGGTGGTGGCCCTCCCCATAGAAGTGAATGGGAGAGCTTAGGGGACGTGTCCTCTCTGCTGGTAGTAGTTCAAGGATGGAAAAAGAGCAAGCAGTAGGTGGCGCCATACAGATCGATTCTCTATACTACATTTTTAATTACAGGCAATTACAAAAGTATTTAGATCCAGGTGCTGGTTCGCAAAATGTAGATTATTTTTCGGTGGGACAACCCCTCTAAGGTCATGGAGACTACAGACTCTTGCGGGACCAGCAGTGTTTGAAAAGCATGTTCTTCCGCCATGCCAACGGAGTCTCCATAAAACTACAAGCTCTGACGCCACTCTTCTAAAAATACAGCCGTAAGCAAACAGGTCTGAGAAGTTTTAGATAAGGGGAGTCTCAGAGTAAGACGTGGAGCTATTTTGGGCCAAGTTATCTCTAAAGTAAAGGAATGACATAATGGAAAATAATAGATTCTGCTGAGTAACCCATCCCGATAAGAGGAATATGGTATGGAAGAGGGAAGACGTGATATGAGGCCTCCGGGGTGGCAGAACCAAGACATCCGTGTGCTGTCTGCATCCGCGTGTCCATCCTGCAAATTATAGAACGTGTCCTATTCTCGTCTGTTTTGTGTACATCTTTGTCACTGTTTCTACTACTGTGACCGAGAAAAATGTGGTACGCGGGCAGTATCCGTATTTTGCGGATCTGCAGGTCATGTGCCTTATAAGAATGATGCACGTCTACAAATTTGAGCTTTAACGTGAAATTTGGTTGCCCTAAAACTGTGGCATTACAGCAACCTCTATGTTTCCCTATTAAAAAAAAAAAAAATTGAAATTCTTGAGATTGTCACAAATGGCGCACGGCTTTTACCTCTTATAGAAAAAGATCTACAAGGCCCCTTTTTACCGTTAAAAGCTAAAGGCACGTGATACTGTTATCGTTAAGGGGGATGTGCCATGACAACAACTTATCCTCTATCCACAGTATAGGGCATAAGCGTCTGATCGGCAGGGGTCTGATCGCTAGTCACCAGAACGGGTGCAGTGTTCCATTGTCTGAATGGAGCAGCAGACAACCATGGGACTGCCGGACATAGAGGACAAATGCACAGCTTCATGCGAACAGGGGGCCCCAGCGTGCAGACCCCCACGATCAGACACATCCCCTATCCTGTGGATAGAAGATATATTGTTGTAATGGAACAACCAAACAACGTATCTTCTCACTGGAAACTGACAGAGTGGAATGCAGCCCATGGCAATCAACCACGTGGCATATCCCTTTGGCACATACTTTAGAATGACTCCTGCTTGTATATAGAGAAATTCTGATTCCATCATCATAGTAAAATTAAGTCTGTCAACAGTTCTGCCACTAAAAACTGCTGACAGCACTATATAGGTGACTGGGGGGGGGGCAGCATATATATACCTGGGTTGATCACCATGCAGGTTGACTGACCAAGAAATCCTACTTTTAATTCCCCCGGCGCCATGATCACAAGTGCCTTGAAGAGGCCTCTTCCTGTACAGTGCCCTTCCCCACTGAGCAGTGGCTCTAGCATTCCCCTGATTGGACACTATAGGTGACACTCACAGCAGAGAGCCCAGGGCACCACCTCCATGACACCTCTGATCACAATTCAAGGGCATGACTATCACCCCAGATATGCGCACGTCCATGGTCACCAACACAGTGCTGTCATCAGTTTTGAGGCTCCTTTTCCCCCACACTTGTCCATGGACCATGACTAGTATCACAGTTAGACCTTATTCAAGTGACTGTGGCGGAGGAGGAACATCAGACATAATCTATGGACAAGAGTAATGTGGTTTTCTGTCAGCAGTTTTGAGGTGTTAGAACTGCTGATAGACTCCTTTTCCCCCAGAAACGGTAACACACTTGTCCATGGACTGTAGCCGAGGAACATCATACATAGTCTATGGACAAGAGTAATTCAAGAACACCTAGCCTGTAAAACAAAAAACAAAACAAAACACTGATGTATAATTTTTCTAGTTTCAACCAAATTATGATTGAATACTCTCCCTTAAAAACACACCAAGGAGGTGTCTACGGTTGGGGGAAGGTGGAATTTTTTAACACATAAAATTATTAATAAAGTGTATGCCACAGACTTGGTGACAGTAACACATCTGTGTACCTAAAAACAAAACAAAAAAAAAAACACCCTTCAGCCTCGTGCCTCATCAATGGGCGCATTGTTTCATGCTCGGGTTAAAGAAATATTTGTTGCCTTGTAGCCCTTCCCAGCAACAATGAATAGGCCTTTGGGAGGATGGAGCTATGCTACGCTGTCTCCCGTCTGTTTCCAACCTTTTGTAATCCTACAGAATCATGTTTGTTGTACAATCTGGCAGGGAGACAAGGAAAGCAACATTACCAGCGCGGAGAGAATAGAAAAGTACAAACAGCAACAGGTCTATGTGCCGAAGACAGAATGGAGGCCCTGTATACTGTACACCCAGGGCCAGGCCCTGTATACTGTACACCCAGGGCCAGGCCCTGTATACTGTACACCCAGGGCCAGGCCCTGTATACTGTACACCCAGGACCAGGCCCTGTATACTGTACACCCAGGACCAGGCCCTGTATACTGTACACCCAGGACCAGGCCCTGTATACTATCCACCCAGGACCAGGCCCTGTATACTATCCACCCAGGACCAGGCCCTGTATACTATCCACCCAGGACCAGGCCCTGTATACTATCCACCCAGGACCAGGCCCTGTATACTATCCACCCAGGACCAGGCCCTGTATACTATACACCCAGGACCAGGCCCTGTATACTGTACACCCAGGACCAGGCCCTGTATACTGTACACCCAGGACCAGGCCCTGTATACTGTACACCCAGGACCAGGCCCTGTATACTATTACACCCAGGATCAGGCACTGTATACTATCCACCCAGGACCAGGCCCTGTATACTCTCCACCGAGGACCAGGCCCTGTATACTATAACCCAGGATCAGGCACTGTATACTGCCAACCCAACATCTAACTGGGACACCTCCAGACCTCGCTTTATACCAGTCTGTTCACATTACATAACTACGGTATGAGCTGGGATTCTCCTCCGGTTTGCCAGTAAGGCCCCTGACCTCATCTAGCCCTTGTGGTCACCGCAGCCACTATGGAGTTACAATTTTGTCACCCAGTCACTCAGGCTCCACTGAAATCCATATCCCCCTCTAACCTCCCCTTCTTGCTCTTCAGTTTTTTAAAACCAGACACCTGAGAGTTAAAGGGTTATTCCCATCACGCTAGGATATGCCTATCAATGTCAGAAAGGTGCGGGTCCCACTTCTAGGATAGAATGGGACCACCAAAGTGAACAGAGAGCAGCTCTACATTCACCGCTATCGGAGGTCTGAAAGTAGTTGAGCGCTGGCTTGGCCATTTCTGGCAGTCCCATAGGGGTGAATGGAGGGGTGGTCATGCATGCACGGTGTGGTCTCCTTCACTTCGGGGCCCTGTTCCGCAAATTGGAGCACATCCCAGAGGTGGAACCCACACCAGTATGACAATGATGGCATATCCAGGTGATGTCAATGTCTTAGATTGGAACATTCCCTTAAGAATTTTTTCAAATTTTTTTTTTTTTAACAATAAAACTATTCCGAAGGATACCTTAGGAATGTAAAGCGAATTATATCTTCTAACTGGGAATTGTGTTAACAGTGATCTGCTACCTGAACATCAATCTGGTTGAAGCAATGGCAGCTTACGGTGAATGTCCACTCAAGTTGGCCATACAACTTAGGTAAGTGTCTGTTGACGGTCTTCCAGGCCCCCACCCCCATACATGGCACCACAGAGGGAGAAGGGAATAATCCACTGTAAGACATCACTGGCAGTGGCTTATCTTCGTTGAGAACAAAAAATTGGACATGCTGAAATTCAGCATGCCCAACTATTCCCCGCCCATCAGGGGACCCTGCACATTAGATCATGGGTCAGCAGCCTTTGGTACTTCAGCTGCTGTGAAACTACAACTCCCAGCATGCTCACTTGCTCGGCTGTTTTTGCAACTCCCACCCCAGGATAGGTCATCAGTACCATTACAAGAAAGACTGAATAAGTATACCATCAAAATAACCGAAATAAGTTAACTGCGCATGTGCAGCAGGGCACTAAAGTGGGGAAAAAAGGGGATTGCATTGGGTTGTTCCATCTGGACATTTATGGCATATCTGGGACCCACACCTATACTAGAAATGGGCTTCACCATGAATGGAGAACATGCCGTCCTCTCTGTTCTCAGCTACGAGACTTCAAAAAATAGCCAACCGAATGGAAGTCCCATAGCAATGAATTGAGGAGGGGTAGCCACATGTGTGGTGTCCTCTCCTTTCACATCTAGGGGACTTCTAAAAATAAGAGAACGTGCTCGCTCAGCTGTTTCGTAAGCCCCACAGCATTGAACGGAGTGGACTCCATGAATGAGCAGAGTGATCTCCATTTATGGTGGAGCAGGGCCCACACCTATTGGACGTTTATGGCAAATCTTATCGCTATGCCATAGTTGGCCAGAAGGGACCTAGTAAATTCCATTTTCTTGGGTTTCATGATCATTTCTTTTCCTGAAGTCTCTAATTCCATGTTTAACAATACTGAATTTAGCCACAGGCTTAAAAAATACAGAAACCAGCAGGACATGTATCACAAACAAGAATGCAACCCCACCAGTTCTGTTCCTGCTGCTTTAGATAAAATATATCATCAGGTGTGGGCGCGGAATAAGAATGTGCCTGGAGACCAGGACTGTGACGGGACTTGTCCTGACAGTCAAACAAATGCGCAGCTGGAAGTAAGTAAAAATCCATCATAAAACTCACACATAGACTCCATGAAAGGTAATGTACGCCATGTGAATAAAATCAGACGTACTGCTCAAACTATCCCAATTTGGAAAAAGGAAGTGGCCAAAAGGTTAAAGGATATATCTGCTTTCTGGACAAATTTCAGAAATGCTGTAGAATAGCAAAAACTTTGCTAAAACATTTACTTCAGGGCCTATGGTGAAGCTTGACCTTCCCAAGATGGCCGTGGCTGCACTGTGTGTCCTCCATAGCTGAACTCCGCCAGCCCGTTAATGCAAATATACATGTATGTGATTTTGCGTTAAGCGGTTAAGATAAAAGTGGTGAAAACAGCATTCAAAATTACAAGCACAATGGCCTTCAAATTTGAAGTTGTCCGCCTAAAGGGTTAAAAATGTCCTGTGGACACATCTGCCCCATTTAGAGACACACATGCTGCCCCTCGAAGTAAGGAAGGAGGAGCTGCTAGAGGGAGAAAGAGGCATTTTTTTTTTTTTTAAATATTACATTCACCTGTCCTATTGATTTGTCCCCAGTAAGGCATCTAATAAATTCCTGTCATACTGAGCGCCTATTGTTCCGGATTTTCTGAGGCTTGGCGAAACATTACGAGCGTATCATTGACATAGTAATCCTATGAACGTTTAGTTTGGAAAAGCAAACAGTAACAATAACCCTGGCATATTACCTCGCCGTCTTCCAGCTGGCAGGCTGCAGGTCGGTTATGAGAAGATTTTGGAACAGAAGAAAAAAAAAAAACCCACAAGAGAACCAATAACAGCCCAAGAGTCAAATCGCCGTAAAAACCTGTAAAGCAGTGCCTGCTGCAAATAGAAGAAAAATTAAAGCAACCCTGTAGGACCCCTCCCAAACTAAGGCTCACGTGTCTCAGTATGTGTGTGTCAGTTACTGAAATTTTGTGCATTTTTCAGCGGATGCCTGGACAGTCACTTCGATATAAAAGTGGTGAAAACAGATTACTAAATTACAAGTACAATGGCCTTCAAACTTGACGTTGTCAACTTAAAGGGTTAAAAATGTCCTGTGGCCACTGGGACCGTTCACTAGAAACTGGGAGTCACATAGTCACTGAATGCTGGGGGCGTGAGCTTGACCGCGGCTGTAGTCAAACAGGTTGTATCCAGAGGAGAAATAATGTGCTTTTGTTTTTATTTTTAAAAGATATATATTCATTTTTTTATCCTTAAAAACGCCACTCCTGTTCCCATCTACATGGCTTGCAATATTTAAGGATATTTTACAGAATATGCACTCATATAAAAAAAAAAGAAGAAAAAATATTTTTAGCATTAAATCCTAAAATAAATGGCATTTTCTGAGGAACGGCTTTACTGCTAGAGGAGGAATAACGTTAACACTTGATATGGCGCCCCCTGGTGTCCAGTAGCTCAGACCCACAAGTGGACTCATTCCACCACTTGTGTACAAGGCAGTGAACCCAACAGGCAGGGAATGAAAAGAACTGAGCAGGGGGCGCAATAAGGTGAATTCTACATGTAACTTGAGCAGATTTTGCTGTGGATTTTACTCTACACTTAAAAGCGTCGTCTCATCTGTCTCCTAGCAATATGTCACCATTGGCATGGTCTAGGTGCCAGAGGTGGGACCTGCAGCTATGTCCCAGAGTGAGCGGAGAGCAACTGTGCACGCGTGGCCACCATGATTTCATTTCTATGGGACTGCCAAAAACAGCCGAACACACGTGCTCAGCTATTTTTGGAATTTCCATAGAAATTAAAGGGGTTCTCCGAGTTATATATATTGATGAGCTATGCTCAGGATAGGTCATCAATATCAGATCGGCGGGGGTCTGACACCCGGCACCTCCACTGATCAGCTGTTTGAAGAGGAGGCGCGAGCCGTATCAACGCTGCCTCCTCTTCATTGTTTACATGCTGGCCGACACGGGGGTAGTGTTGAGTAGGTGTAATTACACCTCACCGCCCCATTCATTTCAATTGGAAGAATCACTCCCATACAAGTCTATGGAAGCGATCCTTCCCATTGAAATGAATGGGGCCGTGAGGTGTAATTACACCTACTCACCACTACCCCCGTGTCGGCCAGCATGTAAACAATGAAGAGGAGGCAGCGCTGATACGGTGCGCGCCTCCTCTTCAAGCAGCTGATCGGCGGGGGTGCCGGGTGTTGGACCCCCGCCAATCTGATATTGATGACCTATCCTGAGGATAGCTCATCAATATACATAACTCGGAGAACCCCTTTAACAGAGAGCATGTGAGGTGTGCTCTCATTCACTTTCGGGGGCCTGTTTTAGAGATAGGTGAAGGTCCCACCTCTGAGGCCTGCACGTATCTGATTTTAATAGTACATCCTAGAGATATGCCATCAAATTCCCAGATGAAACAGCCCCTTTAAGGCAAAAAAAAAAAAGACCTGGGGGTTAGAGTCCCTTTAGTTGTTGTATAGTGGTCAACTGATATGAATTGTATCAGAGACCTAAACCACCGGATCATCTCCACCTACTC
Source organism: Rhinella marina (assembly GCA_900303285.1). Taxonomy (NCBI): domain Eukaryota; kingdom Metazoa; phylum Chordata; class Amphibia; order Anura; family Bufonidae; genus Rhinella; species Rhinella marina. The sequence goes on along the minus strand of ONZH01002718.1, from coordinate 52,987 downwards.
CACGCACCACCAGCATAAAACATTCATCACTGGTCATCGCCGCATCAGTTGGTGGTCTTGCGGAGGGAAGGATACTTAACTGCTCCCCGCTGGCGGGTTCCGGCTCTTTCAGTCTCCCTCTGCTGCACTCTAGTCCCGTTTGTCATGGGTCATGTGTGCGGCAGCAGCGGCGATATGTCCCCCATGTATCACGTCAATAGTCAGAGTGTCATGTCACAGTGACCAGAGCCCGGCAGCGGAGGACCGAAGGAAGCATAACCTGACAGCAGGGAGCAGGTAAGTACGCTTCCCTCCACAGGTCTGGCCGAAAGGCCCCCAAAGGTGAATAATCCCTTTAAAATTTGTCGCAGTGTGTCAATGCGCTTCTATAATCAGAGTGTGTGCCACCCACAGTGGAGTATTTCTATAGGAATCCATGGCTGTATGCTACATGCATATAATTCCCCCTCCCAATATTAACACATTTTAACTAGATCCCATATCTGTTATTTTAGCCATATTAATATACTACCAAGGTAAATGTGATATGAAAAGTCATAGAATGTGGAATGTGAATTTTCAGATTAAAACAAACAATCTATTGATAAGTTTTCCAATAATTAAAGAGGTTATCCCACGAAGTTAAAGTAAATAGTACCTGGAGTAACACACGCCATTACTTTAGGTTACTACAAAAAAAACGCTGCTGTAACCTTTTTCAACGTTTTTCATAGAACTTATCTGTAAAACTTGTCTCTTCCCTTTTTGTGGGTGGGCAGTAGCTCACCCCACTGACCATCAAAGGACCTGCATCTCCCAGGAGTGCATTCCAAACACCTCTGGTTAACCCCTTCCTGCACACATCCCCAGCGATTCCTTTAATAAACAGCACTATGACACGTAATGCAATTTTCTTCTCCATTGTCTAGAGACCTACAGCTATAGACCTATGCCCTCCATTGTGTAGAGACCTATAGCTATAGGCCTATGCCCTCCATTATGTAGAGACCTACAGCTATAGACCCTATGCCCTCCATTATGTAGAAACCTACAGCTATAGACCTATGCCCTCCATTGTGTAGAGACCTATAGCTATAGACCTATGCCCTCCATTATGTAGAGACCTATAGCTATAGACCTATGCCCTCCATTATGTAGAGACCTATAGCTATAGACCTATGCCCTCCATTGTGTAGAGACCTATAGCTATAGACCTATGCCCTCCATTGTCTACAGACCTATAGCTATAGACCCTATGCCCTCCATTGTGTAGAGACCTATAGCTATAGACCTATGCCATCCATTGTGTAGAGACCTATAGCTATAGACCCTATGCCCTCCATTATGTAGAGACCTACAGCTATAGACCCTATGCCCTCCATTGTGTAGAGACCTACAGCTATAGACCCTATGCCCTCCATTGTGTAGAGACCTACAGCTATAGACCTATGCCCTCCACTGTCTAGAGACCTACAGCTATAGACCTATGCCCTCCACTGTCTACAGACCTGCAGCTACAGACCTATGCCCTCATTTGTCTAGAGACAATATCTATACCCCTCTATGAAACAGGAACGACTGATGGGACGGTGCCTGTGCCGCTTTGCTATGACATCACCATGCGGGCACTGCCAGGAGGAGGGGGAGCAGGGAAACTAATGAGCATGTCGGTCCACCTCTGTATACAAGAGAAGGTGCACCAGAATTTCTGCCACAGGACAAACAGCAGGGGGCGCTACCAGTGAGGAAAATACATAAACACTAAATATTATGTTATTGCTTATACATTGCAATAATACTTTTTTTTAAAAATGCCCTATACATTGCATAGTAATACTTTTCGTGGGATAACCCCTTTAATAACGATTTGCTTTGCTGCAGCCATCCCGAAGAGTATCTTTCTGCTCGCTGGAATACGAGATGCCTTGAGCTTTCCGATTTACCAGTAAAAATAAAACAAAAACCATTGTACAGAATAAGTCAAAGTTTGACAAAACAATCATAAAAATAAATGAGGTAAAATCCCATAAAAAACATTAAAATTAATAAATTCTAAACCCTTACCACCCCTTCCCATGTTCAAGGAGAAGCCACTTTTAAATACTGTTTCTGCGTCGAGCTGAAACGGCAGGCCGCCTCTGAGAAGAGATCGTGCCCCCATGACAACACCTCCTGCCAATCAGCTCAGCGTTACCACGGGGACACTTTCACTTTTCTAGCCCATGTAAGAAAAGTAAAATAATAATAAAATTTTAAAGTCGTACTAGAGTTTAGAGTTCTCCTTTAAGCCTAGGTTTAAGACAAAATATGACGCTCTCCTTTAAGGCAAGCAAGGTACCACTGCCGAAGCACCTAAGATGGTCTCTTCTCGTAGTGTCACCATCTTTCCTCCCCGGTATGTTGCATATTAAAGCTTGTTAGTTTAGTACATTGCCTCATGCTTGGAAACTAATCACCGAACCCCGGAAAGCATAAAGCAATGTGATACATAGGTATTAATATAGACATGATGCATAAGGATCCCAACACCCCAGCCTTTATACGTTCTGCGCGGAGTATCACTCTGACTCCAGGTCTACATACCGGCTGTATGTGAAGGCTGCGTCACGGCAGGTGCCATTTTTTTTTTTATATAATTTTTTTTTTTTTTGCACCGACTATCTTTTGCCATTTTACCCCCATAGTGAAGCAACTGGGCCGTTGTCGTGCAGTCTTCAGCAGCGGATCATCATGTTGTGACTCTGATGCGAAAGAGTCCTTGCTGCAGTTGGAGTCGGAAAAGCCGGCAGTTTGCAATGCGCAGCGCTGCGCATCCTGTGCGACGGAGATCAGATGGGAATAAAGGCTTGGTGTGATGCCAGGTGCCGGTGCTCCTCTTAAATTCTCTTACATAGTCGTAACTTGTACCTGACGACACAAAATAGTAGTTAGACGGTGGACACGGGGGGGGCAGACAGCATTTCTAAAAGTCAAACTATTATCAAGAAAATGAACATTTTAGGGTCTAGAGATGAGCAAATCTATAACAGCAAATCAAATTAATTCAAAATCAGACTCCTGGAACACTGAGGTCCTAGCCCCGGTTCTCAGGAGACTCCACCTTGAACGACAGAGACAGACATCTCACCTGTCCCTGTCAATCTCACACCTGCGCCGCTGCTCCGAATATGGGCGCAAGTGCAGAGTATCTGCTGCTGCTACCTAAGCAGCAGAGATACCGACTGCGCATGCGCCACTGACGTTTGGGTACACCTGGAAGGGGAGGCGGTGCTCCTCCGTCCAAAGAGACATCTATGATTAACATCTATGAAATCCCCTGTTTTTTGCCTTGAAGATCAGCAAAATGTCTTCTCTTTTTGTCTCCTGGATTTCAGTAGCCATATATTTTTTTTTTTTAATAGGTTTAACTGTTACCACTGGGGGCACATATATAAATAAGATATGTTCATTGCAACAAAAAAATAATAATTTGATTTATTAGTGATTTTTGGATTGTCGGGTGAATGTTCATTACCTAATAGTACATTTCCAACCCTTCAAGCTAAGGCCTCTTTCACATTAGCGGCAGCACGGATCCGGCAGGTGAAGGGTGCCGCCGGATCCGCGCAGCCGCAGGTACATGTGTGGGGCTGGAACCGTGCACACATGTCACACAGTACATACAGACAGACACACTGACACATACATACTTACATGCTCCCGGCAGCTCCGCGCAGCACAGTACAGGAGGAGGACGGCGTGCACATAGGACGATTCCCCACAGCGCCCTCTGCTGGGCGCTGTGGGGAATCGTCCTATGTGCACTCCGTCCTGCTCCTCCTGCGCTGTGGAGACCTGCCGGGAGCATGTAAGTATGTATGTGTATTTGTATGTGTATATGTCTGTGTGTATGTCTGTATGTGTGCAGATGACGGATCCGTCATGAACTCCATTGAAAGTCAATGGAGGACTGATCCGTTCACCATTGTGTCAAACCAAACGGATCCGTCCCCATTGACTTCCATTGTGGGTCATGACGGATCCGTCTTGGTGCGGATGCCTGGACCGGAGAGCAAACCGCAGCATGCTGCGGTTTGCTCTCCAGTCTGAAGACGGAACGGAATGCTTTTAGGAGCATTCCGTTGTCTTCAGTTCAGTTTTGTCCCCATTGACAATGAATGGGGACAAAACTGAAGCGCTTTATTCCGGTATTGAGCCCCTATGACGGAACTCAATACCGGAATTAAAAAACTCTAGGCTGAAAGTAGTCCTAATATAACAATATGAAAGCCACCTACACCTGTTTTTTTGACGTGGCAGTAGGCATGAGAAAGTGTTTCCTTTTTCTGCACAGCTGGGATTGTAGGTTCCTCTGATCCCGGCCAGTAGACAGCACAGCGCCTGATCCAGACCGGCGTGACACACCCATGCAGGACTTAATCTACAGATTAAAGCTCGCTTTAAAAAATGAATACTGTCAGTCAGGGGTTAATAGTGATCTTGTTTATAGCATTACCATACAACCAGGTGTAGATGGCTTTCATATTGTTATACTAGCTTAAAGGGCTGGAAATGTACTATTACGTAATGAACATTCACACAACAATCCAAAAATCGCTAATAAATCAGGCTTTTTTTTTTGGAATGAACATATCTTATTTATATACGTGCCCCCGGTGGTAGCAGTTAAACCTATATTCAGTGGAGCCATATGTAGTAGGATGCAATTGCCGTGCATCATATCCATAGGCAGGAAGAAAAACAATGGCATCCTGGGGAAACAGAGATGCGGGCGTTTTTGTAAGTGTCCCCCGCCGTGCACTTCCAGGTAGGCATAAGTGATTTAATGGGATGTTTGCTGCACTTTTCCATTTTAGCATAAGACCTACCAGTCAGTCATAATGTTTGGAAAGACGTCTTCAGGGGAGACTAATAGAGCAGAACACGTTGCTTGCTCAGTTACAGTTTTACGATCTGGATACTAAAGAGACTGAGCGGCTTTTTAAACAGTAATGTTTCAGACTGGTTTGTGAATATCTTAAAGGGCATAAAATACTATAAAGATCTACTAAGAAGAAACCCAAGTACAATGCTGGGAGAATGGAGGAAAGCAAAAGCCTGTACAAAACTGGGAAGAGATAGATTTGAGCTGTAATGGAATATATATATAGGTAAATTTCACCCTTTACTCCTGCAATATCAAGTCCCACTGCTATGGACTTCTACAGTATCCTGGCGTATAGGGACTGAGATAAACCCTTCTTATAGAGGTGATCACAAATTTTCTCTGCATGTAGTTAGTATAAGAAAATGTCCCAATAAATGGACAACACCAGACACCAGAGAAATATCTTCTAAGAGAGAAGAGATATCTCCTTCAATGCTTTAGGGTAATGGATAATTTTGAGTCAGCAAATTAAAAATCAACATATGTAAACAATTACACTAGACTGTGGACTGAGCGGAGGCAAGGCTTACACTAGACTGTGGACTGAGCTGAGGCAGGGCTTACACTAGACTGTGGACTGAGCGGAGGCAGGGCTTACACTAGACTGTGGACTGAGCGGAGGCAGGGCTTACACTAGACTGTGGACTGAGCGGAGGCAGGGCTTACACTAGACTGTGGACTGAGCGGAGGCAGGGCTTACACTAGACTGTGGACTGAGCGGAGGCAGGGCTTACACTAGACTGTGGACTGAGCGGAGGCAGGGCTTACACTAGACTGTACAGAACCAATGCTTAGACCACACTGTGGACAGAGCAGAGGCAGGACTTAGACTAAACTACAGAATGAGTGGAGGCAGGATTAGAATAGAATACAGACTGAGCGGAGGCAGGGCTTACACTAGACTGTGTAAAGAGCAGAGGCAGTGCTTACACTAGACTGTACAGAACCAATGCTTAGACCACACTGTGGACAGAGCAGAGGCAGGACATAGACTAAACTACAGAATGAGTGGAGGCAGGATTAGAATAGAATACAGACTGAGCAGAGGCAGGACTTAGACTAAACTACAGAATGAGTGGAGGCAGGATTAGAATAGAATACAGACTGAGCGGAGGCAGGGCTTACACTAGACTGTACAGAACTAATGCTTAGACCACACTGTGGACAGAGCCGAGGCAGGACATAGACTAAACTACAGAATGAGTGGAGGCAGGATTAGAATAGAATACAGACTGAGCAGAGGCAGGGCTTAGACTAAACTACAGAATGAGTGGAGGCAGGATTAGAATAGAATACAGACTGAGCAGAGGCAGGGCTTACACTAGACTGTGTAAAGAGAAGAGGCAGGACTTACACTAGACTGTACAGAACTAATGCTTAGACCACACTGTGGACAGAGCAGAGGCAGGACTTAGACTAAACTACAGAATGAGTGGAGGCAGGATTAGAATAGAATACAGACTGAGCAGAGGCAGGGCTTAGATTAGACTACAAACTAAGGGAAGGCAGTGCTTACACTAGACCATAAAAATCACAGATATATTGATAATAGATCATGAAATACTGACAATGTTGAAATTGTGGGTTGTGATTATTATAAATGTCCAATGCAAGTCCTCCCCGGTTTGGATCTTAAAGGGGACAGATTTTTTAGATATAATGCCCGATTAGGGAATTTTACAAATTTTGTATAAACTTGTAAAATTCCCTAATCGGGCATTATGTCTCAATAGAGGGGGATACCCTCACAGGTTTCCCATCTCTCAGATGTTAGTTAACATTTGGCTCATAAATATAAAATGTCCAGTCTTAGATTATATCATCTTTCATGGGAAGAACAATCCAGAATGATATATGTTAAGTATGGGCTTTATTCTAAATATTAAGGTGAACCAAAAGCTACCGTCCTCCAAGAAACCTTCAAACCTCCTGAAGGCGGTTCTAGTTCTGACCAAAGAGAAACAAGCAGTTTGATCGACATCAATTTTCTCGGAATATATTGCGCTTCTAACAATTGCTCCCCATGTAGAATATGAACTTTCCAGAAATATGTTTTGCTTCCCTGCACACCGTATAGACACAAAGTACAAGAATATTTTAAGTGGTTGTCCTATGATGACCCTCCTTCCCCCCTTTTCATATGAACCCAGCTGTCACCCACCCAAAAAAAAAGGCTGTTATCTTGGGGGAAGGGGGGCAACTGTTCTGTCTGCACATAGGGAACACGTCGTACTGCCCAGTACATACTTAACCCCATAATGACCAGGCCTGAAAAAGCCTTAATACGCAGCAGAATGTTTTCGTTTTTGTCTCTTTGCATTTCACAGCCAAAGTTTTTTTTTTTTCCACTGATGTAGCTGTCTGAGCCCATTTTACGTGGGAGAAATGTTATTTTTGGCGTTGTTCAAGGGTATATATAAATAAAGGTGTAATTTACATTTTTTTTGCTGCGGAAATATAGACTAAATGGATGAAAAATAATTTTGTCTTGGTTCTTTTCTTCGTTCTTTTCGCCGTTTATGTTTCACACTAAATAATTTCATTAAATTCTTCAGGTTACTTCAGTCGTGTGGATGACTAATAGGTGTATTTTTATTTAATATGTGCACAATAAAATGTGTTTTACACTGAATAATGGTGATTTTTGGAGGCAGTTGTGATTTACTTTTTATTACATGTATAACATTTAAAAAAACTGAGATTACTATTAGATAATTATTTTTTTTTCATATTTATAATGTATTAGCATGCTCCTGTATGACACAGAGCATACGTGTTAGGGTATATTCAGACATCCGCAAGTGTTTAGCGGTCCGCAAATTGCCCTCTTCCCATTGAAAAAACTAAAGTTGGATCCAAAATGGCCGACTTCAAAATGGCCGCCATGGTCACCACCCATCTTGAAAAGTTTCCCCCTCCCACATACTAATGTGCCACAAACAGGAAGTTAATATCACCAACCATTCCCATATTATTTCGGTGTATCCATACAAATGGCCCACCCTGTACAAGAAAAGTAACCGTATTTTAACATTGTGTTACCTGTGTCAAGATCCCCAATGACATAGATGCTAGCACCAATGGGCACAGCCCCGTATACAAAAGAGGAGCTGGTGGGGATGCACAAGTTCTGATCATTTAGGTAGATCCACCTGCAATGCATGAAATATACATGAGCCTTAGGAAAGTGAACACAGAATATATACAACCTAAAAAGAAACCAGACATAGGCCCGGTATCACACATGATATTTCACATAGGGAGGCCCTAAAATAATAATACTGAATATATGAAGTATTGTCGTGTGACACCCACCATGGCTGTCATCACAGCAGGGTTAGGGCCTCCTCTCGTCTGTGTTGGAGGCTCCATTTTGGAACAATGTCGCAGATTCCGCCAGAAAGAGCGGACAAAAAAAGTCCTGTTTACATAGCACAGCAGCTTGGAAGAGACACTTAAATTCCATCCAAGCAATAACTTGTTTGCATTTGGCAAGCGTGAAATCATTTGGTGCGGCTGTGGTAAAGCATTACACGCCAATAATAGTCTGCGAAACAGAGACGTTGTACCAGTAACCGTCCTGAACACTAGATGGCGATCTAATACCATTACAAGTGACAAATAAATCCGTCACCCGCAGCTCAAATAATACACAGTTAACCGTGTCCACATCACATTTGTACGTTCAGCGTGTGGGAACGCTCCCGATGTCCACGCTAAACATGTCCATAAAGGTTACACATTAGCCTGACAGAGGCCAAACGAGTGTCCTCTCAGTCTCTTTCTGCCCAGTATATATCAACCTAAAAAAAAAACTATAGGAGGAAAAAAAGTTGGATCTATGGGTGATTAATATTACTGTATGACATTGGTCAGAGGGATCTGCTTAGCATACACATTGAACAGAGAACATAAGTGATGTGAACATAGCCTTAAAGGGGTGGTGCAGTGTCAGTATATTGATGACGGAGGTCCGACTGCTGGCCCACGAACCAATCATCTGGTTGAAGAAGCCGCGGGCTTGGATTCTGACTGGATGTGTTCCAGAGTCTTCCTGTTCAGCTACGTCATGTAAATTCAGACTAACAGGAAGGAAGATTTGGGAACACATCCGGTCAGGGCCTGCATAGATGAGTCCACGACCAATCGGAGAGCAGCGGAGACAGCGGAAACTATCTTTCCTGAGTCTGAAGACTCTGGGATTTTCAGAAAAGCCTGGAGAACTCCTTTAATCTGTAATAATACTACACAGTCTCTGTACATCCACATGATCATACCGTTTAAAGTCATCATGGTAGAACTCAGATTTGCAGGCCACCATCTCACTGTTCTGTTCATTTTCACGACTTCTAACTCCGCCAAAGACGTAAAGCTCCATGCCGACCCCACACGCAACGGCGCCAAACCTGCAGAGAGACTTATGTGAGATAGAACACCTTCAGCATAGACCTTGCCTTTTGAGGGTGACCCCACCTTCTCTCTTTCAGGGGGCAGATGGCCGTCCACTGCTGCGTTTTGGGGTCGTAACACTCAACAGACTCAAAGAGTTTCCCGTACGACCCTCCTCCCATGGCGTAGATTTTCTTCTTCATTGTGGCGTAGCAGCCGATCTGTAATTAATCCACAAAGCCCAGGCAAGTCAACAAGAGTCGTGGCTACTAACAAAGTACAGGTTTATTTCAGACACAATACTAGGGACGTCAGCGTGTTTCTCTTGTCAAGTCTCCTTGACAACTTTCACATCAGTAACGCTCATAGCATAACGATTAGATGCGCCATCAATGTCTGATCGGTGAGAATCTAAAGGGGCTGATCCAAGGAATTTTGGGGAAAAAAAAAGGAGTTGTCACTGGGCTGTACCAAGGAATTGGTGGGGCTTGATCAGATTAACCCCCTAACTGTTTTGCCAGAGTGGAGCTCCAGCAGTGGGAAAAGTAGTTAACTGGAGGGGGGAGGGCTGCTTTAGATGCTGCTACCTCCTGAATGTTCCTCCTAGAAACATGCAACTGGTCTTGTTTGAAAGCAGACATTCAAAGCTTTCAGAAGATACCAAAATGATAGCAATATGTTCAGGACAGAGAAAGATATCACTGATAGACATCGGGATGCTGTGAATACAGCTGAAAATGAAAGTAAAAACACGTTTCAATTAAAGCCTGGACTGTCAGCTTTCATACAAGACCAGTTGCATGTTTCTAGCTACTACCACTGAGGAGATATCACCATCTAAAGCAGCCTCCCAGTTCCAGTTAGGTACTTTTCACACTGCCAGAGGTGGACTCGGGCAGAACAGTCAGGTGGTTAATGCCATATCTTCTTGAGATGTGACTGTTTTAGTACATATCTCATAGGCGACTGAAGAATCTTTTCTCATAACACTGTGTTATACTGTTCCTCTGTTAATCCTCCTAGACAGCTGGACATTCTTAGCACTGATTGGAAAATTTCATGCTGTGCAGGGACACATCCCCAACTGGTAACACCCAGTAGTCTATAAATTTCTAGGAGGAATTACAACGGAACGACACAACACAGGGAGCTAAAAAAAAAAAAGATGCCTTACAATTGTTACAACATGGGAAATGCAAGTATTTACAGACATGTCAGGAGAGGTGAGGGGACCCGCACCTATACCCAGAACGGAGCAGGGAAATGAATGGAGGGCAAGCTGCGCATGCTCAGCCGCCCTCCATTCATTTTCTATGGGGCCAGTGAAGATAGCCGAGCGATGACTCGGCTATTTCCGTCAGCTCCATAGAAATGAATTAGAGCGGTGGCCGCGCATGCGCGGTGCGCTCCCATTCATTTCTGTGTGGAGCTGGCTTGGTGGTGGCCGGACCGGAGTCCTCCAGCCACCACCTTGCGGGGCTCCGGTCCGGATATAGGTGCGGGTCCCAGCAGTGGGACCCACACCTATAAGACAAAGGGGGCATATCCTTGTGATATGCCCCCATTGTCCATTATGAGACAACCCCTTTAAGAAATTGTACTGGTGGCAACCAATCAATTTTTCAAGATGGGGTTGAAATCACCGGCTCTTTTTTTAAGCAAGGCGGCAGCAAGGACCTACTGAATAAAAACTCCCCTGCACAGGAAAAAATTTGCCGCAGGGCAGACATCCTGTTACCCTCCTTATCCCCAATCATGGAGGGGAGTCAACTGCTTCAATAACCACAAAAATTTAGCATTTTTGGGGACTGTTTTTCCTGGTTCCTGTGCTGCAGCTTCCTAATTGGAAGTGTGACGTGCTGGCTCATCAATGGTCTCAGCAGCAGTCATGTGTGTAAGCACGGTGTCTGACCACCAAGTCTGGTCCGGCTAGATATACAGTAAATGTCATGAGATGACTGCTTAGCCAAATACTGTCTGCAGCTGTGACCCACCTCAGCGGCCCTTTCCTGTGTGTCGGTACAAGACCAAAAAGGAGAGACCAGTGAGGACCCAGTAAGCATTAGAACGGGAGGTTCTTTTTTTTTTTTTTTTTTTACCACTTTACTAAAATTTAGCTGGACAACCCCTATAAAATTTCACATAATAACTGGGCACATACCTTTCTGACCATGGTCATGTTCTGTTGCTTGCTCCAGGATTTTGTGCAGATGTCATAGGATTCCATAGAGATCAATTCGTGGTCACCATCCTCTCCTCCCAGAACATAGATGACACCATCAATTTCCACCACTCCAAAACTGTGCCTTGCCTGGGAATACAAATAGTGGTTTATAGTAATAAAATAATGACAAAGTCAAACTTCCCACCACACTTAAAGGAATTCTCTCGCTTCAGTAAGTTGCATTTATCATGTAGAGAAAGTTAATACAAGGCACTTACTAATGTATTGTGGTTATCCATATTGCCTCCTTTGCTGGCTGGGAAGTGGTCTTACATTTAGGACTGGCGCTGGAAGTGCCGAAGTTATAGAGAGACCGCCGTCTCTTCATAACTTTGACAGATCCTCCACCAACTATGGGCCTTTATTAAGAATGGCGTCTAAAATGCCGGTCTTAATAAATGTGCCCCTACATACTAGAGAAAGGAAAACATAAAAGTAACTGTTATGTGCCACGGTCAATATTGACTGAAAGATGAGCAAACAATCCTTTCTTGAAAAAAAAAAAACCCTCATCTTATGTGATAGGGTGGGAGCAAGTCTGCTTTCTCATATAGGGAGAGATAACATGAAGGGTTAAAGTCACCATTTTTTCTGGGATGATCTAAACCCATTCAGGGACTGAAGGAACATCAGTGATTCTCCCGCTCTCTGCTCATCCCAGTCCTACTCCCCTCTCCTCCTCCACGCAGGCTGAAGTGCGTGGTGTATAAGCAGCTCTCACTTCAGCCTGCTCACCTATCATTGGAACGTCAACAGAAGTGAATGGAGAGTGCAGGGTATACGGAGCCATGTCTCGATTTAAAGTAGCCACAAGATTGGGGGGAGGGGTTATGGGACCCACCACCTGTAGTACATTTATGGCATATCCTGTGGAAATAAACCTTTAACCCCTCCGCGCCCAGCGGCACGTGTTTAAAGACGGCGCCCGCTCCTGAACAGAGCGGGGTCATGGCCGCTGATTTATACAGCAGGCACCCGCGGCTGATGTCCGCGACCGGCAGTAATGCAGATCACGGACATTTAACCCTGGGTCAATCCTGACCACGGCATCCGAGGGCTTAAAACAACGGAAGCACGCCCTTCCGGTGTTGCTCCGGCTCCCCCGCTAATGCATTGGAGTCTATGATATAAGCAATCAGATGACTGCTTGTAATAGTTCCCTATGGGAACTATAAAAAAAAAAAAAGTGTAAAAAAAAAATTAGAATAAAAAAAAAAAAAAAACTTAAAAAAAACATAAAAGTTCAAATCACCCCTCTTTTCGAAAAATAAAAATAAAGTAGTAAAAAAAAAAAAAAAAAAAAAAAATACACATCATGGGTATCGCCATGTGCGAAAACGCCCATACTATAAAACAGCCAAACGGAAAAAAAGCATCAAAATGGCCGATTCACCGTTTTTTATCGCTTTTTTTTTTCTAAAAAAAAATTAAATAAAGTCCTACACACCCCAGAATGGTATCAATGAAAAGTTCAGATCGCCCTGTAAAAAATGAGCCCCCATACAGCTCCCTACGCATAAATACCAAAAAGTTATAGGGGTCAAAATATGGCGACAAAAAAAAAAAAAAAAAAAAATTCCAACTTTATTATTATCACTATCAAAACGCAAGAAAAACTATACATATTACATATCGCCAGATTCATACTGACCTGTAGAATGAAAGTAACTGGTCAGTTTTAGTGCACATCGAACACTAAATAAAAAAAAAAAACAGTAAAACTGTGGCGGAATTGCACCTTTTTTTTGCAATTTCACCCAGTTTGGAATTTTTTTCCTGCTTCCCACTACATCATATGCTATATTAAATGGGGGCGTTGGAAAGTACAACTTGTCCCGCAAAAAAACAAGCCCAGCTATGTGAACAGAAAAATAAAAAAGTTATGGCTGTATGAAGGCAGGGAGCGCAAAACGAAAAAAAAAAAAAAAAACCTCCGGGGCTGAAAGGGTTAAATATGACACTAGGGACGGGTGGTGTGCCAAAACCTTTGGTTAGTTTGGACAAAGAGCTTTACAGTACATTAAAGGGGTGTCACGATACTGATGACCTATTCCTCAGGATTAGGGCCCATTCACATGACTGTATATTTGAGTCCGCATCCGTTCTGCAACTTTGCCAAACAGATGCGGATCCATTCATTTCAAAGGGGCCGCAAAAGATGTGGACAGCACACCGTGTACTGTCCACATCCGTATTTCCGTTCCGTGGCTCTGCAAAAAAGATAGAACGCGTCCTATTCTTGTTCGCAATCGCGGACAAGAATAGGCATTTCTGTCACAGGGCTGGCAGTTTTGTTCCACAAAATGGGGAACGCACGGGTCTGGTATCTGTGTTTTGCGGATCCGCAAAAACGGACACGGTCGTCTGAATGAGCCCTAAATCATTAATATGAAATCTACTGGGGTCTGACTCCTGGCACCACTGGCTGTTTGAAGCTCCTCCACATGTTGCACAGGAGTCGGGCCTCCACCAGTCGGATATCCTGAGGACAGGTCATCAGTATCATGAATCATATCATAAGGTCATCATATCATAAATAAATCAGTTAACAATCCAAAGTTACCTCAAGCATCGGTGGTAAAGGGCTCCAGGAGTTGGCATCAGGATCATAATGCTCACCAGAAGATAGTGTCTCACTGTTTTCATTCTGACCCCCGAGTACAAACAGGAAGCCTTCTGCAGATATAAAAGAACTGAATCAAATTATACCTAGTAGATTAGGGAGGGATACAGATTCAAATTCAAGCTGCTATTCGGAAGGGGTTTTCTGGGACTTGCATATTGATCACCTATCGTAGGTTAGCAGTGATGAAGGACCCGTGGTCTGCTCTCATAACTCGTTTATTGCCACATATTAGTTGAGTGTGACGCGGTTCAGTACAAACCAGTGCCTTCCTCAAACACTGACTAACTGGTTTGTGCTGAAACGCGTCACATTCAACTAACATGTGGCAATAAACTATTAATGCAAACAGACTACGGGTAAGTGCCGGTACTCACTACTGCCTATTCGGGACGCCTTCCCTAGGACACATGCACCACACCGCCATAACCGGAGTGCAAACTTACGTATATGCTACAACCACAGGTGCACCCAGCCTGAGGCAAAAACTAACCTAACCCCTTTGCCACAATGAAAGCGCTCATTGGCCATGGTCCTTCTGCTGCCCCCCTCTCGTCCCTACCTGGTGCTGCCTGAGGCGATCGCCTCACCTGGCCTCATTGGTGGTGCACCCCTGACTACTACTATCCTAGGTTAGGTCATCAAATCCCAGCACTGCTGCTGATCAGCTGGTTGAAGAGGCCACAATGCTCAAATGAGAGCGATGGCCTCTTCATGGTATATCAATCACGGTGCAGTCCATAGTATAGCGGTTGTGCTTGGTATTAAAGCTCAGTGCCTTTCACTTGAATGGGACTGAGATGTACAAAGGCCATGCGACCAATGGAAGTGCCATCCCAGGCCGAGGCTGCAGCATTTGTTCCACCACGGTCCCTTCAAACAGCTTAGGGAGGGTTCACATCATGTTTCTTGTATCCTGCACAGTCCAGTAAAAAAAATTAAAAAAAACTTTTTTTTTTTTTTTTTTTTTTTTACAATGAACTCTATGGTGAACAGATGCCACTGTATGGCATCAGTCTGAGGCATTCCGTTTTTTGTATACGTTAACCAGATGAGAAAATCGTGGTGTGAACCCACCCTTAATGGCGAGGGTGGCCGGAGACGGACCTCCATGAGATATCGATGCCCTGTCCTGAGGTTAGGTTGTCAATAAGTCCCACAAAACACAGAATTATGGTAGCTAAAGAATGAAACAGGGATCAGGTGTCTAATAGATTCAAAATTCAACACAGTGATAATCTATGTCCTACCTGCAGACAGAACGCCGTGGTTGATGCGTGGTGTGCTGAGAGGTGCCAGTTCAATCCATAGCTGTCTGTTTCGATCGTAAAGTGGGCACATACAACGAACGTTGGCCAATGGCTTCCGGGACCTATACACAGATGTGTTATATTAAAAGGGGTTGTCCCACAAAAAAAATATTCCATAGTTTTCAAACCAACCCCTGGATCTGAATACTTTTATAATTGTATGTCATTAAGAATTTGGTATAGCCACTGAGCTATTCACTAAAACGTATCTGTATAGCGCCACCTGCTGTTTGTTCTGTTTCTCATTTCTCAGTCCATCTCGCTGAGGTGGACGCACATGCTCAGTTGCATCCTTTCACTGCCTCCCGAGCTGTAAGAGAGAAATGTAGCAGAAAGGACACTCCCCTGAGCTGCCAGATTGATATATATATATAAATCTAGCAGAGCAATGAATGTGGAGATCTCTGGATCCATGTGAGGTACAGGGCTGGTTCTAGTTTGTTAGAGAGACTCATGTACTAGATGATGTTCGATTTTCATATTTTACATTAAAGGGGTTATCCAGGTAATGATAATGATGACCCATCTACCTATCATATCTGCAGGGGTCCGAGTCCCAGCAGTTGTTTAAAGAAGAACTCCCACAAAAAATGTTATTCCATGTCCTGCTAGAAATGTACATGATGTAATCTGTAGTGAATGTCATTTTCTTACCAGTAGCTAAATTTTTGAGTTATATCATCCTAAAGTTTCTTATCTGTGTCATGTGACTAGGAATTAGACCCACCAACTCACACAGCACCTTATGTGTGGACAGGAAGTCTAATTCTCTATGCATTCCTATGGGAGCCTCACTTTCAGTCTCATAGGAATGAATAGAAAAGTGACTGGCTTCCTGTCCTGGGTCAGTTGGAGGTCAGAGAGTTAGTCACATGACCCAGCTACAATAAGAAGAGAGTGGAAACTCTCAATTTCAGCCTCTGATAAGAAAATGACATTCACTACAGATTATATCATGCACCTTTCTAACAGGTCAGAGAATAAAAATTTTTGCGGGAGTTCTTCTTTAAGGGAACTGCTTCTAGAGCTCTGAGGTGCACAGCTGGCTACTGGCAGCTTTCCAAGCACAGCGTCATACATTGTATAGTGACTGTGCTTGGTATTGCAGCTCAGCCCCATTGACTTCAATAGGGCTGAGCTGCAACTAGGCCATGTGACCGATGTATGGTGACGTCACATGGCCTAGGAAGAGGCCATGGCACTCATGAAGCGCCAGAATCTTCTAAAATCTGATCGGCGGGGGTCGTTAGTGTCGGACCCGTGCCAATCTGATATTGATGACCTATCCAGAGGATAGGTCATCAATATTAATTAACGGATAACCCCTTTAAAGGGGTTGTCCCACGAAAAATATTCTACAGTTTTCAAACCAGCACCTGGATCTGAATACTTTTGTAATTGCATGTAATTAGAAATTGTGTACAGCTACTGAGTTATTCAATAAAATGTATCTGTATAGGACCACTTAATTTCTTATTTCTTTGACCTATTCACTGAGCAGGCCGCACATGCTCAGTTTCAACTTTTAACTGTCTCCTGAGCTGTGATAGAGAGATCTGAGACACGCCTCCTGAGCTGTGATAGGGAGAGCATGGACACGCCCCCTGAGCTGCAGCAGAAAAGACACTCCCCGAGCTGTCAGCTTGATATGAATCTAGCAGAGTAATGAATAGGGAGATGTTTGGATCCATGTGAGGTACAGGGCTGGTTCTAGCTTTGTTAAAAAGAGGTTGTCATGTACTATATGATGTCTGATTTTCATTTTTTACATTATTCGTGGGATAACCCCTTTAATCATGGCATAACCCCTTAAACCAAATGACTATTCCCGCCATGGTCACAATCACACATACAGACGTCTTGTACGCCATTTTCATTTCCTGTCCATATGAAAACTCCAGACACGGCAATGGATGACTTACGCCCGCTCCTCCCCTCCAGCTGTCACTATGCATTCAGAGTAGCCCCTCGGTTTAAAGGACGCCAGGACGGCTTCTCCTTGCTGCGGCTGGCTCAGGGGGATGTTGTTACACTCCCTGACCATCTCCCGCACCAACGGCTCATTGAGCATTTGTTCTCGCAGGTAGCTGGAATCCAGGCCGGTCACCCACAAGGCTGAGGTCACGTCCTTCATGTGGACCTGGGGGGAATAAGAGTGGAGCAGCACGTTAGGCACTGCAAGAGAAACGAGCAACTTACTTGACAGGCATAATAAATGAGGTTTACAAGAGGACCCCTCCTGGAAATATAAGCCCTTGTGTCGTCCTCATCTCTAAGGTTATCAACTTGCTATTTACTTTCTCAAAAAATAAGGCTGTGCAAACCACCGGTGGTCAGCAGATATCGCTGGGTGGGCCTATACATGCAGGTTCCTTCAGAAATACAATATGACGTGGCACCCGAGGAAATGACTGGGAGACTACGTCATACATGGTGGCACCTAGTGTGCAAGAGTGTGCCTTCAACACCCATAACTCTGTCACCACTTCACCGAGTGTCCATCCTTGCACCATGTCTGGTAGGTGCTAACTACTGCACACAGGGACATCCCACACGACCCGTATTTTCTTCAGCCTGCAACCCTGATCTTTGTTGACAGCTCAAAAAAAAAAATCATCATTATGGCCCAACTTTTATCACATTAATAAGAATATGGATGAGCTTCAGGAGATCACAGAGATAAGTGATTCACATGAGCCGTCAGAGGATGGGATTCAATGTAAATACAGAACCCTTCTGCTCTGCAAATATACAAATTACACTATTGTACAAGGAATGTGGTTGAAAATTTTTAGAAAAGAGCAATTGAAAAAACGATTTTTAGTCCAAAATAAGTAGAACTCAATAATAATAATAATTTTAAAAAAATTGTTCGCAAAGGTGTCCGCAGCCTTTAAGAACCGACTGTTCATTTGCTGCCTAATGGATCACATCCCTTGACAGACGTCATTGTCACGAGACAGTCGGGATGTACGGCAGCAGATCCGTTTCAGTAATTTCTATAACTGAAAAGCAGTCCCCCGAATCTGAATAGGGTTGTTTCTGCAGCACGTGCTTAAATCCTGCAAATCCCATTGAGACGCTCTGGATACCTGTAGAGATTTCTGCTTGTGGACATACATTGATAAGGAACTGCAGGTTAGGATGCCCTTATAAGAATCAGGACCATCTGATGTGAGGCTGGACCCGCAATAGTACAGCGGCCGCCCGGCGAGTGTACCGCACCGCTCAGAACACACGCCGGGCGGCCCCATTCAAAATTCCTACACTTGTCCGTGCGTGCGGACAAGTATAGGACATGCTTTATATTTTTCGGCGGAGCCGCAGCACGGAGCTAGCTCCGTGCGGCGGCTCCCCGCTCCCATAGAGATGAATGGGGCCACATCTATTCCGCAATATTGCGGAATAGATACGGCCCCATTCATACGATCGTGTGGATGGGGCCTAAGACCTTCCCTCTACTGCTAACCATCCCCTTATACAGTAAAAGCTGCAGCTTCATCCCCCTCCTCTCCCCTCTATCTTCTATACTCTTTTACACTAGACAGATATGTTTGGTGACTGTAAATGTTCAGAAACCTCTTCTGAGATCCTGAAGACAGGAAGAATGGGAACTACAGTCAGCGAGAAGGTGAGGAAGACGTCACTTCCCCCAATAATGCTGTATGAATGTACAGCATTATTGAGGGAAATAATGTGGATATAGCTTCTACAGCAGCATTGGTCTTATACACAGTATCAGTGATAAGCGAAGTGGACTTCGATCCGAATTTCAAGATAAATTCAATTCGCAGCAAAGCCGAATTTCCTTCTGCTTTGCGGTACCGAATTGATTTAACCTGAAATGGTGTAAAAAAAAAAAATAAAAAATAACAAAAAAAATACTTACTCGATCCATTTGCTTGAAGATCTCGGCCAAAATCCTGTGCGCGGTGACGTATGACTTCACCACTCCAGACCTTGAAGCAAGTTGGAGGTGGGTGGCTTCAAGCAAATGGATCAGTTAAGTATTATTAGAATTATTTTTATAATGTATTATTCCGATCAGATGCCGCGATCATGTAGGAATACAGCATCTGAGGGGTACAAAGAGAGGGAGGTGGGTGCCGCTCCCTGTCATTGCACTCACAACTTACAAAGAATTGCGGATTTTTTGGTAAAATTCATCGAAGCAGCACAATCGAATTTTACAAAACTTCGATCATCACTACACAGTATATAGTGATCTACCATAAAAACACTGCTTTTCTCCAGAGACTCCCTCCCTCATCTGCCAATAGTGGGAGTGCACAGACTTGCACCAGGTGGTTCCAAACCCCTAACACTTTGAAATATTTGCCTTTTCGTAAGAGAATTTGCCTCTGTCAGGAGAAAATATAGGAAAATGACTGAAAATAGCAATATACAAAGCTTCCATAGATGTGAGAAGCACATGATCTGTAGATATGGCCTACAGGCTGAGACATGACCTGGAGAGAAGGTTACGATTGTGAGTCACACCACAGACGTCGTTCCAGATCACCAATAACCAAAAAGTGGCATTACAAGTCTGTCATGCAGAAATTCACCTGGGGTTTGTGTACGGCAGGTTCTGTGCGAACGGAACGTCTGCCAGACTCCATTATACTTTACTGGGGCCGGCGGACAGTCCGTTCGCATGGAAAGCTGGCCCAGAACCGTTACGGCCGCCATCACAGCTTCCAGAGGTTTTATCACCCAGATTTTGAAAGCTTCTGAATGGCAACCCTGTCTAGTTAAGGAGTGGTGGCCTGTAGGAGAACCAGCTAGATGTGTCCACAGGAGTCTGGAGCAGTAACCACGAGTGTGTGTGTATGTGGTAGACGTGGTGCGGGTCTGTAACTGCAGCCAAAATGGTTTACTACTCAGTATCTGTGTGGACAGGAAGTCTAATTCTCTATGTATTCCTATGAGACTGAAAGTGAGGCTCCCATAGGAATGAATAGAGCAGTTACTGGCTTTCTGTCCTGGGTCAGTTGGAGGTCAGGGAGTTGGTCACATGACCCAGCTACAATAAGAAGAGATGTTATTACGCACAATTACATTCTCTGACAAGAAGATAACATTCACTACAGATTACATCATGCACCTTTCTAACAGGTCAGAGAATAAAAATTTTTGCGGGATTTCTACTTTTAGTGCACCTAGGTTGTTCAGACTCTGAATCAGACCAAGAATAATTGAATCCACTGATGGCACGTAAAGATCTTGATGTATCAAGATCTTTGTGCCAATTTTTCAGCTTATAAAAATCGATGCAAGTAAGTTGTAACTTCTTGCCCCTTTTTAAAAAGAGGACCTGTCACCACTCCTGACATGTCTGTTTTAATAGCTTCATGCACCCCCCATGTAATAACAATTCTGGAGCATCTATTCTTATTTCTCTATGTTGTGCCATTCCTTTATTATTTCTACTAGAAGTTATGAATGAATTGCTAGCAGTCTGCAGTAAGTGTACAGAGGGGAGGTAACCAGTTGGGGGTGTGTACCTGCAAAGACTCACTCTATCCAATCAATGCTGCTATTTTCAGACTGTGCAGGTACACCCCCCCCCCCAACTTGTTACCTCCCCTCTGTACCCTTACTGCAGACTGCTAGCAACTCATTCATAACTTCTAGTAGAAATAATAAAGGAATGGCACAACATAGAGACATACGAATAGATGCTCCAGAATTGTTATTACATGGGGGATGCAAGTAGCTATTAAAACACGCATGTCAGGAGAGGTGAGAGGTCCTCTTTAAGCTTCTCTCACCACACTTTTACAAAGGCCCATGTCAGAAACTGGTGTAAATACATGTGCAACTACACCACACAGCCTACGAAGGACCGAATTTATTAAAAGGGGTTTCCTGGGTTCAGGATATTGAAGGTCTATCCTCGGAATAGGTCATGAGTATCAAACTCATGGTGGTCCAGCTCTCAGGATAGGTCATCAGTATCTGTTCGGTGGGGGTCCCAGGACCCTCGCCGATCAGCTGTCTGAGAAGGTACCGGAGCTCCTGTGAGCACTGTGGCCTTCTCAGTGCTTGTCAAGCAAAGCGCCATACATTATTTGGCGGCTGTGCTTGGTATTGCGCTCAGCCCCATTCACTTCGATAACTGATCAGCGGGGGCCCCAGGTGTCGGACCCCCACCGATCAGATACTGATGACCTTGTCTTTGTCACTTGTCCCTACAGTTTGGTACTTCTGTCCCAGTAGTTTTGTGTTTGTGATACGGCACAGCCAGAGCGTCCTTTTATTTCTGTGTATGTTTAGCTGCAGTATTTTTTACGTAGGTTTTTTTTTTATTTTTTATATTTATGGATATTTATTTTTTATTTTTTATAGAACATTGACCCTGCCTCTCTTTCCTTTTTTTCATGGGAGTTATTGGTACGAACTAGTGTTTGCAGTTTGTAGATAGGCCAATGAGAAGCCGCACGAATGCTCCTACAAATGTTTGTTCCCAATCATTAGTCCGTGTAAAAGACTTCAATGCACTAAAGCAGCGCCTCTTTGAAGCCACAGCTCACCATATATTACAACTGCTTGAATAGCAATTCCATCATATAACATTACCTCCATTTCATTCTGAAAAAACATCTGCAGGACCATAAGGAAATTCTCTGACTGGAATTTTTCCAGACGCCAAGCCAAATTTCTCTCTAGGCTTCACAGATCATCCGTGAACCACATACCTTTCTCACTTCGGAGTCATGGGAAATCCATCTAAGCACGGCTTCAAACACGTATTTTTCATTGCCCACATTTAGCTTCTCCAGGGACAGGACCTCTTTCAGTTTCGTTGGGCCCAGTTCTAAGAATTCCTCGGTGCTGCTGACATCTCGGAAGTGGGTCTCCAGGTACTCGGTGGCCACGTAATACACATGGTTCAGACAATAATGCAGCGCAAAGTCCCGGATGCCGATGCAGTTCTCGGCGGTAATACAGCCCTCCAGGAACTCGCAGCACAAAGTCTTCAGGTCGGTGAGGAGCAAGAGGTCGGCGGCCTGCACCACGTCCTGGATGGTTTCTTCGCTCAGCCTGATCTGCCCAGGGAAAGACGAAACATAAATATAGGTTTGGCAGGAGCTGTGGGGTTGGTGCATACTTTTTATGTAAATGTTGCGTTGATGACTCTCTGTATGTTGTATAATGTGTAATAATGTGTTACCGCACCCATATGCAAATCTGTTATCTTGACCTAGGTCTTTAAAGGGGAGCCAGACACAATGCCTTTTTCACTGAAGCCCCATTCACTTCTATGGAGCCAGGGCTGCGTGAAAAAACAAAAACAAACACAGAATATAGAACACGCTGCGCTTCTAACGCAACGCAGAAATGATGCGTGAAAAAACGCTTGTGTGCACAGACCCATTGAAATGAATGGGAAGGAAGCATTCCGTGCGGGTGCTATGCGTTCATGTCACGCACTGCGCCCGCACAGAAAACTTGCTCACGTGAAAGGGGCCTAGCTCACCAATCTACCTAGTTTTCACATGCCAAATTTGCAACTTTTTGCCATTTCGCACCCTTCTGAAAAGGGTGAGCTGATTATCATAACCAAACAATGGCATCAATCATGGCACATCTCTACCTGCTCAGTACTCCAGGAACACCCCTTCTAGGGCCCATTCACACGACTGTATTTTTCTTTCTGCATCCAATACGCAGGTTTGCGGAACAGATGCGGACACATTAATGTCATTGGGGCTGCAAAAGATGCGGACAGCACACCGTGTGGTCTCCAAAAACAGATATGGTCATGTGAATGAGGCCTAAGTGTGTCACTTATACTATATGTACTATGCTCTACATATATAGGGGGCTTTATCCTCACTGAATGAGCAGGACACTGTCCAGGTTCATGAGACTACCGTATTTTCCGCTTTATAAGGGTGCATTCACACGACCATATGTATTTTGCGGTCTGCAAAAAATACTGACGACATCTATGTTGCAACCGTTCTTTTGCGGACCTATTGTAATAAATGTCTCTTCTTGTCTGCAAACGGACAAGAACAGGACATGTTCTATCTTTTTTTGTGGAGATGCGAAATGGACAAACACATGTGGACAGCGCACAGTGTGCTATTTTTTTTTTTTGCGGTCCAGTAAAAAATGTACGGTTCACACAAAATGCGGACCGGTTGCAGGCCAAAAACAGTCGTGTGGATGCGGCCTAGGACAAACCTTTGGCAGTGGGTCTTATAAAGCAAACACTAATGAGAGCTTCCTTTATGAAAGTATTATGAAAGTTTCACTAGAATCCAGGAGGTGCGGGGAGCGGTGATTGTAGTGCTGTACTCAACGCTCCCTGGTCTTCCTCAGGGTCCGCACTGAACTCCCCATGACCCAACGCTATATGTAGTCAGGTCACAGTGCAAAGCGGACCCGGAGCCGACCAGGGAGAGGTAAGTACAGGAGAGAGTGCTGGATCTGCAGAGTGGCAAGCATGAGAGGTAACTTAATTCATGTATTTTATCTCTGATGGGGGTCTGATCGGTGCTCTGACCTGAGGGTCTGATCGGCGCTCTGACCTGAGGGTCTGATCGGCGCTCTGATCTGAGGGTCTGATCGGCGCTCTGATCTGAGGGTCTGATCGGCGCTCTGATCTGAGGGTCTGATCGGCGCTCTGATCTGAGGGTCTGATCGGCGCTCTGATCTGAGGGTCTGATCGGTGCTCTGACCTGAGGGTCTGATCGGTGCTCTGACCTGAGGGTCTGATCGGTGCTCTGACCTGAGGGTCTGATCGGTGCTCTGACCTGAGGGTCTGATCGGTGCTCTGACCTGAGGGTCTGATCGGTGCTCTGACCTGAGGGTCTGATCGGTGCTCTGACCTGAGGGTCTGATCGGTGCTCTGACCTGAGGGTCTGATCGGTGCTCTGACCTGAGGGTCTGATCGGTGCTCTGACCTGAGGGTCTGATCGGTGCTCTGACCTGAGGGTCTGATCGGTGCGCTGACCTGAGGGTCTGATCGGTGCTCTGACCTGAGGGTCTGATCGGTGCTCTGACCTGAGGGTCTGACCGGTGCTCTGACCTGAGGGTCTGACCGGTGCTCTGACCTGAGGGTCTGATCGGTGCTCTGACCTGAGGGTCTGACCGGTGCTCTGATCTGTGCTCTGATCTGAGGGTCTGATCGGTGCTCTGATCTGAGGGTCTGACATGGGGGTCCTATGAAGATTAGGGATTTAATTTGGGGGTCTGTGCTGAGGTCTGATGAAAAATATTTTTTTCTTATTTTCCTCCTCTAAAACTTGAAACTCTCCTGGGCCCCAATACAAAATCTGTCCCTAACCAACACTTGCCCTTATAGGAAAGGTGTCCTCCAATGTGACAGAGGGGTCACCGAGCACCGGGTGTCTCCTCAACATCACATCCTCTGACGACAGGAAGCCCACCATTTAGAAGCAGCCCTCAGATACAGAGTTACACTTTATAATCAGTACAATACCTGTCCGCTGAAAATGTAGTCAAGGATCTCCTTTATGACCGTCACGGAAATTCCTTCCATTTCAATTCTGTACGGGGAACCGTCATATTTTGGAGGGTTATAGTTCAGCTTTGCTCTGTAATGAAAATAAATGCATGTTAATGGTGGACGGAGAAGAAACAATTGTCCAGTGTGACGTCTGTCACTTTTTTTTATTGCAGATATCTTAAAGGGGTTGTCCAGGTTCAGAGCTGAACCCGGACATACCTTTCAATTCACCCAGGCAGCCCGCCTGAACAGGGCATCGGAGCATCCTATGCTCCGATGCCCTCCTTTGCCCTGCGCTAATTAGCGCAGGGCAAAGGAATTTAGCCCGGTTCCGGTGACGTACCGGGCTCTGCCATTCAAACGGCTAGGGCAGCGCTAAAGCCGGCCCATTACGGCCGGTGACGTCACCGAATTCACTGCCGGGAGGAAGCCTCCGCCCGGCAGTGAATGTTTATAAACAAAAGAGCCCTTGCCCTGCGCGATCCAGCGCAGGGCAAGGGAGGGCATCGGAGCATGAGATGCTCCGATGGCCTGTTCAGGAGGGCTGCCAGAGCCAAAACCTGGGTATGTCCGGGTTCAGCTCTGAACCCGGACAACCCCTTTAAGAAAAACTATGAGAGGATGGCGAAATTTAAAGGGGCTGTCCAGGCTACAGATATAGATATTCCCAGGATAGGTCAGCAATATCAGAGCAGTGGGGGTCCGACACCCAGCACCACCACCGATCAGCTATTTCAGGCAGCTGTGGAGTCAGAAACTATACATGGAACGGAAGCAGAAGGCTCCGAACACTGTCGTTTAATGGGAGCTGTGGGGCAGTATCCCGCAGTGGCTCCTATACCGTGTATGGCGGTATGCTCCATACGCAGTGCATTTCTGGTGCTGCAGCTGCCGCACAAAACAGCTCATCAATGGGACTGACGGGCAATGAACCCCCTACTGACACCGATGACCTACCCTGAAGATAATTCAGCCATATCTATAGCCAGGAGAACCCCTTTAACCCTCTAAACCAGGGATGCCAAATTTGCAGTCCTCCGGCTGTTGCAAGACTACAACTCCCAGCATGCCTTGATAGCTGTAAGCTGTCTAGGCATGATGGAAGTAGTAGTTTTGCAAAAGCTGGGGGACCACGAGTTTAACATCCCTGCTCTAACCCCAATCATAACTAACAGATATATCAGGAATGCAGAACAGTTATGTGTAGAAAGGGCGCAGGATCTAAACACAGGCTTAGCACCGGCACAGAGGGGTGCATCGTATTAAAGAAGAACTTCAGCAAAAAATGTAATTCCATGTCCTGCTAGAAATGTACATGATGTAATCTGTAGTGAATGTCATTTTCTTACCAGTAGCTGAATTTTTGAGTTATATCATCCTGAAGTTTCTTATCTGTGTCATGTGACTAGGAAGTAGACCCACCAACTCACACAGCACCTTATGTGTGGACAGGAAGTCTATTTCTCTATGCATTCCTATGGGAGCCTCACTTTCAGTCTCATAGGAATGAATAGAGCAGTTACTGGCTTTCTGTCCTGGGTCAGTTGGAGGTCAGGGAGTTGGTCACATGACCCAGCTACAATAAGAAGAGAGTGGAAACTCTCAATTACAGCCTCTGATAAGAAAATTACATTCACTACAGTTCATATCATGCACCTTTCTAACAGGTCAGGGAATAAAAATTTTTGCGGGAGTTCTTCTTTAAACAACCACTGGTACCGATCCAAGGAGGACGTCAAGACCGAGAACAATGCCGAATGTAAATGGGAGAGTAAATTATTATATACTGTGTTCTCTGATGATTCATGGTCACCAGGAATTAAAATACATTTGCAAAAGCGCTCACACAAATAAGACCACGTGCACCTCTTTTCTGGCATAGGAACAGAATAAAAGAACCGCTATATCCTGCACATGCTGGACACTACCTGCGCCTGACAGATTCTATTCACAAGGGGTTATCCAACCCTTATAATGACCCCACTAATGCCCGGGCCCCTCATATACATTTTATTTACCTGCTCCCCGGCACCCGCGTCACTCTGGATCCCTGCATGGCTGCCGCTGCATCTCCCCGTCGCTCGGATGCCGATAGCAGGCCGTGATGGGCATGAGCCTCCCTAGTGTCAACCACGATGCTAGGGAGGCTCATCCCCCATCGCAGCCTGCTATTGGATGCTCCCCCCGTCATCGGGGAGATGCAGTGGCGACTGTGCGGGCATCAGAGGTGACGCAGGTGCTGGAGAGCGGACTAAGTATAATGTACACGAGGAGCCTGGGCATGTGTAGTGGAGAGAGGGCGCTCGGCTCATGTGAGAGCTGAGCCCCTGCTCTAACAGCCTGGACCAGCAGGAGTGCCGATCCGGGCTCTTTAACCCCTTACATGCTGCAGGCAATGGTGCCCGCTGCATGTAAGTGGTGACAGAAGGAGCCGACTTCCTCTGTCTACCATCGACTCCTTGGAATAGGCCCCAAGCCTTCCTTGAAAGTTCTCAAGCAGACTGCACTTCTTAGGCGCAGTCTATATGTGTCAGTATATATGTCAGTATAGCACTATAGGGATAGTGCATTATATTTTAGAAGCAATCGGAAGATTGCCTGTTATAGTCCCCTTGTGAAATATTAAGGGGTTAGAAAAAAAAAAACATCTATTAAATAAAAAATTCCAATAAAAATAAGCTTTTTTTTTCCATTGAAAATAAAAACTCCCCCACATGCTTGGTATCGCTGCATCCATGACGACCCGCACTGCACAAATATCATATAAATTATCCTCTATGGTGAATGTCTTAAAAAAATAAATAAAAAAATGCCAGAATTGCTCATTTATTCTTATTCGCCACCAAAAAAACTTAAAAACAAGCGATCACAAAGTGTTATTTACCCCAAAACAATACCAACGAAAACTACAAGTCGCGCAAAAATCAAGCCCTCACACAACTCCATAGTAAGAAAAATAAAAAAGTTATGGGTCTTGGAATGCGATGCAAAAACAAATAAACAAAAAAAATAACAATGTATTTGGTATCGTTGTAATCGTACTGACCCAGAGAATAAAGATTTCATGTTATTTATGCTGAAAAATGAACGCAGCAAAATTTAAAATGTAAAAACTCAGTGGCAGTATTGCTGTTTTTCCCATTTACCTCCCAGAAAGAGTTAATAAAAGTTAGGGCTCATGCACACGACCAGTGCCGGCCCGTACCCGTATTGCGGCCCACATACGCTGGGTCCGCAATACACGGGCACCAGCCACGTGCAGCCCGCATCGCGGACCAATTCACTTCAATGGGTCCGCAATCACGGAGACGCGGATCGGAACACCATGGAAGCACGACGGTGTGCTTCTGTGGTGTTTCTGCCCGTGCCTCTGCACCGCAAAAAAGTAGCGCATGCACTACTACCGTCGGATGTGGATTGCGGACCCCCATTCAAATGAAAGGGTCTGCGATCCGAATGCGGCGGCCCCACTGTCAGTGCCCGTGTGTTGCGTTAAAGGGTTTCTGTCATCAGAATTTAGCCTACAAAACCGAGTGTCATTTGCAAATCGCAAATGACACCTGATGACAGAAAGCCTTCTTTTATAGAAAACTGTATGGTAGTTTTTGTTAAAATAGCGTTTTTATAATATGCTAATTAGGCCCCCTAGGTGCAGTAGGCGTGAACCCTGCACCTAGGAGCGGCCGTAATAACGCCCCTTACCTCTCCTCCCTTGCGTTGATTGACAGGGCAGCCATCTCTTTCGTCTCCCGGCCCCGTACGATCGCGAACTCCCGCGCCTGCGCATTGCGATAAGCAATCTGCGCACGCGTGTTGAGAGCCGGCGGCCGCCCGGGTCCCGGCTTCATCAATGCGCATGCGCGGATTGCTTATCGCAATGCGCAGGCGCGGGATTTCGCGATCGTACAGGGCCGGGAGACGAAAGAGATGGCTGCCCGGCCCTGTCAATCAACGCAAGGGAGGAGGGGTAAGGGGCGTTATTACGGCCGCTCCTAGGTGCAGGGTTCACGCCTACTGCACCTAGGGGGCCTAATTAGCATATTATAAAAACGCTATTTTAACAAAAACTACCGTACAGTTTTCTATAAAAGAAGGCTTTCTGTCATCAGGTGTCATTTGCGATTTGCAAATGACACTCGGTTTTGTAGGCTAAATTCTGATGACAGAAACCCTTTAAGGTCCACAGCACGGGCACTGAACGCACACGTTCGTGTGCATGAGCCCTTAATCAGAAAGTTATGTGTACCCCCAAAATGGCGCCATTAAAAACTACAACTTGTTCTGCAAATAGCACGCCCTCATACAGCTGCAAAGACGGGAAAAAAAAAATAAAAAATTCGATCCAGTAAATGCAGAGATTTTGACACAAATCTGCCGTGAATCCATGGCAAAACCCGCCGGTGTGAGATGTGGACTGTGTTGTAGATCCGCGGTAAAGTGATTCCTGCTGTCACCCAATACAGGCCCCATCATGTCCATCATCTGATCCATACAACGGGACCTCGGGCCAACCTGGCAGGTCATGGCTGCCATCCACAAGGGTGACGTTATAGACACTGACTGCAGCAGGAGAGGAGTCACAGAGTATAATCAATGGTTATGAGAGATGAAATTCTCAATTTCCCTGTGATTGAAGCGCTTTCCACAGACTCCACCTGGGATTAGACATAATTGTTGGCTCTGAGGTTGGGGTGTTGGCCGTTTGCTTGTTCACTGCCCTGGGAAGGAGATCCTCGGATCCACGTACACCCAGTCCAGATATGAAGGCAGAGATGAAATACTCACCGCACAGGCCGCCGGCCATACACATCCAGGAGCTGGCGACTGATCATGGCGCAGTGTCCGGGCGGTGGGTGTCTACTTGCAGTTTAGCTCCTCTCAGTAAGGCTAAGATGTAAGCAGGTCCGCAACATCCAAACTGAAAAACCGCAGTAAATTTTAACGCTGCAAAATCCACAGTGTGAACTAGCCCTGACATAGAAAATGAACATTCACACGACGGTGTCCGTGCTCAAATCCCTGCAAAGGATGCATCCGTGAAGCTGTCCGTGAAGGATCCGTGTGTCCAATTTTTACTGTCCGTGAGCCATCCGTGTTTCACTGACCCTGCACAGATGAAAAATCATTTTCAAAGCATCTCTTCCTAATGATTCGTGAAATACGGATGGCATCCGTGGTATTCCGGGACCCATAGACTAGAATGGTCGTGATGGATCCGTGAACACTGACAAAATAGGGCATGCATCCGTGCTAAAAAAAACCTGACCCACGGACTGTGCTAAAACACTGACGTGAATTTCAATGGGGCGGCAAAAAATGCGCGCACCACTTGTTGTCTGCATCCGTATGTCCAGACCATGCGGCCATGCTAAAAAAAAAAAAAAATAGAACATGTCTTATTCTTTTCCATTTTACAGACAAGAACAGGCATCGTTACAATGGGGCCTGCAAAAAGTGCAGGATGCACACGGACATTTTTTCCGGAAGAGTAAAAGTACTCCTTTTAGGCTACTTTCACACTAGCGGCAGCACGGATCCAGCGGGTAAAGGGTCCCGCTGGATCTGTGCTGCCGCAGGTGCACATGTGGGGCCGGAGCGCGGTTCAGACACTGTGTATTGGAGGAGGAGGGTTTAACTTACCTGTCCCAGCAGCTCCAGATGACGACAAGGAGGAGGTCGGCTTGCACAATGGTAAGATTCCCCACAGCGCCCCCTGCTGGAGGGAGGAGGGAAAAGCGCAAGGTGACGGATCAGTCATGAACTCCATTGAAAGTCAATGGAGGACGGATCCGTTTACTATTGTGTCACACCAAACGGATCCGTCCCCATTGACTTGCATTGGGGGTCATTCCGGATCCGTCTTGGTGCGGATGCCCAGACCGGAGAGCAAACCGCAGCATGCTTCTAGGAGCATTCCGCTTTCTTCAGTTCAGTTCTGCCCCCATTGACAATGAATGGGGACAAAACTGAAGCGTTTTTTTCCGGTATTGAGCCCCTATGACGGAACTCAATATCGGAATTATAAAACGCTAGTGTGAAAGTAGCCTTATCATTTTTGGGGAGTATTTGTAGCCGAGGAGGATAATGAAAGTTGCAGTAAGGGCTCATGCACATAACCGTATGTATTTTGCTGTACGCAAAAAATACAGATCATGCCCGTGTTGCATCCGTTTTTTGAGGATCCATTGTCACAATGCCTATCCTTGTCCACAAAATGGACAAGAATAGGACACGTTCTATCTTTTTTGACTTGAGGACGTATGGAAAAGAATTTCCGTTTTTTTTGTGGCCCCATTTTAATGAATGGTTCAGCATACGGGCCACAAAAAAAAAAAACGGAACAGACAGAAAATACATTAGTGTGCATGAGCCCTAATAGAAATAAGTAATACGTAGGCCTACATAATGTTAAGGGCTTGCTCACATCTGCGTTGGAGGCTCCGTACGGGGAATCTGTTGCAGGTTCTGTCAAAAAAACTGGACAAAAAAAAAAAAGCCTCATATGCAGGACAGATCCCGAACAGAAAGTGAGCTATAGTAAATGGAGTCTGTTCATCTCCGTTACGTGTCCGATCCAGCACTTCCATTATTTTCATTGATCTGCTGCTCGGAGCGGAACAACAGAAATAAATAGTGGTGGTGTGAACGCGCCTTAGGGCTCAAGCACGCGAACGCAATTTGTGGTCCACAACACAGGGGCACTGCCCGTGGGGCCGCCGCATTCGGATTGCTGACCCATTTGTCGTTTCAGGCTACATCGCTGCGCTGCCTGCGCCGTTCACAGTGCGCCCTGCGCTAATGAATGGCAAACATATCGGTACGCCTTAAGCTTTTTCAGGGAGTACATGGCCTGAGCAGGTGTCTATGACGCTTGTACAGGGTTATTGCAGCCTCTGATGGAGCCCATCTTGTACAGCGAGGAGAGAGCGCAGTTTGTAGTTACTGGTGGGGGTCTCAGCACTCAAACCCATTACCGATCTAAATTTTTGATATGTATCTATGGCAGGGATGCCCAACCTGCAGTCCTCCAGCTGTTGCAGAACTACAACTCCCAGCATGCCCAGACAGCCTACAGCTATCAGCCTACAGCAGGGCATGGTGGGAGTTGTAGTTTTACAACAGCTGAAGAGCATCAGGTTAATCATCCCTGGTCTATGGCATATCAAAAGTTTTGAGAAAAGTTAGTGACCCTTTAAAAGGATGTAAATAGAATTTTTTTTTTAGAAAAAAATAAATAAATTGAATTGGGATCCGTAATACGGTATGTGTGTGAATGAGGCCTAATGTCTACCAGAGATCTGGTGACATACATAGACATGAAAGGTGGAAACGGGCTAATCGACAAAAATGATAAGACACGAGAACCGCGCCCTGCCAGAACGGAATAATCTGAGGTCTCTACACAGTAATTGCTCAGGACAGAGATCTGGAAACAGTCAGTTGGCAGAGCTGCTTTACCAGTCTCCACACTCAGTGACAGCTACAATCGGCCGCTCACTCCACCCCCCTCCCCTCCCCCCAGTACTAGAAGCCGACAGATATTACTGTAAAGAGCAAACTTATGTAACAGCCTGACAGAGCAGTCCCCATTCATCCGCACAAGCTTGAAATTGGAGCCCGTGTGCTATGGGTCCCCGGGCTCGCCCTGTGGGCACAGCGATGGAGCCTCCCTTTTGAATACTTTTGTATTTGCAATGTCAGCCACTTTTACTGACTCACTTAACCACTTCACGACCACGCAGGTTAAACAACGCCAGAGGGATTACTCAGACTCCACACTGGATGAGTCACAGGGTTGGGAGTAATCATCACGTCCTTTTGTGCTGCATCATTAACCACTTAGCTGCTGAAGAAAACAATGGCAGACGGCCGAACAGAACGTCGTATGACATTCACCCTGTCTATTGTGGGGTTTAACGCGAACCCCGTCAGGAACACTTTGATTTGCTGGAGTCATCCCTTGCCCTGGATAGTAGTGAGAAGTTGGGGAGCGATCACTGGGTGCTCAGAGACCTGTAGTGCCATGACACCAGGTGGACAACTTTAAGGGTCACTGGGCTTTCCAAAAACTTTTGACATGCCCTAGTCACATATCAGAGGTTTTGATTGATACGTGTCTGGGTGCTGAGACCCCCATTGATCACTAGAAGGGGGGGAGAGAAGCAGTCACTTAGCACGCTCTCTCTCCTCACTCCAGGAGATGGAATCGAGACAGGCCAGCACTTACTAATGAGCCTGTCTCGTGCAGGGAGGAGAGAGCGCACGCTACGTGAGTGCACCTCTCTAGTGATCGTGGGGGTCTCAGCACTCAGACCTGTGATACTTTATGTCGCTATTATATATCAAAAGTTTTCACAAAGCTCAGTGACTATTTTAACCAGGGACGTCAAACTTGCGGCCCTCCAGCTGTTGCAAAACTACAACTTCCATCATGCCCGGACAGCTGACAGCAATCAGGGCCTGTTGGGAGTTGTAGTTTTGGAAAAACTGAAGACTAGAGAGCCACTAACTTGACGTCCCTGCTTTTAAAGAGCTAGGGGTAGAGAAGGAGGCCCAGAGCTCTGTCATGGCACCCATACACCAATTAGCTGGCAGCTATTCTTTCCGACTGCTCTGTCACAAATGCACACTCAGCTCGGATGAGCATGCATGTGTTCTCAAAGGGGAGAGGGGAGTAAGAAGCCGATTTTCCAATCCCCAGCACGCTGGTGTTATTTTCGACTCATTTTTGCAAGGCAAAGTGTAAAATTTGTAGCAGAAAATTTCTGGCATGTCCGAACTTAGCCCTAAAGGGGTTATCCGACCCCTATAATGATCCCCCCAATGCTTGGGTACCTTATACAGATTATACTTACCCCACTCCCCGCGTCGCTCCTGATCCCCGCACGGACGCTGCTGCATCTCTCCTCTGCGAGGATCAAAATATCTGACAAAGGGTGGGTGCGTGATGGAGTTGGGGACAGCCAATAGAAGGCCACGATGGGGACGAGCCTTCCTAGCATTGCGGGTGACACTAGGGAGGCTCGTCCCTGTACAGGCCTGCTATTGGCTGCCAAAGCCTCCCCTATGTTTTGATCCGTGCAACGGGGAGATGCAGCGGCAGCCATGGGGGCATTAGAAGCAACGCGGGTGCCAGGGAGCCGGGTAAGTATAATCTATATGAGGGGGCTCATTATAAGGGTTGGATAACTCCTTTAAGATTCCAAGCCACCCTTTGTACATGCTCATAGAAAGGACAGAAGTACAGGAATGTGCCCCAAAGATCCAAAACATGGAGACCAACCACTAAGGGAGCCCACTGAGGCCCCATTCATTTTTAATGGGGCTTCAAAATATGTGGACAGCTCACGGCGTGCTGTCCGCATCCGTATGTCCGTTCCACGGCCCCACAAATAAACAGTGTCCTATTCTTGTCCATTTCTCAAACAAGGATAGGCACACGTGTAGGGGGAAAATCTGAGCGGCACATGGAGGTATCCGTGATTTGTGTCCATGAAGTTTACTAAATGCACATCCACATCACTCAAGTCCCTATAAAGTTGAGGACAAACACGTGAAGGAGGTATCCAAGGGTGACCAGGTGGTTTCAGCAGACATGGCGGAAAGTAGAGAAAACACAGCATACCCAAGGGTAAGAAAGAATCAATGATTTACCTTATGTAAGGACTCGCCGCCGCCAAAATATTCTTCTGCACTGGGATCTCCTGCTCCTCGACCACCAGGACCGCATCACAGAAGTCAGACGCTGCCCGAAAAGCGCTCAGAGCCCGGAGAAGTTTAACGGCATGCTGCGGATCTGACACCACTGTCATAGAAGTTGTCTCTGACATTTTAGATATCGGGAGCGGGGTGGAGGGGGGGCAAATCTAATAAAGCTACAGCAAACAATGAGCAATCACAGATCTGCACAGTGTCCAAGGGGTCAAACTACTCAATGGTCGCCAGGAGTCTTGGTCAATTATGTAGCGGTGGTCAGGATAGCGCTACATGTGGGATGATGGGAGTATTCTGGGATGTACATGCTTTGTATGAAGGTGGAGGGGAGGTCTGAGGCTACAGGTGGTGGATTAGGGGACAGGACCATGCAATGTGTACGGGCTGTAACCCTGTACTGATGTCTGCGACAAGCAATGCTATACACGGCTGGAAGGCTGCAGCATAATACAGTGTGAACGGGTGGACTGCAATGTCGTGCGCTCTAGATGACAGGACAGGCGGCTATAACATAAGCTTATATACCGGGGGTCACCCTGCTGTGGGATATGGCGCTGCACAGGGGGAGGACAGAGAGACACTGTCAGCTCCGTGCAGAGAAGACTATCCGAGGGCTGGACGGAAGACGGACGTCCGCTCCTCTTCCTACTTCTGCTGCTTCTACTGTGCCGGGCTCAGCCGACAGCCCTCGCAGATCAGCCCGCATGACGTCATCAGAAAGCGCCCTGACCACGTGTCAAAACAGACTGCAGGCGTGGAGTGCAGGGGCGGGGCGACTGGAGGTCACGTGACTGTCCTCGCGTAAACACACGCACACAGGGGATAACGTACCTGACAGAAGTTCGTGAGGTGAAGAGTGTCTATATAATATAGTGGAGGGTAAAACGGGGCGGTCGCCCATAGCAACCCAGCGCGGGAACGAGAGCTGCGACCCGGATGGTTGCTATGGGCAACTGCTGTAGTTTTCTTTTGCAAGGAAAAGTGAATGGTCCTCCGTGTATCCCAACTATGGGGCTCCAGCACCCCCAAGGGCATTGAAAGGGCTGGGTGCTGTAAGAAAAAAAATAAAAGGGTGTCCTGCCTCACAAAGGG
Source organism: Rhinella marina (assembly GCA_900303285.1). Lineage (NCBI taxonomy): Eukaryota > Metazoa > Chordata > Amphibia > Anura > Bufonidae > Rhinella > Rhinella marina. The sequence goes on along the minus strand of ONZH01002718.1, from coordinate 17,245 downwards.
CGTGGGGTTTGAAAAAGGGGTGCACAGCTACCCAAAAGAAATTAAGGTGCCATGCCCTATTATAATTAGGCCAGCCTGCGCTCCTGTCTGGTCAGTGCTATAGGACGTCTAAGACCATAGCAGTGAATGGTGGGTGACTGCACGGGTACGTCTTGCTTTGGCTTCGGGGGCCCCATTCTGGGGATAGATGCCGGTCCCTGATGTGGGACCTGCACCTATGTGCCACTTAGGACATATCCTGAGGTAAGTGTCCCAGATGCAACGACCCCTTTTAGTCACATTTATCACCTGTGACTTATCACAAAGTCTCAATGATTGTCGCCATCGTTCGTACTCTGGTAGAGTGCTGGTGCAGAAAGTGGAGAAGCATCTCAGGACGGGAGTCTTAGCTGCATCAAAAATTGTGCGGCGTTTGATAAATTTGGCGCAAATTAAGGTGACTTTAAAAATTCCAAATCTCCCCAAAGTTCTCCAATTTACTCCTACTCATTTCCATCATGCAGATTCTTTACCCTGATTGAGCTTGATGGACGTACACTGCATTCGGAAAGTCTTCAGAACCTTTCACTTTTTTTCATATGTTCAGATTCCCAAAAATTCTAGTTTCCCCCATCATTCTGCACCCAATACCCTACAATGAAAAAGTGAGAAAAGAATTTTGGAAAGTTATGCTAATTTATGAAAAAAAGTAATATTTGGCACGGATATACGTATTCATTCTTTTGCTATCACACTTGATATTTATCTCAGAGGCCTCCCATTTCTCTTGATCATCTTTGAGATGTTTCTACACCTTGTTTGGAATCCACCTGTGGTAAATTCAGGTGATTGGACATGATTTAGGAAGACACAGCCCTGTCTACATAAGTTCTCACAGCTGACAATGCACAGAGCCAGGGGCGTAACTACCATAGCGGCAGACCATTCGACTGCTATGGGGCCCAGGACAAGAGGAGGCCCAGTCTTAGTTGGGATTATCTCTTCTACTGGAGGTGAAAACTTGGTCAGGACTCCTTTATCTTCTAAAGGAAGAACTTTTAGCAAATGAAGCAGTGGAAAAATGTCCCAAGGATCATTGAAAAGGGTTTAGGAGGAAACCCTTCTATCCTGTGTGGGGGGCCTGGTTTGATCCTTGCTATGGGGCCCTTACTTCTCTATGTACAGCACTGTATAGAGCAAAAACCAAGCCATGAGGAGGAGAGAACTGCCTGTGGAACTCAGAGACAGGATTGAGTGGAGATCCAGATCTGGAGAAAGGGACAAAAAATTGTGCTTAAAGGGAACCTGTCATCAACTTTATGCTGACCGTACTGAGGGCAGTATAAAGTACTGACATAAATGCTGATTTCAGCGGTGTGTCAATCATGAGCTAAAAGTAAGTGGTTGCTGAGAACCAGCATCATAATCATTGCAGCCCAGGCCTTGAAAAGATTCAAAATCTACCTGAGAAGAGTCATGGTTATTCCTCATCTCCTGCTCACCCGCCCATCTGCTGATGATTGGAAGTTCTCTCCTAGAGAGAAAGGGAGAAAACTAGGTAGAAGACTGTCAATCATTAGCAGGAGGGCAGGGAGATCAGGAATTCATGAATAACCATGAGTCTTTCACAGACGCCTCCTGTCCACGCAGGAGAGGAGGGTATCCCACGCGATCCCTGCATGGCGCTATGCTTGCTCACAATCCTGACCGGCCACGAGACCCTTTTCGCTATCGCCTGCGAAACTGAGTCTACCAGCCCAGTAGTGCTGCCACCAGCTCTCGTTTGATATAATTCCGGTCCGTTAATGGGCTATATCGGGTGAGCAGCCAACCCTAGGTAGCGTATAGCAATATTACCGAGAACACGGACGTGGGGATTTGTGATCGAGATACAATAAGAGCACAAGATTAAATTATATATTTAATCGCCTTAAGAGCTCACCAGATATAACTATATACACAGCAAAGGGATACAGCTGTCAGATATGCAAATATAAGTGGTATGATACAACAGAATTGAACAGAGCAATAGTCAGTTATCAGAGTGATGGATAATCTGTTAAGATGAGTTCTGGGTTCATGTAAGTCCTGGCTGTAACCACACGGGGGACAGTGATGTCAGCAGCTTGTCCAAGGTCTCTCCAAACACCATGCTCAGGGTGACCCCCCTTCAGAGAAAGACGCTGGCCTCTGTTTTATGTGGCCTTTTACCCTGCAGCCGCCACTCCCTTCCTCCCCCCTGGGAGGAGTCAACCCCCCCGTCCTAGTTCTGGTAGCAAAAGTCCCACAAACCCCTTATGGCCCACAGCTTCAGACTGGGAGGTCACAGGGAAAGGGTTCTGGTGCCAACTGATCCGCCTGAGTTCCGCCTACAGATGGAGACCAAACACGACACAATTATCAGGTTCCTGATAAGTAACTCCGCTTCCTGACATATGATCGCTAACTTATGGACATATACCTGTGCCTCTCTGTCCCCGTCTCATGGATATATGATTGGCTTATACTTGTGATGAACGGCCAGTCCATAATTATTAATTCCTGGCTCCAATATGTCTCGAAAGTGGGTATCATGGCTAACAAGCTGATAGCTCCCTGCTGAGGGCTCTTCCTATGAGAAAGGCTTTGACTCCAAAGTGGCTGAGAAAGGTGTGGATCGTATATACAAGTGACATACAAGTGACCTGCTTTGGAGGCAGGACCCCTGTGGTGTTGATTTACTGTGATTAAATCATACCTAACATGGATCATGATTCCTATGATTAAATCATGGCTAACCTGGATCATGATTCCTCATTCCTCACACCATCCTTACAGTGAAGCATGGTGGTGGCAGCATCGTGCTGTGGGGGTGTTTTTCAGTGGTTGTAAGAGGTAGACTGGGCAGGGTTGCAGCGGTATTGGAATGCAACCAAATGGAATGGAATGCATTCTGGTGTTCTCCTTTTTGTTTTGTCCCCATGGACAATGAATGGGGATAAAACTGAAGCGTTTTTCTCCAGTATTAGGATCCTCTGTCAGCTCTCAATACCGGAAAAGAGCAGCGCATATGTGAAAGGGGCCTTAATAAAAATCTGATCCAGAGTGATCTACACCTCAGACTGGCCCAAAGGGTCACCTTCCAACAAAACAATGACTCTAAGCACGCAACAATGTATGGACACTGCACAGTACCACTTCTGCTGTATGTATGGACACTGCACAGTACCACTTCTGCTGTATGTATGGACACTGCACAGTACCACTTCTGCTGTATGTATGGACACTGCACAGTACCACTTCTGCTGTATGTATGGACACTGCACAGTACTAATTCTCCTATGTATAAGTTAGTGAGGGAATTAAAGGGGTTTCCTGAGACATTTCCTTTACTGGTAACCTAACATTAGGATAGTTGATCAGTATCTAAACGGTGAGGATCTGACACCCTGGACCCCCAGGTCAGCTGTTTGAGAAGACAGAGGGGCGCAGAGTAGAATTGTGGCCTTCTCTCAGCTCACAAAGCCCAGCACCATACATTGCATAGTGGCTGTGTTTGGTATTGCAGCTCAGCCCCATTCATTTCAATGGGTTGAGCATATTGACATTTTTTTTTAAAATGGTCACATGAGAACTTGAACAGCTTAAAATACACAAGGGTCACGATCAGAATCTAAGGATGAATTTAATGCTCTTGGGAACCTAGAACAGGATAAAGATATCGTCCTTAAACCTTCTGACAAAGTGGGAAATTTGGTGATTTTAAATCATACCAAATACCAAAAAATGTGTCTGGATCTTTTGGGTGATTGTAAAAGTTACCGGGCACTTCCTTCTGATCCTACCACCCCATTTCTCTATGAATTGAAACATCTTTTTCTTGGTGGTTTAAAAGATTTAGTTATCAATGAAGTGGAATATAACTTTCTGCTCCCTAAATCGCCAGAAATTGCAGCCTTTTTTGGCCTACCCAAGGTCTATAAAAGTCTTCATTCTCTAAAAGGACGTCCCATTGTATCAGGGGTAGATTCATTGACTCATCACAGTGGTATCTACCTTGATAGAGAACTTAGGGGCTTTGTTTCCTCGCTTTCATCATACACGCCCGATACAATGGACATCCTCTGTAAAATTGAATCAGTGTCGGTTGATCCTACCTCTATGCTCACTAGTATAGATGTTGAGTCACTGTATACATCTATCCCCCACGAGAGGGGTGTGCAAGCTGCTTCTCATTATCTAAACACTAGGGGCATACAGTATAATAAACATAATCAATTTATTGTAAACCTGCTCAATTTTACTCTGACACACAATTACTTCATGTTTAACAGATCCTATTACCACCAGCTCAGGGGGACTGCGATGGGGAGCCCATGTGCCCCCTCGTATGCAAATCTCTTCCTGGGCTGGTGGGAGGATACAATTGTCTTCCCGGATAGTCCAACAATTTGGAATGGCAATATATCCTTCTGGACCCGATATATTGACGACATTTTTCTTATTTGGAACGGGAGTAGGGAGGAGTTCCATCAATTGATCACCATTCTCAATGACAACGAAATAGGTCTCTCTTTTACCTTTGAAATAGATACAAAATAACTTACCCTTCTAGATGTCCGTATCGAGAAACAGGGTGATCGATTAACCACCTCAGTATTTTGCAAATCCACCACCACCAACAGCATCCTGCACTGGGACAGTTATCATCCCTTCACCCTTAAACAAGGTATACCTAAGAGACAGTTCCTGCGGATGCACAGGAACTGCTCCAACCGTGAAGGTTTTTATTCTGAATCTAAAAAATTGTATCATCAACTTTGGGCAAGAGGATACACTCAGTTGATTCTGAGGAGCGCCTTTATGCTGGCTGAGTCATGGGATAGGAATAACCTCCTTTTACTGACTTATTTACTTCTGAATCCAAAGATCCATCTAGTATCCGGTTGATTTCTACCTATGATGTTGCCAATAAAGAAGTCAGAGAGATTCTTAGTACATTTTGACCCATTCTATCGATGGACCCTGACCTTGCAAGAGCTGTTTCTCCTTTCCCACGGATCACTTATCGTAAGGGCAGAAGTCTTCAGGACCGCTTGGTCCATAGCCATTATACAGGTCCAAGGAAGGAAGGTACCTGCTTGGACAGGAAACCTCTTGGCATGTTCCTCTGTGGGTCCTGTAAGTGCCTCTATACGTACTTCTAAAGTGGTCACCTCTTCAGCCACAAGGATGACCTATACCATTAAAGATTTTATCAATTGTAGAAGTAGAGATGTCATTTACCTTTGTCAATGCTCGAGTCCAAAAGACTATATTGGCAAAACCACTCGAGAACTCAGACTTAAAGTCCTCGAACCTTAATGACATTATTAAAAAGAATGACACCCATGTGGCTAATCAAATTGTAGATTTCCATGATGGTGACCCTCGAGCTGTTCGATTTTCAGCCCTCCAGATAGTATCACCTTCTCCTAGAAACGGAGACTGGGGTCGGAGAATCCTTCAGAAAGAATCTGAGTGGATTTATCGTTTCCGATCCCAGTCTCCCCTGGGTCTCAATGAAAGATTGACCTTCACTTGTTTTATTTGACATTTGGGGTCTACGTTATATCTCCTTTTTCTATACATATAGTTCTTTGTGACACGTGAAGTGTCAAATATTTAGGTGGTTAACCCTTTCCACCTCATCTAGACTTTTTATCCTGGGGTCTTTGAAATATCCTGTCAAAACCCCTTTCGGTTTACATCTTGCTTAAAGAAGAACTCCCGCAAAAAAATTTATTCCATGTCCTGCTAGAAATGTACCTGATGTAATCTGTAGTGAATGTCATTTTCTTACCAGTGGCTGTATTTGTGAGTTATATCTCCCTGATGCTTCTCATCTGTGTCATGTGACCAGCAATCAGACTCACCAGATAACACAGCACCTTATGTGTGGACAGGAAGTCTATTTCTCTATGTATTCCTATGGGAGCCCCACTCTGAGTTTCATAGGAATGAATAGAGAAGTAACTGTCTTCCTGTCCTGGATCAGTTGGAGGTCAGGGAGTTGGTCACATGACACAGATACAATTAGAAAAGAGGGGATAACTCACAAATACAGTCTCTGATAAGAAGATTACCTTCACTACAGATTACTTCATGCAGCTTTCTAACAGGTCAGAGAATAAAAATTTTTGAGGGCGTTTTTCTTTAATATGCTTATCAGTGACTTAGCTGGAGCAATTTTTCAGGGAGGGAACCTTCATTTGGTTATTTATTTAATTCATATCTGCACACTTTGCCTCCCCTTATTGTGAGGCTGATTCCGGCTTATACGTTCCATTGCCACGCTCTTTGTGTTCCACTGTGCCAGAAGTATCTCCTCCGGCGGGCGGAAACAACATATAGCGCGGTCATTTCTACCCGGGAACCGGCGCTTTCACTCACTGGAGCATCCTTATGTAGGAGCACAGGCCCCCCCTCCACTGTAAGTAATCAGCACTTCGCTATTTATCTGTTTGATGCTCCTGTTTTTACAGTGGTGATATTTCCTTTATTACATCAGTAATTGCATCAGTATTGACATCAGTACAACCTTTACCAATGGTGGTGGCAAGTCAAACCTTCCTGTGCTCCTTTTGTTATTTATCATATTAGTATCATTATAAATACCTCTTTATTTTTCCCTACACTGCAGTAATGTTTTCGGGCACTGTAGGAGGCAGTATTACTACTGAGTGCACTCAAGAAGGGAATTACTATTGGTGGGACTATGAGGTGCACTATTACTATGGGGGGCACTAATATTTCTTCAGGGTAGTATTTGGGGGTAATGGGGAGCACATCGAGCAGAAGAATAACACTGTGAGGACTCCAGGTCGGGGGATGAAAGAAAAGTGAGGAATGTACGATCTCTGTGTCTAACACTTTGCAGAGACGTGGAGCAGCTGAAAGAAGTTGTCCAGACGGAATGGAGAAGATGATGACAGAGAAGATCTACATCAGAGGTCACCTGGGAGGCCCGGGATGTGAGAGGTATGTGCTGCTGTATAGCAAATACAGTAAAATGCGGTGTGTGAGGGAGGATCGACTTAGAGAACTGGGCCATATTCATTTGGGCTTGGGCCCCGGATCTTTTGAGACCCTGCAACGCCCCTGATAGTAGTCCTGCATAATGTGAGGTCACTCCATACTTATTGTAGTTGTTGTGTATGGATATAATAAAGACAAACTCTATAGGTGTTAATTTTTATTTTTTAATTCATGAAAGATCTTACAATCATGTAGGTGAAGGAGCTGCTTTATATCTTAGCAGCTTCCTTCTGTCACGTCCAGTGGGTGAAGGAGCTGCTTTATATCTTAGCAGCTTCCTTCTGTCACGTCCAGTGGGTGAAGGAGCTGCTTTATTTCTTAGCAGCTTCCTTCTGTCACGTCCGGTAGGTGAAGGATCTGCTTTCTGTCTTTGCAGGATCCTTCCGTCTCTGCCACCACGTTGTAGATGGTTCCATAGCAAGTATGGCTGAAAGAAGTCCTTCAATTTCAACCTTTAATTACTTGCTATGATCATCCAGAGGAAGGCGAAAAACCCCAGAGGAATATTAGTTGTCCTCATATAAGGGGAAAAAATTCCTCCCTGACCCCAAATATGGCGATCGGAATGAAACCCTGGATTGTTGGTGCTCCAATCTACGTGGATGTTCAGTGGTGGACACTCGGTAGTTTGGTCAAATCCGGTAAAAGGGAAAGTCCAGTAGATAAGTTGAATAATCCGGTGATTGCTGTAAGAAGACAGATAAATAAGTCTAGATCAGTATCTGATAGAATAAACACTTTCCACATCATGTAATCTTTACAGGGACAGTTAGATCTTCACAGTAAATGTCCTATTAGGTTACTTTCACACTAGCGTTTTTAAATTCCGGTATTGAGTTCCGTCATAGGGGCTCAATACCGGAAAAAAATGCTTCAGTTTTGTCCCCATTCATTGTCAATGGGGACAAAACTGAACTGAAGACAACGGAATGCTCCTAGAAGCATGCTGCGGTTTTCTCTCCGATCCAGGCATCCGCACCAAGACGGATCCGGAATGACCCCCAATGCAAGTCAATGGGTACGGATCTGTTTGGTGTGACCACAATGGTAAACGGATCCGCCCTTTATTGACTTTCAATGGAGTTCAGGACGGATCCGTCAGCACAGACAGACAGACATACATACATACACATACACACAAACACATACATACTTACATACTCCAGGCAGGCAGGCCACACGTCTTCATGCCCAGGAGGCGCGCCGCTATGACGAATCCCTACAGCGCCCAGCAGAGGGCGCTGTGGGGAATCGTCATAGCTGCGCGCCTCCTGGGCGTGAAGACGTGTGGCCTGCCTGCCTGCCTGGAGTATGTAAGTATGTATGTGTATGTGTATGTATGTCTGTATATGGCACTGTGTGACATGTGTGGGGCCGGAACGCGGTTCCGGCCCACACATGTCCCTGCGGCAGTCCGGATCCGACGGCACCCTTCACCTGCCGGATCCGGACTGCCGCTAGTGTGAAAGAGGCCTTACACTGCCCCATCAGGACAGTTGTATTTGGAGAGTTGTGCTGGATCCTGTGGAATTAGTCCGGGCAGTGCGAGCGCCGATGGAGGAGAACAAATCCATTGGTGCTTGGTGACACCGGCTGATTACACAGGCTGATGCTAACAGCGTGCTGGAGGAGCGACTGCTACCGGCTATTCATTATCAGCAGCACATCCCCCTATAGTTACACCTCTGGCAACACAACAATAACACTATGGATCTCACAAGGTGTTATACTTACATTGTCAGATTGGAATGGTGGGTGGCTTTGGATAATGTGGACAGCAAAATAGATGTAATAAGAAGTGATGGCGGTAAGCTGGAGGTCACAGGCCGTAATGGAGACATTGTAATAAGCAGAATCCCCTATGAAAAAGAAATAAAGCATGAGTCAATTTGTTTCTAATGTCGATTGACCGTCTGAGAGATTTCTTAATTCCCTTCTCAGTTGGCATGAAAACTTGAGGGGAATGTCTTCTCTTCACTCTCTACTCACCTGTTATGGCAGCAGCTATATGTGATGATCTGCCGTGGCTCATCCACTGGTATTATTGCTGGCAGGGCTGCCTTTTACAGGAGCTGCTTCATGGTGACAGGTAGGTTGTGGAATTCAGAGATGGAGAATTGATGGTTTGTGTTGGTCATCCACCAGCTTTATCCACAGACCAGTTACTTTGATTTCTTACTGAATGGCCTCTTGGTAAATAGTTTGTCCATCCAAGTTTGGGTCTGCATGATGACAGGATGGTATTGTCTTGACCACTCTGGACACACAAAGCTGAACTGATTGAAGATCTTCTGGTGTTTAGACCTTATTATGTTTGGTGATTCAGCATAGTCCAGAGTTTGGTTTATTTTAAGGTCAATAGGAGCTGCCATCATGGTCGCTGGTGGTGCCATTCTTCTGGCTTCCACATCTTCCCAACTGATATCTGCAAAAAATGGATGGCTTCTGATGTCTCCTTTTACTCCTAGCCGCTGGAACTGATTTTTACACAGCAGCCCTTGTAAGATGTTGACTGCTTCAGGAGTCAGAGACTCTCGGTAGACCGCAGGACGGTAGAGGACAGAATGCTCAATTTCTACAGGATGTTTTCCAGGGAAAGGAGCCCTTCTTGTGTAGAGTTTATACAGAATGATGCCAATTGCAAAATAATCCACCCCTCGTCCATGTGAGTGGCCTCTCACCAGTTCTGGTGCTGCGAATCCTGGTGTACCTATACTCCTCTTTGAGGGCCCCTGATGCACACCCATTGCAGCAGCGCCAAAGTCTGTTATTTTGACATGGCCGTCTGTGGTCAGAAGGATATTTAGTGGCTTTAGGTCCCTGTGTAGAATGTCTTTATTGTGCAGGAACTCTGTGCCACAGACCACTTCTGCTACGATGAATCGTATGGTGGCAGTATCAAGGGGGAAGATTTTTCTCATAAAAACAAATAGGTCTCCTCTGGTGGCCAGTTCCATCACGTAATAGACAAAGTTTGGCGTGTGGAAGGCGGCCAGGCCATGAATCAGGTAAGGACTCTGGTGGGATAGTTGTAGGATATGGCGTTCTACCAAACTGTATCCACGCTCCGTAAAATCCCGTTTATCCGCCACTTTGATGGCAACACATTCCTGGCGGATGACATCTCTTGCCAAGTAGACTTGACCAAAGCTTCCTGCTCCCAGTTTCTGATTGAAAGTGAAGGACTGTAATGAAAGGGGTACAGTGGCAGATGTTTTCTTGCCAGACTGGTCAGGTTCCTCCAGACAGCTGCCAGTTTTTTGTTGATGGCTACTGCTGCTCTGAGAGGTTTTGGTAGATCTGCTGAGCTCCTCAGGTTTCTTCTGGTCTAGAGAGCTGCTATTACTGCTTGACTTTTCAGATCCACCATCTTTTCTCTTATCACTGACCTTCATGCTTTTATTTTCCCCTTTATCGTCCTCCTTTTTCTTCCCTTCAGATGACACTTTGTCTGTTTGCAGAAAAGAAAAACAATTTATGTAGAATTTTATACAAGTAAAACCCACATCAGAACATATTCATCTATAATCATTCATGAAACTTAAAACCTACATTATATTCAGTACAGGATAAAACCCTAAATACCGATCTGAGGCCTATGTGTTTCTAAGGTTAGAGAAAAATGGGTTCGTGTTTTAACACTGGCGTTTTAGAACGGTCTTATTAACCCTGCACTGGCGCTTGATCCTAAGCCTAGGTCATGTAGAGTCGCCGGCATACAAAAGCCTTAAATCTACACCGCTACCCTTGCTGGTGTAGATTTAGATAATTCTCGACGCCAAAAACTGCCGAAGAAAATAATAAATATGATGGGCCTGCCGGCCCTCCCTGTTCCAGGCCCCATTTTTCTTAGAACTGGCGTACGTGGCGTGGAATGTTAAGAAGTGGCACATTTTGCTGCAAATCACCTTTCTGAAAAAAATTTTATGAAAAAAATCTTGGGCACCTTGTCGGCACGCAACACTTGTCTTGCTGAAAATCGCCACGTGAATGTAATCTAAAGGCTAGAATTCTTTTTATTAGGAGAGTTGCTCTTGATCTCATTCCCGTATATGCCATGAGCTACCTGGAACATCCAGTAAATAATACCTCAGGCATTGTGTGAATGCTCCTAACTCTGTGTAACCTGTAAAGGGTCTGAACTATTCCCATGAACATTTCCAGATACTTGATGATTTCCTACCTCTGATGTGACTGGGTCCTGGGATTTCACAAGGACTTTGTTCTTTGATGGGACTTGTCCTCTTCCATTTAAACCCAGCAATCCTCGCCCATGATTTTTGTAGGCGGTTTAAGAGCAGGATTTTTTGGCTTTTCTTGGCTTTTTGTGCATTCTCCAGTCTCTCCTCTCCGTCTTTCTTATTTCCATCCTCATTTTGTAGTTCTTCTCCATCCTGTCCACCATAATACTGGATGTACAGATCTTCCATCCTGTGGATCAGGTCATGGATCTGATGGTATTCTGCTAGCATTTCAGCTTCATATTGTTCTTTATCCTGTCCACCATAGTACTGGATGTAGAGCTCTTCCATGTTGTGGATCAGGTCATGAATCTGCTGGTATTCTGCTAGCATCTCCTGTTCCACTAAATTGTCTGTCACCAGTTCTGTCTCCTTGTCATCGGCCATGATGATCTGATTGACCTCCGTTTGGTCCGTCTTTTCCTTCTCTTTTGGTGGAAAGTCAACTGTAAAAAACATATAGATGATAAGAAGTCACATCAGAGCCCAGAAGACTTTATATATATATTGGTATAGTACATACTATATTCACTATGACATGTCACCATTACTCTTTAGAAACTGGTAGAGATGGAAAGTGAGGAAATTGCTGGCAGCTACCAGTCAGATATCTTTTATTATTTTCAATATGGTTGTAAGAGATGAGAGCTGGAATCTGGTTGGTTGCTATGGGCAACGCCTCCACTTTTCACCACTTTTGATAATTGCCCCATTATTTCTATTAATTAGTTTATTTAACATTAGGATCGTTTTCTCAGTAACATGGGGCACCTTCACAATGACCATAACCTTGTATTATACAGAAGAAGTTACATGATGTCCTCCTACCTGTGCTGTCCACCATATTGATGTGGCTGGGTCCTGGGAGTTCTTCTGAACTTCTCTTTTCTTGGATGGAAGTTCTCCTCCTCTTACGCCCAGCAATCCTTGCCCAGGTTTTCTGAAGGCGCGCTAAGAACCGGTTCTTTTTAGGTTTCTCAGCTTTACCTGGCTTCTCCTGGACGTCATCACCACCATTCCTTTCTCTCTCCTTCTTCTCTCCTTCATCTAAATGTTTTCTCTTCTTTTTTGCTTTCATTTTTTGGCAAAAGCAAAAGTATTGAAGATAAAATCCGCAAGGGATGGCGCTCACAAGTGTCTCCGCTGGCTGCAGCAAGTGAATGCAAAGATTCTTACCTGAGCAGCTGCCTAGGTAGCCACTGTGATGTCACCGGCCATTGTGATGTCATCGACCAAATATGGTGCCTTTTCGGAACATGTCACCAGCCATCGTGATGTCATCGACCAAATAAGGTGCCTTTTCTAAACATGTCACCAGCTATTGTGATGTCATTGAATGTTTTTTTTCTCTCCTTTTCTATATGTCTATCTATCTATCTATCTATCTATCTATCTATCTATCCACAGAAAACGAGGCAGCACTCCAACTCAGGTGACAAAGTGAAGACCCTTTATTACCCTTAGCGTAAAGGGTCTTCACTTTGTCACCTGAGTTGGAGTGCTGCCTCGTTTTCTGTGGATATATCGTCAGAGGATACAATACCAGTTTTCCTGGAGGATTTCTGCACCCACATTTGTTATTTTCTGTGCCGCTGGACTTTTTGGTTATTTTATCTATCTATATTCTATCTATATTTGTATATATATGTTTGTTATATACTCACTCAATACTGTACAAAAATGTTGCAGAATAAGAATGTTAAGAAAAACAGAAGTGTTAAAATAATTTATTTTCATTAACAAAATATGAAGTTAAATCTAAATCCAATATATATATTAAACATTAAACATTCGGATGGTAAAGTGTTTGATCCTTCTTATCTCCATGATGTAGTCCTAGGAGAAGGTCCCCCCCATACTCCATCCCAGGTATTGTGTTCCTGAGAAGGAGCCCAGGTGGAGCTCAGTGTCTGATGAAAAGCAAACTGCCAGAGACAGAGCTGTGTGCTGTTCTGAGGACAAGACCAGCTTCTACCTGAGCCTAAAATCATCTCATGGAAAGTGAACATTTGAACGGAGGCTGCAAACTGGGTGAGAATCAGTAAATTGTGAGCTTTCTGTATTAATTCTGACATTAAAGTCCTTTACGTTCTGATCTTGTTCCTGAAGTGAGCCTGATGAAGTTGCTGTTTTTGGACTGTACTTAATAAACCCTGGACAATTGAACTTCCTAATCTGCTGATGCAGTGGCACAACTAGAACTGACTGGGCCCCACATAAAAGTTTAGAATGGGCTTCTTGGTGTGGCTGCTATGTAGTCTATAATGGCATCTGGCACGGATACGGACAGTTTCTGGCATGTTTCAACTGAAAAAACTCTAGTTGCATGCTAAGGTTTTTGTCCTGCTGATGCCTTAAAGCGCCCAAATCCTATTATAGTCAAAAGAGTTTAGCGGTGAACTGCAATATCTAGCTAGGCTGTATTTGGTGAACTTTGTTCTCTGTCTGTACATCCTGCCAGATCCTTTAAACACAAGTGTGAAACTACTCTAAGGCCCCATTCACACGACCGTATATTTGCGGGTCCGCATTACTGCGGACCCGCAAATATACGAGGGCTGCCCGGCGTGTGTTCCGCAGCGCTCGGAACACACGCCGTGCGGCCCCCATTGAAAATGCCTATGCTTGTCTGTGCACACGGACAAGTATAGGACATGCTTCAAAAGAGCTAGCTCCATGCCGCGGCTCCCGGCCCCATAGAGGTGAATGGGGCTGCATCTGTCCGCATTTTTGATCGTATGAATGGGGCATAAGGCTTCATTCACACGTCCGTATGTTTGTTTTCCATATCTTCTTTCCGTTTTTTACGGATCTGTGTTTCCGCAAAAACCTTCCGTTTTTTTTTTTTTTTACAAAATGTACATCCGTTCCGTTTTTCCGCAAAGAAAAAGGAAGGAGGAATATATGTTGGTAGGGTATTTCTTTCTATTTCTTGGAAACGGATCTGTAATTGTGGATGATATGCGAATGACATATTGATGCATTCCGCATATCATCCGCATTTTTTGTGGACCCATTGACTATAATGGGACCACAGACCGCATATGCGGTCAAAAGTAGGACTAGCTCTATCTTATTTGCGGATCCGCATAACGGAACGGAACAACGGATGCGGACAGCACACGGAGTGCTGTCCGCATTTTTTGCGGAGCCATTGAAATGAATGGGTCTACATTCCGTTCCGCAAATTTGCAAAACGGATGCGGATTAAAACATACGGACGTGTGAATGAAGCCTTAGAGGTTGTTTAAACCTGGGAGAGAATGTAGCAACAGCCAGTTGACAAGGCCAAGGAGTAACTGAGAACTAGTCCCAAAGTCCAGCCTCTCCAAGTTGTCAGTTGGAGCCATCATCACCCTGCGCACATTTTCCTATAACGGTAGAGACCATGGAGTGTGATATTACGTGACAGTTTTCTTTGTTGGCTCATACGGTTTGCAGGGCCGTACCACACCAAGCCAAGGTGCCTGAGATGTGCCAGGTGGCTGATAATGGCACCCTTGTGACTGAACTCCAAGACTTCAGGACCCTGGTAACCCTTCTTAGAGATAATATTTCCCATGTTTTTTATGCTTGGGGTGATGTGAGCACATGAGGATGTTAAAGACTTTTCTGGTGTTCAGTTGACCATAGACACTGAATGCGGTACTGTCACACATAGTAGGTGCGGTAAAGACTTATTCTATACAATAATCATAGGTTGTGGTTTTACGTTGTTTTGGAATCTGTGGGTAAAAGTGTCAGTCACTAGGCTATTAGCACTACTGATTATATGTCTCCTATCAGTGAACCTGTGAATAGTGAAATGCACACTGACGTGATCGGAGAAACCTCTGATCCCCTTGATAATTTTCCCTTAGCTGTCTTGTTGGGAGATGAGGGTGAAACAACAGAGTCTGACTGATATTACCAGACCTTGAATTGGCTAGTGGTATTTTCGGGAGTGCTCAGGTGCAAGACCCCACACTAGAAAATGTGACTGTTTTAAAATTGTGTTTACTAGTGTTGAGCGAGCATGCTCGGCCGAATACTGTATTCGGTTGAGCCATGCTCGAGTCCCTCCCCGCACGTTTCTTGGCTGCTACGTAGCCAATCAGCATGCAAGGAGGTACTGGCATTCACTGTAATGCTGTAGCCATGTTGACTACTGGCATTACAGTGATTGGCTGGCTGGTAACACGTCATCCGGTGCTATATAGCACCCGGTGACATGGGACCCGGCTCAGTCCGAGTCAGGGAGAGCTGCTGCAAAGAGCTACAGATAGTGTAGGGATAGAAATTGTCTAGGCAGGGCTAGTTTTTCTGGACTATTTTTATATCTGACTGCAATATTTTTATTTTTTGGGGGGGAGGGGCAAAAATTGTGCAAGTTTGCCTGACCTAAACACCAGCTGCGCAGCGTGTGCAGTATAACGTTTGTGTGTTCCAAATACGTGACATCCTGTGTATTGTTTTCTGCTGCTACTCAAGGCGACATTACCTGCGCAGTCTCTGCTGTATAACGTTTGCACAAGAAGGGACGGATAGTGTAGGGTTAGGATTTGGCTAGGCAGGGCTAGTTGTTTTGTTTAAAAGACCCAAAAGTCCTTTTAAAGACTATTGTTTCATCTGGCTGCAATATATTTTTTTATTGAAGGGCAAGAATTGCGCAAATTTGCCTGATCTTAACACCACATTTGCAGCGTCTGCTGCAAACATTTGTGTGTCCCAAATACCTGACATCCGGTGTCATTTTTTTCTGCCTCTAATCAAGGCGACATTACCTTTGCTGCGTGTGCAGTATAACATTTCTGTATTCTAAATACCTGAAATCTAGTGTATTTTTTGCTGCCGATAATTACTAATGTCACCTTGTTTAGCAGCGGAAAAAATACACTCATGTCAGGTATTTAGGATACGGAAACGTCATACTACACACGCAGCACAGATAATGTCGCCTTGAATAGCGGCAGAAAACAATACACCAGATATCACGAAATTGGAATACACAAACGTTATACTGCATACACAACCAGGTAATGTCACATTACCTGTGCTGCGTGTGCAGTATAATGTTTCTGTATCCTAAATACCTGACATCCGGTGTAACTTTTTTCTTCCACTAATCAAGGCGACATTACCTGCGCTGTGTCTGCTGTATAACTTTTGCACAATGAGGCACAAATAGTGTAGAGATAGATATTGGCTAGGCAGGGCTAGTTGTTATGTTTAAGGCCCCTTTCTCACAAGCGAGTTTTCCGCGCGGGTGCAATGCGTGACGTGAATGCATAGCACCCGCAGTGAATCCTGACCCATTCATTTCAATCTGTGTACATGAGCGTTTTTTTTCACGCATTAGTTCTGCGTTGCGTGAAAAATGCAGCATGTTCCATATTCTTTTATATTTTTAACGCTTTTCTGTCATCAGGTTTTACCATATCAAACCGGATGACATTTGCAATGTGCAAATGTCACCTGAGGTCTAATATGATAATATTTTCAAGATCTGTGTCCCCGTTTTTGTTAAAAAGAAACTTTTGTAATATGCAAATTAACCTTACTAGGTGCAGGGGGCGGTAACCCTGCACCTAGTGGCGCCGTTTTCCCCTCCTCCAGGAACGCGTCATCGCCGATGATTGACAGGGCCAGGCAGCTTCCTCTATCTGCTGCTGGCCCTGTCAGCGCTGCAAATCCCACGCCTGCGCCGTGTGTCCTTCATTCGGCGCAGGCGCAGTTAGTGCAGCTGGCTGCCGGCTTCCTCACTGTGGCTGCGCCGATGACGTCACACTACACCCGGAAGAGAAGGCGGCGCAGGCGCAGTGAGGAAGCCGGGAGCCCGGCAGCCAGCTGCACTAACTGTGTCTGCGCCGAATGAAGGACACACGGCGCAGGCGCGGGATTTGCAGCGCTGACAGGGCCAGCAGCAGATAGAGGAAGCTGCCTGGCCCTGTCAATCATCGGCGATGACGCGTTCCTGGAGGTGGGGAAAA